>OY743102.1:3009298-3680117 GCA_963555665.1 Dircenna loreta
CAAAAAAAATAGATACGAAGCTGGATGATGATATAAGAGGGGAAAAAAATAATCTGAAGGAAGTACAGAATTCCATTAAAGAAGTAGAAAACGATATCAAAGATATAGAAACAAATTTACCATTAAAAGAACCCCAAATAGACGTGAGAATTAACGACATGCTGTAAATAAACTTTACTTTTACTGTGTAATACTTGTCGATCCTTGCCTTAGATTAAGAGGTCTCATAGGCCTACAAATTGATACATTTGATACTGGAAATAAAGATTCTTATATACTCCAAGAGAAAGTAATATTAGAGTTTTATTGGAGAAGATTGTACCATCTTTGGTTATGAATTAACATTAAACTTTTTGTAAAGTCTTTGGTCAAATAATCGATTACGCAAAATGGTAAAAGTTGTGGTACAAATTATAAAGTATGTCATCTTGTGAGTAAGGCTGCAAATAATTGAATATTTTGTTTGTTATTCGTTTACTTATGTATCTTTATTATTAAAGCAATTATGTTATTATTTCTTAGTTGATTATAATTTTTATTTTATTGTTTCTCATAATTATATCAAATGACGACTAAAAAGATATGATCAATGTTTGTTCTGTGACTTGTAAATATTATTTTATTATAATTTTAAGCTAATGCCACATTATCTTATTGTATTTTTCGGACCGAAAATTGCGAATATTATTTTTAAGTGACGTTAAAATGATTCTAAAATTGAATTTCTAATATTTGCGTTTGTAATAAGGTTTATACTTAAAATATTAATCTACTGATTTAGTCAGTTATAATTATATATATTTTTCAAATAAATCACATGATATGACTCTCGTAGATATGTCATTTTAATGGTGTTAAAGTTATAGTAAAATTTTACTGTTGGCATAGCCGAACTTTCCTGCGACCCACCCTAGTGTTTTGTTCTTCTTACATGAAAAGTAAATATAAAACTATTGAAACTATAATAATACAAATATTTTGATCAATAACTGTATGTATATATATTCACTTAATAATATATGCTGATCATTAATTTCTGTCAAAGTTAACTCTTTTATGTTTCAAACTGTAGCTTTCAAGAATCAATCAGTAAAAAAAGTCCGATCCAATTGAATCATAGAAAAAAAAAACAATGTTATAAATATATAAGGTTTATTCTACGATACAGAGTGATATTTTTCTTGGACAACTATTTCTCAAAGAGTTACGAGGTTGTCTTAATAAACTAGACAAACATATAAAGAACGTTTTAACATGAACGACCGACCGGTTATACATCGCTGTAACCTAGTAACAGTTTCACATAAAATAAAAACATAACTGAGAACATTTTCATCGTTTAAACAGTTTATCTTCTATAAAAACTCTGAATGTTATGACAATAATAAATTCGTTTCTTCCACCATTTTGTGTCGACGCATAAAAATGTAATGTCCTGAATAATAACCATTCAGATTCAATGTAGTAAAAAGTATTTGCCTTGATGAAACCTTTAGGGAAGGAAGATTATTTTAAAGCTCTTAACTGAATTTTCGTCGTATTGAAATTTCAAGTTTGTTGGTTTTTTGAGAGTGGTCTTTTAACTTACTCATATTTTGAAATATTTACTTTCAGTTGTATTACTAGCGGTAATATGTCATCAATCCAAATTTAAATGTAAAACCACATTTAAAAATTCCTTAAGCAAGATCTACAAAATAAAAAAGTAGTGATTCCTTGAATATCTTATTAATTTTTTTTTTTGGCAATTATTATTAATTCGAACGAAAAGTCGCTCAAGTTATGGAGATCTAGAACTCTTTAAACTGCGTGTCCCTAGAGACGTCACATCTCTATATCATGCGTCATACAAAGTATTTGTCTTAGGCAGTGGACCCACGAGCTATTAAGTCTTCGAATCAAAATCTCTTCGATTCCTGGTGCAAAATTTGCTATAGAATTGCTCACCTTCCAAATGGAGGTAATATTATACTTTTTTTTTTATACCAAGCATCTAAATATGGAATGAACTTCCTTGTATTTAGCGCCAGATACGTCAGAGATATCTTAAAATAACTCTTAAGATATGTACAGATGAGGACTTCAAAAATATATGCTTTTGGCTTTGTTTTAAGATTTAGTCATTATAGTTTATAGTTATAATTTTGTTTCTTGCGTTTCAGATCCTGATGTTTTGAACATATTTTATAGCAAAATGTAATTTGATTGCGTTGAGTCACGCGAGATATAACATATTTGCCTCATCAGTTTCGTTTTTCAAATGCTTACAAAACTTTGTTGGAAATTTGTTTCAGTCTCAAGTCACAAAAGAGCTTATTGTATTCTCACAAAGGCACCTTGCAACTATGTATTATGTAATTTTTACAGCTTTCGTTTGTGACATCGCTATTCACTCATTTTCAAACTTCTTATAGAAATTATTCTAAAATAAATGCGTTATTCGCCCTTTTTTACATTTATTTTATATTTTTGAATTACATTACTTCTAGAATTTACTTTCAGCAGAGTTTTTTTTTATAGAAAATATATTTTAATTTGTATACGTTTTATTTACATTATTATATTACATGGAATAGGCCCAAGATGAAAAGGAATGGAAAAGGTTGGAGGAGGCCTTTGCCGATTGACAATCAGATCTACAAAAAAAAAGTACTAGAATATAAGAAAGAATAGAATATAATAAAATAAATAAATTAAAATATAATATTTTGCAAGTTGTTTATCCATAAAATATATTATTAGTATGTAATTTCTAAAATTTTTTATTATTATATATTTATTATTATATATTATTATTATATATATCTTTATAAAACGCATTATTATTATACGTTTTATTTCACAACAAATAGGTATGCTTACTGCTACTATTTAAATTTTAATTACATTAATGCTTTTTAAGATTTTAATTATTTCAGCAAAGAAAAACCCAATAGTGATGCAAATATAATGATATTATATAATATGGTAGAAACATACACATCAATTGGAATTCATAAACCTTTCTGATTTTTTTTTATTTATAACAAACCCATTTAATATATTAGGCTTTACTTTTTATATATTAGATATTTTCAATTGCTATGACCATTTATCTATCGGATATACTTTCATAGATAATTTATTATATATCAATAGTTCTGGACTTGGTCCATTAATTGTATACGCCACCGAACTATATTATAAACCATTCCATATTTTCTCATCTCTAACGTTTAAAGTTTTCGATCTTGTACATTCAAATTAATAGTAAATATTTTACCTAAATCTTGGATTGTAAGACTTTGTTTAATATTTCGGTGTTGATATTGTCACATGTTTTTGATAATATTCCATACCTATATGACCGTGTATTACTTTCACTATATTCAGTAATATATACAATGATTTTAATTATTCATTTCTTTATCTCATTATTTATTTATAAATTTCAGTAGAGTACTAAAATGTTTTTATATTTAAACTTTCGTGAACCACGACTATTATATTTATATTTACCAGCTGTATTCACGTAGAAATGTTATTATCGTAATATAACGAATTTATGTCATTTATTAAAATTATTTTGACTGTCTTTGTATTAGTGTCTTTTCTGTCGTGGAAATGAGTTATTTGTTCCAAAAAAAGAAGGTATGGTTATATATATGTATATATATATATATATATATATATACATATATATATATATATATATACATATATAACCTATATATATATATATATATATATATATATATATATATATATATATATAGCATTTGTCAAAAATATTATAGTCTTTATGATTATCCAATCATGATATAATTGCATTATAGTTTTTAATAATTCATTCCGTATTAATAAAAACGAAACATTCTTAAAGTTCTTCACTTGAAAAAACTTTTGATATCTATCTTCGAAATTCACACGAAACCAAGATTTAAGCCATAAATCTCGTATAGTGCATGCTCAAGTGGATTTTATTGCCACTAAATAAGTTTACGATAAACGTGCTATGTGAAAAATGAATTTTCCAATGTATAACAACATTGTATAACTATAAAACTTGCTTGTGAGAAACCACATTATTTTATTATAGTTTAGAAGTAAAGTATATGCAAACAAACATAACGTTAACGCTTGGTTAAACATAAAGTATTAGGAGGTTGAAACAAAATCAATGTGATCAATATATCATTTCATCAATTGTTTTATTATTATTCTATAAAAAATTTAAAAGCAAATGCTAATTTATTTGTTTTAAATTTTCGTGGCTAAGCTGCTGACCTTATTTCGATACAATGTAACAAAGGTATTTTATCCCTTCAAAACGGATAGAAGGCACTTTTAATTCCAATTTCCTGTACGATCATCGCTTTGTTTCAATGAAATATTTTTTATTAATTAACTATATTTTACACAAAAAATCATACAATCATACATGTCATATAAATGTTATACAATTTGTGTAACATTACTAAAAAATGGAATCTCAAATCTACATTATTGTATCTAGCTGAAATAAAGAAACTAAACACAACAGATACAAAATTATAATATATTTTTATAAGATAATATTAAATATAGAATCTGATAAATTAATATTTGATATACATAATAGTTAAGAGCAATAAAATGTATAAAAACTTATTTACTTTGCTATGAAATAAATAACCGTAAATTCAGTTTTTTAACTTTTTTTTAACTTTCTACGTATAACAAACTTTCCGATTGAATTTCTTAAACATAATTTTTTGTTGATAAAAATAGAATCAGTTCATGCGAATTCAATAATTAATATTTCTATTCTCGTCGAAGTATTCAATTTATCCACGCTTTATTTGGCTCTCTGTGTGCTTTTGCCTAAATATGCATAATTTTGTATTTTGAATTTGATGTCGTAACCTTTCGAGTCTCTTCCATCAAAAGCACTTCCGGGTTTCATTTTATTATAAGCCTTCTGTGAGTCTTATTGTATTTAGTGCTCTTATAAACGCTTTCAAATCAATCATTCTAATAACCATTCGTGTATTTGATGCAGGGCTTATTAAAAATATGGAAATTTCTTTATTTCTAGTGCTGGTACTTTCCGAGCAGTTAAAGAGTTTGTACTAATAATGTTTATAATTTGAATTTTCATTATAAATTTCTGTGGTAGTAATTGTACTAAAGTTTTTGTATTTTTATTTTTTTTACATCGCAATGTTTGGGCAGTTGACCTGTTTTGAAAATTGGAATAGCCATAGGCAATAGCCAATAAACATGTGATATTTTATTATAAGGTATTGTATTTTAATGTTATTTGTATAAAATAATTTAATGTTTTGTGTTGGTTCAACCTTTAAATTATACACTAAAGGTAGTTTCTGTTGTAGACGCAGCTGAAATATATTTTTATTACAGTACACGTAAACGTTCATAGCGTGGCCTTGGATGTCTAATTTCCCATTTACTAGCTGGACCTGATTACTTGACCTGGTGTGAAGCCTTTTATTCCCAATCTTTCATCTCGCCTTGTGAAAAAATATCTGGTGACATACAATTGAATATATTTGATCAGTGCTAGATAGAAATGTTTAAGAACAAATAGTCGACTGCGATCCTCTCATACTGACAAACAAGAGGGCTGTATATAGATATTTACTTGTCAGTGGCGCCTAACATATTGATACAGTAAATTATAAATTTTATAATATCCTTTGAATATGTGTGCTTACCGGAATCTATCTGGTACATTTCCTTTTATTGTTAGGTATATAAATTAATATAAGGTTTACCATATAATGTTAAAATAAATTCGTTATTTCGTTTAAGTAACCCACGGTAATAAGAAGGGTTACAATATATATATATATATTTTTAGTTCATTATTAACGCCTACAAACCTCTCATTTACACAATAAGGCCTGATAATAGAGAATGCATATATGTATTTTTTTTTCTGTTACAATTTTTGTCCAACAATGAATAATATCAATGAACACATTGAATACATCCGATATAAAAAGACCATTTGGATTTTATTGCCTCTATAGCAACAATATAAGATACTTATTCTTAAGGAGTATTTACTACCATAAATTGTGCATTTCCTAGCAGCAAACAGAAACGTATAAATTTAAGCGTTTGCAGATATCGTTTCCACAATGCTATTTTATGAGCTCTAAAAATTGTAGTTTAAGAATGTAGGATGTATGGGATTTATTGCGGTTTGTATATTAAAGACTCTGCATTAGTCAAGTCTGTTCTATTTTTAAATTGTAGATTATTTTTCTTTTTATTCAATAAAAAGTTTCTAATTATTATAACGTGCAATTGAAAAAAAATAACGTTTAGAAGTCTTAATTTACCAAAGTTTGTATCGACACGATAGCTCAATTATCAGAGCGGTGGGAATGAATTCTAAAAGGTAGCGGTTTCGGTTTCTGATCTTCAGGGTTATAAAAGACATATTATTTTTTTGAAAAAATATCCATTGAAACGGTAACTGCTGATTTAATTACATTGTTGTTTTGATAGTATAGGTATACTAATTTATATATAATGTTATTAAGCTGGGGTGAATTCACGCCAGTCGCTAACACAAACAAAAACGGGAAAATTACACAAGCGCTATCTGTATGAGAAATGAGTGAGCTCTCTAATGAAATATGAAACAGGTGGGTTGGTGAAATGGTTTTTATAATTAATCTAATTAAGCGAAGTGATAAAGTACCCGAAAAAGATTGAAATATTTATATCCATTTGTTATATGAAATGTTACAAAAGTTATAGTTATAGTTCGAACATTTAAAAAAAATAACATAAAACATCTGAAAAGAATGTTATGAATTCCCGCCATTTTGTCATAAATGTTTCTACATATTTGTAGTTGCCTTTTCGCTGTCTTGAACGCAAAAAACAAGTCAACCAATAAAAAAATGTTTTTATAATTTTTGCCATATTATATTTATAAACACAGACAAACAGACAAAAAAAAAACTGTCAAAATACTTTTCATTGATTTTGTTTTGTATGTTTGGCTATTTTATTTTGGCTATTTTTTTATTATTAGCTTTGGAACAGGTTTTATTTCTTCTCTCTCGTAGTTTCTATGCAAAGCTGGAACTATTGTAATTGCTTATACTGTTCTTGTTCAATGAGAACAGTCGCAAACAAAATCGTTAGTGAACAAATATTTTTCTACTAATTCACGAAAGTGTTAAATTTAAACTGTGACTGTCAAACGATTTTTTCACAGTTTTAAAGTTTTCCTTTGTAACAACATAAAATCCTCTTATGAGTAAGTTAGGTAATAACTTCTTTTTATTGATTAATAATAAACATAAAAAATATATATATTTAAATAAGTAGAACTTGAATCTACAACCTTTGGGGTGTCACCCTCTTCGCTTTTCCAAATGACATATCATTTGAATTTTCAGTACAGAGCCCGGCTTGCGTTGTGTTAAACATAAATTAGCTGACATGCATGAGAATAATTTATTATATTACTTAAATAATAACGCATAACTAGCCCTTTTTTAAATTATAGTTATAGGACAATTACTGAGCCCTCATTAATAATAATGACTATATACAATCCGTATAATCCATTAATTTTAATGAATATATACAAATTGTATAAATATAACCTAAAAAAATTGAAGTGTTGGAATATGTATCCGATTGTACTAAATACCAATTTCAGGTTGCGAGGCTGTATGCGGCTCATTAGAGGCCAATCACATTGTGTGCCACGAACAACTCTGATTGAAATGTGTTGCCAGTGCTTGTATTTATTATTAATAGGATATATACTAAATAGTTTTTAATCAAAATAAGGGGCAAAAAATCGTATATATATTATATTATTGACCATTGCATATAAATAATATATAAAGGACAAAATTTTAATATCATTCTAAATACTAAATTATTTTATACATTTAAAAAGTATATACTCGTACACATTTATATATATATATGTTAACTTACTTTCTTTATTTTAACACGATCGTATCAATGAAAATGAGAGTATACTCGTATATAACGACATATTTTTAAACGAGAATCACATCTACATCTTTTATTCAAATAATCTTTCAACTTATTTTCTCTCTATTATAAACGATACTTAGAAGATATGGGGTTTTATGTTTTTGCATGTTTAATTTGTATAAATGTATCTAAAATAACATAACTTGAACTGGAATTGTTTATTTAATAAAACATGTAATATTATTCTTAAATATAAAATCAAGTAAGTTCTATTTATTATAATAGTACGAGTATGTATTATTTTGGAGTCAATCTGTTAAAGGGTCAATATAAATGAATAAAATTAAGTGATAGCACTTTAAATTGTGATGTGTAATTCTTTACTAAACATAATTAATATTATTTTAAATTGTATAAAACCTAAATTCTTGAAATGTCTACATGGTGAAGACAATTTATTTCATATTATATTCACTCCTCTGTCGAATGTGAAAAGGGTCGCCGCTTATTAGGGACCTTATTTACTCAAGTGGCTGGAAAGGTTAACCTGTCGAAGAAACGTCTTAGGAAATATCAAGATTGTTTTTGAGAAAATATATTTTGTTTTGTGAAGGGTTCTCTTATCACGCTTTATCATACGTACAGTATCTGTAACGTCAATATATTACAGAGATAAATTTTTAGTTCAAATAATATTAAAAAAGAACGTTTCAGAGCTTAGATATTTGGTATCACATTGCATTACATCACATACATAAATGCCTCAGATTTTCACTCCAGGTTTTATGAAGCAAATCCAAAACCCTCCATAACAAATATGTCCAAACTTGGCACGCGATTTTTTAGAGTAATGGCAGACTTGGGTCTCCATTGACAATAATATTAGTTATTGGATGTTTTTTTTAAATATTTCTAGATATATTTGCTTTTGCAAGTTAAATTTCTTCAATTGTGATAACGTTTTAAATTTAAATACATCGTATAATATAAATATATATTTAAATTTAATAATTTGTATGAGATATATAATGTTAATGTATTTGTTATGTCTGTGACGGTCAAAACTAATTATTCGTTACAATAAAATAAATCGATATCGAATTTTAGTAAGGACGCAAACTCTACGTTTAACCGAGCATCGAGCGATTGTAAATGTTCAACAGCTATATTCACCAATAAGTTTGTGGAACCTCATCCCTGTAGAAACAGCTATATTTAATATTTATTTTGTCGGAAAGTATTAGACAAATATACTTTATTCTTCATTTAAATATATAAAAAAATTTCATTCGAAAATTCACAGTAATAGTCTAACAAACATAAAAACACCTATAATTTCTTTATTCAACCTTTCCTAAACACTTTCTTGTTTTATTTTCCATACTATTGGAACAATATCTTTGTTTCAATAGTCCTTTACCTAGCTAAGCTTGAGATATATTATATTACATGAATAATAATGCAGGGGGCAATATTCAAGCCTTTTCGTGATTTATTATCGTGTAATTTATATATTACACGAACAAATATCCTTTGTTTGTAATCTAAGTCTTAATGAATTAAGAAACGAAGGAGTATTATACCTCCCTTAAAGTCACACTCTCACGTGACAAGAATATGTATGTTTAAAGAATGTGAGCTCGCACAGAATTCTGAATAAACTTACTTATAAGGTACAAATTGTTAATTGAAGACATGTTCCCACAGCCGACAAAAATATTTTACGCAATCTTTACTTAGCCATTAAGTCATAAATATTAAATCCAAATTTTAAAAAAACTCGAAAAATAAATCCTTAATACGGGAGGATAGAAATAATCAATCTATCAAAGTATCAATTTTCTCGACCTTCATCTGTAACGAAAATGAAGTTTTTTTGTAAAACATAATATACATATTTTTTATTCACGATGCGTTATCAGTATTTTCATCTGTCGGAAACCGGGTCGGCCGCACGTGGTTTGAAAATTTACTGCGAAATTTTGGGATTTATTAAAATATTAATATTCATTAGTTGTAAAAGTTTTAACTTTATAATCAAATTGTGTTTAAAAATAAAATGTTTTAAAGATATATGCGTCGTAGCAGATGCACTTTTAAAGGAATTATAAGTAACACTTACGCTGCCAGATAATTAACTCGCTTCAGGCCTTATATATTTATGCAAGTAAATTATTTTTTTGTTCCTATATGGAAGTTAATATGAATTGATTAATCAAATAAAGGTGGCGTGTAAATGACTATGCTATTACATTTTTCACAATGCATAATCTTCTAAATTTGTCTAATGTGTCCGAAATATGTTATCAATCAATAAATAATAATAATGAATGGTAGCATATGAAGTGAGGAGTTTCAGCAAAAAGGACATTTAAAAATGTTTAAATTCCCTATAAATATATTTAAATTTTAATAATGGCAGTTTAGTTTAGTAAAGAAGATTTTAAATATGTGGTTTTATGCCTATTTTAATTTTTTTTCAAAAACAACAAAATATAATTAATTTTGGTACTAATAGATAATTATGATTTGTTTCAGGTATGACTTGCTGAAAAAATACAATGTCATCACTACCAATAAACAAATAAATAAACAAAATGGACATCAATCATGTAGTATTGGATAATGAAGCAATCAATCGGTTTGAACAGTATACATTGGCAAAGCCCTCTATCAATGGAGGAATTCCTTTGGACAAATGCCAAGACGTTGATTCTGTGGCGTCTAATAGTAAGAAAAGAGGACAAAGTTCACGCCAAAAAGTTGTGTGTTGCTTTTGTTTTAAAACAACAAAATACAGACGAAAACAGTTTATTATCGGATGTTTGACAAATAGCATAATATTTTCTGTTTTATTGGCGTATACTTTTCTGGGTTCAGTTATATTTTTAGCTATAGAGGGAGGTGCAGAAGTGCCAGCTCGGCCTAAAATTTTGCCAGACAAACAGAAAATATTACACGAAGACCACAGTAGTCCAAATAAGAAGGAGTCAGAGGAAGAGTACGATTATGGAAATTTAACTCTCTCTGCTAATTATTTTTGGGAAGCCAGAAGCAAAGCTGTAGAGAATATTTGGGAAATAACTGTATCTTTGAATATATTATACAGGGAAAATTGGACTCGTTTAGCGGCTCAAGAAATCTTAAAGTTTCAAAATGAGTTAATGCAAAGGGTTACAACAGAAATGGCTTCACAATATGGGGTTAGTTACAAAGAAATGGCACTAGGAGAATATTCTATTAACGATATTAGCAATCACTATGAAGAGTACGACTGGAACTTGGCACTTGCATTTTTCTACTCGTTAACTGTTTTAACTACGATAGGTGAGTTGATAAAAAATATTTGAAACTGTTTATTTTTTTAATTTATTTTATTAGAAATGAACATAGAGATGCTAGAGTATAAGATATTAAAAAGTAAATAATCGTAAATAAATTGATATAACTCCTTTGTATTTTATTTATTTTTTATTTATTAAACAAATAGCTCAGTAAATTAGCAAATAGTTTAAAAAACTTAAATAACATTTTACAACTCCTTTCAATGTTCGTAATATGATGTCTCCGCTGTAGTTTCAATTTCTTTATTTTAATCAAAACATATATACCAGATAAACCCACTTTAAATGTGATATTTATGTATTGTTTACAATATGTCTTTATTGTTTTAGGTTACGGAAACATCGCTCCACAGACTATACTAGGGAAAGGTGTAACCATCGTCTATGCTTTAATCGGAATACCATTGACTCTTGTGTATCTGTCCAGTGTCGGAACATTGCTATCTAAAATGGCAAGAAGTGTTTTTAGTAGAGCTTTATGTTGCTGTCTCTGTTCAAACTGTGGATATTGCTGTTACGATGAACGTCGAATGGCAGAAAAGGAAAAAAGAATGAAGTTGAAAAGACAACAAGAAGAGATACTAAATAGCCAAAATACTAGCAAAACTCCTACAGAAGAATGTTATGTTTTGAAAACAGATAGTCAAAAAGATTCTTCCGCATCAGAGAGACCAACCACAAGTACAGCAAAAGATGACATAATAAGTTGGCCAGACACCGATTCAAAATTGTCAATGCATGGTTTGAGTATACTGGCTCCTGTTTTACTGTGTCTTGCAGCGATTTTCATTTATATATCGTTAGGAGCTATAATTTTGTATAATTTAGACAATGTTGGTATTATTGATGGATTCTACTTTTGTTTTATGGCATTAAGTACAATTGGATTTGGAACAATAATTCCTGGAATAAGATATACCTCAATTAATGGTGTCAGGTATTACACAATTAATTCAACCGTCTTATGGTTTTGTTCCGCATATACTTTAACTGGTTTGGCCTTAACTGCTATGTGTTTTGGTGTCATACATGATGAGATAATTTATAGAATAAAGCACCAACAGAAAGAATGGTCACAAAAAAGTAATACCGTAAACGACGAGATTAACATGAGTGAAGCCTATTATATGACCTCCTGACAAATGTTTAACAAAGGCAAAGCTGAAAATTTGTACAGTATAATGGGCGATAGTTCTACTATAGATCGTAGTAAAATTGAAATTGATAATAGGGAAGTAGTTTTAGGTGTAGATGAGATATCATTACCTATAGACGTAAATGAAGATTTTCCACCTCCTCCACCAGAGGAAGAAATAGTAGCAATTGTTACAAAAAGGGAACCAAAAGGTTCATTAGGCAACATGGTGGCATATAATGCACTGCCAGAAATGCTTGAACATGTCAATACATAATTACCTCTAATTTTAATGTATATAATCATTTTTTTACTCTGTGACTTTTATTGATTTAATGGCTGTGATTTTATTAGATACGTTTCACTGTACACATTAGGTACATTACGGTTGGTCGAATTGTTTATTTTTTCCAATTTCATAGCATTAGTATTTGTAAAACTGTGTATATTAACTGTAAATATTTTATATGTATTTTAATAAATGGTGTGTAACATCTTCTATCTAAAACTAATTGTCAACTGTTAATATCAAATATAGGTTAAGGATTTCCTTGTAAATAATATATTCCTAAGAAAATAAATTTATTAAAAATAAATTAAACATTTTTTTTCCTTTAAAATAATAATTCTGAACTTCAAACCAATGTTTTAAAAAAATGTTCTCTCAATTTTATATAATACATGCGTTTTGTTATTTTCCATGTTTACATTTTGTAAGTAAAACAATATCATTATCATAATAGTGTATTTATAAAATACAAAATGTTGTAACTTTTAATATTTATAATTTAATTCAATAGCAGTTTCCAGGGAGTTATATAATTAATTAATATTTTGTTCATATTCAGTATCTGTGAAACAAAGAGTTTAATTAAATTATGGTTCAGAAGCAACATGAGAAATAAATGGAATAAAGAAAACATTAAAACAAGTTTTAATAGTATCATTTGAAATTAAATTACACACATAACACTAGAAAATATTGATAGTCGATTAACATACTCTATGTCATACAAACTCATTAATCTGTAATTTTCAGTCAACTGATTGACGCAGTGATGGACGATTACTTCGTCTATTGGCCTGATAGTCAGTTCAATCCTCACATTAGAAAAATATTTGCCATAAATACTTGTATTTTTCTAGGGTTTGGGTGTTGTTTATATGTTTGAGATGTATCATTTTAAAGGGGCCCCTTAAACCTACACCTGGGTCGCAAGTCCCAGGAGCTGTTTGCACTCCTCTCCCTGCAACGCGATGGGCCCGGCACCCGCACGGTGAATCCATGGAATGCTAAGAAGCTTCGTCTCGTCTTTTATCAGTCTAGTGCCAATAGTACACGCTTTGATGAATTTGGGACTAGATGGCGTTGTATGGATATGTCTGAATATTTTACAATGCCCAGTTATATGTGTAGTCCATTGAAGTACACAGGCATGATTTCGAAATATGCAGAACAGACACTGATGAACTGATAATTTTTTAAGGATGAGTAACTTTGTAATACCGATGACTACACTATCTGTAATCCAGACACTTTGAGAAAAAAAAGGAACTCTGACCTAATTATTACTAATTTACAAAAAATAGCGGGTTAAATGTAAGGCACCGTCATTTACAGGAATATCCAATTTTCTACTTTAAATCAAAAGCAGGGGCGATGAAAGTAATTTCAGTTTTGGTAAAATTTCTTAATTTGTTTCTCAAATCAAAGTGCTTGAAAATATTGTTTCCGTCTTAACTTTGATGTCCAAAACATGAATCTTTCGTTCGTTCGTGCCATCGCAAAGGGTAAATTAGTTAATATTTTTTAACGTTTTTGTAAATAATTTATTTATGTCATGCAAACAACTATTTATATCACATTAAGCATATAGCCTTCTTGCAAGTTGTAGCAGTGTTAAATTATGTTTAATTACTCGCTCTTGTATTTTTTCCTCTAATGACATATAATTTTCAAAGTACGGGATTTTGATTCCTTATGGGCTTTGATGAGTTAATGATATGAGATAGGATCGCTTGAAATGATGTTTCCTTGCAACGTTGAAGGCCCCGATAACATGTAACATTTCAAATATAATATTTTTTATTTTTATTATACTTAAAATGTTTCAAGTAAATTAGTCATTCCTGAGTGACATCGAGAGTTCATTTGACTCGTATGTAATGTAGAAGCGGTATGATATTTTAGGCTTTGGGTTATTGTCTGTACTAACACAGAGCACCTTTCTTTGCAGTATGTTCAGACTCTTTGAGTTTTCTTTATACACTTTTGAACATTTCTAATAATAAAGTTTCACCAAAGGGATGCAAAAGTGTGATGTTTGCAAAATAGGGAAAGATACTAGTACCTATGGAGAGGTCATCCTTTTCTCTCTCTCGTACAATGTACAAAATGCAGCTTTAAGAACTACTTAATATTGATCTACTCTGTGAAAGTATATATATGTAGTTTCACAGATTAGCTTATATAAGCAGGTGCTTTTATAAGCAGGTGTTTATATAAGCAGGTGCTTATATAAGCTGGTGCAAATCGGAACAAGTCAACCCGCAGTCGAGCTAAAATCATGTCACCACAGCTAGATTCTATTACCGACGCTTTGCATGGACAGGATGAATTTAAACCTAAAAATCAAAGCAAAATATAGTTAAGCTTATTTTATACAGAACTCAAAAACATCTCTTTAATTTCGATTTTAAATATGTTTATTTATTTAAGATAGCCTTGGACAATATAGCTGTTTAAATAGGGTTCCTTATTGAAAATTAATATAATGGCCTCAAACGCTATTAATGTTTATTTTTAAAATGATACATATTGGCCTGTATGGTTTTGAGTTCGCCAGTCACTTCTAACTAGTTTATTTTTTTAAATTATGATCAAAATTACTTTCAAGCTGTTTAGTATTTTATATTTTTTAGTATCTTTGGATTACTAAGAAATAAAATTGATAACTAAGAAATTGATATATAAATATTAGAATAATATTCTTTTCATAAATACCATACTACCCATATTATAATATATCATTATCACATTAATTTTCTATGTAAATTATATAATGTTAAAAAGAAGGAAAACAAATAAAATATAAACTGACGATTTTATACATCGTCATGACTTTCATATTATTCGACGATACTGGAAGGTGATAACCCCTTTCCGTATACAATTGAATTATATAAAACAGACAGATAGATCGCATTCAAAGGGCGTTTGTGAGTAGCGTGGGTTTGCTAATAAAATAATGTTGTATTTTTATATAAGTATCGATAGATAAAAAGAACTATGTAAAAATAAAAAAAAGAGAACCATCTTGCGCATTTATATAACTTGAAATATCCAATCTAAATAATATTACTACCAAAAATAATACAGGCCATTTTGAAGTCAAAGAGCGTGGCCACTTCATAGAGTTTTAGGAAAAGTCTTTGTAGAAGTAATAGAGAGCATATTTTACGCAAAAACTTGTACGTGTATGAAATATAATGACGATACAACGCTTTTTTTTAGTAAAATTTACAAGGGATATCGAGATAGAGTATTAAGGTTTTGGTCATCAATTCTTGGTTCTCAAAATATATTCAACATTGTGTATAACATTTAATAATATGTATATAATACCTTCATATTATATGTAAACTTTTAAAACATATTATGTATATGTTTCAAGTATCTTTCAATAAACGCTCGCAATTTCGTTGCGGTAACACAATTTATTCCAAAATTGCCACTCCATTACTATGCAGCGCTGGAAGCGTTTAATTTCCATTCCCTGCTGTGACGAGACAAGCTACTTACAAAGTGTGAAGTTAATATACGACTAACCAACAATTTAAAAAAACCTATATTCATATTGCCATAACTTATTAGGGAATACTTTAACGGAGTTTTCAGTGCTTGTATTTTAAGATATATATTATATTTAGAGCCTGATAAAACAACTACTATTAACAAACTAAATTTTAAATGAAGATTGTTTTGAAAAACTAATATTAATGATTATTTTTATGTTTTATGTATTAAAAAGAACAAAACCAAAAATTTAATTCTCTCTTCTTCGTCATGTCACTTGAAGTAACAGTTACTTTTATAAAATAATTATTTCATAATTCTATTTCGAAAAAAAAATTATAAACGCCCAAAATATTAAACTAATAATTGCTTATAACATATGACGTCTTAGTTCCTGTAAGTTTGTAAGTTTCTACATTACATTCCAAGACTCCCAGTGAATAAAAATACAAGATAACAACGATATAATCTGGATAGTTTAGTTGTAGGGATGATTTCCTAAGAGGTGAATATGTAATTTCCTCAAGTGGTGTAATTAAGGAATGCTCTACAATAATTATTGCATAATGTATTGTCAGATTATAACATTCTAGGATATAATAGGATATGATAAATCCAAATACAATTTACTTTATTTATAATTTTATTATTACCTTAAAGCTACATGTAAGATAAATATAATTTTATAAACATTTATTTCATTCAAGTGACATTTGTTTAAATAAAATAGTATCTTTGTATAAACTTATGTAAGCTATTGAAAATGCTAGTACTGATTCCAATGCTTACTTTTCTTGGCATGAGAGCAACAGTGAACCGTGACCTTGATACCAATAATAATACATCTGGATTAGATTTTACCTTTCACACCTCTATTACAACTGTTTGTTTGTTTTGTTTTAAAAATGTCAAATACTTATTCAATATTTATTTCATATCAATATGCATTAAATGTATCTTAAGGTGTCTTTTTATATTTGGCAAATTACTTACATTCATCTTCTTATTGAAATTGTAATATTATTTTAATATTTACTCTATTAAGTGGTCATTAAGCAATTATCTAATTTTCTATTTTAGCATTTATTATTGCAGGCACTTATTTTTACATTTTTGAATAATTTAATCGGATCAATTGTTGTGTGGTTCTTCTAAGTCCAGGGCGTGTTTGGAACCCTCGTAATTTTAACTTTAAGTTCAGAGGTGTTCTTGCAGAAGGGCTTATTTCGATAAGTATGGTATCAAAATAGGCCCTCCTGACACATCTATTCGACGTACATAAGTAATCACTGATAATGATTCAAAGTGGAAAAGATTTAAATAACAAATTAAAAATAAAATTATAAATTGTGATTCCAGAGAATTCCAATACATAACAAGATGGATGCCAATAAAGATTAAATCAATAATACAATAAAGCTATTTGTTTGAAGTAGATTGTAATGGCGAAATACAATGCCAATTCCCAGTTCATGCTCATATTAGAGTAATTTGCGTTCATTGACCCCACTTATACCGCTTATAGATAAATACTTAGTGTAGATAATTCTGCATTACCGTAAATTAAAAATTTTAAAATTATAAACCACTTTACAAACAACACTATATTAACTTTCCAAAATCAAATAAACACATCTGTATAGAAAAATTCAATATAATAATCTATTTGGTTATATCAATACATTGATTATAAATAATAATGACGTACAAATCCGCCCAAATAACGAACAAAAAAAAATTTCGATAACGAAAATGGATAAAAAGATATCTAGTCTATAAACTGACAAACAAAGATTGTTGGGGACAATAAAAACAGAAATAACGCATATTGGTATGTCAGTACAACCCTTGATTTTGTCAAAATGAGAATACACGGAAAAACCACTAGATTGTAAGAGAATTGAAAAACAGGGTGATATTTGTATCTTATTCTTTTTTTTTGTTGACTTCATATTTGAAAAATGTTTCTACGTGTCGCTTTATTTATAATATAATATTTTAATTATATTTTAGTTGTTTTTTTTTTTCATCAATACTGGAATATCTGTAACTTTGACAAGCGGTTTTTTTTTCTTTTTCATCGAGGTACATTAGAAATATTAAAAATATAACATTAAGGCATCACATTTATATGTTGTGGATAATATGGATTCACTGAATGGATAAAATTATAAAAATAATTACATATATAAGTATAATATTTAATGTGTATATTAATATTGATAAAAGAATCAAAATTTGGAAACATTGGATAAAGATATATGAAAAGATTATAAAACTTTAAAAAATAATCTTAGTTATTTGTCTCACTTGTTTATTATTAATAATGCTATTGCCTATTTATAATTAGCATTATTACACGAAATAATAATATACGCCATTTTGAGATCAAAGAGCACGGCCATTTTATAGAGTTTCCGGCAAAGCATTTGTATAATAAAATCATATAGACCATATTTTATGCAAAAACTTGGATATTTTTAAAATATTATTAATATAATAGTTATTTTTACCCACAGAATGCTTTACTAGTGTAACACAAACAATGTTAACTGTAGAAAGTCAATCAAATCTAATTGAGAACATACCTATATTTTATTTTGAAAATAGTAATATGTGACATGTATCATGATATCATTCCTTACATTTAGGAGCATCCAAGTTTCTTTAAATAAATTCTAACAAATTTGTTGCAGCAATACAATTTATTCCCAACATTGCTATTCCATTACTATGCGGCGCTGGAAGCATTTAATTTCCATTACCTGCTGGGATGACACAAGCTACTCAAAGAATTTAGAAATTAATGTTAGACTAATAGGCTTTTTTAGAAACCTAGAGTTATACGGGCAGAAGTTTAAGCCCACGACCTCTGGGAAACCGTCCCGTCACTTTAATAGTTGAGCTACCGTACCAGACTTGGTGAATTTAGAACTCTTTATACATATTCGTCTTTATCGGGACGGTGATGCCATTTATTTTTCTAGATTTCTTTTGAAAATTCTAACCAATGTTTTTACTTTAAAATATAGATTAACACTGAAAAGATGCCACAACCGAAATTAATATTTGGAAATATGTATAAACATGTATAGATATGTGAAACTTATTTCAATGAATAACAAGATTATTGCTTGAGAATATCTGTAAACGCATATAGCCATGTGAAGCTTATTTAAATTTTAATAAATATAGAATGATAAAGGTTTACCTATACGATAAAGTACACAACCGATACCGAGGCTGCGGGTTCGAATTCCTGCCCGAATCGGTTTATTTTCTTTCAATCTATATTTATACAAAAATATTTTATTATCTGGTTTGTGTACTTATTCGGGTGATTTGTAAATTTTTTATCATTTGTAATAAGTATAAAAAAGTAAAAATTTAAAATATTAACAATTTGCGTTTTACGATATAAACTTTATACATTCAAGATTCTTAAAAGCATTCAATGTTCATTTCGAAATAACTCAAAGCCAGCGTTTATAGCCATGGGATCGATACAGTAAATTTACCAAATCTATTAATAATCATTATTCTGTATAATATTAAACTTCAT
The DNA here is from genome assembly GCA_963555665.1 of Dircenna loreta. NCBI lineage: Eukaryota > Metazoa > Arthropoda > Insecta > Lepidoptera > Nymphalidae > Dircenna > Dircenna loreta. The sequence continues at coordinate 3,029,095 of OY743102.1, forward strand.
CGAACACCTAAAAATTATCCGTATTCATAAACGAGTCTTAAACTTAAATATTTAAACAGGAACAGTATTCGAATGCGTTTTTAATTTTTCTACGATTCATCATCTTAATTTTATGTAAGAGATAAAGAAAATAAAGATATAGTGTCTATGTAAGAAGTTATCAAGACATAGATAGTATCATATTTCTCATTACATCACTGTAGGTACTACCAATTACCATAAAATAAAACCACTGGCAACAATTTTTTTTAAATTTTGTTTTATATATATATATTGTATTTTTAATTATGTGTTTTTTTTACCGCTGTCTTGTTTTACTTTTATTAATAATTATCCAAATTAGTCTTCGTGACGTGAAAAAAAAATACCCATTGTTATTCTTTTTTGTTTGTTTATTCATATATATTATATTATTTTTATTATGCTTCGTTATTGCTATAATATTTTAATATGGAGATGTAGTTTCCTGTTCCAATCCAACAAAATTATATTATTTATTTTATTATTTATGTACCAGATTTGATAAAAGTAAAAATACAAAAGGAAAGAAATGAAAAAAAATAAATTGGATTAGTTTATCTCTAAAAAGAGATCTCTACCAGCTAGATGTGAGAGTGACAGATGATTTTATTTTTATATTACTATTTATATTGTTTTTTTATGTTCGTAAAAATGTTTCGATAATAACCTTCTTAAATACAACCGTTAAAATCCAGAAAACGGAAAACGGAAAAAATATATTACTTTTAACAACCATAGTTAAAAAAATATTTAAAAGAACTATCGCAATAGGACATATATCTGTTGTTTTTTATATACGTATATATAATAAAAATATTATCAAAATAATTAGGTAATAGGGCAAATTAATTGTATGTATGATTGTATTAATTAGTTCCGGTTTGATGAGTAGTTTGCATATAAGGATCCGAATGTCAATTTTCCCTAAGTCCCCTAAATCCATACAGATAGAATCGGAATCACAGCTTATAATGGATTGTAAAAAACTCTATAAGATTATTCACAATCATAAATTAAAATACATATATTATATGTATATTATATACCAAAACCTTTTTTCAAAAACTATACTAAACGATGTGTTTCAAATAAAAAATATAATAAGATTGTCAGAGTCTATAAAATGTAACTCTATTTTAAAATGGAATATTTACGTGTTTGTACCTACTACAAAAAATAGTTATATAAGGTATTAAATCTAAATGCACTTGGTAATGAAAATGGGTACCGAATATATATTTAAAAATCTAGTTTTATTCTCCATTGTATACTGGATAAAAATAAATGAGTCGTATTTAAAGGTAAGAAAATGCACCTTCAAAAATAATAAAGTCTTTATAAAATACTGAATTCTGAGACGATTTACTCACAATGAACAACGTTTCATTAAGTTTATTTACCACAGCGATTAATATTTGTCATGATAACTAATCCAGAAATTAATAAAAATAATCTTTATAATGCCATGTCTAACTCTAGTTGGAAGTCATGTTCCATTGCCTGGAACTTTTCTTCAAATAAATTGACAGTAGCAGGTAATAATGACGGCAGTCGGCATTACTGTTTAGCCCAGTAATGGGGGGTTATTTTTTGTTATACTGACTTCCATTTCTTAATAAGGATTTTTTAAAGAAATAACATCATTTATATTTTAAAATCACTTGTACAAACTGAAACTGTTCAAACTTGTGAAATTTAAATACTAACCATGGCAAAATAATCTTAATACTGGCATACTAATAAAAATTGTGTAAGAAACCGCTTATTTAGCACGTAATAATGTAATAATATATGGCAAAACGGCGCACACAGAAGCGAACCTAGCACTTCTAGCACTCAATGCTTACAAGGGAATTCTTTATTTTCCAATGCGGTCATCATGCTTCAACCCTTTTGTTTATATTTATGTTCGTCACTTGATTCCTCATTTATTAAATTCCCCGACTCTAGAGGGGCTATGAAATAGATTCTGGTATTGGAAGATCAGCGACGACCTCTTTATATTCTGAGAAAAGATTTAGGACTCTATTTAGGAGAATCTTGACCAGGGTACGATCGATTAAGAACAGTCTAAAAATATTCACTCTATGTGGAGAAATGTATCCACTCTATATTTCATAACACTAAAAATTATAAAACTTACTTTTTCCAAAATCCTTCTTTTCACTATTTTTCTATTTTTTATCACAATCCTTTTGGGTTATCCTTCACTATAACAGTAAAAATAATGAACCCAAACTTTCACATTTGACGGTAGATGGAAATAAAATTTAATTAAAATGAAATAAAATATAGCAGTTCGGTATATATAAAAGACAAGTAACCTGTATTATTTAGACTTTATGTACGCTTCCTTATTTTCAAGCAGGGAACGGAGATCTCTCCGAGGCTTTGGGGAAGTATCCTTGTATTCCCAAGGTGGATATCGATAGCTTCAATACTAATATAGTCTTCTGAACAACACAGGCAGTAATAAATTATATCAATACGAATATTCCTTGCAAAATAAGCATTTTGTGGATATCTCTCCCAGTATTTATTAAAATTAGGAGTATAGAGTAAGCAAATATGTTTATAAATATTATATTACAAGTGTAAAGGACATTTATAAACTAAACAATAAGAATGAAAATTATGATGAAATTACTCTGTTAGTACGAAGTAACACCATTGTATTATACATATCTTATAATTGTTAATATGGAATTACTAATGAAATAAATGTTTATTTTTATATGGACGTAATCGATATATAGCCTTGCTGATAAAAGTAATATAAAGATTAAGGAACTGTAAGAAATCATCTTGCTTATATATAAATCGCCATTGAAGTCAAAGAGCTTGGTAACTTGATAGAGCTTTCGACAACTGCTAGTGGATGTTATAGATCTAGATCTAGATAGAAATAATAGATAAATGTAAAAGAGAGCATACCTTATCATAATTGAGACAAATAGAGTCAATCCAGATTTTATTCAAAATATATATTTCACCCTAAAAACAGAAAAGTGTGATATGTTTTTTGTATAATATTTTATTATCTTTCTTACATATTTAGTTTAGTACATAATTTCCGTGTCAAGTCATTTTGTTAAAGTCTTCAAAACATAAACCTACATCTGTTAATTAAATATAACTTTATTTAAATATAAAATAATAGTTAATGCCTACATAGTTAAGCCTATTCAAGTATTTCTGAATAAATGCTCGTTAATTTGGTGCGGTAACACAATTTATTCCCAAAATTGCCACTCCATTACTATGCAGCGCTGGAAGCGTTAAATTTCTATTCCCTGTTGTTGAGGAGACAAGATATTCACAGAGTGTGAAATTAATATAAGACTAACAAGCAATTAATAAATTATTACATTTAACATATATACAACAATTAACAACATTTAACATATATATAACATTTAACATATATATAACATTTAACATTATTACATTTGACATAGTTTTAGTAATTATATTTTATCTATTTTCAGAACCTGATATAAGTAGCTAGATAAGAATGGTTTACAAAATATATTTTAATAATGAACAGGTTAATTTTAGAATTATATTATATATATATATATATATATATATATAAATGATAAAATCTGAATGGAATTTAACTTTATTAATTATTAATTATAATAAAACTTATTGCCGCTTCACAATACAGGTAACGCTGGTTTATAAAAGTATCTACATTTCTTTATAAGGTACTCTTATTTACTCCCAGTCAATAAAAATACAAGATAACAACGATATAATCTGAATAGTTTAGTTGTAGGGATGATTTCCCAAGAGGTGAATATGTAATTTCCTCAAGTGGTGTAATTAAGGAAGCCTCTGCAATTACGGCTTTCACGTTGTTATAATAGAATATGACATAACTAAATAAATGAATAATAAAAATAATTGATTGATTTAATATATTTGTTACAAAATACACATTAGTTAAGGAAACAAATAAGAGCCCATCATATTGGAATAGGGTTCCTTGGCATCCTTAAAGACGAAGTCGCTTGAAGAAAATTAAAGTAGTTTTATAATTATTAAAATAATAATATTATTATATTACACCACTAAAATTTGTATTTAGTCTATAATTTTATAAATATTTGTAATTAATTTCTTACAGAATAAAGTATATTTATTCAGTATTTTTAAAAGCATTCAATATCTATTTTGAACTAATTCAAAGCAACCGTTCATAAGTTTACATGTTAATGTCTTAAACTCGTTGATTTAGCCCTTTATTGCAAAAAATGCAATGTTTTAAGATTTTACGAGGAGATTACATTTTAAAGTTTAAATTTTGAGTTTTTGAACATGTATTTCGAATAATATTTTTTGCTGATTTTGTCGTTTTCAGATGGGAATGGCTTTTTTTTTAAATGAGTATTGAGGTCTTTTAACAAGATCTTAATATACTGAGGTTCCTAAAATAAATCTTTAAGATTCTTGTAGAAATAGTTTTTTTTTACTTTGATTGAAAAAAAAATCTTTATTGGTCAATTCTGCTTTGATCGATTGTGAAAAGCTAGCTTCATTTGACGTTCACCTACGTAAAAAACGAGGCGGAGTAAAATACGGTCTAGTGGGTCTTCCGTCGGCAAAAACTACTTTGGAGTTATCAACACCATCGGATTAATGAAACAATATTGTAAGATTCTAAATATTACCTTACAAACTCATAATGGACAGGAAGTAAACTTAATTGTATTATAGATTTTACAACTATCAAGTTCTTAACTACTGAATAAATATGCCCATATGTCAGATTGTTACATTAAAGTTTATAATCGGTGATATTTAATTGCCATTAAATTATTTAATTACGGCCTCATAACGAAACCAAAGTAGTTTGAATTTAATTTAGTTTTACATAGAAATAATTATGTTTTAATTGCCTATTATTATATTTCATGAGCACCAAACCTTTTTATATAAAATTAATCCATTATGCCTTCTTTTATAGCGACTATTTTCATTTGGATCTCATAAACCCGCCGTGGGTTGAAACAATAAGCAACGATTTTGAGATAAAATGCGATTTATATGAAAAGTTCCAGCGTTTTATGGTATGGTGTGGTTTTTTATGAGCCTTAAAAATGCTAATGTCATGAATATCGACTGTTTATGGAATATATTCTATCGTTTCATACAAAAAAAAAACATTTAATTATAGTGTACCTCTTCTCTAAATCTTATAAGTTCTTAAGTCCACTAGTATTCCAAATGTTGTCAGTTTTGCTGTCTGTGCATCTCATTATGTTCCAGATGCTTGTTCCGTCCATATGCTTGGTAGGCTCTCTATAGTAAAAGAGGTGGCTAGTCCATCAATGTCGAGCGATGCTTTATTGTATGTATCGTTTGCAATAATGTAAAACTAAATAGCTAATAAACTTCCTAAAGGAGTTAGAGAAAATTTACTTCGATGAATTTTGCTTCGAAAGTAGAATGACGGGACATCTACAGTATGGTCTCAGGTTTGTATCCTACCCGTATCGTTTAATTTTTAATTCTATATTTATTTACAATTTAAAAAACTTAACATGGATAAAACGGTTTATTGGCATTATTAATCAATAATTTAAGTTATGGCAACTTCTCAATGTTAATCTATATTACAAAGTTAAAAACATTGTTTAGGATTTTCGAAAAGAAACGTTATATTTGTCGCCTCTGTTCCGATAAAGACTATATGGAACTCTTAATTAGCATCAAAATTAATGTATCACTTGAAGAGATCTATACTTTTAATATTTTTTTTTCTTATTATCAAGGTACATGTAAAAAATTATATATATTTAAAAAAACAATTAATCATTTCTTGTACATTTTTGTCTGTCTATCAGTCCATTAGAACAATTTTTTTTTCCGAATTGTAATGTTTTTCAAAAGATAAAGATGTCGTTCGTCTAAATCGGCATTGATTTTTTTTTTTCATTGAATACAAATTAGTCAGGGGAAATAAAACAATTAAAAATAACAGTCCATATATTTAAAATTTGCTATGTTTTTTAATATCGTTTATGTAAAGATTTAGCCTGGTTATTTTTTTATAAAAATAAAATATGCTATTGTATTGTTGAATAAAAAAATATATTATTTTTTGAATCGTCGTACAAAGACGTTGTTGTAATATTGTAACAATTAATTTATAATTTCCGTCGTAAGAATAATTAATTGGACTTTAAATATACAAGACACGTAAACCAATTAGAGGAAAAAAAAAACGAAATTACCTTCAATCGATCTGTTTTTAATAACAATAAAGATAAATAATTTTACATTTCTTAATGGTAATGAATTATGTATTTTTTATAAAATATACATTTTTAATCAAAAAAATATAAGAAAAATTACTCTATTAAAGTATAATTCTATTTTGAAGAAGTGCGTCTTACGCATTTGTTGGTAGGTACTACTAAAATGTTTAAAAGACAATTTTTAGTCAATATAAGGTCATTATAAGGTCAAATTAATTTAGAAATCTTGTATTATAATATAATGTGACCTTGGGTGTCCTTTTGCTAGTACAATAAGTTTTGCAACAGCGTTTTATTGACTTCACACATGGTAAGGCATGCGAACTCGGGCTAGCGACAAAAATTAGAATTAAAAGTAGGCTTAATAATAACTAATAAGACTGTAGGATAATTCAAATATTGTTAAAGGAATATTATTAAAAACCATTATCAACATATTCATTAAAAAAATTTCACCGAAACACGTCTTTAAAGACAAAACAATATTCTGACATACTATATTAAAAACCAAATTAATTAAGTTAAGAAGATTTTATTACTTTACTGAAATAACTCAGCTATAAAAGTATAATGTACGTGGGATTGTTTTGAAAATATGTATTTTTATAGTATATTTATAAGTTTAATTATTATACTTAACTTTGAATAAACTTGAAGTTTTTGCAAATATTTTTTATTTATATATAATAGATAAATATGCGGCTCCAGTTTTATAAGTTATATAATAAGTGTAAGTAGCTTGTCTTGTCACAGCAGGGAATGGAAATTAAACGCTTCCAGCGCTGCATAGTAATGGAGTGGCAATTTTGGGAATAAATTGTGTTACCGCAACGAAATTGCGAGCGTTTATTGAAAGATACTTGAATGAGCTTATATGTGTATATTTTGTTTTAAATATGAATTTAAATAGGTACTAAGTCTTTTCAATATTAAATTGAAAGTAAAACTATGTATTTCTATTAAAGTCAAATTATTTTTTATATTTAAACTTTCGTGAATCATGACTATTATATTTATATTTACCCGGCTGTACTCATTTCGAATTATATCGGAATGTGTATGACTAGTTTCGAACCCATTCGGGTTCTTTACTCATAAGCTCGAAGCGTGGCGGACTTGCGGCGTGAACTAAATGCAGTAGCTCTATGGGCACGCTGCGAAGGTGGCAGCGGCGGTGGGGGGGAAGATGTCGTGTTGTCGTCAGAGGTCTGCAGGTCTTCGTCTCTCGTCGTTGTTATATGTTGTGTACACACTGAACTTACCGTATCACTTTTGAATCCATCTAAGTAGTAAGTGTTCTTTATTATTTTAATAACCGGTTTCCACTTTTCCTATTGAAAGTTGGTAGATGGCTAATTTAATAGTCAAAGTTGACGTACATTTAAAAATGTATTTTTACTTGTTTGACCTTCTAATAATTATTCAACCACGTAAAAAATAGTTAGTCTATAGATTGGTATATTTTTTTTAACATATACCCTAATTATATTTGTAATAATAAAAAAAAATATGTACCAAAATATTGTATTGGAAAAAAAACGCGGGCTTCAGCTGGTATGAAACAATCGTTTTATTTAGAATATTGTCGGTATAATATTACTTTAATAAATTCTTAACTTTTATAATATTGTATTAAAAAATATATTTATCACAGTGTGTGAATTGTTTTTATAACATAGTAAAATATATTATTACTTTTTATATTAATATATTCTTGGTCATTGGGATTTTAATCACCATCTTAGCTTTTATATTTTTGATTTTATTCAATAAATAAAGTTATCTATAATAAAAGTAAATCTTGTATCATACATTCCATACATATACAAGCTTTTGAATAAAATGAGTTCTTGGTTCTTCTACAAAAGCTTTTCCGAAAACTATAAAACTTGGAATGTCTAATTTCATAGATTTTCATACATTTAACAAAAACACTTATAACACATATGAAATAGTTTAAATCTTGATTAAGTCACAGGAAAAATATTTGTTATCTAAGTATGATTAATTTGTACTCTTGTAATCTACAAATATAAATAAATAGTAGAGCTAACATGAAACCATTTCTGGTCCAGATGCTACAGGATGGCATTTTCTCCAAACTAGCATGTTTGCTTATAGATTGGGAACATGTTTATTTATTTATAACCTTATTATAACATAAATATTACTGCATAATTTTAGATTATAAATAAATGTATTCGAGTTATAAATTTAGTCGCGACACCCGAAAAAAAAGGGTACTGCAGGTTATTATCCTTTCGACAGGTTATCAGAATAAATTAAAATATATTAACAATAATAATAAAATTCTTTACGAACATTAATTTTGGCTCTTATTAGGATACTTTTTTGGTGTGATTTTGACTTCTTTGTTTTTGAAATAATTACCAGATATGTAAATAAAAATACTACCCACAGCATAACTGGTCGTTCAAATAAAAAAACAATACATATTAAATTATTTTTAGTAAAACTAATTTATAATTTTACGATGGAAAATAATTAAAATCAAGTTTTTGTTTGAAAATGCAACAGCATTCAACTATATTTGCCATTGCAGCTGCAAGGACATCACTAATAATAAACAATTTATTATTTATTTTCAGAGGTTAAAACCCCATTTTAGACATCATTTAAGAAGTTATTATTTGTATCTTATTAATCATTTTTATATCTCATTACAGTTCCCAGCCTAATATTTTTACTATTTAGGATATATTAATATTATAACTATCGGATAAATAAATTTTCAGTTTTAAATTCCGACAATGATCAGAATGTCTCAATAAATTTAAACGTTCTTATAATGGTAGATAGAACGTGTTTATCCGCAAAATATCTGTCCAATTAATAATCACAACAAAATAGTATCAATAAATAAAAACAGAAAATAATAGAAAAATAATAAACAATTTTTATAAAATTTACACGGCCAATTACGCAACAGTCATTATTAAACAATATTTGTAAAAATTCAATTATGATACAGAAATATTTTCACAGCTTTTAAGAAAGAAAAAACATGAAATTAATTATTTACAATGACGCCGGATCTTTGTATGCAACTATATAAAATATATCTTTAGCTCTGATAAATTAGTTGAGTACGTGCGTTGGTCCAGTACCGGTTGCTCGAGATCAGGTAAAGATGTTTTTTTTTTCTTATAAATATAATTTATGCCATAACATTCATAATCATGTAAAATATATTTTGAAATCAATAAGTGCTATTAGTATTTATGAAAGTAATTTACTCACTTACATTTAAAGGATATTTTGAATATTTTGGTGCTTTACTGCTTTTTGAATTAATATTCAGTTTTCGTTATATTATTATCATATATTATATTTAGGTTTAATATTTTTATGTAAAAAAGTAAGCAAAATATATTATATATTTTATTTGATTCATTTTTATTTTTTCAAGAACAATTCCGTGACTTTGCTTACATTGCATACATAGTTATGTAATACTGTTATTTTATTTTCAATTCTATTATAATAGGCGAATTAGCTGCCATCCATTATTAAAAACAATTCACTTTTATGACTTACAATTACGGCAATTTTTGGAAATTAAAATATAATTAAAAACTTCAAACGAGTATATAGCTACTTTTTAAACGTTTCGGGACACAATTTCAAATATTCTTAGTTAGTACCAAATAATAAAGGAACGTACCAATTATAAATTATATCTATATCCCATATATGGGATATCAGATCAGATCAGATAGATCCCATGGTATAGATTTCCTTACTTAAAAATAAAGTATTTTAGTAAATTTATTAATATTGTAAAACGAGTTAACGGTAACAAGACACTGCTTCAAGTAAACAAGGTTATGCGGATTAATTACCGTCAACCTTAGACATTTATATAAATAAATGTTTAAGGTTGACAGTAAACAATCCGAAGTTATACACATTACGACATAAAGCTACTAATAAAACCAATTTTAAACCATTTCAAGCGATGGATAATTATTTTATAAATACCAATACACTTAGCATGGATATGACAAAGCGTTGCCAGAAATGATGCAACTTTTTAGTGTCATTAGATTCCTTTTGATTAGCCTAAAGCTTTACTAATTAATATTATAAACAAATCCAATTATTCTTATTATCGTTAATGAGAATAATAAACTTAAACTTTTTCGGAATCCTACAAGGATAATCCTATTTCTTTATTCGCTCAACCAACTTTAGTTAAGTGTTAAACGCTAAGGATAAAAGGCGTATGCAAAAGTGTCAGGGTCAATATAGTCTTTATCAAAGTTTTGCTCCTTTTGACACAGTATTTTAGTGCTACTTCTCGCTACGGAATTTCTTTGTTCTCGCAATCCAAGGTAATTACGTGCTTAAGACCTTGCCTGGTATATTAGACGTTAAAATTCACATGACTTTCATACCCATATATGGTGTTAGGACATCGCAATACAATGTTTTAGAATTTTTTCCATGTCACCTGCTTTTATTGTAAGCCGATGAAGTAGTTCAACGTCGTCCCATTTCTTTTTGATTACAGAACCAGTTATGATATTCTATGAAAAAGAATTAAATTATTATTTAAAAGTTTATTAAATAATAATTTAATTGTTTTCCTGTAGTTGTGTAAATTATAAATAGGTTATACTCGATATGGTTTTCACAGGATAATTTCAGCTTTTTGTCTAAATACTTAATTAGTTTTTTTAATATATTAAAAGTTATATTTAACTGCAAGGTTATTTACAATAAATTATAACAATAAACAATATTTACAAGAGTTATCGGTAATTAACATATATCTTATTTCGTAGTTTCTGAAGGAATATATTTAATTAACCTTATTTTTTTTGATATTCCGTTATTTATTAATTAAAGTAGAATATATAAACACGCTAAATTACATATATACAGACAAACATTATTTTTTTTGTTGTTTATTAGCGTAATTAACGACTTGTGAAATATGTGTAAATGAACAAAAACAAAAGTAACGTGACGTCCAAAAGTACTCAGATAAGTGATCTGAGTACCTTAATTAAAATTAAGTGACTCTACCAGATGTTAGAATGCGAGAGAGAATAAACCATATTTTTAAATATTCTAGCTTTTTTTTTGCTCCAACACTTTATTTGATATCTAATTCTATCTTACATATCAATTTTACTGTAAGCCATTAGTCAGTGCTATAAAAAATAAAAATGTATAATTTAGTTATAATCGTATTCAGTACATTGACTGTTCTTTTCCATGGACAGAGACAGCCCAGCTAGCACGCTTTTTTGAAATTGAACAACCATTAAACTCTTAAATTCTTGATTTAAAAATAAATACTGTAAATCTATTTATATTTATGTGTATAAGTTAATTGATTTAAACTCAAAGGAAGGTGCAAACAAAATAGAGAAAGATGAGTATTTTTAAACTATTTTTTTTTTAACAAAACAAACTGATATTAAGGCGAGTTTTATGATTTTTTTTATACTTAAATTTTGTCAACCATGACTATTATATTTATATTTACCCAGCTGTATACACGTAGAATTAAATGGATCCAAAAGGGATTCGAAACTAGTCGGGCATGTCGGGTAAATATAAATGTTTTGTGATATTACATGCTGACAATAGCGTTTTCTTTATCGGTAGTTTTGGTCTCGGCAAGGTAGTATGGGCACAATTGTACACCTACCCTCAACGAGACTAACTCTTAGGAATCTGTTTCATACTTGCGTTGGTGTGTGACTTTACATACGTGTAATTAAAATCTATTTCATATATATTATTATTCTTATTAATAAAGAATCAGATTAACATCATTTCATTATATTTTATTTGGCTCCATTGGCAATTTTTATATTTTTTGCATTACTATTATATGTCAGATCTTACTTGAGCATGTATAATTACGATTTTCTTATATATTTTTTACGTAAACGATATATTACACTGACAAATATAAACAAACACAGTTTACATTTTATTGTTTATTATTTAAACTCATTTAGAATATTAACTATTTTGTAACAACGAAATTTATACTATTTATAAGATTATTTTTTGTAATACATAAAAAAAACAATCGACTTATCTCAATCTAAAACTAGTGGAATAATGTAGATTAGTTTAAAAAAATATTCCGTAAACGTAATCAAAGCTGTATAAGAATAATAATGAGATATGATCTTTTTATTGTTTCAATTATCCACTTTTGTTTATATTTTTTTGTAATTGTTTTAATTTTGGAGTCTGACTGAGCGACTTTTTTTAGTCCCGTTTGAAAACCTGTATTCTGAGGAATGCTGTCTGAATACCGGTTGAACTCGCGCGAAAAAAGCGTCCTATCTATTAAATTGTCACAAAATTTGAAATTAAACTCCTTCCAATAGTATGGATCTTATGTAATTATACTGGTAATAAGTCTTTGGGTTTTTCAATCAATAACATTTTCATGAGTAAAAAGCAGCCGATATTTCCATTCAGATAATATATATATATATATATATATATATATATATATATATATATATTATCTGAATGGAAATATAAATATTTGCTTATTAAATATTTGCTTATTATATATATAAAATATTTGCTTATTATATATATATATATATAATAAGCAAATATTTTAAATCCATACTTAGTGTTATTGTAAAACAAATACATAAATAAATAAATAAACAAATAAAATATATTGAAAAACCAATAAATAAATCAAATTTGTACTAGCTACCATTATGACATCAGATATCTTTGTTTCTAATATAGAAATTAGAAATATCAGAAACAACATTTGAAAAAAATATCACAAAGACAAACTTAACACAAAAAAATGAGTGAAATGTACACAAGTTGAAATGTAATCCTAATATCACCTATATAATATGTTAAGATATTTTTCTGGTATCACATGGACACAAGTCATCTACACCATCTTGTAAGATACCTGTGGTGCCCAATCAAATAAGTGTGTGATTAAAGGAGTTACTTAACCGGACATTTACATATATTATTCTTAAATTTGATACATAAAGTGTATATTAAGAAAAATTAAAATCAAGAATATTAATATAACTATGTTAAAGTATAAAAACAAGTCAAAGGTCTGTCCCACTTAAATTATTACAATTTTAATGTTTCTTTAAGTTTCATGGAAACCTTTAATTATAGGTATTAATGTTGTTTTACAACCAACAATAATAATGAAATATAAGGAATTGGTACATTTGTAATGAAACGTGTTGGTAAATATAAAATAAACTGTGTCATTGCCAATTTCAAGTCTGTTATGTCGTTTTCGGAGTACTGTATGGCATTTAAAGTGAATGTGTTGGGTACCACGTATTTAAAATATGCGATTACTATTAATTTGTATTTATTCATATTTTATTTATTTCATATACATGTCGAATAATCTTATTATTAAAATAAAATTCAATCTTATTTCTTTTTCAGAATTCAAAATGGATACCTTTCCTCATAGCCCACTATTAGAAGTTACCACTGAAGAAATATTATTAGTTCGAAAATTTTTCAATATGGGGGATACTAATGCAATAAATGAAAGTCTAGATGATATCACAGCATGGACCATGAAACAAGATCATTTAGCTGAAGCCAGTAAACAGCTAGGTAGTCACAAGCTTCACCACAAAAGTATCTTAATAATTTTGCTTATATTTAAAGTTAATGAAGACTTAGTACTAATCTTCAATTGCAATATTTGAATAATACCAACCTTACACAGAATTTACATTCTTATTAATGTAAATCAACAGATTTTAATAACGTATTTAGCATTACAATTAAAACCCAGATTTCAATGTAATTTTTGCTTTCTAAAAATAAATCAACAGAAAACAATAGAAAACAAAAGGCTTTTAATACTATTTTTATTAAAAGACTATTCTGCAGATACAATTATTATGTTTGCAATTTTAGATCGCGTAATACTGGAACGATTAATTATACTAGCAAGAGGTTCAGTAGAAGGGACCAAACTAAAAATAGACAAGTTACTTACCACCCGAGGAATGATGCCCGATCTATGCTTGAACAAGAACGTCGATGAATTTGATGATCTTTTAGATTGTGTGTATGTCAATTGTTATTGTTTTAAATTAAGCTCATTTAATTAACCTTAATTTCAACGACAAATTTAATATAATGTAAGAGGCAATATTGTTTGTTTGTGGGTAATATTTCCCTCACTACATACATTATATTAAAATATGAAAATATAAATCCGTAAACAAGCTTAGCCAAGTACACATGTATTGCATATTTTTTCTAGGTCAATTTACTAATTTAATACTTCACTTCCGTTATTCATAAATATTGATTTATTTATATATTAAATTATTAATTAAAGTTATTATAATATAATGGTAAATTGATTCTCTAATATCTGATTTCAGAAACCATGTTGCGTTACCCAAATTACATTGCAACGACCAGACAAGAGTTATGGTAACGCAGATGAAAGAAAAATGGGAGAAATTCTCACTGTTGTCATACGTGAGATATCTTTTTTTGGTAAGTATAGGTCTATCATAGAAATTCTAACAAGCTGACTACTATTCAACGCTGTGCTTCTTCTTTATACCTGGAAGCTATATTTGATTTAATATTAAGACCGAACTATGAAACTTTAGCAATAAGGAAGTATTTTTTTTAATTGATAATTTAAAATTGAGGTTAATCTTTTAGAAAATAAATGAAAAAATCATGTGTTATTTATAAAGGATTTGAAAGTTATGTCCCAAAACGTTAAAACAGAATAAGAAAGTTCTTATGAAAGTTGATTTTAATGGCACATCTTGAATTTATAATATATACGAGGTGTGTTGTGTGTGTGTGTGTGTGATTTTCGATTTTTTGTGGCGTTATATTGGAACATATGTCTCTCAATTATGCTGACAAGTTCGGCCATTTTAAATGTTCAGTTAATTGTTGACAGCTGCTTTGCTTGCACGTGTTTTGGTTCGTCTTTGATTTTTATCTATTCAAAAAATGGAACAAAGAACCTGTATCAAATTTTATGTGTAAACGAAATTAAGTGCGTGGATGCATTCCCAATGTTGACTGTGGCAGACATATACTTAGTCTGGCCATAAATAATGTTACACATAAAAATAAAAAAAAATAACTGCAATTAACCTTTAATACTTTTACAGTATGTTACTTTAGTACATGAATATAAAATAATTAAAAATATATAAAGCTTATTTGAAGTGGTCTCCATTGACTGCAATGCAGTCTTTTAAACGTTGAGGCCAGTTATCAATAGAAGCCCGCACTCTTTCTATGGTAATATTCTTCACTGCTAATCGTAAAGATTGTTTTAGGGACTCCTTATTATCATGGCATATATATCAAGCTGTACTCTCTAACATTGACCATAAATCATAATCCAGCGGATTAAGATCGGGACTAGACGACGGCCAGTCTTTAGCTCTGATGAAGTCCGTAACGTTCGCTTCCAACCAAGACTGCGTGAAATGAACTTTATGTTTTTTATGTGAGTCTTGCTGGAATTGGTTGCTTGCATACTTGATTATTGAACATGGTGATGTTAAGGGGCTTAACTACCTTCTCAAGAATGGTATCTTGATATACTTGTGCTGATTTTTTGATACCTTTTTCACAAAAATATGGCTCAGTCACTGCTTCATAGCTAACACCCCACCAAACCATCACTGAAGTCGGATAATGTCCACGTTGCACTCTTTTGACAAATTGGGAAGCTTCCTTAGAGCTTTGAGCATAAATACGGTCATTTTGTTTGTTAAAATGTTGCTCAATTGTAAAAAAATTCGCATCCGTAAACAAAACTTTTCTGTGACCTCTCTTTGCGTACCACTCCAGTAGTTGTTTCGATTTTACCACCCTATTCTTCTTTAAATTATCAGTTAAGAAATGACCAGAGCGTCTCTTATAGGTTGCAAGTCCTAAGTCATCTTTTAAAATACGCGACATGGATCTAGGAGGTATCTTCATTTCCCGAGATAAAACCTTTATTCTTTCCCTTACTACTTTGACCACCTTTGTCATACGAACACTTCGTGGACGGCCAGATCTTTTTCTGTCATAATCAGAGGAAGTCTTTTTGTACCTATTAATAGACCAGTGCACAAACATTTTACTAATACCAAGTGTATGGAGATTTTAAAAAATTGCATTTGGCTCCATACCTACTTTGTGTAATGCAATCACAGCGATTTGGTTCTCTTTATCACCGGACTCTATTTTAATATCGCAAAATATTGTACAATGTATTTGCGCCAAAATGAGAAAACACAATGAACAAGCATATTAAAATGACAGATTCGAAATTCAAATGTAATATTTTTTTTATTTTAAGTGTAACAGTGTTTATGGCTAGACTAAGTACATATACAAACTGAGATATTTCACAAATATCATAATATGATAACACAAAAAAAATATATATGCAAATATGAGTTAAAATATGGCATGTCACTAAGTATTTTACTCTTTTGAAATTATATTATAAACTAATATAAGTAATATATAATAAAATACACATTTTTATCATATTTAATAAAGATTGAGCATACTAATACGAAAAGTGATAAAATGAAAAGATTTTGACAAACAATAAGAAAGGTTAACACGGAATTAGTAACATGGTTAATAGTTTTTACAGTAGTATGTATATATATTTATGTTATGTTATATATTTATATTTAAATATACATAAATATATAAAAATACTAAAAAAAAAAAAAAAAAAAAAAAACCTGTGCAAAGGACCTTAGTTTTTTTAAGTTTCCTACTATTAATCTCTTCTGTTATGCATGTTTTTAAAATCTGTATGCATAAATTATAATTTAAATTCACAACAATTGTAAAACGTCAAAAAAGAGCACGGATGACGTGTCCGTGCAAAATGATAATAATTATAAAAAATGAAAAAAAAAGTGTATATTTAAAATAATCCGGAAGTGCAAGTGTCACATAATATTTTAATTTGAGCTAATTGTTAATATATTATCATTGTAGTTCGTATTTTTTTTTGTATTTTAGATCGGAGAGTATCGTCTAAACTACGATTATAGTTTAGGCGATAGATATGTAATAGATCTCAAACATTTCAATATAAATATACTCACACGCCTCAACCCAATGCTATTGAAAAAAGCAGAAATACTATGCACGGTATGTCTATGATATTGTTTTTATAATAAAAAATGGTTTTAAATAGTTTTATTTAAATTAATAATTTCAGAATAAACAAAACTCAAAAGTAGTTCTCAATACTTAATAACATATTTTTATTTAACATTATAGGAAGTTTTTGGTACCAAAATAAAAGGAATTCATCTTTTAAATGCTCCACCGTTTGTGGATAAACTTGTTTTTATACTGAAGCAAGGACTCAAAGAAAAGGTGGCAAGCAGACTCCATGTACACAATACTTATGAAGAATTGTACAAAGAAGTACCTAAAGAAATTCTACCTAAGGATTTCGATGGCCCTGGGCCTAGCCTATCTGAAATTGCTGGTACGTGTTTTGTTCAGAATATTAAATAATAAATATATTTAACAGCTATTTACTGTTTTATAAATTCATTTTATTTTCACAGAACAATGGAGGGATACTCTAAAATCAGAAAAAGCTAGAAATATATGCAATAGGTTTAATAAGTTGTTTTCTGATGAATCCAAACGATCACAAGTGAAATTCAATGAAGAATACTTAGGAATGCCTGGTTCATTTCGAAAACTAGCTGTTGATTAGATGCAAATATTATGTATTATAATAAGAGCAGTGTAAATCAGCTATGACACAAAACATACTACGACACAAACCTCTAAAATAAGCACAAGTAATGTTACAATATTAACAAATATAAAATTCTTTCCATGTTATTTTCGAGCACATTGTACCTTTAAGTGTTTAAATACATTTAATTTATCACAACTCTGTTTGCTTTATTAATTTAACAAACAAACTCTAAATGTAATGGTGGCAAATATTTCATCTACCCCTAGAAAGTTTAAAGAAGAAAAAATTTTGTATGTGCTTTTTAAGTAATCTATTGATTTGAGCAGGGTAGCCCGTTTTCTAACGTAGCAATACATTTTTTAAAAATATATTCTATTCCTAATTCAAAATCATTAATTTTTTACACCATTCTTTATTTAAATTTATTTGCAACAAAAATCATCTTGTTCTTAATTCAAATATATATTATCAATCAATTAATATATATGTATATATATTTATGTCGTATCCGGTCAAACAAAATGAAACTCCAGGCGCCCTAATCGCTAACGTCACTTCGATGCGCCTTGGAGGCGTCGTGAAATTGACTCTTCAAGTAGGCATAAACAGAAGTGCAAAAGGCAGTAGGATCGAACGCTCGAAGAGAAGATATCACGGATCTGTCCTTCCGTTTCTTTAAATTGAATTATAATCAGAATAAAGATGATAAAATATAGTTTGATCTCTCATTCTTTATGATACCCGCCACAAGTCCATACTATGTCGGATAAAAATAATACTCAAGATATTTCGATATATATTTTTGTAATTTTGAGTCATTTTTACACAAACATACTTTTTTAATATTATTTATTTTATATTTTTTTGTAAAACTTATCATAAAAGCAAGATTTTGGTTTAAGAAGACAGCAGAAACGCAAAGAAAAACAATTCACTATTCCTGAAGTTGCTAGTAAGGAAATGTGGACGATATTTTCATATTATTGTATTGTCATCGATCATTGATAAATATGCAGAAAATCAAATTAATCCAACGTTTCAAAATCGGTAACAAATCACGTTTGATGTTTCCGTTACAGAGTTAGGTAGATACATACCAAGCTAATAAAAGCATATTAAAATGATTGATAATATTGATAAGATTGTTCGCCTACAAAAATGAAGCGGTAGACAAGCGTAAAAAAAGTGATATCCCGTTTTGTTCTTCTTAAAGGGTTATTTGCTATCAATTCCATTAAGAACTAGAAGCATAAAAAAAGTATTATACAGTGTAGTCCGTTTAGTACGACTCCGCTTATAGCAACCAACCGTTTTTAGCGACGAAAGTTTAGGCATTTGTTTGGTTTTAGTATAACGTTGAATGAAAAGACATTCGTTTATTACGACTTCGCTTACAACAACCATTCGCTTTTAACGATCGAAATTCACACATAATCCGGTTTCTTATAAGTAACTAGGTGTAAATCTATTCTAACAACTTAACATTTAGTACATAAAGTCTGTAATTTTTGTTTAATTTCTGGTTTTATTTGTATCGTAGGAAGCACGAACTGCATTATATAAACGAGGCATATAACTTTTATGGCGTCATCTTCAAAATTAGAATGTACAAACACATTAAGCACTTCTGCTGCTTTTCTGCTGCAATCAAAGGTGACGCGCGGGGCGATAGCGGAGATAGGTATTCATTTATTCCATTCTTGTCTAGGAATTATTTGTAAACACGGCAACGCTCGTCGTTGTAACCGGACACCACTGTACTACCAAATGCTCCCAAGAAGTTTTTGCTCGCTAGAAGCAACAAGCAGCCTGACACCAAAGGGGCACTAAAACCTTTTGACGTACTGAATCCGATCAAGATAAAAGGCTTCCTAGATAACAACGAATCATTGTCCTATCCTTAACAAAATAACTCTGATTGGAGGATCTTAAATATCAAATAAATATAAAAGTTGTTAATAGCACATTGTCACTTGTTGTTAATATATATAAATAAAGTAAAAACGAAAAATTAACGAATGCATCAATTGCAATAAAATGAAAATGAACGAAGGCAAAAAGTTCATAAATGCATATTTATCGAAAAAAATATTTTTTCAATATCTGTATGTTAAATGGTTATATTATATAAAATAAGTCAAATTCAGTTATAAAAAAATATTTTTTTTTTATTTCTTTTTTATTTCTCATTTACAATAGCTTAAATATATAAAACTTTTACATAGCATTATAAAAACCACAGAGGTTTAACTTAAATGCTAAGGGGAATCTTATCGTGCTGATAAGTTTACTTAACACATAAAACGAACACAAACATTATTACCACAGTTGAAGAACATAATATTTTAAACATTAACATACAAGAGATGTGGTAATCAAATAAATATGTTACGACTTAATCTAGATATAGTTATTTTAATGAGACTTAAAAATAATTAAAACATAAAACAAAACTACTATTTAAAAAAGGAAACAATTAAAATAGATATAATATATATATATATATATATATATATATTATATCTATTTTAATTGTTTATATATATATGTATATATATATATATATATATATATATATATAGATGATGAGATGTCTCAGGAGATTTATATATATATATATATATATATATATATATATATATATATATATATACATATATATCATATACATGCATACATACATACACACGCATACATATATATAAATTTGAATTAACATTATCTCTCTTTGTTATCATTTTAGAGAGGTATACTTTTAATTTTGGTTTAATATTTTGCTGGGTTATGACACTTTTTAGTTCTGAGGGTAAGTTGTTAATAAGACGCGGTACTATGTATCTTGCTGTTCTTTTACCATAGCTGTTATTTGCTCCAACCGTCCTAAACCGGTTTTGTGTAATCGCTCTCGTATGTATAGGATGATTTAATTTAATATTAAGTGTTGGGTTAAAGTAATGTTCTTTCAGTAAATTATATTTAATTAGGTCGTGAATCGGTAATTTGTTACAGTGACTAAAAAGTCCCATTTCATTATTTTGGTATCTTTTTTTAATGTTTTTTGATGCTATTGTTTTTAAAATACGTATTTGAAGTTGGTATATTTTATTGGTATATTTATGTGGGATTCTGCAAGTGAATTATATAAAATGAGGATACGGTGTTTTATAAGTTTTAGTATCGCTAGCAACTGACGTAATTTTGTACAAACATGTTCAATGTGATGGGACCAGTTAAGCTTGTCATCTAAAATTAATCCTAAATAAGTATGAGTTCTTACCCGATCTATAGAAGGACATTTACAATTGTGTATTTGGTTACGATGTAAACATATATTATTACGATGTAAACATATATTAGTTTAATAATTTAATTATATATCACATAACCGTAAACCTACTTAAAAGGCAACTGTTTTTTGTTAAAATAATCTATTATACACCTATATGAAGATAAGTTGCTTATCTGAAAAGATCTATAATGGAAGAATATTTATTATTGATTGGTATCTCCATTCAAAATTCTTTGTGTATTTTTCGCTTTCCTAAATTTTATAGCTACTTTGTAAGCAAGGATATTGGAAAAGCCTTTATTATTTGTATGGAATATTTTAAACGCCCTTTCAAGGTTATTTTGTGAAGTGTACCTGCTGCTTATTAATTACACATCGACATGTTTTTATCGACAGCTCAGTGCTATTTTTACCTTTAATCAGATCAGTAATGGATTCGTTACCAAAAGATACGATTTTCAAGTTTAACCCGGATACTTTACTATGCTTGAGAAAACAGTACGATTTAGACAAACCTGGTAAGATTGAAGATTCACTTGCCATATTGGAAGATTGGCTTAAGAAACAAGGACATTTCGTCAGGAAGGAATTTCGTAAGTCATCTTAAAATACCTTTAATTTTAGATTAGGTTATTCAAAAAATATTTGAAATAACTTCAAAATATTTATATTCATTGCTTTATCTATTGCTTCAAGACAATATTTCCTTGTCAGCTTATGGAATGAATTATAAATATTTTAAAACTTACAATCTAAATAAAGGTAATGAAGTAGGCAATACCAAATTAGGTAAATATATTTGTACTGTATTATGACTCGAATCTAAAATATAGGTGGTACCTACCGCCCGCGACACTCGAGTGATAATATTTGTTAATGGTTTTAATTTAGAATTCTAGTAAACCTTTAGACTATCTATATAGTAATGTTCGTATTATTTTTTTTTGTTCTCTGTTTACTAAATTTATGTTTTTACTTACTAATTTAACTGTTTATTCAAAATACGTGTACATGGAATGGGGATGGATGTGAATAATTATATAGGTAATTTTCAATATTAAATTATTTGTTAAAAAAATCTTTGCCATCTGTCACAATTCAAACATTTAATACTCTTTAGTAGCTTGAGAAGTCATTAATCGTCTATGTACTAGTGTATTTAAAAATAAAAACAATCAAGACCAAGTTAATTCTCATTACTTGAGCAATTATTTTTATTACTAGATATAATTGTTTTTAACAGTTCCTTTGCAAAACAGGGTATTTTTTCAACGTAATAACAAAAGAACTATTCATTATGTTAGCTAAGAACATCTTTTGTATTAACATTTTTAACAAATTTGACCACATGTTTAAAATACATTATTTAAGGATATTTAAACGTTTATCAACAAACTAAAGTCCTAAAGTTTATTGTTGTATTTATTATTAAAATATTTTTAACTATTTTATTAAGGTACTATAAATTTCTCATTCGCCAAAACTTTGTTGTAGCGAGAGATTATCTTGAAAGAACGATTATAATAAGTAAGGGTTCTGTAGAAAGAGCAAAGGTGAAATTAGATAAAATATGTACGTACCGCACGTTGCACCCTGAGTATTTTCAAAAATTTGACACAAGGAGTTCTCAAATGCTGGAAATGTTGTAAGACTTGTTCAAAATATTCATTATTATTTTCAAATTCAAATATTCTTATTGTTTATTTTTGAATTACTTTTCAAATATTTACTATTAAATATGTATATTTATTTTTAAGAATTAAAATGTCTCAACTTTGCAGTTATGGAGCCTTCTTGCCCAAGCTAACAAGTGATCACTACAGAGTATACGTACTTAAAAATGGAATTAATAAACCACTTACAAACGGATATATTGATTTCTACCGATACTTTCTCATGGTAAGACTTGAAAAACTCCAGAACGAACATAATAATTGTATTTATAAAAAAACATTAGCAAAAATCCACAGCTTTTGGAAACTCTATACTAACTACTCTATACTATATAGAAATTATTTTTCAGCAATCCGAATATATCCAAGCACACGACTATTGCAATGGCCTGTTAGTGTTTATAGATGTAACTCAAGCAAATATTTTAGAATCTATGAAGTGGCTTAACATAACTGAATTTAAGCGGGTATTAAATATTGTAAAGGTAATAATTTATCACTTTATATAGTATTTATAGTATTTACCTATGATAACAAAACTCCTTTAACACAAAAATACTTAAAAACAATATTTCTATTTCTAGGAGGGATATGGTATGAGAATAAAAGGCATTCATTTTTACACCGAATCGAAGGCAATAGATGTAGTTGTATCTTTTTTCAAGCAAGCTGTAGGACCAAAAATTGCAACAAGAATCTACGTTCATAATACTCTGGAAAAGGCATATCATTATTTACCGCAAATAATTCTACCTGTAGACTTTGGAGGATCAGAAGAACCATTACTTGGACTGCATGGTAAGAACTATTTTTATAGAGATTTTTAGCTTCCAATTCAAAAAAAGTAATGTACAACCAACCAATTAAGCTATCGTACCGCTATTGACGTCGAAGAATTTAGTTTTCTATATGTAATGTCATTAGAAGATGGCGCTATCTATTAGACTTCTTTGGAGTGTCATTACCAGTGCTTTCAACTTTGAAGTACAGATAACTGACTCGACAACCGAAATTAATTTGAATGATTGACCAATTGGTAGAGTGACGGGCTGGTTGCTTAAAGATAGCGATTTCGAATTCCTGCCCATTTTGGAAAAAAATCTTATTTTTTAAAATTTTAATAAATAATAGCTTCCTTTGCTTTAAATTATAAATGTCATAATATTACTAAATAATATACATTTATAAATATTTTATTTTCTAATAATTTTATACTAATTTTAGTTCTTGTTTATTATTATTAGCCTTTACTTATTAAGAGAGACATTCTATTTATAAACATAGTAACTTTGGAGAATCTGTATATTGAATAAAATCTTATCGAGGTATCCAGATAGAACAACTAAAATATTTTTGCTGCAATTACTAAACACTTTGGGTAAAATTTATAAAACATAAAAAGTTCTTGAGAAATATAAACAAATTGCAAATGCAGATGTAAAACTGTCGAATACATTCCTTGTGAGTAGCATAGGATGTCTTTGGAATAGTTCGTGACCCTTCAGTTCGGTTTTTAAATGTTTGTCCACAATATTTTAGCTCTTAAACTTCACTACTACAGAATTCGTAACGGCTGTTATTGTAACATTGTGTCTATAAAATAGATAACAGAAAGTCGGTGTAAGTAATGCTATCCTCGGGAACGTTCAATAAAAATGAGCGTTCCTCAAGGACTTTTTCTGGATCTTTTCTCTTCCTGGTTTATATGAAGGACCTTTCCTGTTTGATGACCAAATAATGTGACATAATCTATGGTATTTTGTTTATTTTTAAAGTAGAGAGAAATTATACAAATGTTTTATTGTTAGTGTTCCAAGCTATGGAAATTTACTCAATAATAAATAATTTTACTCAAGTCATACGCTGAAACAATTTTGGATCATTGCAGGAATTATAGGATATCAAATCTCAACGGACATGTTAACACCTAAATTTTAGGTATTCGAGCAGTGAAAATCCTCAAGTTAAACAAATCAAAAGTAACTCTTTATAAATAGGTTATTATTTCAGCAAAGGAGTTGGCTGGTGGGAGCATTGGTCTAAAATTTTCGTAAAATTACTGTGGCCGTAAACAGTCACTTACTTATTCTACTCTAGTATGTGAAAATGTTACATGGGTTCTTGACACGACAACTATTGGAGTTGGGCGACTATAACCGTTAATCATTAAAAGTAGAACTCAGTAATCCGAATTAATTTTAAGAATAATTAACTTAATACTAAGTTTTAAGTAAGTAATTAATTATTTATAATATCAATGCGTATTACGATGACGTGATACGCACGACTTTGGTATTATTGCTGGTTGCACTCTGCGCCTAGTAGCGCTGTAACCTTTGAATTAATCAATCATCAGTTATAATTAACGATGTCTAGTTATTAATAATTGTGGTGAAGATGATATTGGTATTTAAAGGTTTTTAGATATAAATATTTCAAAAAAATATTTCATGTTTCAAATAATCACTAAGTGTTTATACACGCCGTTTTTTGGGGTACAAAAATTAGCTAAGGGTACTTTATATGTTTAAAAGTATAGTATCAATATTGAAAAGCGCATATATTAGTTTTTTGTATAAAAATAAATAAATTTTATTATATTATTACCTAAGATTATTTCTTTTAAATGATTACGAATACATTATATTATTATTTAAAATTGGTTTTGTTTCAGAAAAAATGAAGGATATTTTGAATTCTGCCCAATTCAGTAAATACTTGGATGAAATGAAAAAAGCATGTACAATCGAACATCTTAGACAAGCTGACGCAGTCAATGAGTCTCCTTATATGGGAATATCTGGCACGTTCAGAAGTTTGAGCGTTGACTAATATTTACCGTATTGTTTTATTTTTAGAAATTGTATTTGAATATTACAACCAGCTACTAATAGGTCACGGCTACTGTTTAAATAAAATTTACATTGATAAGCACGCTTATAGACAACTTGAAACATTTTGTTTGAAGGTTAGAAGTATATTACATCAAAAAAATACTAACGTACATATTATTTTCTTCTTCTATTGATATTTATTATAAATTATTTTTAAGGTAGGAATAGCATAGGGAATTTAATGGTGTTGATAGGTTTATACACTTTTTTGTTTGTAAATATTTATCTGTTTAAAGAATTATAAATGTGCTATGAGCGTGATACTGGGACTTTTATAAACAAGATATCGCTAAAATATAAATAAACAGTGTCAATCAATAATTTCGGTTGTGGTATATTTTTAATAATTTTCCATATTGCAACTTCAAATGTATTGGTAAGTATTCTGAAGATTATAAGGAAGGCTAAGAAATGTCATGTCCATCCCATACGTACGTTTCATAACATATTTGTATGTTATTGTAATTTTATTGCTGGCATATTATTACAAAATTCAAAATATTATATGTGATGTTAAATTGTTTATATTCTCTATACCCTGTTTTACATTCATCAATTATACGCTATTTAAATAATTCTAACAACAAATCTTATTAACGTATAATGTCAGAGTTGTTAATTATATTATGTTTTCAAGGAGAACTTTAAAAAGCAGATACGAGAAGGGAAGTGACGTTTTTAATCATGCGTATATGAAATATCGAATAAAATTATTTATTGAATTATTAATTAACAAATACTCTGCTGAT
This sequence comes from Dircenna loreta, assembly GCA_963555665.1. Classification (NCBI taxonomy): domain Eukaryota; kingdom Metazoa; phylum Arthropoda; class Insecta; order Lepidoptera; family Nymphalidae; genus Dircenna; species Dircenna loreta. Next base: position 3,055,733 of record OY743102.1, read on the forward strand.
AATACTAAAAACAATGAAAATAAGTTTTATAATCTTTTAATAGCAAAAATAAAAAATGGCATAATTTAGGAACGTAGTAGTCTTTGGTGAAAAACTAAGTAAGTCATAAAATATTATGTCAAAATTCACTTTTTTTTTATACAATCAATGGAAACGAACTTCCATGAACAAGTCACGATAATTTTGGATATAATTCTGGCAAGGTTTTTGAGCACATTGTAGACATTGATTTTCAACGCTGAAAAGATAAAAATGCCGGTCAACCAACTCGTCATCACAATCGCTGAAATCGTCTAACCAGCTCCCTGGAATCTTTTGATCACTAGGGCTGTTCAAACCCAGTTGTCTTTTTCTTTTAGACCCGATTCCTGATGCACTATCTTTCGCCGTCTAAAGATTCAAATCAAAAGGTTTCCACACGTATAGTGGTTAGATTAACACATATACAACGCTTTTTATTCCATTGTTTTCCACGCTAAATTTTATTTAGTTTAGGTGTCTGGCTCTTTTCACTGTCACTTTTTCGTTTCATTAACTTCCAAATCACAATGATGCTAAATAAGTTTTCATTTCAAAAAGAAAAGTTAATTTTCCTATTATTGTTTTCTATTAAAGTAATTAAAAATGAAAATATTTTTATCAAGAACATTTTTTTAAGTTGAGTTTGACAGTAAATTACAAATGAAGCTTTTATTTCAGTCGAAAGATAATTTTGTTGAGAACAAATAAAAAAGGCAATATCGCACAATTGTTACGTGTGATGTTAGGACAAGAAAAGAGGACCACTCTTCTTCCTGTGAAGTTATAAGAAGCAACTAAAGGAAAATCGTTTCTACATATGTTATTGACCGCTGTTGGAGACGGTGGCCCCTTGTCACCTACTACGCCTGCAGTTCCGTCAAATATAGAAATGATACATAAATTGATGATGGGCAGTAGCGCCATCTTGGTTATTAAACCAACTGCGGTCACCATGCTGCCTGCCCAGCGTGGTGACTAAGGGCATAAATCCCCCCATAATCAGGTGGTGCTAATTATGTCCAGGCTATGGCAAGCTGCCACCCATATAGCCCTGGCTACGTAAATCTTCATCACCTCTTCAAATTAGAAGAAGTGTTAAGTCGGATCAATTGGAGAATACCAAGTTTATAAGAAAGCTGACGAGAGGGAGATCATACGATGACTCTGGACCCTGGACAGTTGTCTTGAGTCCAGAGTTTAACAAAGTTTAGTTATTGTATCTCAACAAATTTAGAAAGAACATTTTCTATTTTGCAACAGGTACTTGCGAAATGTCTTTCATCTATTGGCGATAAAAACTGTGCCCTCTTGAGCAGGTTCGATTTTAGGGATCACATTTATTCCAGTGCGTTGTCTTTGTGGAGTCGCAGGACTCAGATTTTTGTGATTGTTTAAATTTTGTAGGTATTCGTTCTTTTTAAAACAGACGAACTTAAGGGCTACAACTGGTGGAATGACTTAAATTAAATTTTCACTGTAACCAATACAATACAGCAAATTATAGATTTTAGAATTCTAACTCCTAATACTACGCTAAAGACTAACAACGATTTCTTTCTTTATCCTTAAAGTTTAAGGAACCCCATAAATACTTACGGTAAATTTATTATATACTAGTGGTTGATTTAAAAGGTACCTACCTTATTCTTAAAGACTAATTGAAATCGATTAATTTAATCCAGAAAATCGAAGTATCTGATTGAAATTTTTGTATGTCTGTCTGTTGTCCAGCGCCATCTAATGACGACCTGTCAAAGTGCAAGTTCACATAGAGTAACTGGAATATCGGGTAAGGCGTTTGAAACCTTAAGGAATGTTTAAAAAGTATGGTACTAGTATAAATTGTAATGTCATGTTATATGGTTTATTATTGCAGTCTCTGAGTGGGAGTTTACGAATTCGTTGGCAACAGCTAATATAAATCATAGCAGCGTTCAAAACAAAAAAAATAATCTTTATTTTCTGAGTGATTTAGTGAAAAAGATATAAATATAGAAAGATACGGATGGGAACCCGTGTATTCTGAGAATCCGTCCTATCGCCCTATCAATTAAGGTACCTTATGACTTGCTCGCTCACTACCTGACTTAGTGAATTTAGCATTCTATACATATTTGTCTTTATAAGTATGGTGGTGAGATCTATTTGGCTTCTTTCGAAAAACCTAACTGATGTTTCTTAGTGTGCAATACGAAAATTGGTCTTTATTCGTATAGCACACTAATGAAAAAAAAAGTGACGAAAGCATAAAAGACTCTTTAAGGTTTTTTATTTAAGAAAAATAGTACAGTGTGAAATAATGGAGCCTCGGTGTAGTTATTTGACTGCAGTTCATATACGGGCTGTCTCGACCCGGATATTGAAACCCTGCCAGGATTGGCGGAAAGTAGCTATTATGAATGAAAGACAAGAAAATGTATCAAACATATATAAAATTAAAGCTAGAACTGTTTGAATAACGTAAAACGGATGACAATAATAATTATATATGATGTTTATTCATTGTAGTTAAAAACTCAAAGCACATTAACCAATTAGTTGCAAGGCAGTAAATTACTTTAAGCCTTATTCGAGGATACGACTTGTCTCACATAACAATAAACAATTATATAACGTTACGTGAGCCCCTTATTCGTGTATTTGTGTAACGTGAGAAATGATGTGAAAATTAATTTCATGCAAAAAAAAAAAATATATGTAAAATTTTGTGTTTGTTTGACAAGTATTCTTTTATAAGGTGCAGTTTAAAAATTTTCATTTAATCGCAAGGATATTAACAACAGACTAATAACTTATACGTCTACCATGCTAGCATAAATATTAATGTCATAAATCTTTAAAATAACCTCTGTATTCTTCTCATATTTATAGTTTAAATATATTAGTTGAGTACAAGCGTGTCTACCAGCAAGTCGAGTTTAGGTAAATAATTTTACAATTTTCTTAATAATAATAATAGACCAAACAATCACATAAATTACGCCAATGAAGTTAGTATACGCAAGTTATGTGGCTACTGCATTTAGTGGGGGTAGTTTGAAAAAAATACGGTTTTTACCAGTTTTAAAAGTATGTCACCTTATAAACTTTAATGTACGTTGAAACTAGTATCAGTGTACATTTAAACTAGTTTGCGGAAGCAAAGCTTCAGTAAATTCAAATAATTAGTTATTACATCCATAATTTTTAATTTTATATTTTTTTAATTTTTAATTTTATTTTTTTTTTAATTCAAAAAATTAGTTAGCTTAGGTAAGGTTAGTATAGTAGTATATTCATTGGATCCTAAATTATTCATCTTTTTATGTTTAATGTATGTTTAACTTTAATGTCTGTTTATTGTGGTGAACAATAAAAAATATAAATAAATAAATATTCCAAAAATCTGCAGTGATATTGAAAACTGTAATATTTACATAAGGTGTTTAATTTAAAAATATAAATTGATTAAATAACAATCCCAAAATATATTTGAGTCAGATTAATTTCTTTGTATTGAAAGACCATAAAACCTCCGATGTAATTCGTGAGCCTGCTCAGCGTCAAAGGATGCATTATTTACTAATAAATAAACATTTTAAATTATACAAATGACAAGCATTCGGCTTGGCATACATTTCAAAGACATTTCCGTAACGTAACCAAACTTTATTAAACGATTTATTATGTTTATTACCAAAGAAGATTATCATCATTTAAATATAATTGATGTGTCGTCTTTTGATTTATAACAATAATAGTTTATTATTTTCTGTCAGCTATAATTAAATTTAAGCTTATATATTCTTATATTACATTTATAATCTAACTACAATAGTAATATTGTTTGATTATTTATTTACTATTTCATAAAAATAGCGAATAACATTTTAGGATTGGATAAATCTTTTTATACTCTTTTCATTTCATTTATATAATATGCTAATAATTGAGCTGTATGTGCTAGTACCAGAATATTGGTATTTTATTTCATTTATTTACAAAAGGCAGGTCATTACGTTACTGGCCTATCAACGCCAAATCAATTAGGTCAGAAAGTGTCCATTTTGCAATGAGGCTTATATATTTAATTCTTTGTTTATAAAAATAAAAAAATATTTCTCGAAATAATACACAAATTATGGACAATGTTGGACTAATCCCATGGGATCTCTTCCAGAAATCCTCGGAGTATCTGAAAGGAAAAATATAACATTTTGAATTAAAGTAAATAAACATAAAAATGTAGCTAATAAAACAAAAACAAAATGTCTACATTCAAATTTTTTAATATAGTAGAATAAGATAAAAAATATTATACAAGTATAAATAAGAAGACGTTTTTCTGAAAAGAGACTTAAGAGGACGATTCACGAATGGACTTCAGTAGCCCATTCCGTAACTTAAAGGTATGTGCAGTGAAAGACCTTGCATAACAATTTGAGTTGGCAGTAGGTAAAGCAAGTTAAATAAAAGCGCCAGATCTCAAACGCTCTTTATTTAAATAAGCCAAATATCCAAAAGGCTCTTTTAAATAAACTGGTAATACCAGATTGAAAATAATATCGTACAGGAGTGAGAGAACATTCAAATTACTTTTGGATGTTATTGGAAGCCATCTTTTTTTAGTTTTCTTCGAAATTCAGAAATATGTTCATACTTACGCAAACCGAATGTAATGTCGAAGTACCGATAACTGTATGGCAAATTTACCCGAGTGAATAAATTAAGATTTAGGATCAGTAAACTATTTGAGGTTTTTAGTGTAATATTGTCTTATTGTATAATTGTATTTTTTAATTTCATAGTAGTATTTTGTATTTATTTAGTGACCGTCCTAAAATAATACTCGTTGACATAATTTCTTGTTACACAATGCCTGTTTTTAAACTTAAATGGTCACATTTATATTAATTTAAAAAAGGAGTTATTTGTGGCAGAGGTACTTGTATATTTTTATTCAAACTTTAGTAATACACTCATAAATTTATGTATATTACTGATAGATAGGCATTGATTCAATTTTCCCAACATTTACACTGACACAATTCTTAATAAAACATCCATATATCTCGTCAAAACTTTTTGATAATGTATTAAAATATTTAGCATAACTTCGGAATAAATAGCTTTAATATTGTAATAGATCCAGTAATTAATTCCAGTGAGAGCTGAATATCTTGAAGACTTTTTATTTCTATTAAATAAAAGTAAAAACCGTCTCAACAGACAAGGCTTTTGACTAAAAAAAAGCGCTTACAAGAGGGTATTCCTACATAAAAATCACACTGTAATATTATAACACCCGTCATTTTTAAATATATCGCTAAAAACCCTTCGTATTGGGTTTGAATAATAAAAAAAAAATAATCTTAAAGAATTTACGCTGCTTTGATAAAGTGTGATCTAATAAATTACATTGACTGTTTGAAAATAAAATCAGTGTTAGAGTAATTAATGAAATTAATGAAAATAGCAATGCAATGAAAATAGCAATGTAATATAAAAAAGTACAATAACAAGACAAAGGTCAAATCCACTTAAAATAATTGACGATAGTTCTTTAGGTGAAACTATAATTAGGGTTCTAATTGATGTATTATATTTAAAGAAATATTAAAAATGTTTACTGTATAATTTTTCTTTACCGTAATCTTAATTCATAGGAATTCAAAGTGTAACAGTATACCAGTGACTTCATTTGTCTATATCCATACCGTTTTTAATCTTATTATGATATTATTTATAACTCTGAATTAATTACGTTTTATTTATATTTGACTATTCATTTTATTGTATTGCAATTAAATCTCTTATCAGTTTTCAAGTTCTCTGATGAGTCCATAAGAATCAGGAATCAGATAAACATACTTATAATTTTCAAGCTGTTATAGCACAATCTCTTGCTTTTATTTAAACACCGTGAAACATGTTTTTAAATAAACAGGATTACCGTGATTACATACTTATATTAATATAAAAAAAAATCAAGATTGGATTGTTTTAACAGCAAAAAAATTCAGCATTTAAATAAAAAATATATAAAATTCTTTTATATCAAATAAAAATACTACTTACAACAATGTTTTTCTGTTTTAGAAATCAACATGGATCCCATTCAATTCCATCCACTTTTACAAGTGACTGATGAAGAATTCAGATCAGTCCGCACAGTTTATAACCTTGATACAACGACAGTTAACGAAAGTCTAGATGTAATTCAAGAATGGATTAAGAAACAAGAACATTTAGTTGAAGCTTGTGAACAATTAGGTTATGAATATACCACAAATATATATTAAATTGTATAAATTATTGAATCCTGTAAACATACGAGGTTTTCAAATATTAAAATGATCAAAACTTTGCAAAAATTTTAAAGTAAAGTAAGTTAACTAACTGAACTATTGAATTTCAGATCGCAACATGCTAGAGCGTTTACTGTTACTGGCACGGGGTTCTGTAGAAGGAACCAAGATAAAAATAGATAAATTATTTACCACTAGGGGAATGATGCCTGAGCTGAACTTAAACAAAGATTTCAATGAATTTGAAAAACTCTTGAATTGTTTGTAGGTCCATATTTGTATTATATTTACTAAGCGTCGTTTCAAGTCGGGTTCAAGTATAATTAAAAATTTTGATAAAATTTTATTTTATCTAATGAATAAAATTAAGTTATTTTTCTTTGTAAAAATAAGTCAGTCACAAGTTAATATTTGATTTTTTAAATCATAAAATGTTTTTGTTTAAAACGGAAGTCTACCATTTTTCCACCCAATTTCAAATAACGAGGTGGACCCATTCAGAGAAAAAATACCAAGGAAGAAATATAACAACTTTATATTTACCAATTTTATTAATTCTTAACGATTTATTTAATTATTAATAACATCGAGTAAAGTAAAAAAACCAATTCTGATATAACTTTGATTTTATTTGAACTAAAAAAAAATAAGCATTTTAGAACCACGTCTTTTTTACCAAACTTAAGCTATATATTATATATTAAAAAATACATTTCAGAATTTATATACCACTACCCAAATTAAATCCAAAAGATTACTCAAGGGTCACGGTGACGCAGTTTTTGTCTGATGATAATGAGAATTTTTCACTGTTGTCCTATTTGAGGTTTTGTTTATTGGTGAGATATTATTTGTTTTAAATAACATATCAATATATAAAAAGAACATCTTGACAATCTTTACTGTGAAAGTATAAAAGCTTTATTCAAAACACCAGAAAAATCTTTTTTTTTTTTCATTTAAAAAAGCTCTATGTCTTCGTTGGCACAATCTTTTTGTAAGCATTTTATTTTGTAAGCATTTTATTTTGTAAGCATTTTAATAAGCTATATTTTTGTTGTTTGTAATGTTTATTGTTGTTATCAATTATGATTTTGCTTCGCAACTGTATTTTTTTTTTTAGGTTGGAGAGTTCCGCATATCTTACGATTACAACCTGGCCGAAAGATACGTCATAGATTTGAAACACTTTACTTTAAATAAACTGTCAAAGTTAAATCCACTTTTATTAAAAAAAGCGGAAATTATGAGCACGGTAAGAATATTTATAAATATTTTTTTTTACGATAAATGTATAAAGTATCCGTTAAAATATACTCAATAAATTTATAGTAATTATTTATTTTATACAATTATTTAACTACTCTACTGTTGGTTGGTGGATGACAGATTTTTTTCAAAGATGGTATATTTTTATAAGGCAATAGTTGTTACCATGGCTGGAGATATTTATCGCGTTTTTGATAACTTCTAAAATAGAAAGATAAATTAAGATTTCATTAAAAAATACATTGGCATATGGCATATATTTTTTAATTTAATATTTTTGAAAATAGAATTATAATATTTCTCAGGAATGTTTTGGCACCAGTATTAAAGGAATTCATCTTTTAAACGCACCACCATTCGTGGATAAAATAGTTTTTATACTGAAGCAAGGACTCAGAGAAAAGGTCGCAAGTAGACTCTACGTTCATAGTTCCTATGAAGAGTTCCATAAAGAAGTTTCTAAAGAAATTCTCCCGAAAGACTATGATGGCGATGGACCTAGCTTATCTCAAACCGCTGGTAGGCTCGAGCTTCGCTTTTATAACTCCAGCTCAAGTACCTACTTAATTATAAATTCATTTCAGTGATTCTCTTCTCATTTGTGTGTGATATAATTATCATAAGAATAAATACAACACATACAGAAAAAATTGCTTATTTATTATAAAAATTGCTTATCTTTCATAGTGCTGTACGTATAAAATTTAAAAGAGATTTAATACTTTATTAGTTGTTAGTAATTAGTAATAGTAAATTATGTTCATTTAAAATAATGTTTATCTGCTATTTTAATTAATAAGATAAATAAATCATTTGTAAATATTATATATTATATTTTTTTCAGAACAATGGAAATCAGCTTTATCATCAGATCATGCCAGAGACATATGCGAAAGGTTTAATAAGTTTGTCAGTGATGAATCCAAGCGATCGGTAGCAATATTCAATGAAGAATATTTAGGAATACCGGGGACTTTTAAGAAACTAACTGTTGACTAATATTTAAAAAAAGTTGATGTATAAATAATGTTTAAGATAATGATACAACTGTTAATGATTTAAAATAATAATGATAATGCAGTATATTTTCGTAAATTACCTAAATTTCATATCGTTTTAACATTTTTTAGGTCAATTCATTATATTTTACATTTTTTGTAAATTATATTTTTTTCCGGATGTATTTGTTATATTACCAAGTATTTTTTTTTTGTGATGGGAAATAAATAAAATCCAAAAATTTTTAATTTGATATAGCACGAAGGGTTTCAACCAATTTTGCCAATAGATATAAAATATTATTTAAGCGTAAATTACCAGCTACTGAACAATACATTTTTAGAATGCACTAGAAGCTAACCTGGAAATCAAATTATTATTATTAGCAAGTAAATTACTTCACCAATAATTTTCCTGAATTCAGTCCATTAACATGACGTAAGTTAAAATTTCGAATATGGGTTTCGTATTTAATAACAGATTACCCTTTGTTCATTGATTGACATTTGAACTGAATTTGGTGTCAAAACTATTCGTATTTAAAAATATTTGACATTATCAACCCAATATAAACTATCACTTGTGAAATTCGCCCTGAATATATTTTATATAAAATGCTTGTTAAGAAAACATGTTAAAAAGGTTATGTAATAATATTATACAATGGAATGTTCAAACTTGCCACAGGCAACTTTTCAACAATTATCGTTATAAAACATTACGTAATGCCTAGTATTTAAATGCTTGAATATTATATAAAAATCATTTATTTTATTCCTAACTAAAATAAAATATATGTTTATGAATGTTATTTATTATTAAAACTTAAACTTCAAACCTCCCATCAAATATACTGAAATAAAGTTTATGGAAAATTACTGTAGTGAAACTGTAATTACTGTAATAAAAATAAGGAATCTGATAGACTTTCTGCTTGTTTGCGCCTTATCTTATAAAAAGATTGCACTTACTGACTATGTATTGACTAAATAGTGCAGTGAAAATAAACGAAAAAAAAAAACAAATTAAATATTTTGTGATGGTTGCCATGTATGTTTATGTTTTAATTATATAAACTAGTGTTGCCCAAATTCAGTCTTGGTCTTGCAGTCTTGGTCTTGCAGTCTTGGTCTTGGTCTTGCAAAAATGCAACAACAATAACAACAAGACCACGTATTTTTAGCAAGACCAAGACCAAGACTGACCCTGCAAGACTTGAGCAAGAACAAGACTAATCCCGCTAGACTCTTGCGTCTTGCAGCTAGGACTTAGCGCTATTTTATGGAGTAGGTAGGAATAACAGTTCGGTGTATAGCACGCTTAGGAATTCTATGAGACGCAAAAAAGTGTATCAAAGAATATGAAAAACTGGACCTAAGCTCATTACGACCTATACCTACCATAAGCATATATAGCGAATAAAAAATATCCATTAAAATGAAGCAGAGTGCATGCATAATTTTGTTTTAACCATCGACACTTTGATAAAGCGGCATCAAAGATTTTGTACTGACTTCTCAAAGAAATTTGCCGCTTTTCGGAAGTACATGGTGATGATACATGCGGCGGTTGCTTCTTTTGAAATCACATACAACGATCGGTGCCGCCGCGCCGAAATCACAACATTTGACACTCATTAATTGCCGCCACAGGGCCTAGGTATAGTTTTAAGAGGCACAGGTGTTCCAAAGAATAAATAAGGTTTAGTGTGCTTAGAATGGAAACGAATACATTATACTGATCACGCAAGGAGTATTATGATTAGATAATGGTAAGGATAGGTAGTAGATGTCATAATAATTTATTCTAGTAAGTATATATTATAATATTGATTATCTGGGCTTAAACTATTTACTTAGGTACTATTATTGTACATTTAGTCAAAATATTTCTTAAATTTCTTAATTTTATACAAGAAAAAATAGCAAAAATGTGGTCAAATATCACCCGTTTCATAAATATTGTAGCCACTTTTAAACATATTGAAACGTGTAAAAAAATCTAGAAAACTAATAAAATAATATAAAAAGCGTACCTACCTACTTTTAAAATAAAAAGCCTGCGATAGGATTTTTGTATTGCTTATGAGCTCGAATATTAATTTTTATTAAATTTCATATAACTTGGGGGTTTAATCTCTTTCTAGAGAGATTCTTTAAAATATACTCAATTTATTATAAATAATTTGCTTTTTACATGTTTTAGCACAAGCTAAAGCTTATAAAGCTCAGTTGATAACCATGTGGCAAGTTTTTATTCAAATCTTCAGACATTTATTAATCTGATTGTTCTTTACTATGGCTATGTTAATTCCTAAGATCTAAAGTATTTAATAAATAGCAATAGTCCAATAGGTAATTGCAAGACTTGCAAGACTCTTGCTGCAAGACCAAGACCAAAACCAAGACTGGCCAAGTCTCGTCTTGTTCTTGCATTTGGGCAATACTAATATAAACCCATCGTCGTGAACTTCAATTTGAGTTTTCGGGGTCGGCGGTTGTGTCCCGCGCCCGCCATCTTAGAAATAGGGGTTCAATAGGTTTTTTGCGATTAAGTCGTGAACTACGAGGATTATAAAAAGTGTAAAAAATTATTGTATACAATAATATTATTTACACATTATCACAACTGTTTACTGTAAAATTAATAATAATTCACTTTTCGCGTCATTTTGTTTATTTTTTAAACAAAATGACGCGAAAAGTGATGGGAGAAATTGTTCTCAAGCGCAATAACTTTTTTGATTTTATGGAAAATATACACCAGAACTTTATAAACATTTTCATTTACATATTTTTGCTATCTTCATTTAGTGTCTTGATTTTGCGTCGTTAAGCGAAGTAAGCAATATAAAAGCAAAGCGCATAGCCGTATAAGAATATGTATATTTAATTTAAATTGCATGTATCTGGTCGTGGTCTATGTACCTATTCCATTCATGCATCAAAGCCTTTCAGAGCTTTTATTACGTAATAAACAATAAATATTGAGCTAAGCTGCAGCCCCCATATTTATAATTAATAATATGCTTAATTATATTAATTAAATTTTAGGTTTCGTGGTCACGCAGTATCTGCTAAAAGATTTTGTACCACGTGGTCATTACATGATGTAATCCAAATGTAAACCTTGAGGCATTTCGTAACACTTTTCAAGATTCACATTTGGTTCCTTTACTCTTCAAAACTTTTTTAATGAGGTTTTTGTCCTTTTGTTATATTTTAGAACATGTTTGTATGCTAATAACTTTTAAAATGAACTGTCTTGTCATAGTGCAATTATTGAAGTTTACTCTTTAAGGAACGTATTACCGTGCAAAAAGTCTTGCTCACCTTTCACTTCGGAATTTTGTATATGTATACTTAGCTGTGAATTTTTATATTCAATTTGATATGGATAAAGGATAACGCTCAGTAAAATGTTTAAAAGACGAACTTAATTAAAGTGACTTTCTAGCAATAACCTTGAACGACTAGACAGATTACAAACAATAAATATCCACAAAGTTTGAATACACTGTTTCATTTTATACGCATTATTAATTTTAAATAAATAAACAATAATTTTATTAATTTACTGACAAAGTAGATTTTGTAATGATTGCACCAATCTTTTTTTATTTAAATGTACTACAATAACTTTCTTTCTGTCTGAATTTGCATTTTGAAATCTCCAACAGTTTAATTAAATATTAAAATTATGAAATTAAAATTTTACTTATAATAATAGCTATTGATTTTGTTCATTCATAGAAACGTACCGTATAAACATTCTTATAGGTTATTTCCAAAAGTTCCTAAGGATAATTAATTAAATCTTTTATATTAAGGCACATTTTTTGTAATATACAAAAAATATAAGTATATTAATTTACAAACAAAAATATTACAGATATAACATTTGGTTCCTAATTTGAAATCAGTTACTGTAGCGTCGTGGCTTAATATTAAACCTGACTAAAACTATATTTATTTTTTTCTTATAGTGTTTTTTTATGTAGACTTTTTAATTATACACACATATAATTAAAAAGTCTACATACAAGTCTCTCTCTCTCTATATATATATATAGAGAGAGAGAGAGAGAGATTAGATTAATACGTTTTGCGTCCGCAAAAAAATAGAAATAGTTAAAGGTTAAATATTACTCTGTGAACGGCTGGACTCTTTGGCATTGCGTAGAGACGTGGCTTCTTTGTGCGTTTTCTATCGCATTTACAACGGGGAGTGCTCCGAAGAGCTTTTTGATCTGATGCCCGCCGCCGAATTTCACCAACGCACAGCACGACATCGCCTGCAATACCATCCTTACCACCTGGATGCGTGGCGATCCTCTACTGTGCGGTTTTCAAGAACATTTTTTCCACGTACCACAAAGATGTGGAATGGACTTCCTTCGGCGGTGTTTCCAGATCGATACGACATGGGTACCTTAAAAAAATGCGTTTATACCCACCTCCAAGGCCGGCAACGCTCTTGTGAGTCCTCGGACGTTGCAAGAGTTCGTGGGCGGCGGTGATCACTTAACACCTGTGATCCGCACGCTTGTTTGCCCTCTTATCACATAAAAAAAAAAAAAAAAAAAAAATTACTTTGAACAGTATGATTGCACCTAAAATTTCTAATATAAGTTTATAAATCTCTTAAAATAGATTCCATTTGTACTATATTTATCACTCTTAGCTTTATTTTAAAATATATAAACCTAGCTTTTGCATGAAAAACAGGAGGTACTGTAATCAGTACATTACTTGTTATGTAAACCAATGCATTTCATTCATAAAATTCACAGACACAATTTGAGATTATTTTCTTTTGTTTCTAACTAATTACGTAATATTAATATCGGTATATAACTCTTGTCTTTTTGATTTGCTTTTTTAACTTATTCCACATCGTGTCCTGTGAGCCAAGCAGAATATTGCATTCAAATTTAATCCTTTCAAAGTATTGTATCATTTTCGTCATTGTGATCGACACTGGAATATTTTCAACAAGATATATAAGTAATTATGCCTATAACTTATCTGTCGTTTAATATAATATAGTAATATCTAATATTTGATATTTTTGTTTTCCATGTCATATCTTTTATTACTTATGTAACGTAGGCTGATATGTCATCGATTGCTGTAGGAGAGCATCAAAGTTCGAGTGTTTTCAAGATCAATACCTTGAAACATATAATAATCAAGTATTTTAAGCTCTTCCTTCTTTTGGATTTATTCATACTTCTCGGTCAAAGAGTTCAATAAAGCCTTGTAGAGTATTACGTATCCAATCCCAGACGACATTTACGTACGCTCTATGTAGGCATGTCATTTATTAACATACTTTTTGCTTATAACAAGAGTTCATTAATAATTACATTAGTATCCGGATACTTTTCGGGTTTCTCGTAATTTTTGCATTAAAAACACAATAAAAACTGGTAGGTTCATTCACTTGCCGACCGAACATTTTAATTCAGATGGCATGTCAGTGTAACTTATACTTTAAAACTGAGCAGTAATGGAGTCAATCGCTAAAGAAGCGCTGTTTGAGTTTAATCCAAATACATTACAATATTTAAGAAAACAGTATAATTTGGATAAACCGGGTAGAATTGAAGATGCAATTATTGTATTGGAAGAATGGTTAAAAAAACAAAACCATTTCGTCAGGAAGGAATTTCGTAAGTAGTTTTATAATCATTTCAATTGTTTAAATTATAAAATAATAAATAATAAAATATATTAAAGTTTGATTATTGTGGGTCAGGGTAGTGATAATATTAGAATGCTGCAATGGAATGGAAAGTTATCGGTCACGGGATAAATAATGTTCCATCTCATAACCGAGTATCGAAGTTATATTTTTTTTTAAAGTACAGTAAAAAAAAGTACGGTCTAAAATTTATTATGTTTTGTTTTTACATTTTTAGTCTACGATTCACTACAAAATATTATTTTTATTAATTTGCAAAAAGCACAATATTTAATTTTAAATTTCAAAATTGACATAAATTTATGTTATTATGTAGAAATAATTAATATTTTAAGTAATGATTTTACTAATAATAAAATGACTTTTAATGATAGTAGCAAGATAATGTATTTCTTCAGCTCTTACAATGATATTTGCTAAAACTTTTTTCCCTTTAAGCAATACTCATTTAAATAACAGGTCTTACTTGTTATTCGAATAACGAGTTTGTTTTTTTTTTGCAGGCTCACGTCATTATTTTTTAAGGAGTTTTATCATATTAAATACCTTGAAATAAAAATAAAAAAAATATATACAGTGGATATTTACGTCCATTTTATCGTTAAGATAATATCTAACACATGTAGTGTATTGTTTTAATATATAATATGTATACTTTTTGCAGCCAAAGATTACTTAGAGCGAACAATTATTATAAGTAAGGGTTCAGTGGAGAAGGCGAAAAAAAAATTGGAAAAAATATGTACATACCGCTCGTTGTATCCTGAATATTTTGGAAGATACAACTTGAAGAATTCAAAATTACTGGAGGCTTTGTAGGTTTTTACTATTATATATTATTTATAATACTTGTAACAATTTATTTACTAGGACAGTTAAACTATTGGTTTACTTTTGAAGTTGTTTACTTTAAAAGTAAATTTATTTTTTTAGCATTTATTAGCAGTGTTATTATTTTTATTAATTACAATGTTATTTTTAGATATGGAGGATTTTTGCCAAAGTTAACAAGTGACCACTACAGAGTCTATATACTTAAAAACGGAATTAATAAACCGCTTGATAATGGGTTCATAGATTTTTATCGATATTTTTTTATGGTAAGAGATTAAATGAGATTCCTAGTATGTTTTAATTAATTATAACCGACGGAGCTTGAACACACATACATATTTATAAGTTAAGTGACCCTCAATCTAGCAATAACAAAAACTATTGTTATTTATTGTTTTAGTTAATTGAAGTTTACCTTTCAGCAATGTGAATATATTCAAGCGCATGATTATTGCAATGGAGTTATAATATTTATAGACTACACACAAGCAAATATTATTGAAACTATGAAGTGGTTTAACGTATCCGATTTAAAACATGCGTTAGACATTTTAAAGGTACATACAATTTTGTAATTTACTTTAAAAAATTGATATACGATTGCGCAATTAAGAAAAATATGTAATCAAAATGTAATTGTTCGTTTTATACAATAATTTTCAGGAAGGTTATGGTATGAGAATTAAAGGCATTCATTTCTACACAGAGTCAAAGGTGATAGATGCAATACTTTATATTTTTAAGCAAGCTGTCAGCCCAAAGATTGCTACAAGGATACACGTACACAAAACGTTGGATAACGCATATAATTATTTACCTCGGGAAATTCTCCCAGTCGAGTATGGCGGTACAGAGAAGTCATTGCTTGATTTGCATAGTAAGAACTATTTTATATAGATTTTTATTCTCGTGACTTAAAAGTAGACAGTTAGTTAATATATACACAGGACGATGACGGTGTCATGTATTTTGTTTCTGTTTTTCAAAAGCTCTTACAAGGCCATTTTGGGTTTTGAAATATCCTTTGTTTAATATTATATAACTAATAATGTAATATAGCTAATACTACTTTCTATAAGTGACTCCTAATTTTATAATTCAGTTTGATATTTGGTAATGTAGGATCATTTATTCAATTTATCTTGTTGACATTTTAACGACAGTTTATTATAACCAATAGTGGTTTATTCAAATAAGGACCCGAGGTTAAATTGAGGAGGAATTACACAAAGTATGCATGCGTTACTTAATTTAATACCCACTATCAGATTTAAATATATAAGTATTGTATAATCAAAGGAGATATTGTAATAATTGTATCAATATTTATATTTATATATATTGCAATAATATTGTTTGCTTGTTGTTGGCTGAATCTTATACTTTGGATCCTTATTGATTTAAAGTTATCTTTCAAAAGCACGTATTTAAATAATTTTCATACATCCCCATATATTGAAATTAAAAAGAATATTATTGCTAATTGATTCAAACATTTAAATAAAATTAAATACTCATAGACATACATATATATAGTCTGGAACTTTCTGAAATCTCTAGGAGTTGGTCGAAGTAAGCAAAATACTGAAAATATTTCCCATACTGATTTAAACAATATTAACCATCATTTCTCTACGTCTGCACCTCTGGATGATGCTACTAAGACTTGTACAATAAGCCAACTTTCATCTCTTCCAACTCCGAATTCTCCAACTTTTTATTTAAGTCATTTTTCCGAATGTGATGTTAAGAATACCATTTTGTCCATGAATTCTGATGCAGTTGGTCCTGATGCTATTAGTCGTAAAATGATCATCCCTATCCTTGAGATTATAGTCCCTACCATTGCGACCTTATTTAACAACTCTATTGCAATGTGTGAATTCCCCTCCTGTTGGAAAGATGCCTATATTGTTCCTCTTCCAAAAAAGGGTAACGCTTCCTGTCCTTCAGATTTCCGACCTATATCTATCCTCCCTTTTCTGTCAAAAATTCTTGAGCGACTGGTTCATCTTCAATTAAGCGCTTTCTTATCCAAAAATAATCTCCTAAGTAAATTCCAATCCGGCCTCCGTCCCGGTCATAGTACGACTACGGCCCTGGTTAAAATTACCGAGAATATCAGGTCAGGTATGGACAACCGTCAGGTTACGGTTTTGACATTACTTGACTTCAGTAATGCCTTCAATACTGTAAACTTTGATATCTTACTATCTGTATTGCGTAGTCTTAACATATCTCCATCGGCAACTGACTAGTTTCGTTGTTACTTGCGCGGGCGCCGGCAACGTGTGCGGTTAAATGACCTGTACTCTGACTGGAGTGCTGTCAATGCTGGTGTCCCGCAAGGTGGCATGTTGTCTCCTCTATTATTTTCAGTGTTCATAAACACTATTTGCTCTCAAATAAATTCTTTCTACCACCTGTATGCAGACTTCTTGTATGCAGAATCTTGATGACCTTGGAAATACTATTTTTCAAGTGAATCAAGATCTGGCGCGTATATATAATTGGAGTAAATGTTTTGGCCTTAAGATAAATCCGTCGAAGACACAGGTCATTATCATTGGTAGTCCTAGATTGATTGCTCGCATTTCCGATCTACAACTACCTCCCATTAGTTTAGAAGGCGTTGTAATTCCGTACAGTAATAAAGTTAAAAACCTGGGAATCATATTTGATCAAACTTTATCCTGAAATTCTCAGATTAGTGAGGTGAGTAGAAAGATGTTCGCAGCCGTGGGGTCTATGAGGAGAATACGTAATTTTCTTCCAATCTCTACCAAAGTTGTTTTAGCTCAATCTTTACTTTTTCCAATTTTAGATTTGATTTGATTTACGAGAGGATCAGTTAAATAAACTTGAGCGCCTTCAAAACCTCTGCATAAGGTTCATATTTGGCCTTCGCAAATATGACCATTTCTCATTTCCGTAAAAAGCTCAAGTGGCTTCCGATTCGTTTTCGCAGGAATATTCATATACTTAGTCTTCTATACTGTCAACTGTTCAACCCTTCAAGTCTTTCCTACTTAAGAGAACGATTTGATTTTTTAAGTAGCTCTCATAATCGTTCTCTTCGTTCCAATCAAAACCTTATCCTTAAAATTCCTTCTCATTCATCCTCTTTCTACTCGGACTCCTTTACTATACATTCCATTAGACTTTGGAATGATCTTCCACTTAAAATTAAAAATGCTAAGTCATGTAAATCGTTTAAACGGTGTATAAAAGTTCACTTTTTAAATTTATAATGTTTGTCGTCTGGTTATTTATTTGTTTATCTGGATATTTGTAAGTTTATTTATGTATGTATTTAAATATATGTATATAATGTATGTATATATATATATATATATATGTATATGTATTTATGTTTATGTTTGTATATATATATATATATATATATATATATATATATTTATTGTATTTATATGTATGTAATTAGGTGTATGCATGTATATATTGTATATATAACTCCGTTTTTTTATTACACTGTAAACACGCCAACCCTACGACTCCAGTATATTTCTTTTCCTTCATGCAATAGTTGCCTGGAAGAGATTGCTTTTTAGCGATAAGGCCGCCAAAATTGTACCATTTTTTTTTCACTGTTTTTTGTTTTATGTTTTTCTAATTTTATACTCAGGGTGTACAATAAAGAATATTTATTATTATTATTATTATTATATTATCTATATTAAATTTAAAAAAAACAAATTCAGTGAAACACTGACTGGCGTGCTGACTTGTGAGAAGGTTTATTCCTAGCGCAAATATAAGGGCGAAAAACTTATGAGAAATTTACACCTTGTATAGAACATATAAAATAATGATTAATTCTGCTGCCTGTACTTTTATACCTTCTTCATGATCTTTCAAATACACATACGTTATGATTGGACAATAATTGTTTTTGTACTTTGCAAAGTTTGAGACCCAATAATATTTAAAATAACCAATTGCAACATAACCGTATCAGTATTCTGGCTGACAAAAAATATATGAATTGCAACTTTACCCTGATGTTTTTCAGAAAAAATGGAAGATGCTGTAGCGTCTTTGGAGTTTGGTAATTACTTAGAAGAAATGAGTAAAGCGTGTACTAATGAAGAGTTTAGAACAGCTGAGGCAAGGAATGTATCGCATTATATGGGACAATCTGGCACGTTCAGAAATCTGAGCGTTGACTAAATATTGGAAATTGACGTTATATGATTTACAAAAAGAAGAATATAAAATGAAACAAAATTCTTTCCATGTTAGTTTAATGCTTTTTTTCAAATAAATATGATTGTTATAATTGTTGTTTGTATTCTATACTAGAACTACTACTACCACTGTCCATTGCTGCGAAATCCCGTTATATAATCAACTAGCTATCCACTAGAAGTCTGAGGTTGCCTTATTTTATAATGTTTTATTTAAAGACATTTATCTCGCCAATATTTACTTTTAATGAAACTATAATTAAAAATCGTAATTTAAAATCCACGTCTTAACAAGTTTCATTCCCCTTACATAAGTACGAACTGAGTGCGTGGCTGGTATTTTGCCGTTTAAATAATAAACATAATTATTTTTATTATGATGTTAACTTCTTAACTAGTCAACATAAAAGGTAATTTTTACCTAGGGGAGTTTACTTATTTTTTATAACAAAACTACTGAACGGATTTCTATGAAGTAATGATGGATGGTTTATGATTTGAGTTTGAAAGAGAGGAGGAAGGTGAAAGACCAAGGTGCTGGTATAAAACAAATATAAAATATAAGTATTTTTTACAAAATAAAATGACACAATTCATGTTTAAAAAAAAGTATTTTAGACCAAATCACCAGAAAGGGTTCTTGATCGGTATTTGTGAATACCTGAAACACAGCACATTAATTTTGGGAAGCCTTAAAGATGCCAGAACGAGCGAAAGACAAGTTACGGTGCCTTGAAAAGACTTAGAGAAACCTTTGGGTCGGTACGACATGAACTGATGATGTTCGCACTGAGATAGTATTACTTTTCTACTTAACTTGTCGACATAATTGCATCATACTATTCAAAATTATTCTATCACGAACCATTCCCAACCGCTAAGCTACAATATAGATTTATTACAACGTTGTTGTATTTCTCCAAGAACTTTTGATATAGTAATTAACATTTTAATAGATAAATTAACAAGTCATGAGAAAAGGTGGGGTTATCGGTTTAAATTTAATAATAAATACACGGAATCCATACTAGCATTTTCAAACAATCTCACCATACTGACACGTTATCCCAAACAATGTCAGGTACTTTTAAATGAAGTAGAGGATTTCTGAACGTGGACAGACGGACTAAGGATAAAACCCAGTAAATTTCACTGTCTGTGTCTGGGTAGATGAAGCACCAAGTATACCTCTTATAATCCGGGTATTTTAATAGGCGGTCAAAGTGTGCTACAATTACTGAAGCAGCCCAATTCAAATTTTTAGGCAAAAAATAGATTACAAAGGTTGCACTTTATCTCTTTATATAATAGTCGATAGCTTTTTAAAATTTCTTAAGAAAGAAAACGATCAACGAATCAGCAATATCAAAAAAGCTTGGATATATGACAACTATCTAACGTCACATCTAAATTGGCGTTTTCTAGTTTACGATCTTAATAAAACCCTTTTGTCAAGGTTAGATGCAAGCGTCAGAAGGATATTGAAGTCGTGGTTTGGGCTGGCACGTTCAGCGGACTCTTCAACTTTATTCAGATACTGAAAAAATGTTGGGATGAAATTTAAGAAGCCATTGGAGTTCTATAAACACCTAAGAGTTACCAAAAGACGAATCTTTGAAAAGTCTCAAAATGATATTTAATAACATCTCTCCCAAAAAAATAAAATGCATCACAGCTGAAGTCACGACTTCAATTCCATAAACAATTCATGAAAGGTGATCAAACAAAAAAGTAGGGTTAAGATCTAGCGGGAAAGTTTGGGACTTAACAAAATACTTTATTCGGCAAGATGAAAACGATAAGTATCGAGTGCACGCGATGAATCTAGAAATTCTAAATTCACCTTACTTCATGATTGGTCTCCAGCCTTATTGAAATTCTATCTAAATGCATTTTTGCATTGAAATGGAATGCAATTACTTTTTATTTAGTAAGATGGGGTAAAGCTACCGAAAAGTCTTGCAATATCTGTGGGGAGGCAGTAGGAACGGCTAAACACTTGTTGGTAGGGTGTAAGGTGCTATTGGAAAAAGGTCAATACTCGCGGCGCCATGATAAAGTATTGGAAATCATACGTAAAGCGGTTAGTATTTCAGTAGCTAGAGCGCAAAAGGGTATAACAACCACCCAAAGATTCATAGAGTTTATTAAAGAAGGCTCGTCAAAAAAACATATTTGAGGGAGGGAGGGCGACCCGACCCCCAACGCTACCGTAAGTAATGACTTCTAAGCGAACGGTGTGATGCTGCCAGTTGATCAAACAAATTACTATATTATATTAAACGACAGATAAGTTATAGGTATAATTACTTATATATCTTGTTGAAAGTATTTCAGTGTCGATCACAATGACGAAAATGATACAATACTTTTAAAGGATTAAATTTGAATGCAATATTTTGCTTGGCTCACAGGACACGATGTGGAATAAGTTAAAAAAGCAAAGCAAGAGTTATATACCAATATTAATATTACATCCGTAATATTAATACTTAGTAATAAAAGCTTGAACTATAAGTAATTCTGTGTTTGGGGTGTATTTGATTTTTTAAGTTTACAGAGTTTATAGAAGTTTGAGATTTGGGGCGAACTGACATAAACAAAAGCTTGACATTTAAGAGAAATTAAATTAGCAATATAATTTAAGGCGTAATTAAGTTTAGCAACTGCGGAACTACATATATATATAACATTTAATATTAGCTGTGACGCGATGTATGAAAAACAAAATATAACAACGTGGATAGTAGAGAAGTAAAGAAAATGTCTTGGGATTACTATCAAATTAGTTCCACTAATCAGATCATTTCCGTTAATGTGAAGAATCAGCCGATGACCCTGAAGATACGTAAACCCTTCCCGTAAAGTATTGCTATTACAACGAGCGGTCTCGTGCAACCAATTGTCGATGCTATGATCGATAGAAAGGAATTTTGACACTATTAAAATAAAACAACATTGGATCTTAGTACAAAATAAAACATAAAGTAATTAGTTAGAAACAAAAGAAAATAATCTCAAATTGTGTCTGTGAATTTTAATGAATGAAATGCATTGGTTTACATAACAAGTAATGTACTGATTACAGTACCTACTGATTTTCATGCAAAAGCTAGGTTTATATATTTTAAAATAAAGCTAAGAGTCATAAATATAGTACAAATGGAATCTATTATAAGAGATTTATAAACTTATATTAGAAATTTAAGGTGCAATCATACTGTTGCAAGTAATATTTAACCTTTAACTATTTCTAATATTTTACGGACGCAAAACGTATTAACCCAATCTATATATATATATATATATATATATATATATATATATATATAATTAAAAAGCCTACATAAAAAACTATTATAAGAATAAAATAAACATAGTTCCTACTACGTCATGATTTATTGCTATTAGGAGAGGTAAACTAGGAGTTTGAAAGCTCCGGGACTTCGGCTGTGGATATTGGATACGTCGAGTGCTTGCTGGTAGAAAACGAACCATACGCGAAAGATTCTGTAGTTTTTCATTTTAGTCAGGTTTGATATTAAGCCACGGCGCTACAGAAACTGATTTTATATCTGTATTTTTTTTTTTGCAAAATAAAATACTTATATTTTTTGTATATTACAAAAAATGTACCTTTTCATTCAAATTTTTTAGGTAAGATAAGGTTTAATTAATTTTCCTAAGGAACTTTTTGAAATAACCTGTAAGAATTTTTATTCGGTAAGTTTCTATGAAAACCTTGGACGTAATATGAGACGAAGCTTCTTAGCATTCCATGGATTCACCGGGGCCCCTTTAAAATGCGCATACACACTCACCTCAATTGGTTGCGCTCCTCTCCCTACCTAACCAAATTTGAAATGAACCTACCAATGCCGCCTTTGAAGTACGTTCTAGAAGTGAACTGATGATAGTTCTAGAGAGGCCAAGATCTTTAAGTAGGTTATAGAGAGATTTTGCTGTTATACCTCTCGCTCCCACTTCCACCGCGTACAAATTAACTATATACCTATTTCTGGTCAGCTCGTTGGTCAGTTCGTAATACTTGTTTACTTTGATTGTGTGATCTTTGGGAATGTTAGTTTCCCACGGAACAGTAAGCTCCACAAGTATCACGCGTTTTAACTGTCTAGAGTACAGCAATATGTCCGGTCTGGATGACGAGACAATAATATCCTCAGGAATTCTATACTGTCTCTCATACGTAGCCATCATTATAGTCCAATCGCGAGCCGCCTCCAAGATAGAGTTAGGTTTTTGCTTGGTTTTTTTGACGAGCCTTCTTTATTCAACTCTATGAATCTTTGGGTGGTTGTTATACCCTTTTGCGCTCTAGCTACTGAAATACTAACCGCTTTACGTATGATTTCCAATACTTTATCATGGCGCCGCGAGTATTGACCTTTTTCCAATAGCACCCAGATCAAAGGATCTTGGAGAGTCATTTGGAATGCATTTTTGCATTGAAATGGAATGCAATTACTTTTTATTTAGTAAGATGGGGTAAAGCTACCGAAAAGTCTTGCAATATCTGTGGGGAGGCAGTAGGAACGGCTAAACACTTGTTGGTACCTACAAACCTACTTAAAGATCTTGGCCTCTCTAGAACTATCATCAGTTCATTTCTAGAACGTACTTCAAAGGCGGCATTGGTAGGTTCATTTCAAATTTGGTTAGGTAGGGAGAGGAGCGCAACCAATTGAGGTGAGTGTGTATGCGCATTTTAAAGGGGCCCCGGTGAATCCATGGAATGCTAAGAAGCTTCGTCTCATATTACGTCCAAGGTTTTCATAGAAACTTACCGAATAAAAATTCTTACAGGTTATTTCAAAAAGTTCCTTAGGAAAATTAATTAAACCTTATCTTACCTAAAAAATTTGAATGAAAAGGTACATTTTTTGTAATATACAAAAAATATAAGTATTTTATTTTGCAAAAAAAAATACAGATATAAAATCAGTTTCTGTAGCGCCGTGGCTTAATATATAACCTGACTAAAATGAAAAACTACATCTCAAACTTCTATAAACTCTGTAAACTTAAAAATCAAATACACCCCAAACACAGAATTACTTATAGTTCAAGCTTTTATTACTAAGTATTAATATAACGGATGTAATATTAATATTGGTATATAACTCTTGCTTTGCTTTTTTAACTTATTTCACATCGTGTCCTGTGAGCCAAGCAAAATATTGCATTCAAATTTAATCCTTTAAAAGTATTGTATCATTTTCGTCATTGTGATCGACACTGAAATAATTTCAACAAGATATATAAGTAATTATACCTATAACTTATCTGTCGTTTAATATAATATAGTAATTTGTTTGATCAACTAGCAGCATCACACCGTTCCCTTAGAAGTCATTACTTACGGTAGCGTTGGGGGTCGGGTCGCCCTCCTTCCCTCAAATATGGCGAAGGGGGTGATGGCTGACCCTTGTGTTATGCTCGTGAACGGGTACTGCTTGCGGTGACTGGTCGTGTGAAAGTGGAAAAGATTTAAGTAAATAAAAATAAATTTCTAATATTTGATATTTTTATTTTCCATGTTGGCATATCTTTTATTACTTATGTAACGTAGGTAGATATAGATATGTCATCGATTGCTGTAGGAGATCATCAAAGTTCGAGTGTTTTCAAGATCAATACCTTGAAATATATAATAATCAAGTATTTTAAGCTCTACCTTTTTTTGGATTTAGTCATACTTATCGGTCAAAGAGTTCAATAAAACCTTTTAGAGTATTACGTATCCAATCCCAGACGACATTTGCATACGCTCTATGTAGGCGTGTCATTAACATACTTTTTGCTTATAACAAGAGCTCATTAATAATTACATTAGTATTCGGATACTTTTCTGGTTTCTCGTCATTTTTGAATTAAAAACACAATAAAAACTAGTAGGTTCATTCACTTGCCGACCGAACATTTTAATTCAGATGGCATGTCAGTGTAACTTATACTTTAAAACTGAGCAGTAATGGAGTCAATCGCTAAAGAAGCGCTGTTTGAGTTTAATCCAAATACATTACAATATTTAAGAAAACAGTATAATTTGGATAAACCTGGTAGAATTGAAGATGCAATTATTGTATTGGAAGAATGGTTAACAAAACAAAACCATTTTGTCAGGAAGGAATTTCGTAAGTAATTTTATAATCATTTCAATTGTTTAAATTATAAAAAAATATATTAAAGTTTGATTATCATGGGTTAGGGTAGTCTAATATTGATAATATTAGAATGCTGCAATGGAATGGAAAGTTATTGGTCACGGGATAAATAATGTTCCATATCATAACCGAGTATCGAAGTTATATATTTTTTTAAAAGTTCAGTATAAAAAAGTACGGTATATAATTTATTATCTTTCGTTTTTACATTTTTAGTCTACAATTCACTACAAAAAACATATTTTTATTTATTTGCAATGAGCGCAATTTTAAATTTCAAAATTGACATAAAATTTTAACTATTATGTAGAAAGAATTAATATTTTAAGTAATGATTTTTCTAATAATACAATAACTTTTCAAGATAATATTTTTCTTTAGCTCTTATAATGAATGATATTGCCTAAAAGTTTTGTCGCTTTATGCAATTCTCGTTTAAAAAACAGGTCTTACTTGTTATTTGAATAACGAGTTTGTTTTCTTTTTTGCAGACTCCCGTCTTTATTTTTATAAAGTGTTTTATCATCTGTATTAATTATAATTAACCTTGTTATCAAAATAAAAATAAATATATATATCTAACAAATGTAATGTATTGTTTTAATATATAATATGTATACTTTTTGCAGCCAAAGATTACTTAGAGCGAACAATTATTATAAGTAAGGGTTCAGTGGAGAAGGCAAAAAAAAAATTGGACAAAATATGTACATACCGCTCGTTGTATCCTGAATATTTTGGAAAATATAATTTGAAGAATTCAAAACTACTGGAGAGAGTGTAGGTTTCTACAATAATTTATTTATTGGGACAGTTAAACCCTTGGTTTAGGTTTAAAGTAAACAGCAATATATTAGCAGTGTAATTATGTTTATTAATTAAAATGTACTTTTTAGATATGGAGGATTTTTACCAAAGTTAACAAGTGACCACTACAGAGTCTACATGCTTAAAAACAAAATTAATAAACCGCTTGATAATGGGTTCATAGATTTCTATCGATATTTTTTTATGGTAAGATATTATTATATTTATATTTACCCGGCTGTATTCACTTAGAAATTAAATCGGAATGTGCCCGACTAGTTTCGAACCCATTCGGGGTCACACAGTTCTCACCGCGAGTCCGCCAAGCTCAGAGCTCATGATTAAGGATTTAATTTCTACGTGAATACAGCCGGGTAAATATAAATATAATAGTTATGGTTCACGAAAGTTTAGGTAAGAGATTCAATGATATTCCTAGTATGTTTTAATTAATTATAGACACCGGAGCTTAAATACACATACATATTTATAAGTTAAGTGACCCTCAATCTAGCAATAACAAAAGCTATTGTTATTAATTGTTTTAGTTAATTGAACTATATCTTTCAGCAATGCGAATATATTCAAGCGCATGATTATTGCAATGGAGTTATAATATTTATAGACAACACTGAAGCAAATATTATTGAAACAATAAAGTGGTGTAACGTATCTGATTTAAAACACGCGTTAGACATTTTAAAGGTACTTAAAATTTTATAATTTACTTTAAAAAATTGATATACGATTGCGCAATTAAGAAAAATATCTAATCAAAATGTAATTGTTCGTTTTATACAACAATTTTCAGGAAGGTTATGGTATGAGAATTAAAGGCATCCATTTCTACACAGAGTCAAAGGCAATAGATGTAATCGTGTCTCTTTTTAAGCAAGCCGTCAGTGCAAAGATTGCGACAAGGATACACGTACACAGAACGTTGGATAACGCATATAATTATTTACCTCGGGAAATTCTCCCAGTCGAGTATGGCGGTACAGAGAAATCATTGCTTGATTTGCATAGTAAGAACTATTTTATATAGATTTTTATTCTCCTGACTTAAAACACAGTTAGTTAATATGACATGAATTTTGTTTCTGTTTTTTTAAATCTGTACAGCCCTTTCAAGGCCATGTGGGGTTTTGAAAAATCCTTTGTGTGTAATCTAACTAATACTACTTTCTATAAGTGACTCCTATTTTTATAATTCAGTTTGATATTCGGTAATGTAAGATCATTTATTCGATTTATTCTCTTGACATTTTAACTATAGTTTTTTTATAACTAATAGTGGTTTATTCAAATAAGGACCCGACGTTAAATTAAGGAGGAATTACACAAAGTATGCATACGTTACTTAATTTAATACCTACTATCAGATTTAAATATATAAATATTGTATAATCAAAGGAGATATTGTAATGATTGTATCAATATTTATCCTACTACTATTATAAAGGCGAAAGTTTGTAAGTATGGATGTATGGATGTTTGTTACTCTTTCACGTAAAAACTACTGAATGGATTTGAGTGAAACTGTACCACAATATAGCTTATACATCAGAATAACACATAGGCTATAGCTTATACATCAGAATAACACATAGGCTACAATTTTTGAGGTTTTTAATGTGAGGTCGTAAAAAAAACACATTTTTTGCGCTTACATTGCAAACGCTGACTGAATCCTACAAGATAGATCAAAACAATTTACTACAGTATTGTACAACTTAAAAAGGTCTACAAAAAAGTCCGTGATGGTATATGTTTATCTCTTAGGAATAACCCACAATAACCATTCTTTATCCTTTACTTTGTACGAGAAATAATGGCTTATTTACGAAGCGATTTTAAGCAATACAGTATTAATCCTTATCCAATTAAGTATCTTAAATACATTGTGCATTTAATAAAGATCAATATGGCTTTTTATAGCATGTAAATTAAATAAATATTTTCGAAGATATCACAGATTTAAAATGCAGAGTCATAGCAATTTCGGCGATAAATACCGTTTCGGTGATAAATACCGGCAGCGGCGCCAGGCGAACGGGGCGTGGGGGGAGCGGGGTAGGTGCGGTGGGGAAGAAGTGGCTCATCGCTGAGTGCGCGACCCGAACGCGGGCAGACGCGTGAGGGCAGACGTCGTTGACGGTTGTGTCCGTTTTGCGAATTTTCAAGGCACTAGCGATTTGATAAAAACGTATGGTCGCCTACTTTAAGTAATATAGGCCTAAGGTTAGTTATTGCCAGGTTTCTTTTTGGTTAGGAGTTACACGTACAAAAAGATACTTCATTTTTACGAATTACTTCATTGATAATTCAATTACTATATAGATAGGTTACTTACAGTTAATTATAACAAATTATATAAATAGCTTAATTATATAACGAATTACTTCATTGATAATTCAATTACTATATAGATAGGTTATTTACCGTTAATTATAAAAAAATATATAAATAGGTTAATTATAACGAATTACTTCATTGATAATTGAATTACTATATAGATAGGTTAATTAAATAGGCAAGGATTGCATTAAAGTACCTACAATCATAACAATAACTACCGTACTGTATTTTTTGGAAGTAAGAATTATGCCGCGAAAGCGTAAGTCTAATCTTTCCCAAAGCTCTAATAAAGCTCGAACTATGAAAGTAGCTAGACTTAACGAGACGTTTCCACAAGCCGAACTGCGAAGGCTTAAACAAGCAGAGCGTGAGGCAGCTCAAAGAGCTGCTGAGACACCAGAGCAGTCCCAAGATAGACGTCGACAGCATGCTGAGTATCTAGCATCTCAACGGGCTGCAGAGACACCCGAACAGTCTCAAGCTCGGCGTCTTCAGCAAGCGACTTACATAGGGTCCCAAAGAGCTACTGAAACTGTTGAAGCTGCTGAAGCTCGCAGACGCGCTGTTGCTGAAAGGGCACAACAGCGACGATTAATATTTACAAGAAACGCGTGGGGAGTATTCGATAAAGCTGCATTTGAGTACGATGAAACTCTTGACGAATAGACGAGCCTGTTGAACCTCTTAAAGAACTTTTTTCAAATGAAACAGATGAGTCTCGCCGTTTTTAAAAAACATAAGAAAATACACTACATGCTTCCATATGACATCTTTTGGAGCTGATACATTGTGTCGATGCCAGGATTTTGCCCGACTTTTACAATCCAAGGGCAAACATACCCCACAATTGGCTCTTTGCTTCCTGCTGCTAATACGCAACCAAAATTTTTGCAAGTTTATTTCATGGGTGATGAGGAAGCACAAGTTGATAGGCGTTCTGAGTTATTAGACGCTCAGGTTAGCGAAACTGAACCACGCCTGCTACCCGAACAAAAAAACATTTATAACAAAATATTACAACGAGTTGAGCTTGACAAAGGCGGCCTTTTCTTTCTTGACGCCCCGGGCGGTACAGGTAAAACATTTTTGCTGATTTTCTTCTAGCAAAAATTCGTAAGGACCGTAAAGTTGCATTAGCGGTGGCTTCCTCTGGGATCGCTGCAACATTGCTGAGCGGTGGACGAACGGCACATTCGGTTTTTAAATTACCTCTTAATCTGGCGAGCGAAGAAACCCCAACGTGCAACATCAGTAAGAGCAGTGCCCGTGGCGCCCTCTTGCAACAATGTATGCTGATCGTGTGGGACGAGTGCACTATGTCACACAAACGCGCCATATTCACAGCAATCGAAAGTTGATGGGTGGTGTGGTAGTGTTATTGGCAGGGGATTTTAGACAGACTTTACCTGTTATCGAGAGAGGCACTGCAGCAGATGAAATTAACGCATGTCTAAAAGCCTCATATCTGTGGTCTAAAGTTGAAAAGCTTTATCTTACCACTAACATGCGAGTCCAGTTATTCAGCGATGTCGAATCAGGAGCATATGCTCAAAAACTGCTAGAAATTGGTGAAGGCCACCTAAACACCGACCAAGAAGGTATGGTTCTTTTCACACAGCAATTTTGTCATGCTGTGGAGACAGAAAACGAACTTATTGAACAAGTTTTTCCGAATCTGCAACAAAATATTCTTGATGAAAATTGGTTGTGTGAAACAACCATATTGGCACCAAAAAATGAGACTGTTGCGAAAAATAAATAAAAAAATCTTGGCCGAAATAAACAGCGAAACATCAGTGTATAATTCCATTGACACAGTTATGTCATCCGATGACACTACAAGTTATCCCGTAGAGTTCCTAAACTCTTTAGAGTTGTCCGGGGTGCCATCACACAAGTTGGAATTAAAGGTAGGTGTACCCGTTTTGTTAATGCGTAACCTGGATGCGCCAAGATTATGCAACGGTACTCGGTTGCGAGTTACCGAATTAGGAAGGCATATAGTGAAGGCTACAATTTTAACTGGAGAAGCCAAGGGAGACAATGTTCTTATACCGCGCATCCCAATCATACCCAACAACTTGCCATTCAATTTTAAACGCCTGCAGTTCCCATTAAAAGTCGCATTTTCAATGACGATCAACAAATCGCAGGGTCAAACCTTGAGGGTAGCAGGCCTACATTTGGGCACGCCATGTTTTTCTCACGGTCAGCTCTATGTGGCTTGCTCACGTGTTTCCAAAGCGAAGAATCTGCATGTTTATGCTGAAGGAAAAAGATCGTTAAATGTAGTTTATAGGAGCATACTGCAGTAGCTACCTATAGGCCTATGATTAGGGCTCTGCAGTGCTTAGTTACCGTATTTCTTACTTATTACTAGACTAGACGGGACGAACCTGAAGTCTACGCGAACGAAGTCGCGGGCAAAAGCTAGTATTTATATATATTGCAATAATATTGTTTGCTTGTTGTTGGCTGAATCTATTACTTTGGATCCTTATTGATTTAAGGTTTTCTTTCAAAAGCCTGTCTTTAAATTGTCATACATAATTAAGTCAATCATTTAAATAGAATTAAATACACATACACATATATATTATATATAACAAAATATAAAAAAAAACAAAGTCAGTGAAACACTGACTGGCGTGCTGACCTGTGAGAAGGTTTATTCCTAGCGCAAATATAAGGGCGAAAAACTTATGAGAAATTTACACCTTGTATAGAAGATATAAAATGATGATTAATGCTGCTGCCTGTACTTTTATACCTTCTTCATGATCTTTCAAATACGCAATGCGTAATGATTGGACAATAATTGTTTTTGTACTTTGCAAAGTTTGAGACCAAATAATATTTAAAATAACCAATTGGAACAAAACCATATCAGTATTCTGGCTGACACAAAATATAAGAATTGTAACTTTATTCTGATGTTTTTCAGAAAAAACGGAAGATGCTATAGCGTCTTTGGAGTTTGGTAATTATTTAGAAGAAATGAGTAAAGCGTGTACTATTGAAGAGCTTAGAACAGGTGAGGCAAGGAATGTATCGCATTATATGGGACAATCTGGCACGTTCAGAAATCTGAGCGTTGACTAAATATTGGAAAGTGACATTATATGATTTACAAAAAGAAGAATATAAAATGAAACAAAATTCTTTCCATGTTAATTTTATGATTTTTGTCAAATAAATATTATTGTTATAATTTGTTATAATTGTTGTTTGTATTCTATACTAGAACTACTACTACCACTGTCCATTGCTGCGACATCTCGTTATATAATCAACTAGCTGTCCACTAGAAGTCTAAGGTTGCCTTTTTATATTTAAAATACATTTATCTCGTTAATATTTACTTCTAATGAAACTATAATTTAAAATCGTAATTTATAATTCACGTCTTAGCAAGTTTTTATCCCCTAACATAAATACGAACCGAGTGAGTGGCTGGTATTTTGCCGTTTGATATAGATACAGAATATTCTTGTACAATTCATTGCAACGTTGTCGTATTTTAAGATAATTTTACAATCTTTAAAAAAAATGTAACAAAAATAATAAAAATGTATTATATTACAACAAAAATATCTTTATTCCTTTTTAATAATTGAAATACATACCAATAGAGCCACATCATTTTATATCACGTATATTTTTACAAGGTTATCGCCCTCACACTGTCACTAGCATCTTTTCTCCTTTTTATGGGCTCTTAGAAGTATATAGAAGATATCAACACATTACGAGTTATTTATTGCTTTAGAAAAGTAACAGCTGTTATGACAACATAGGACATTTTATTTTGTGAATAAATGTTTAAATACGTTAAAATATAGAAGCAATAAATAAGGGCATGAATAAATAATGACGTACGTGTCATCTTGTTTGTTATAAGTTTCACCCAAATACGAATTACACCCACATGTATAGGTTGTATCAAAAACAGGTTTTCGACATTATATAACAAAATCGTAACTCGCAAAAAGTGGTTGTTGTATGTTTGATTGCACACACACAGCAAGAAAAAATAACTAACAGGATATTTGGAATTTTTGATCAAGAAATATATACTATACCCTATCCTTGTCTAGAAGTATATTTCATACTTACCCTACGATAGGTCGTCCTCAAAAGTGATTGTAGGTTAAAAATACACTGTAATAATAAATATATCTCAAGACATAAGAAACATTCATATTATTATTGTAAGAAGAAGAATATTTTTTTATAAAGAAGAAACTTATGCTAATGATTTTAATTATAAGAAATAATTAACTTATTACCAAATTAATGATTTCAATATCAGAATAACGTTAAAATCGTGAAGGTAAATGTTATAACCATAAATAAACGATTTTAATGCATCAAGTTATGGAAAATTGGAGTCACCAAGCACAAGCAGGTATCTTATAACCCAAAACTGTATTATGTAAATCACCTTCGAATAATAAGATGCTTGATGACTCCAATCTTCCGTAACTGGATACATTAAAATGGATTTTAAATTTATGATAAAGAAATAATAAACATTATTATTTTTTATTATGATGTTAACTTATTAACTAGTCAAGTTGTAGACATATTTGCATCATACTATTCAAAATTATTCTCTCACGAACTATTCCCAACCGCTAAGCTATAATATAAATTTATTTCAACGTTGTTGTATTTTTCCAAGAACTTCTGATATAGTAATTAACATTTTAATAGATAAATTAACAAGTCATGAGAAAAAGTGGGGTTATAGGTTTAAATTTAAAAATAAATACACGGAATCCATACTAGCATTTGCAGACAATCTCACCATACTGACACGTAATCCCAAACAATGTCAGGTACTTTTAAATAAAGTAGAAGATTTCTGTACGTGGACTGACGGACTGAGGACAAAACGCAGTAAATTTTACTGTCTGTGTCTGAGTAGATGAAACACCAAGTATACCTCTTATAATCCGGGTCTTTCAATAGGCGGTCAAAGTGTACTACAATTACTGAAGCAGCCCCATTCAAATTTTTAGACAAAAAAATAGATTACAAAAGTCGCACTTTATCTCTAGATATAATAGTCGATAGCTTTTTAAATTATCTTAAGAAAGTAAACGATCAACCAATCAGCAATATCAAAAAAGCTTGAATATAAGACAACTATCTAACGTCACATCTAAATTGGCGTTTTCTAGTTTACGATCTTAAGAAAGTCCTTTTGTCAAAGTTAGATGCAAACGTCATAAAGATATTGAAGTCGTGGTTTGGGCTGGTGCGTTCAGCGGACTCTTCAACTTTATTCAGAGACCGAAAATATTTTGGGATGAAAATAAAGAAACCATCGGAGCTCTATAAACACCTCAGAGTTACCAAAAGACTAATCATCGAAAAATTTATGATGATATTGTAACATCTCTTCCAAAAGATAAAAATGCATCAGAGCTGCAGTCACGACTTCAATTCCATAAACAATTCATGATAGATGCTCAAACAAATAAAGTAGGGTTAGGATCTAGTGGGAAAGTTCGGGATATAGACTTAACAACATCCTTTATCAGCAAGATGAAAACGATAAGTATCGAGTACATACGATGAATCTAGAAATTCAAATTGAGTGGGTGACCAGGCGACTTTTGCATTCCATTAGCTTTGAGGTGGCGCACCTTACTTCATAATTGGTCTCCAGCTTTATTAAAATTCTATCTATGCATAGCATTCCAAATGACTATCCCAGATCAAAGTAATTTAGTAACATGGGGTAAAGCTACTGAAAAGTCTTGCAATATCTGTGGGGAGGCAGTAGGAATGGCTAGACAGTTGCTGGTAGGGTGTAGGGTGCTATTGTAAAAATGTCAATACTTGCGCTGCCACGATGAAGTATAGGAAATCATACGTGAAGCGGTTAGTATTTCAGTAGCCAGAGCGCGAAAGGGTATAATAACCACCAAAAAATTCATAGAATTCGTTAAAGAAAGCTCGTCTAAAAAACCATTACAAAAGTCTATTGGCTCATCTAAAAAAAACAAAATAAGAACCTATCTTGGAAGCGGCTCGCGATTGGACTATAATTATGGATACGTATGAGAAACAGTGTGGAATCCCTGGGGATATTGTTGTTTCATCATCCAGACTGGACATATTCCTGTTCTATAGACAGGTAAAGCGGGTAATAGTTGTGAAGCTTAATGTTCCATGGGAAACTAACATCCCCAAAAATCACACAATTAAGGTAAACAAGTATTAAGAACTAACCAACGAACTGACCAGAAATAGGTATATAGTTAATTTGTACGCGGAAGAAGTGGGAGCGAGAGGTATAACAGCGAAATTTCTCTTTAACCTACTTAAAGATCTTGGCCTTTCAAGTCCCAGGAAGTGTTTGCTCAGGGAGAGGCCCTGCAACGAGATGGGTCCGGCAACCACACGGTGAATCCATGAAATGCTAAGAAGCTTTGTCTCTTAGAAGGTATTACAAATTACAGTGATAAGCAAATATTTGTAATGTTTGTCAAAATAAAACATTTTTTGTAATAAAGTAAAGTAAATTAAAAAAATATATATGTTTCATACCAGGTGTATTGAAAAGTTTATAAATAAACAATGCGTCAAAATTAAGTAATATCAATTTAAACACTAAATTTCTTACTGAAGGTCTAAATTTAAAACCAAAAAACATATGGAGCTAGGAATGGTTCTTTTCATTCAGCTGCATAATTCTAAATGCAATGTAAATAACATTTAGTTATTATAAATACCGCTACAAGTACGCTTTCAGTTAGTCTATAAGGACGTTGATTCTCAGTTTTTGTTTTACCTCAAGCAGTAATGGAGTCCATACCCCAAAATTCGATATTAGAATTTAATCCTGACACACTTCAATATCTCAGAAAACAGTACAATCTGGACTCACCCGGTAGCATAGAAGAAGCTGTTAGTATTTTGTCAGAATGGGTAAAGAAGCAGGAACATTTTCTTAGAAAAGAGTTTCGTAAGTAACCAACTCTTAAAATTTAATTTTAATCTTTGAATCTCTGAAAAAATATACATTTATTTTTTTAGTTTATTAATATTATAAATGGAACCTATACCTTGCGTAAAAATGAGCACAAGCAATCATTTTATTTTGTGGTTTTCAAAACAAACACATTTGAATGTGAATAATAAATGTATGTTTTTTGTTCTAAAAGACGGTTTTTTTTTAGCTTATTCTTCTTATTTCTTTTTCTATCTTGGTGACATAATAATGATAAGATAGAAAATGTAACTTGAAGACCTTATTTCCGATGACGCATTGATGTGAAAGTATGTTCATTTGTTTTTACAATTTTAAATTACAAGAGAGATTTGGTGTAGATACATTGATGATAAAAAAACTTAAATTACTCTTATCCATACTAATATTGAAGAGATGACATTTAAAATTGTTATTTTGTGTGTTTGTATTGTTTTCACAAAATAACTACTTAATCCGGTTTCAAATTCTTTGATAATTAGAAAGCTGCATCTTCACTAAGTGACATAAGTTATATATTTTTTTTTAAAAAAGGATCCCCGATAAAAATCGAATAATGTAACCGAAGGTGCAAAAAGTTAGTTATAAAAAAATTTACATCGCTTGGGATGCGGAAACTATGGATGATAGAACAAATTAATGTTCTATAGTATAATAGAACGTATCAACATCAACTAAATCAAAAAAATCCAACACCATATGTACAACGTTTGTTGGAGGTAATCTTCAAAGTCGGAATCCAGAAATAACTTTCACGTTAGGTCTATATTATATTATACCTTTGACATAATATTAGGGCTCATTTTGCAAAATACTAATTTGAGATTTTTTTTTACATAAGACATAAGAGTATGCTAGTTTTTTTTACTTTCAATAAAAGCTGTAATTTTTTTTTATTTAAAAAACAGTTCCGTTTTTTTATTTTTAAACATATTTTAAAATATAACTTTTAAACAATGTGTAAGTATTTGTATTCTATTGGTATGTAGTATTTTCTTTGCAACAACTGAAATAGTTTTGTAAACTGAAGACATATATTTTTTTAAATGTTCTCTTAACGATGATGATAGAAAGATCGTTAAAAAAACAAATTTTCTCTAGTATCAGTTCATGAAAACATGAAGCAATCATTATTTTTACAGAAAATATTAAGTAAACACATAACATCTATTGCTTTAAAAAAAATGAAGCGTGAAGCCAGATCTACGTTAGTGGAATTTAAAAACCTACGTACGGATTTTGTGCTTTTTATGTAGAAAATTATATATCAGACTAATTTGCTAATTTGCATTTGGCAATCTGTAATAAAACTAAATTTCATAAAAATCCGAAAAATAGTTTTCCCGTAGCGCGGAAATAAACTAAACAATTCTTTTAAGTTTTCTGTCATAAACCAAACACGTTGTATATTTTAAATATTAAATGTTTAGTTTTTATATTTTTCTTTTTTACTATTTTATTATAATTATCTTTATATATTTTTATGTGAACAATAAACATTGCTAAAGAAAAAAAAATGCTGTTATGGTTTATTATCCTTAACAAAATAACTTCTTCGTATGTTCTAAAAGGTTTAAAAAGTTTAGGAGACTATATTCATTTGAAAGTCAAAAAAATTTCGACATTTTATACGCAATACAAATTACATATTCAAAAAAAATCTAGTAATGCATATACTTATAGTCATAATAAATAAAAAAAATATGCAAAATCTCATTTTATAAATATTGAAATATTACAAAAATGTTCAAAAATTACAAAAATTCATCGACTACGTATATTTACATAAAAAAACTTTGTCTTACGATATTACTTTTGAATTTTGATTTTACGTATAAAAGCTGAACGGACACATACACACACACACCAATGTGCTCGCACACACAATAAAAACATAAATATATTTTGAAAAATTAATTAAGGGACCATTAACGATGTGCCACAGTTTTTCACGTCCGTCGCTATCAAGGCATTTTTTGTTACTCTAAAACTTAATTCGATTTCCTTATAAACATATTTTATTTTCCTAATTTATACAATATACACTTTTATTTAATTACAGCTAAAGATTATTTGGAGAGAACTATTATAATAAGTAAGGGCTCTGTAGAAAGGGCTAAGAAGAAGCTGGATAGTCTATGTACCTACCGGACCCTGTATCCTCATTATTTTGCATCTTTTGATGTTAAAAATAACGAATTACTAGATGACTTGTAAGTATCAATATAATATTCATTTAACATTGTTTGAGAAGAATGAAGTTTAAATGCTAAATGTATAGTGACTGTTTTATAAATATATTTGGCTATTTGCTAAATATTTTTGGGACCCGGGAAGAATTACGAGATACGAGATCAATGATTTGTAAAAGGCGTTAAACTGTTTACAGCATAAAATTCTAATAAAAAAATTACAATATTATTGAATTAAGAAGAAAGTCCTGGATTTGATTACTTTATATCTTAATGAAAGAATTCAAAAATAGAGCTGGAAGCGTTCCGTTGGTTCATTTGTCAAAATGGGCGTGCCACATGGCTCTATATTGCGGGCTTCTTGTTCCTCATTTACAGAAACGCTTTGCCTTACTTTGAAAGGTATAAACATGGGATAGTAATATATAAATTGTTGCTCAACGAGGAAAACACTAAATGTATTAAATTTATTTTATCAAACGTGAAGACCGTCAAAACCAATGCTCAGCTAAAAATGAGAAATTGGAATTGATTAAATCTTCTACTTTTTTTGGCATTACGTTGAATGCAAGATTGCAGTGGGGCCCTCATGTATCAGGGTGTGTTTGCTGAAGGTCTTATTTCGATAAGTATGGTATCAAAATAACCCCTTCTAACAGCTCCATTTGACGTGTACAAGTGATCACTGGTAATGAATAAAAGAGGAAAAGATTTGAATAAATAAAAATAAATGAATATACTACTTTAAAAATAATAAATAAATAAAGACTCGGTAGACTCGGTAAGTTAAATATACCTGATTGATTGGTTGGTGTAGCCGTGTCAGTTATTGGAGAGTTCTAAGTTTGATAGTGATAGCACTGACATAGGTAGTACCCAACAAAAATGCGCAGGATACATGATGCTTGTAGCGAGAGGCTTCACAGACATAAATAACTTTTAACAAAATATTATTATATATATTTTAATAAAATATTATACAAAATATTAATAAATATTATTATTTATTATATTATAATTAATAAAATATTATTGTACAAAATATTATCAAAATATATTAGATCACACAAATACGATTCCCAAAACAGATAACTACTACGTACATACCATACTATATACAACCCATGTATGTTAGGTGCTTTACGACAATTTTTTATTTGCTGGTGCAGATTTTTTAAAACTGATGAGAGAATATTAGAAATCATTTGAGAAGCTGTCACTTACGTACCTGGTTAATTTTCAATATACGTAAGAGAGATTACAGAAATCCATATAATGCCATTTAAATTGTTCATTGAGTACGTATTCCTGGTAACGTAAGATAAGGTTAGGACACATGGAACAATAATGGTTACTATGTCTCGTGGTTCGAAGATGGTAGGTAATCTTGAAGCCTCAAACTTAGTCAAAGTTATAACTTAACTAAATGTGGAATGATTTATTTATCACTTCGTTATTTATAAATAATTAAACCAAATTATTTATAATGTTTATTTATCAATTACACCTTTGACAATAATAAAAAAAATATATGAAAAAAAAATAACGTAATTCTTATTTTAAAATACCTCCAAAAATGTATTTCGTGATTTTAACAAATAATTTATTTTGGTATAATTTTAGTAGAGACGTTTAACAAATGCTTTATATAAATATCTTAAAACATAATTTAGTCTTAAATTATAAAAAAAATACCTTTAAATTATAAAATAAAATAAATGTGATTATTTCGTTCACAAACTCATCGTTTATTTTTATTTCCAAAATTTAATTAAGAATATGCAATGTTTGTTTTTAATGTTTTACCTTTTTTCAGTTACGGTTGCTTTCTTCCAAAGCTAACGAATGACCACTATAGAGTATACGTAGTTAAAAATAAAATAAAAAAAAACATTGATTGTGGATTTTTGGACTTTTACCGATTTTTTTTTATGGTGAGACAATTTATTTTAATTCTTAAAAACTGTACTGTTTTTATTTGATACAGAAAGAATCAATTGGAAAAAATACAATAGCTTTTGTGTTGGAGTATGAATCGTAACTTAAAAGTAACAACAATTAAAATTTATTAATATCAATATTGAGCGTTACTATTATTCTATTATATGTTTTAATTTATATTAAGAAATTATTAATATTTTTCAGTTTAGTGAATATCTTCATGCCCATGACTACTGCAATGGCTTAATAATTTTTGTGGATTATTCTGATGCGAACATTATGGAATCGGTTAAATGGTTTACGATAACAGATTTAAATCGTACCTTTGAAATAATAAGGGTAATTTTTTTTCTTTTGTATTATAATAATTTTAATCATTATTTGAATCAATTATTTGTTTGTTTTAATTAATTATTTGAATTTGAATTACTTAGTTTAGAATGTTGTTGTTATTAATAAAAAAAATAGCAAAACAATTAAATATTAAAAAATAAATAATGATCTAACAGTAAATATGTAGAACAAAATAACTTAGTAAATTAATTATTTGTATTTTGACATTAAGGAAGGATATGGAATGAGAATAAAAGGTATGCACTTCCTCTCAGAGTCTAAGTCCATCGAGATTCTGATAAGTCTGCTGAAGAAAGGATCTAGTCCTAAAGTCGCAAACAGATATAAAATACATAAAACCTTAGAGAGCGTATATGAGCATATACCAAAAGACATCATGCCCGTTGAATACGGCGGCAAGGAAAAACCTCTCATTGAACTTCACAGTAAGTATAATTTTCAACCATAGTAGTACATTTCATAGATTGAGAACTTGAGTTGTTGTAACAGTAGATATTAATTAATAATATTTCAAAAGCAGCAAATAATATGTCATATAATATATTAAATTGATTGCAGATAACATGCGAAATGTCCTAGCTACCGATTTCAAGGATTATTTAGAAGAAATAAGCCAAGCGGGAACTAACGAGAGTCTAAGACAAGCGGACGCTGTTAACCCATCACAATATTTGGGGATATCTGGTACATTTAGAAATTTAAATGTTGACTAAATATAGTTTTCATTATGAATTGTTTTTGGAGGTTATATGGATTATTGTAGATGGATACATATATGGTTTTGCTTCGTATCGCAGAACTGTTTCAACATTTTAAATATACCAGTATTTGTTTTCTTCCTCTTCAATCAACTATATCAGTGTTTTACTTTCATAACACTTATACCGAATGTAATCCATTTCAATAATAAGTTAATAACAGGAGCTTTAGCGGCTGTTTTTTTTTAATAGGTTATGTCTAATGTGTATGATATTTTCAGTGGTACTAAACATATAGTATTTCTTTACCTTTGTTTATTCATTTTTTATGTATTTGGTGAATGTGACATTAAAAAATCTTATACTTAAAACACTTATATTTTTATTCTGGTAATAATTATGATATTTCAAAATACAAGGTTAATTACTACAAAAGTACATTTTTTTTTATGTTTTTGTTTTTATAATTATGTTCTTTTCTTTCCAAAATATTTATAAAGGATTAGTATTATTCTTCTTGTGTCCCCAAATAAGAATACTATGGTCGTGAAACGTGGTACTCGGAATGGCTGTGGTACCCTAAAGTATTGTACTCGTAAGAATAAGGGTCTTTATGTTTGTGTATGTAAAATTATTCTGCCGTCTTTTGACGTTAGCAAGAATATTCAGATGTATCACACTGACACAAATGATCTTGAAGCTGTGATACAGTGCTACTAAAAGAAATTCTACTCCAAGACTGTTTTGGCTTCATAGAATTCGGAGAATCGATCCCTGAGCGCTATCATTTATAATAGCTATAATAGCTTATTGCTTTTTTTGTAGGTTAGTGCAAAAACCATGAAAGAACTGTCTTTTTTTATTTAATTTAAGTTTCTGAGCAATGATCCTCTGAGCAGTGATCCAATGATTTTATAAGCTATGTTTAATTTGATATATCCTATTATTATTTAATTCAACGCAAATGCAAAGTATTGTTTGCATTGCCAAATTAAACTTTTTCATTTTGAACACTTTATTTTAGATTGTATGTAAAATATCAAAGTATATAAGCTCAGTACATATTTGTTCTAATTAAATACCAAACGACAGAAATATACCAAAAATTGGGCTTTAGTTGAATACCATATTCCAAATAATAATAGTATCCTAATATTGTCACATATTTACTTCTAGCCTAGAACATACGTGAATAGGTCCTTAACGAATGGATGCCATTCAAACACTTTGACTTATTCAAATTTCTGGACCAGGAATAATTGGTAAGAAAAAGGTACCATTTTAGCTGTTTAGTTGATGAAACGAAAGATTTGAGAACCTTAGGAGCCAGAAGAGTTTGAAATGAATATAAAAATATTTAAATCAAAAGAAATAATAAATAATTATATTTTTCACTTACAATTCTCAAATTATAAATAATTAAACACTTTATTCTAAGCTTAAATCTAAACGGTACTTTTAAAATGTTGGCTTGCTCGGATGCTCAATTTCATATACTTATATACATTATATATAGAGGTAGGTTTGCAATTATACCCCTCATTCGTATTAAACAGTGCACTTATCGTACTACAACCGCTGAATTTAAAAGGTTATTTTGACATACAGAGTATGCTCCTTTAGAAAACTCTTCAAGTGTCGTCACATACTTCTGA
Source organism: Dircenna loreta (assembly GCA_963555665.1). Taxonomy (NCBI): domain Eukaryota; kingdom Metazoa; phylum Arthropoda; class Insecta; order Lepidoptera; family Nymphalidae; genus Dircenna; species Dircenna loreta. Next base: position 3,098,250 of record OY743102.1, read on the forward strand.
CCCGTCCTAAATAAACAATTTCCTGGAATAGTTTTAATCAAGAAATCATACTCAAATAAATGTATTTATTGTTTATTACGAGAAAGGAGTGACTGCTTTGTTATTTTTGAAAATAATGGCATCATTATTGCGTGCGAATGAATTGCGGTGCAACGAACAGACGTATTTATACAGATATATAAGTTATGGCTGTATGGTGAAAGATCATTATTGTTTGAAATAATGCATTAAACTTAAATTATGTTACAAAAAGTTTTTGTATTAAATTCTAAAAATTAAATAATTACAATCTTTTTAATACTTACACAAATAAATTGATAATCATAACCTAAAAATGCAATGATTGGATAAACAGTTAAAGAATTATAAATTGCAATTGTGTTTGACCGCGTCTTATAGAAGCTTAACGCTTTTGCACTGTTAAGTATGTTTAAGATATATTAGTTGGGGAGAAATTTCATTAATAGGAGGTTCTATCTTGGTCATGGGATCGTGAATAAACTGTCGTTGGATTTCCACAACACACTGCCAGAACCCTTCAAAGATATCTTTTCTTTTTTCAAACGTAAACTTTGTAGAACATTTTAATTTTAATTTACCGAAACCTACACGACCCATTTTTTTAGCATCATAAACTTTCTTAGCATTGGACATAGAAGTATAGGACGTACAGCTATTTTTCAATACCTTGTTCTGGTTTTTCACGAGAACGGTTCTTGTTTTTTCAAATGCCGCTCCTGCATAATTGTTTTGACTTGTGGTGATTTTGTATTTAAGGAGCAATTTATATGACGGATTGAGCTCTTCCCGATCATCACGTGTCCGTGTTATTTATTAGGTTATATCGAAATTAACACACAACGTGGTTTGGTATGATTAAATTATAATGTTAAATATTATATTACAACTAAATAAAAAAAGATAACTTAAATAATTGCAGATTAGAAACACGGTGATCTCAGAGATGCGTGACCTCAGAGATCACAACGATGCCTCGCAAAGAATAATCTCTTTAGCATGTCATACCTTGTCATAAGCTTGTGTTTAACTGTGAAACGTCATAGATTAGCTGACACTTCTCATACTTGAATATCTAATGTACGGATCAATAAAAAACTTATTAATAATAAATATAATAATTTCATAACTTACTTACTTTTTTCTCTTTATGTCCTTTAACAACTTTGAAGAATATGTCAAGATAAATACTTAAACGTTTACTGGTTGCTAGTTGAAAATTTGTATACATTGCCCTACACGCCAACACATTAAATAGAATCTTAGAAAAAAAAAAGTCTACAATAATAATTGGTTTCACCTCCCAGTTTTTAAAACAACAGTTCATCTAATTTAAGAGGTACCGTCTGATGAGTCATGCTTTTGAAGTCGAAACAACTTTGTGTAGGCGTAAATCATACAATTTCAATTCCAATTACTATGAAATTATCAAGTTTTTTTTTTCTTACACTTAAACTAAGTTAACGCTTGACTACATTCCACCTGATGGTAAGTGGAAATGTAGTCGTAGGTGGTAAGGCGCCTCAACTTAGTAAATGCCCATTCACTCTGCCTTGAAGACAAAGCGATTTTGGATATTTCAATCAGCATATGTGTAGAATAGTGTAAAAAATGTGGTCGCCAAACGACACTGCAATACTCCAGAATGCTATGTACTCAATTATTAATAATATATTCTCAATGTGGGGTGCAAAAGTTAAATTACGATGTTTAGTGATTCCTAGATTCTAACTAATTCCACTTCTTAAAAATAAGTTGGGCCAATGAAGTATTGTGAATTTATGAAATTGTATTGTCTTGTTAATAATATAAGTATAAAAAAATCGAATGCATCGAGCTATGAAGAATTGGAGTCACCAAGCACAAGCAGGTATTTTATAACTCAAAACTGTATTATGTAAATCACCTCCGAATAATAAGATGATTGATGACTAAAATTTGCCATGACTGGATACATTAAAATGGATTTTATATTAAAGATATTTAAACAATGTTTACATCATTATATTCATTTTTTAATAAATAAATATATATATATTTTTTTTTATTTTGATGGGTAGTGTCACGTTGGCGTATTCACTAGTCAAGAAATAAGGTAATTTTCACCCAGTGAGCTGATTTATTTTCATTAGAAAAAACAAATATTGGTATAAGGCATAATAACAATATAACTACTGAACGGATTTTTAAAAAGTAACAATAGATTGTTTATGATTTAATTCTGAAGTGGAGGTGGAAGATCGCATACCTAGGGGCTGGTCACGTTGAGCTTAAAATTTATAAAGTACGCATTACTATGCAATTAATGCAAATATTACTAATTTTTGTCAAAATAAAATATGTTTTATAATAAAGTAAAGTATATTCAAAGAAAACATCTATATCATACCGAGTGTGTTGAAAATTATATATAATAAAGAACGTGTCAAAATTTTAATTAATTTTAACAATAAAATTATTTCTTAGGGTCTACATTTAAAACCAAAAAACATATGGAGCTAAGGATGGTTCTTGTCATTCAGCTGCGTAATTCTAAATTCAATTTAAATGACATTTAGGTATTATAAATACTGCTCCAAGTAGGCTTTCAGTTAGTTATTTAATCTAAAGACGTTGATTCTCAGTTTTTGTTCTACCTCAGGCAGTAATGGAGTTCATACCCAAAGATTCGATATTAGAATTCAATCCTGACACTCTTCAATTTCTCAGAAAACAGTACAATCTGGACTCACCCGGTAGCATAGAAGAAGCTGTTAGTATTTTGTCAGAATGGATAAAGAAGCAGGAACATTTTGTCAGAAAAGAATTTCGTAAGTTTATAATTATTTTTAATTTATTTTTAAGCAATGAATCAAATTTATTTATTTGTTTATACCTTTGCGTAAAAATGAGCAAAATCCTTTTTATTTTGTGACTTTTTAAAACAGAAACATCAGAAATTATTATTTTTGTGTTCTTAAGCAGTGCTTTATTTTTTCGCTTATTTTTCATTTCATTTTATTTTTCTATATGAACAACAGAATATTGTCTAGACCAAAGATAGAAAATGTAAATCAAAGACTTATTTCCGATGACGCATTGGTTTGAAAGCTTTTCCACTTCTTAATTTTATAAATGTTATTATACTAGCCGTTACCCGTGACTCTGTTCGCAATAACTTCAGAACATAGGGCTCCTAAAGAACTCCTTCGCTCGAACTTTTGTTGTTCAACAATATTTCAAAATTGTTTTCTACGAAAAGCCCTATTAATATTTCAACGGAATAATATATTACAGGATAGATTCAACATGAAAGCTATTTCTAAATATTATTTAAGAGAATTTTAGATTTGGAAAACTTTCTTTGAAGATTACCTCTAACAAATAAACTTATAAATTATAAATCCACAAGCATACAAACTTTACCTCTTTATAATATTAGATTAGATTAATAAAAATCGAAATATAAGATTATTCTTTGTTTGAATTTATATTGAAAAGAACTGCTGAAGCTGAGAGCCTATTATAAATTCGTAATAAGTTGATTGTTTACTTTTACACTGTCAATGTCAAGTATATATTAGTCTAATGATTAATAGTCCCTAAATATTCGTAGATTGTCACTAGAATTAAAAATAAATATATATATTGAATTACAGTATTATGTTTACTTAAATATAAAATTAACTTATACTTTACCCTCCGCAACTCTTGGTCGGTTATTCTATTAAGTTTTACCTTTTATGTAACGTTTGTATTTTATCAGAGCGCCATCTCTTGGATACTTATTTAATCCAGTCAACAAATATGATTATACTGCCATCTATTAGAATATTATGAAACTAACAGATAATTGTGATTGTCAGATATCAAATAAATCATTCGCAATAAAAATAAAATAAACGTGATTGAACTGGATAAAAAGAATTCTTTGTCTGTTTCCTGGCTCTAAGCTATCTTCTCACTAATTTTCAGCAAAATCGGTTCGGCCGTTCTTGAGGTGTCAGTAGTTACACTAACACCATTTTCCTTTATATATATATAAATATATAGACAATATCAATATGTACATACAATTTTTAATTACAACAGAACGGATATATTTATAATAACAAAAGTTATATTACCACTAAACCAATTTTACAAAATACTAATTCGAGTTTTTTTTTAAGATAAACGTAAGAGTGTGCTCGTTTTTTAAATAAAAAAAAACATTCCAACTGTGCAAACCTAAATTCAAATTCTACAGAATGTTGTCAAGCATCAACTTAGTTACTGATACTGACACCGGGTGATATTAATATAAATATAAAAATGGGTTATTATTTGATGATTATGAAGTTCATGAAGTTCTGAAGTTTGTAGTCTTCGCATTCAAAGATCTTTCGTATCGTGATACCTATACAAGTGTGGAACTGTTTAGACCATGTTTTACCAAATACTGCCCCTGTATATCGCTAGTTCTTGATTCTTATATTGCGGATTATTTCCCTAAATATTTCTATACATTTACCAATCCCACGACAGCTAACCGAAGAAATCTAAAAACCATTTCTGCTAGTTTGATTTAAAAATAAAAATATATATTATTGACTCAAAAACAACATTTTAGACATTTGCAACACTTTTAAATAGATAAGGTTATAATAGTTTGATAGCTGTATGTCAATTAAATAAAAAATATATATTTTTATCTTAAGTAAATTAATTTTATTTACTTCGCAAGAATTTATGTAATTTAAATTTGTAATTTAAAATCTGACAAAAAGCTTAAGTAAAATGTAGAAAAATTATTATTTTTTAAATTTAACGAAAGGCTTGTTATTGATTTCAAAATTATGAACTCTGGATATAAATATATATACATATAAATATAAATATATTATCGTTAAGATGATATCTAATCTATTACATATTTATCTAATCATATTACATATTTAAACAAAACATATAAAACATATGGTATGTATTCTTTCAATATGTAATATGTATACTTTTTGCAGCAAAAGATTACTTAGAGAGAACAATTATTATAAGTAAGGGTTCAGTGGAGAAGGCAAAAATAAAATTAGACAAAATATGTACATACCGCTCGTTGTATCCTGAATATTTTGGAAGATATAATTTGAAGAATTCAAAATTACTGGAAACAGTGTAGGTTTTTACAATAATTTATTTATTAGGACAGTTAAACTGTTGGTTTACGTTTATAGTAAACAGCAATATATTAGCAGTGTAATTATGTTTATTAATTACAATGTACTTTTTAGATATGGAGGATTTTTGCCAAAGTTAACAAGTGACCACTACAGAGTCTACATGCTTAAAAACAAAATTAATAAACCGCTTGATAATGGGTTCATAGATTTCTATCGATATTTTTTTATGGTAAGAGATTAAATGAGATCCTTAAAATGTTTTGATTAATGATAGCCAGAGCTTGAACACACATACATATTTATAAGTTAAGTGACTCTCAATCTAGCATTAACAAAAACTATTGTTATTAATTGTTTTAGTTAATTGAAATATATCTTTCAGCAATGTGAATATATTCAAGCGCATGATTATTGCAATGGAGTTATAATATTTCTCGACTACACTGAAGCAAATATTTTTGAAACAATAAAGTGGATTAACGTATCTGATTTAAAACATGTGTTGGACATTTTAAAGGTAATAATTTAGTTTAAAATTTTATTATTGACTTTAAAAAACGATCGCGCAATTAAGTAATTTAGTTGAAAACTTTTAAATTTTATTATTGACTAAAAAATTATATAAAATTGCGCAGTTAAGAAAATAATGTAATTTAAATGTAATTGTTCGTTTAAAATAAAATTGGACAAAAAATATGTGATCTTAAATTTTCAGGAAGGTTATGGTATGAGAATTAAAGGCATTCATTTCTGCACCGAGTCAAAGGCAGTAGATGCAATCGTGTCTCTTTTTAAGCAAGCTGTCAGCGCAAAGATTGCGACAAGGATACACGCACACAATACCTTGGAAAAGGCATATAATTATTTACCTCGGGAAATTCTTCCAGTCGAGTATGGCGGTACAGAGAAGTCATTGCTTGATTTGCACAGTAAGAACCATTTTATATAGATTTTTATTCTCCTGACTTAAAACACAGTTAGTTAATATACACACAGGACGATGACGGTGACATGTATTTTGTTTCTGTTTTTCAAGGCCATGTGGGATTTTGAAAAATCCTTTGCTTATAATATAACTTATACTACTTTCTATAAGTGACTTATATTTTAATAATGTTGGATCATTTGTTCGATTCATCCTGTTGACATTTTAACGATAGTTTATTATTACTAATAGTGGTTTATTCAAATAAGGACCCGACGTTAAATTGAGGAGGAATTACACAAAGTATGCGTGCGTTACTTAATTTAATACCCACTATCAGATTTAAATATATAAATATTGTATAATCAAAGGAGATATTGTAATGATTGTATCAATATTTATATTTATTTATATTGCAATAATATTGTTTGCTTGTTGTTGGCTGAATCTATTACTTTGGATCTTTATTAATTTAAGGTTATCTTTTAAAAGCCTGTCTTTAAATAATTTTCATACATATGTTGAAATTTAAAAATAATATTTTTGGTAATTAAGTCAAACATTTTAATAAAACATACTATTTAATATATCTCCTATATATAATATTTGATTATAAATTTATATAAGGACAGATTCGGTGAAACACTGACTGACGTGCTACCCTGTGAGAATTTTTATACCTTGTATACTAACCTTTTGAACTTTTGATAAAGAATGCGCAATTATTGACAATAATTGTAAAACTCATAGCTTGAAAAAGTTTGAGTCCCAAAAATATTTGAAATAACCAATTGGAACAAAACCATATCAGTATTCTGGCTGACACAAAATATATGAATTGTAACTTTATTCTGATGTTTTTCAGAAAAAATGGAAGATGCTATAGCGTCTTTGGAGTTTGGTAATTACTTAGAAGAAATGAGTAAAGCGTGTACTATTGAAGAGCTTAGAGCAGCTGAGGCAAGGAATGTATCGCATTATATGGGACAATCTGGCACGTTTAGAAATCTGAGCGTTGACTAAATATTGAGGTTATGTGACTTTCAAAAAACAAAAGAATATGACTTTATATAAAATAATACAATATATAAACAAATAATTCAAATCATATATTAGTGTATAAAATAAGTAATGTTGGAAGAAGAGCTATGTAGATTAGTTGAGGGATCTAATGGAGGGGCTCACTGGTTGCAGAGCCAAGCTGTCATTTAACTGTGGTACGCTCACGCTGAAGATAAAGATGAATAACTTACCTTTCTTTCCATGTTAGTTTTATGATTTTTGTCAAATAAATATGATTGTTATAATTGTTGTTTGTATTCTATACTAGAAGTACTACTACCACTGTCCATTGCTGCAACATCTCGTTATATAATCAACTAGCTGTCCACTAGAAGTCCAAGGTTGCCTTATTTTATAATGTTCTATTTAAAATACATTTATCTCTAAACGACACTATAATTAAAAATCGTAGTATAAAATCCCCGTCTTAGCAAGTTTTTACACCCTAATATAAGTACGAACTGAGTGAGTGGCTGGTATTTTGCCGTTTGATATGGATACAGAATATTCTTTTACAATTTATTTGCAACGTTGTTCTATTTTAAGATAATTTTATTTTGCTTTATCGTTTAACTGTTACAAAGAATTTTTATTATCTTTTTATAAAAAAATAACTGACAAAAAGAATAAAAATGTGTCATATTATAACAAAAATATCTTTATTCCTTTTTAATAATTGAAATACGTACCAATAGAGGCACATCATTTTATATCACGTATATTTTTACAAGGTTATCGCCCTCACTCTGTCACTAGCATCTTTTCTCCTTTTTATGGGCTCTTAGAAGTATATAGAAGATATCAACACATTACGAGTTATTTATTGCTTTGGAAAAGTAACAGCTGTTATGACAACATAGGACATTTTATTTTGTGAATAAATGTTAAAATACTTATAAATATAGATGTAATGAATAAGACCATACATTTTTATACAGTAAGTAGCAATATATAAAATATTGAAGTATTAACAAGTTACAACATACCTGTCATCTTTTTGTTAAAATTTAACCCATATACGTTTTATACCCACAAGTATAGGTTATATTAAAGACAGGTTTTCAACATTATATGAAATGGTGACTCGTAAAAACTGGTTGTTGTATATTTGATTGTTCGACACAACAAGAAAAATAACTGACAGGATATTGGTAAAAAGTAAATGTATAAACTATAATAATAAATATTTGTCAAGACATACAAAAAAATGGTAAATTCTTAACTAAAAATCAACATATACCCGTATCAAAAATAACACATCTTATTACTTAAAAACCCGTAATATATTTTAAATAATAACCAAATACTATATACTATAATTCAACTAGACTCGTTTAGGCTAAATTTGGTTTTCATTGTGTACAAATACAATACAAATAAAATATGTGGCTTCAGTGTCCGTTGCGCTTTTCCACTATATTATTAACAATGTTACTTGTTTAAGTAATACGTAGTCTCCTTTAGTTTTCTTGAGTAATGTTTTGTTTTTATCAACGTATCTGCTTTTTATGAAATATATTAAAATAGATTATAGTTGTACATGCCTCTACTTTGAATATAAACTACGCTTATATATTTATCTAATGCACTAAGCTTATGTACTAAGTTTACTTACTACGATTGTATTATTAACTTATGTACTTAGCTATTATCCTCAGCCAATGTACTACGCTTATGTACGACGCTTATATACCAAGCTTATTTAATCAGTTTATGTGCTAAGCTTATTTAATTAGCTTATGTTCTCAGCTTATTTACTACGCTTATTGTTGTACAATATCTTATTTATTATTATAAAAATCTTTTTATAATAAAAAAAAACTTACAAAATGTAATAGACATATTTAATAAAATATAAATAACTAATTAGGAAATTAATGTATTAAATAACATAACAATATTAAAATCGTGATGGTAAATGTAATAACCATAAATGAACGATTTTAATGCACCAAGTTATGGAAAATTGGAGTCACCAAGCACAAGCAGGTATCTTATAACCAAAAACTGTATTATGTAAATCACCTCCGAATAATAAGATGATTGATGACTCCAATCTTCCATAACTGGATACATTAAAATGAATTTTATATTAAAGATATTTAAACAATGTTTACATTATGGTATTCATTTTTTAATAAATAATATAATTTTTAATTATGATTGGTGTCGTGACGTTGGCTTAGTAAGTAGTCAGCATATGAGGTACTTTTTACCCAGGGGAGTTGACTTATTTTCACGAAAATAAACTTAATATTTGTACAAGGTATAATTACACTATAACAGAACTACTGAACGGATTTCTACAAAATAATGATGGATGGCACCAAGGTGCTGGTCACTTAAAATATATCGAAAAAGTTACAACATGGGATGAGCTTTAAATCATTATTTCAGAAGGTTTTACAAATTAAAAAAAAAACATCTTTATCGAACCAAGTGTCTTGCAAATTATATATAATAAAGAACGCGTCAAAATTTATATTAATTTATATACTAAAATTAATACTTAGGGTCTAAATTTAAAACAAAATATATGGTTCTTGTCATTCAGCTGCATAATTCTAAATGCAATGTAAATGACTTTTAGTTATTGTAAATACTGCTCCAAGTACGCTTTCAGATAGTTATTTAATCTAAAGACGTTGATTCTCAGTTTTTGTTCTACCTCAGGCAGTAATGGAGTCCATACCAAAAGATTCGATATTAGAATTCAATCCTGACACTCTTCAATATCTCAGAAAACAGTACAATCTGGACTCACCAGGTAGCATAGAAGAAGCTGTTAGTATTTTGTCAGAATGGGTAAAGAAGCAGGAACATTTTCTTAGAAAAGAATTTCGTAAGTAACTTTTAAAATTTAATTTTAATCTTTGAATCATATATATATTTAGTTACGTAATATTATAAAAAGAACCTATAACCTTGTATAAAAATTCAGCATAAGCTCTAACATTTTTTATTGCTTTTAATACAGACACATTATAATGTTAATAAGAAATGTATATATTTTTTTAATTCTAAATCGATACACGATGTTTATTTTACAGGGATTGAAACGGAAAACAATTGTTTTATTAAAATCGTGCATTCCATTTAAAATATATAAGAAGTTTGAAAATGGCAATCTTAAGAAAATAATGCAGTAATAAAATAATGCGGTGTGCATCATAGCGGGTGTCGCTGCTGCAAGTTGTCGATATATTTACTTTATAAATTTTATTTGTTTATCTTCAAAGTAATCTAGAAGTAACTTACAAGTTGGATCCAAGTTACATTAGATTATACCCTTGATATACCAATATCGCTTTTCGTGAAGAGCAATTTAAAAATAAAGATGAACAAAAAAAGCTCAAGCAAAGTAGCTTATTATGTGTTCTAAAGTCCTCGCGGACGAAGTCACGCCTACAGCTAATATTTTATAATCCTACAATACCAATTTAATGCTAAATAGTAATTCAAGATTATTTTTTGAATAAAAAACGTGAGATTATGCTTGTTTTTTATATTAAGTAGATTCAATAAAAGCTGTCAATTTTTTTAAATATGATATTCACGAGTTTAAATTTTTTAACACTTCTTTTAAATAATATTTAAATATGTAAGTATTTCTATTTTACTTATATGCAGTTTTTCTTTCTTGCAACAACATAAATAATTTTGTAACCTGAAGACATAAAATTATTTATTTTTAAATGTAAACGACGATGACAGTCTGATTTTCGTTAAAATAAATTCAAATTTTATCTAATATTAGACTATGAAAGCATTATGCAACCATTATTTTAAATGTACACATAACAGTGTTTAAATATTTGTTTATTATAAAAACGAAATGATTGACTGACTTTACAATAACTCTCCCCGGCCACCGCTGTCAATGTAAGCTCTCCTATTAACCCTTTAACGTCAGTTAATTAAGTAACTAAGTTTTTTGCCAAAAAGGGATTAGGCATCACACACACATAGATCCTAACTTTTAGAACAGTTTCAACTACTATTAGTTCTTCCCGAAACATTAGTTACTCTTTCTTATATATCTATACAATAAATTTAATTAAGTATTAGATAAGTATCGTCTCTATAGGCCATATTGGATAATTTATACATAATTCAAATTGAATATTAACAAATATAGAGTCATATATATAAAATAATTATAATAAATGAAAAAAACATTGCAAAAGACTCGTTAACATAGTTCTTAGAATTCTAACAATCTCTGTTATACATGTTTTATAAAATCTCAATTATAAATATTGAAATATTTCAAAAACGTCCAAGAATTACAAAAATGCATCGACGACCTATCCGTGGGTAAAAAATATTTCATAATATAAAATGAACTTTGTTTTACGATGTGACTTTTGAATTTTGATTTTACATACACAAGCTGAACACACACACACACACAACAATGCGCTCGCACAAACAATAAAACACAAATATATTCTGTAAATTTAATTAAGTTAATTCTATTTTCTTATAAACATATATTTTTTATTTTATTCTATACTTTTCTATACTTTTTTTAAATTATAGCTAGAGATTATTTGGAGAGAACTATTATAATAAGCAAGGGCTCTGTAGAAAGGGCTAAGAAGAAGCTGGATAGTTTATGTACCTACCGGACCCTGTATCCTCATTATTTTGCATCTTTTGATGTTAAAAATAACGAATTACTAGATGACTTGTAAGTATCAATAAAATATTTATTTCACATTGTTTGAGAAGAATAAGATAACTTCATCCTATATTTCGGAAATACATTTGCCTGTTTGTTGAAAATGATTGTGACCTGGGTAGAAGCCCGGGATGCAATGGGCATTTACCGTGATTTGTCAAAGGCGTTCGACTGTACAGCATTAAACTCTAATGCAAAAAATACATTATTATGGCATCAGGAAAGTAGCTCTTGATTTGATTAGTTCATATTTTAGTGAAAGAATTAAATACTAGTTCGTTTGTCAAAATGGGTGTACCACATTGAGGCCTTTTTTGTTTTTTTCAGTTACGGTTGTTTTCTTCCAAAGCTAACGAATGATCACTATAGGGTATACGCAGTTAGAAATAAAATTAAAAGAAACATCGATACTGGATTTTTGGACTATTATCGATTTTTTTTTATGGTGAGTTAATTAATTTTAATTGTTAGAAACTTCGCTGTGGCTGTGGCCCCATTCTTTCGGTATTGTAAAAGGTTATTATTAACCTGTTTTGTTTCTCTAGCAAGTTTTTTATGTTGTATTGGACATGTAAAAAACTGCGGGATTCTGATAACATTTTGATTTGTTTGTATTTTTTATAAGCCTCATTCAACATAATAAAAGATATTTTTTCCTTTCGAAAAATTCGGTAACTGTCACGGTTTGATAATTCTGTTTTCTTGGTGGCAGGCCATTACATTACCACCCAACGGGCAAAGTCATGCCGCAAAAAGACTATGTCGTTTTCCGGCACGGTGCTCGATGAAGCCGTGTATGGGAAATTGGACTCCTGTGTCCAGCGCCTCCGTCACCTTGAAGACCCCACTTTTTCTTCTCTATAGGTTTTAGTATTCACAGGAAAATAAATAAAGTCCTGGATTCCTGTGTTTACTGTTCGCATAGCGGTGATCAGGATACAACTCGAATATTTGAGTATCTTAGGAAGGCCAATATTATGGCTCCGCATCGGTATCCTTCAGCGTCATCAGGACTGACTGTTCCCGTACCAGAGGTCAGACCACGCTAGAAGAGAGGTGCGGAACTTTGCGTTGTCTTTGAACCTCTTTTAGCTGGTGAGTCAAGCGACAAAGGTGCCTGATCTGGAGTCTCATATAACAAACTACCTACAGGTACACCTTCTGCTAACAAAGTTATTGTGTAGAGGTTTCCTCGCTTCTTGGGAACTTCTGATCACTGTCATGTGAAATCTATGTTTATACATTTCCCACCATAATCCAAACCACATATTGTTAGGCGAATATGGAAATACAAGTCAGCAAATTGGGAGGGGATATTTTTTTGCATCTTATCTTTGGCGGCAGGTCAGCATCTCTTTTGAGGATCCGTCGAGTTGCACGGGTGCTAGAACTGATGTAGTGTATCAGGCTGTGGAGTATTTCATTCCTTTCGCTACTAATTTTCATTTAGACACTGCTACCCCAGCACACCTTCCTCATTGCGGAATTTCGATGCCTGAAATTCGAATCACAAATATAAAGGGATGGAAAGCATAATGTTGTCTAGATTGAATAAAGCCAGTGCTGCCGATAGTATACTATTCTGTTTAAGAAATGCGCGGCCAAAACTTCTCCTATATTAACACGTCTGTGTTACCTCTCTTTCAAGACTGGAATAGTGTCAAAATTCTGGAATTCCTGGCTTGCAAACGCACAGCTAGTGCCCACAAAAGCCGTGCCGATCCTGTCAATAAAAGACCGATTTCAATCACCTTCGTGTGATCGGCTAGGTAAAGAATTTTATAAACCTGAGATTCCTTTAAGTAGTTGTCCACGGACGTTCCTTGGAGCCCTTGACAATAAATGCTGGAATTCCTCAGAAGCCCATTCTTTCCACAACTTTTTTTCTACTGCACATTAAACGTTTTTTTCTGCTGCATATTACATTTAAATAACAAGTTGGGGGAAGTATCTGTATGGGGCTAATTTTATTGAATTCAATGCCACAAAAACCCACACACCCCACAAGAACCCTTTCAACTTGGCTCCTATTTTCCATCTTTGGAATACAATGACTGACTTGAGCTGCAAGAAATAGAAATTTCCTCGAACCTCAATTTTGGTCGGTTTATTGAGTCTAAATCAAGAGCAACCGCGAGCAAGATTGGTGTGTTTACAAAAGTCCAGCATTACTTTTCACCGGGACCACTGCTCATATTATATAAAGCAATAATCCACTCGTGTGGAGTACTATGGCCAATTAGTGGTCGGTGCCGTAAAATGTCATATCATTGGTGACCCTGAACTGATAGTAGCGAATCTTCATAGCCTCGAGCATAGATGTAAAGTTGCCAGCTTCTTAGTATTCTATAGGATACATTTTGGTGAGTTTGCGACGGAAAAACTTGACCTAATTCCTCTATTCCCCTTCTATCATCAGACATTCCGACGCACGTCGAGCGCCCATCTTTTTGTAGTAGACAGGCCGCATTATCGAACAAAACGATATGCTTCACCTTTTTTTGATTGAACGACGAATAAGTGGAACAGCTTGCGAGCGTCGGTTTTTCTATCCAAGTACAATGTCTTCAAGACAAGAGTGAATAGGCTTTTACTAAGTTGATGCGCTTTGCCACCTACGACTACATTTCCACTTCCCATCAGGTCGAATGTGACTACATTCGACTACACACGTGACTACACACGTCAACTTAGTTTAAGTGTAAAAAAACCTGGAAGAAACTGATGTTGCAATGAAAATTACATTATTATATTATGTTTATTTTCATCAAAATTTGTCCCATTTCTTTGTGTGATACAACATCAGAAAAGATATACAAAAACTTTTGTTTCGGAGTATTTATCGTAACTTAGTATGTATCAATATTATGATTGGCCATTATTACTATTTAACATGTATACATTTTACATGTGTTAACTAATAATATTACGATTTTATTAACCTTTTTTAGCTTAGTGAATATGTTCAAGCCCATGACTACTGCAATGGCTTGATAATTTTTGTGGATTATTCTGATGCGAACATTATGGAATCAATTAAATGGTTTACCCTTACAGATGTAACTCGTTTGTTGGAAATAATGAAGGTATTATTTTTCTTTTGTATTATAATATTTTACTTTATGTTTAAAATAACTCTAACATTACTTCAATTACTGAATACAAAGTGATATTGTTCTTTTTCAAAAAAATATAGTAAAACAATTAAATACCTATGTAGAAAATCATCTAACAAATGTAGAAAAAAAATACTTTATAAATTAATTATTTGTATTTTGATGTTAAGGAAGGATATGGAATGCGAATAAAAGGTCTGCACTTCTACACAGACTCTAAATCCATCGAAGTTGTGGTAAATCTACTGAAGAAAGGATCTAGTCCTAAAGTCGCCAACAGATATAAAACACATAAAACTTTAGAAAGCGTATATGAGCATATACCTAAAGACATCATGCCTGTTGAATACGGCGGCAAGGAGAAACCTCTCTTTGAACTTCACAGTAAGTATAATTTTAATTCATACTAATATATTTTATAAATTGAGAACTTAGAGTTGTTGATATCAATATTTACATATTGATTCTAATGATTAGTGACTTCATAACAAATATTCATGTATGTATGGGAAGTTGGATTTAATACATTCTTTTTTCATTATATTAAAAACAAAATTAAATTTGTTATAGACTATATTATATGAAAAAGCATGAGTGTAATGCATAAATCTATATATTTTTTAGATACAATTTGCAAGGTATCAAATTAATCGTATCGTGATCATAAGTTTACATTTTGACTCTCAAATATAGAATTGTATGTTGATTAGTAGCTCAGGGCAAAAATATTTATTTCTAGCAATAGTTTTATAATAACATTCAAGAGAAGCATATAGTTCGTCGTCTAATATATTTAACTGATTACAGAAAATATGCGAAATATCTTTGCTACCGACTTTAAGGATTATTTAGAAGAAATAAGCCAAGCGGGAACTAACGAGAGTCTTAGACAAGAGGACGCTGTTAATGTATCACAATATTTGGGGATATCTGGTACATTTAGAAATTTAAACGTTGACTAAATATAGCATAACCACATATATGGAAATTATGCGAACCTTTTTGAAGATATGGCTTCCCTTTCAACCAATTTTTTTTTTTTTTTTAATTTATGACGGACGGGTGCTAGTTCCGGTGACTGGTCGTGGGGCTGGCAACGCTTTTGTTTTTATTTTTTTAATTTTTAAATATATTTTTTTAAATTTTATTTATTTTTAATAATTTATTTTACAAAAGTGATTATTGGTAATTAATCAAAGGAAAATATTTATAAACATTAAAAAAATAATAATAATTTCCATTGCAGAAATAAGTTAATTCCAAGTAGTTTATCAGTTATTTTAAAATATGTATACTAATCTGTATAATATTTTTGTGGTAGTAAATATATTAGTTTTTTGTGGCTTAGCCTATTATTTTATCGTATATACAATATTCGATAGTAATTGATGAATGTGACTTGAAAAAAAAGCTTTTTATTTTAACTTACATTTTATTTCTGCTAGTAATTATGAGATTTCAAAATATAAAGGTAAAACTACAAAAATACATATACTTTTTCCACGCTTTCCTTTTTAAAATTACAAAATTTTGTAGTTCTCTGTTATCAATGTCTAACAAATAATATGATTTTTTTACAAAACGCAGAATATTTATATTTCGTCTGGCACAGATGAGAATACGTGATACGTGGTACTAAGGATGGTCCTGGTATCCAAAATTGTCGTAAGAGTAAAGGTAAATTGATTCTGCCATCTTATGACGGTAGCAAAAATTGATAATTATATCATACTAGCACAAATAGTCAGCTTAAAGCTGTGATACAGTGCTACTATCTATCTATTTAAGTGTTGACCACAGTTCCCAAAATCCCGTTCCTTCAATATACCAGCGGTTTTTAAAGAGATTTTGCTCCAAGACTGTGTTGGCTTCATAGAATCCGGAAAATCGCTTTCTCTCAGATTTTTCGTTCTATTCTGTCTAAAATACAGAACTGTTTTTTGTCAGGTAAAAACGAGACATGACTTCCGCATCCCGTTCCACTTCAAATATGGATTTAAATTTTTGAATTGCCTTATTATTTTAATGGATTGTCAGATATTTCAATTTTTACATCACATTTCAAAAAAACACTTTTTTATGAATAACGCTCGGGTATCTTTGTTCCTGAGGAAGAATTTCTGCGGAACGACTTTGCGGTGTAAATTAGAAATATAAATGTTCCTAAGACAAGTAGAGGATCAGGTAAACTAAAAACTGTGTTTATATCGGTTATATTATCGTTTATCATTTAATGGCTTATTGCTTTATTGTTTTTTAGTTTACTGCAAAAACCTTGAAAGCACTGTTTCTGTTTTTTATTTAATAAAGTCATTTCTGCGCGCTGATCCAATACTTTACTATAGCTTAGTTTATATTGATATATGCTACTACTACTAAATAATAATATATTTAGTTATTCAATGTATTGTAGAATATTGTGCACATTGCCAAATTTTATCTGATTTTATGTCAATCAAAGCATGTCGTTATAATTCAATAAAAAACAATAAAAAAAACCAGAAGTATACAAAAAATGGAGCTTCAGAGAAATCACATATAAATGACGTATTTGACGTATTTAAAAATATATATATTAGTCCCGGATGATATATTTTACTACTGTCACATATTAACTTTTAGCCCAGAAGATACATGGATGGAAGAACCTCAACGAATGAATGCTGTTCAAATTCTTTGACTTGTTCAAATTATTGGACCAAGGGTGATCAGAAAGAAAGATTTTAGCTGTTCATTTGATAAAATGCTATTAATAATATTTTTTTAGGGAAGAGTTTAAAATTAATAAAAAAAACAAGAAATTAAAAAAAAAATACTTAGTTATATTATTCTTTTAAAATTCTGGAACTAGAAATAAAATAACACTTTATTCTAAACTTAAAATCTAAACGATACTTTTAAAATTTTGGTTAGCTCGTATGGAATTGTTTATTTTGTTTAAGCACTTTTATACAATTTGAAATACTTTTATACATTATATATAGAGGTAGGTTTGCAATTATACCCCTCGTACAATTATACCCCTATCGTACTACAACCGCTGAATTTAAAAGGTTATTTTGACATACAGAGTATACTGCTTAAGAAAACTCTTAAAGTGTCGTCATATACTTCTGACCCGTCCTAAATAAACAATTTGCTATCACTATCCCATTAACTTATTATATGCTTGTTATTAAAAAGGAGGGACGGCGACGAGTCGCGACGAACAGACGTATTTATACAGAAAGCATTGGTTACGACCGTATGGTACATGATTAGTTCATGATAATTTGAAATAATGCATTGAATTTAAATTATGTTAATACAAATATAATAAATCATTACAATCATTTAAAAACTGAAACAATTCTATTGGTAATCAGAGCCAAAATGCTATGATTGGATGAACAGTTAAAGAATATCAAGTTAAAGAATATATAACAGTTAAAGAATGCTACTGTGTTTGACCGCGTCTTATACAAACTTAACGCTTTGGTATAAATATATATATATATATATTTTTTGGTTTACTATTGGTATTTTTAAATGGGGGGAAATTTTATAAATATCTCGAGAAAGAAGGTTTACTTAAAGATTATGGACAAACATATTTATAATCATTTCATAACTTACTTTCTTGTTTCTTTTATGTCCTTTAATAACTTTGAGGAATATGTCAAGATAAATACTTAAAAGTTTTCTGGTTGTTAGCTGAGATTTGTAGACATTACCCCACAAGCCAACACAAATAATAACAACCTTAGATAAATAATGTTTGCAATAATAATATATTCAAATAAGTTTTACCTACCAGTTTTTTTAAAAACAGTTCATCTTATTTAAGAGGTACCGTCTGATGAGTCATACTTTTGAAGTCGAAACAACTTTGTATAGGCGTAAATCATACAATTTCAATAACATTTCTATAAAACTATGATATTATTAAGCTATTTTTAATTTATGACAGGATGTACAATTCCCATGATTTAAATTCAAATACAATGTAATGCAATGGTATAAAGCAAAATAATAATTATTTAATATAATAGACAGTTTTTTCTTTACGTCACAACGCTGATACCTAGTAAATAAAGTACTAGATGTTTTTTTTAGTTTTTTTGCAGTAAGTAGTGTTGTGACTAATTAATCTCGCTTGCATTCAATTAACCGGCAAAAAGTGTGGGAAAATAGAGTCGTTTTCAAAACAGTCGAACTTTAAATAATACTCAAATATCAACTAATATTATACCTACTGTCAAACTATCCCGCTCTCTGTAATACATTAATTACAATTTCAGTTAAATATTGTTATTACTAACGAATCTAACAAGTGTATCTTTAAATAAAAAATCCATAATAAAACTATATATAAAAGTCTTTTAAGGGCTGCACCTAAAATGGAGCACTAGGTAAATTTGTATGAAGAATTTACTACTATAAATATTTAGTTTATCAATACCTAGCGTTTTAAAAGTTTGCAACAACCAACAATATATTGAACTAAATACGCACACTATCAAACAATACTTAGAAATCAGTTATTAGTACATCATGTAATCAGTTCGTTGAAATCAATAATTTTACTAAGGAACCTGTTTTTATTAACGAGACTCACGTCACTTGTTATAATATGTTTCGCATGTTACTTCTTTGTATAGGTAAATTATATTCGATCTATTGTACAATAATATAACTTTATTTTTATTGGAAATTACTCCGGTATGAGAGAAATGTCAATAGTAAAATCTAGTAAACGAGACCGTTATGTTTTTGGTGCGCAACTTTCTAATTTGGTTGTGAGTGTATCAAAACGTGTATATGTATGCTGCAATATATGTAAATATATATATATATATATATATATATATATATATATATATGTGTATGGGTTGAAGGTGACTATATATATATGGGAACTACACATACAATTAAATATTTAATACAATATGAATCACCAAGATTATCAACGTTAAATATACAGTTTACTAAATCGGTAAATATGACATTTATAAGAGAGAGATTTTTTTCAAATATGTGTTTATTTTGTTCTTAAGTATTTAATTACTATCACTTTTATTTCAAAGAAGAATAGAATTTTCTCCAAGTCCTTATTTCTAATGCAAAAAAGGAATAATATTTAAACATTTATATTTTATCGACTCTTCCCCTGGCAATAGTTATTTTTCTACAAGTATACTTCTAAAACTAAATACATAGTAAAGTATTCTTCGTAAACTAAATACATAAAAAAAGGCAATACGTCTAAATGATTTTCCTAACGATGATGAAGATCGAATAATCATTAAAATAAATTACAGTACAACAAAATAAATTTATTATGGAAATATTAAACAACTATTATTATTATATGAATTTGAGTTAATAATAAATAAACCCACAATAACATTGAAATAATTATTTATTAAAAAAAACTAATAATGATTTACAAAATTATTCAAAATATTTTTGTTTACTTACAGCTAAAAATTATTTGGGGAGAACTACTATATTTGTAGAGGTCGAAAGAGCTAAGAAGAATTATATAAATATATATGAATAGTATATTTACCTTCCGGATCCTGTATCCTCATTTGCTTGCATCTTTTGACGTTAAAAATAACCAATGACTAGATGACCTGTAAGCATCAATGAAATATACATCTCATTCAGGAAAACTAACCACTCGACCAAAAAAAATCAAAAAGATACAATACTATGATTAACTCATGATAGTATAGCACCCTGGGAAAGTTTTTTGATTTAGGGTGTCAATTTTTATAATTACAAATAACTTAATAACATGGTTTTGGGCTAGGAAATATCTTTTAATGACGATTCAGCCATTTGAGAAAGGATGTCATCAGTAGTTTTTAATTTGTGTTGAGATATATTTTTTTTAAATAGTCCATAATTAATAGAAAAAAATCTACTAGTTTACAAGGTAGAAATTAAATGTGTAAATAATTTTAATTTATTAATCTTGAATTCATAAATTGAAATAAAGTGAAGCCGAGTGTTGAGGTCAATTTAGAAAGACGAGTTTGGGGTCTAGTCTCATCAGCTACAGTGATTCGAGAACTAAAAGATGCCAAGAAAAGTTACAATAAGACAGCAAATAATTTAATTGAAGACAGTATGGCATGGTACACAAAAGTAGTCAGTTGTCAACAGACAATAAGCAGTAAGAGGAGGCAACTTGGATTATTATTGTTTTATTTACTAGTGCTTATAATTTAACTAAAAGTTAAAGTGTTACATTTCAGTAATTAAGTATTGCTTATAATTTTAAAATAGAGGGTATTTTTATATAAAATTAATTTACATGTGTATTACATATTTAAAAATAAAAGGCTTGAAACGTGTATTACATTAATTTTTTTAGACTTATTTTGAAAACCATGTCCAAAATCATTGTGCCAATATAATAATTTTTCATTTAAAATGTGAATTATTTGCTTTATCAAATCTTCTAATATTTTAAATTAGTTTTTAATAGTTTTTTTTTTTGCAATACCTTTACGTTCTATAGTTAATAAGTTCTATGTTTAATAATTATTTAGTTCACAATCTTATCTTTATATTTCAATTTTAAAATAATTGCAAAAATAAAAAAAAAAACAAATGTTTTAAACAGTTATGGTTTTTACCTACCAAAGCTAACAAAACACCACTATGTTAAGTTAAGAATAAAATTGAAAGGACCGTTGTTGATGGATCTTTAGTTTATTATCAATTTTATTTTATAGTGTGAGAATTTGTTAAGACTATTTATTACCATTGGTGGCAGTAACATTCCCAAAGTACCCAAACATTCACAAAGTAGGTCAAACGAGTGTGTAACGTAGGACATTAGAATGTAAAGAGTGCAACGTGGGTGGGTGTATAAGAGTTTAGCATAAGTAAACTAGGGAGTGACTGAATTTTAAGGAAAGGTAATTCAAAGTGGGGTCAAAGTATATACTAGTCGAAGTATGAAACTTTTGGTAGAAAATATTCGTAAACGATAATGTCAGATCTTTTCTACAATAAGAAAAATCGATAATACCCACATAAAAATATAATGTCACAATTACATTTATCGTAAATGTTGACTTAGTATATCCCTGTAATGAAGGTAGTTATAGATTATACCTATTGTCAATAACCAATATATAAGAATCACAAACATAATTAGTTCTTGTTCGATTAGTTGCGGTTATGTATCGCAACTGGTATTGAACTGTTGGTTTCACCGCTTAAAAGAACTGGTTCGCTTTTTTCCGCCGGTGCGTCACGGTGAGTGCGACAAGCGATCCCGTGGCGTCCCACTATGGCGATGAGGGTAACCGATTGATTTTTAGTGGGTAGCCTTAAAAATGGCAGCGTCCTTTATGCTGTCGGGTAGTCCCACATAACCACCCCGGCCGCCACCTTCTCGGCCATAAAAATATTTAATTTTATTATAAAATATTTAACTATAAATTCAAGAATGTAAGCTAAAACTTTTTTACTATTGAAAATCTTTAAATGTCGTCATGTCATATAAGTTTTCTTTCTTTGATGAAATAGTAATATGTAGTTTCAATTATTTAGAAGGGTTTTGTTTTTAAATTAAAAAAGTTTATTTATATTTAATTTATTACATTATTATACTATTTTTAATGTTAAAATATTTTTAATATAACGATTATTTATAACATTATTAAGTTAGTAATAACGGTTAGTTGTGGTTATACATAGTACAGGTCAGGTATGGTTTAGGTTTAGGTTATTACTTTAAAATTTCACGACTCCTAAGTCTATTATTTCGCAAAGCTTTAAAAAACCGGATCTATCGAGGTAGTACTGTCAGCAAACAGACCTTATTCCACGAGAGCAAACCCGCGGGCAAAAGCTAGTAGCACATAAATCTAAATATTTGTGTTATATCCAGATAATTTAAAGGCCTGGATTAAAGCCAAATGCCATTACAATATTTAATTTATATATACAGTATATTCATATATTTAAATTTCTTTTAGATTACATTTTATTTTATAAAGATAACTCAAAAAATAACATCGTCATTTGTAACAGAAATTTTGACTGGACCTAGAATACCTGATGTGACAAATATTACCAATGCTGGCAGTAAGAGATTTAGTTTTCCTAGTTCGACTTAGTTGGATTTTAATTCATCATTAGACTCAGTTTTTCTAATGATGAATTGAAAAAAAATATATTTTAACAATAGCCTAAATTAGATAGTTTGAGAAGCCTGTAGTAGGTTCACATTAAAGTCACCACATATAAAAATATTGTTTTTACATTCAGAAGGTTTAAGACTCTCGTGGGTGGGTAGTAGATTTACTACTGATTAATACTGGTGTGTATTGTACTGTATATACAGTAAAACGCGAAAACTCTTAACAGGTTATTTTAATAGTTCGTTCGACAGACAGACTCACAACATGTCTACCTTAATTTAATAAGATTGACCTTTTGCTTTGTGCATAGTCATTCCGAAAGCAAGTCGCACCGGGAACTGCAAACGTTTATTTTGGAATGGCATATCTATCAGGATCTTTGGGATACGTGACAAAATGACGTCTTCACCTTTATATTTTCCCATCAAAATTGTAGCCTCTATAACTTTGTTCATTGGTAACAAACTGTACTTTGAAAATGAAATCCTTCTATGAAGCTGTAACTGTAAAAAGGTAGAATATATTATATTATGTTTCCTAGGATGCGTTTAAAAAAAAAGGTTCTTATTAAAAAAATTACTCATAATTTTTTAGAAGATTCCCACTATAGGTTTTTTATAGAAGTTATATTTCTAATGTTTCATTAACAATACTTGCTATTTATAAACATGAATCAGAATTATTATTGTATTACATAAAAACGTACAGCACGAGTTGCTTAATTGTAAGCGTGACGGGTCCAATAACAATGTTGCATGACCAGCCAATCACAGAGCGTTTATGATAACGTGACTAGACTACTAGTTGTTTTTTTTTTATTTTAGACTAGCTGACCAGGCAAACTTAGTTCCGTCTTATAGAAAATAAAAAAGCATATTTTGAATTATATTAAGTTCATTTTTTTAATAGGTAATACAAATAAAAAAAGCTAGTGTTTTAAGGGTTCTTTATTATTGATTTATTTTTATGCATAAGTGGCACTCTTCAGTTACGCACGTTTTTATATACATTTTTTTTTGTTTTAATATTAAGCGCAAGAATAAACAACGTAGAAATTAAAATGTAGTGAATCTTTAACTCGTACGACATATCGGTTGAGATTATCGAAATCTTCGGAATGAGAACTCCTTCACCTTTGAATTTTTCTTTGAGCACATTGTTCAACAATTTTCCTATCACCAAACTTGTACCGTTGCACAGTTTTGGTAGGTTTATGTTTCCAAACATGGTTACTACGGAACCAATCTTTAGGCATAAAGTATGCGGTGGTAAGACAGGCACATCCAATGAGTTTAAAAATTCAATTCATTGTCAATTGTTACACAGGCAATATATTTGAGTGAATGTATTGTTTCAATCATCTCATTCTGAATTATATAGTTTTTTTTTGTGTATAGTACTGATGTTTGGAAATACTTTGTTAAGAAGTTCGTCTTTCAATGAGAGATCAAAATTTTTGTAAATTGTTACAGAAATTCTAAGGAAATTGAATCACTGGCCTTGATTCATCAACAGGTACTTGACCATTATAAATAGTTAGGGGTTGGCGCAGTATGTTTTTTTTTTTCTTATCATACCGGTAAAGGATTTGGCTTATTTTTTATGGCTACCTGACGTCCGCCCTCCTTGGGCATGATATCGTTGGTAGTAGGTAGCGGGTTTGGTTTAAATATAATTTGCAGTCTAAACCATTTATAAGATAATCTAACAATATCCTACATAACATTAATCAGATAACAATTTTAATGTTAATTATAGATAGTTATCAATTAAGTTACCTTTGTATAAAACAAAAAAAAAGATCAAAATACATACAAAGAGGTAACTAAATCTTTTACTATTTTTGTTTTCTATTATTTCATATTATTTTTAATTCTACATAATACTATATATTTTAATGCTAAAGTAAGTTATATTAAAAAAGAAATTCAGAAATTTCTTTTGGGTGAAAGACGCTGACAGTTGTGACACATTTCCCACTATTTAACTTCACACCACTATAGCTCTCAGCACAAGTATCTAAAATAACCAGGAATAATAATAATATTTATACAATTATAATAAATTTAAGTCGGTGATTGCTGATAAGAATGGCCAAAAAATTCAAAATCCAAAAAAAAAATACTATTTTTACTTTTTGTCCTGTAATTGTACTGTCTCTTAGGTACAAAAAAATAAAAGATTTTCTGATTTAAAAGGCTTATACAACAAATGCAACAGTATTTTTTTTCCTTTTGGTAATATTCCTTTTAACTAGTAATCAGTTAATTAATAATAGCCTTGCTAAGTAACCAATGTCAGATTCTCTTCAGAATATAATAACGGCTCAATTGAGGTTGAGTTTGCCTTCCCATACAAAACGTATCAGTTCTCAGTTTTAATTTCGCTTTCAATCGAAGCGGTAATGGAGTCCATACCCAACGATTCGTTATTAGAATTTCACCCTGAGACTCTTCAATTTCTAAGAAAACAGTATGATCTGGATACTCCAGGTAGAATTGATGAAGCCATTGATATATTGGCCGACTGGCTGAAGAAACAGAAACATTTCATAAGAAAAGAATTTCGTAAGTTTTTCTTTTTCTAACTCATAATCAATTAATATTTTTTTCTCATTTTGGAATCTGAAATCATGTTTTTATTTTTATTATATAGTTATATTAATTATTTAATATAACTCTATAATAAATATAAATTTATATTACAGCTGTGACTTATATGTAACTAATTTTATATATAGCCATTTTTATTGCACGTTCTCATATAACATAAATGCCTGCACATTTATTTACGAATAATATTTTAATAATCAGCAAAATAAAATTATGATAGCTTAGCTTAAAATTATTATAACTTGTTTAATGAAATATATGAATTAAAAGATAATATAATTATAAGCAATTTAAGTACAAAAAAAATGCATAAAATATATGTAATAAGTCTAGCTTATACTTAATGACACTGGTGGAAACTTAGAAAGTAAGTCAAACTTACTAACAAATATATACAAAAAGAATTATAGAATATTTACGAAGTGTAATTATCTGTTTTTAGAATCTACAGACCATAGTGGGGGGAATGTAACATTGATGATCAACTTATTTCGTAAAAAGTGTGTAAAAGTTTCATAAAAAATAAAATATATTTATTTATTTATTTATAGTTTTATAAGTTTTACAATACGTGCTTAGGCCATCATAAAAAAACAGACTTCTAAAGTCATATTTATTTACTCCATAGTTTTATAAGAAATTTAAAACTTCAATATAAAAAGTTGACTAAAAATGGACCACGATTTAAAACTTATATGTTCAATGTACTGCTTCCATTTAGGTTTGATGTCAATCATAAGACAGCATACATATGTTAGCTTACCAGATCTATTTTTGGGCAATAAAAATTATTTTACACTTGGTTCTGTGAAAAGTGAACGTGAATGGTTTTAGTTTTTAGTTCTCTGGGAATTCATTACCAGACCTACAAGTGCCTACTTACATAGGAAAGTTAAATTATTTTGAATATTAACATTGGACACGTTCTAGATTTTATTATGCAACAAATTGACATTTATTACCTGTAAATCGATGATAAGTTTTTTTTTAATGTTACTTTTTAACTTTTTTCTTTAATTACTTTAGCGATATTTAAAAGTATTAATGATATTACAAATATCGTTCTTTAACTTATTTCTGCAATAAATTTTATAAAATAATATTTATTGACCGGAATAATATTTATTGAATGGGGATACTCATTCTGATATAATAATATTTGATATCATTTTAAAATATTTAATAGAAATGTCGTATCCAGGATTTCGTTTATCATTTTCCTTATAATACGTTTAACTATCTCATTACTAGCTGGCTGGATTCATATTACGCAATCAGGTTCTGACCTCGTATATCAAGATATATCGTGTGAATGGGTGGAGCAAAAATATTGCACAAGTATTGATATTAATATTCATATAAAAGGCTAAAAGCACCGATAGATTTTTTTTCCCATGTTCTTTTTATGTTATAAATTTTTTTCCATTTTTAACTTTTATTTTTTATATATTGACAGTATTGGTTAGTTTTTTAGGACACGTGTTGAAGAATAGCCCAATTTGTACATTACTAACGAAGATAGATTTAAGAATGCCATTAGAATTACTATAATTAAAATATTCCTATCCTATCTAGCCACGTCAATTGATTTTATAGTACAAGGTAATTTTATCATATCTAAGTTTAAATCTCTTGTACTAGTGTTTACTGTAAAATAAACTTAATTTATTCGTTGATCGTATGCGGCCGTCTATATACTGCACACACCCATATGTGGCATTTATTTATGTTATATCTCCAGTAATACATTCAAAATCCTTGACATAATCTGCTATTTATATTATATTAGTAAATATAGTTAGTTTAGAAGTTTTAAGGAAACGGTAGTGCCTTCTCTTTTCTTCGTGGATTAGTCATTAGATCGCAGTTTTAAGGCGTAATATGATTTATTTTAATAGATTAATCTGTAATATATTGTACTAAAGCATTTTTATTTTGTAATTTTGTTGTTGATTGTATATTTTTTCAAAATCAGAATTGCACAATTGCAAAACGTTCACTAACGAAAAAAAATGTTTATTGTCAAAATGACTAAAAAAAGAACATCTCACGTTTCACTTTAACTAATAAACTGTTCTTCACATAATATAGATTTTTTGTTTAAAAAATTCCAAACATCATTCGATAAGTCAAATTAGATATTAATTACGAGTGTCGGAAAATTTGGCCACAAATGAATAACCACATTAGGTGATCTTATCACGTTTAGAATATAATTTTGTACCTACACAGAAAAAACAAACACAGGCAAGAAGTTGTATTCCGTTTCCAATATTTAAAAAAAGCACGATTAAATAAATGAACACATACTCGGAATATTATTAAGTAAAGTAAGTTTTCCTGTATGCACAAATATGTAGTATGTGGTAAATTTGAGGATGCATTTTGTGTATTTCATAACACATCATATCAAGGATGATTCAAGGAAAATGCAATTTCCAATACATGTTATTTTGTAAGAACAAGGAAGCTGGAACTTTTTGTGCGCTCAAATCGCCTGTACCTAATGTATCTAAAATATAATATAAGATGAAAATCTAACAGGTTTGTTTTCGGAAAACGCACTAATCTGTGTGTTCATCTTCTCGAAGTTTAACGGTTTGCTCATAGTTTATAGTAGCGATGGGCAATAACTAGTTTCAACAATCGAACTAGTCGATTGTTGAAACTAGTTGTTAGTAGTCGATAACTATTTAAGACAGTCGATTGTTATAACTAATTACTAAAGAAGAAAAAAATTGAATTCTAAACAATCGACGCAACACCGCCGCACGCACACCAGCAACATCACTCACCCACACTCACGCGCCACATGACCTTGTAGTCGTATAAGTACACCGCAACACTATTCTTCGCATGCATGTATAGATCAAAAATAGTAATAAAAATAGTAGTTCGTCGATTGTTATTCGGATAGTCATGGCGGTGAACTATTAAATCGACAATCGAATACGCAGTAGAAAAATAATCGATTCATTCGATTGTTTTTTACGCAACAATCGCCCATCGCTACTTTATAGTATTTATAAGATCTTTGAAGCATTATAATCACAAGTTTAAAACAGAAATAGGCCGGTCCTCTGACAAAATTTGCACCTTTTTTATACATACAGCAGTAATTGCAGCTGACATATTGTTACATGTTCTAAATTAGTACGAGTACGATTAGTATTTTTTTTTCTCATTATTATTTAAAGGACTTTTATGTTGACAGACTTGTCAGTCCTATAATAACTTAACCTAAAAACACACAGTACCTTTTTTAATCAGCATATTGTACTATATTATGTTCGGAGGAGAGTACGATTAGTATTAAATTTAAGATAGTATTGCTGTGATAAACATTCATTATAGTTTTGCTATATATAAAAAAAATAAAATAAAGCATACATATATAATTAAAGACACCCTTTTATTTGAATCAGGAATCTATTCCGTTCTATTTAATTTCCAATGGTTGAAATTAATTCACTTAATTACATCTCTATCTCTTTATTTTCACAGCTTACAAAGTAATAATCAGAACCCAACATTTTAAGAATTGTTTGTGGCAGAGAAGCATATATTAAATTTATATTAAACGAAAAAAAATACAGACAACATAAATAAAGGAAGTGAATTAAGTAGCATTAGTTAAATAATAACAAAGGATGCTCACTATTTTTTTATAGAAGATTATTTTTAGTAAACACTTTATAACCATAATAATATAAAGAAATCATAATAAATTTATTCATCCATTGTATTTCATGTTTTTTCGCTTATAATAATTGCCTTCATGCAATTGTAAAGCAGAGTCGTAGGATCTTTAAAAAGAAAACTAATAAAAAAAATTAAATAGAAAACCACATTAACATATTTTAAAATTGAAATAACAATTTTTTCTTATTATCACAAAAATATTTAAAACCTGAGTTCGACTGTTTAAGAAAACAAAACTACTAGAAGGCTTTATGATATTATGTGTCTAAATTAACATTGATTTTTATTTGAAATTTCTTACAGCAAAAGATTATTTAGAGCGAACAATTATTATAAGTAAGGGCTCTGTAGAAAGGGCTAAGAAGAAATTGGATAGTATATGTACCTACCGGACCCTGTATCCGCAATACTTCACGTTTTTTGATTTAAAAAACTTCGAACTACTGGATATTTTGTAAGTATTAATACCTAAAATATGAAAAATGAAATATGAAAAATTAAACAATAGTAATTTTTTTCTATTACTATTGTTTAATATTTTCATATTTTAGGTTGTTTTAATAAACAAAATAAGCATGTTTTAAATTCATTTTTTTTTCAGCTATGGATCCTTTTTGCCAAAACTCACGAAGGATCACTACAGAGTATACGCACTTAAAAATAATATTAAAAAGGCGTTGGAAAACGGAATTATAGACTTCTATAAGTTTTTTCTTATGGTAAAAATTAATAAACTTAATAAATTATGGACTCTTTTATTAAATAATTCAGCATGTCCATCACCTAGTTAATTTTAATTTTAATTCACAATAAATATGCAGTTATTTGAGATTGGAAAATATAAACACTTTTTTTTTGGATAATGGATGAAGACGTTGTTTAGTTTTTTCTCTTTTTAATTGTAATTTAAACAAGATTTCTTAGTAACTATAAATCAATATATAATAAATGAGTTCATGTTTAGTTTTAAGGAATAACTTTTTCTTATCATTGTTACTTAAAAAAAGATTCATGTGATTTTTTTATTTTGAAATAATATTATTAAAATATTTTGCAGCAATTTGAGTACCTCCAAGCCCATGACTACTGCAACGGTTTAATATTTTTTCTTGATTATTCCGATTCAAATATTATGGAACTAGTAAAGTGGCTTAACATTAGTGATGTGAAACGTATGCTGGATATAGTAAAGGTATTATTTTAATTTTATTAAAAAATGTATTACACTATTATTGTGTTTACTATAAAAGTTTCTTATTGTTAAATAACAAATTCTTATATGTTGTGATAGTATGTATGGTAGCCCTTACTATTATTATACAATTGATTCCTAGTAAGTTTTCAATTAAGGATTCTTAAATATTTTATTGATAATACACAAATGTATCATATACGTATTACAAACCAAAATATATATTATGAAGTTTATTTTATGATAAGTACTCAACACATATAGTCCATTAATGAATGAATTCAATGTACTGACTCTGTTTGGCCAAGGATTTTTTCAAATTTAATAATAATATGTCATTCTGATTTTAGGAAGGATATGGAATGAGGATAAAAGGTATACTTTTTTATACAGAGTCCAAGGCAATCGACGCTCTTGTTGCTATTACCAAACAAGCGACAAGTGCAAAAATCGGGAGCAGAATTCAAGTACTGAAAACATTGGACAAAGTTTATGAATATGTACCAAAAGACATTCTCCCAATTGAATATGGAGGTCAAGAGAAACCCTTATATGAACTTCATAGTAAGTTATAGTAAACGTTTAGCTTAATTAGGTTACGGAATTATATATAGTTGAAGCAATTTACAATTTCCAATATATTTATTCGTCGAGTGACTTAAAGGTTGTTTTTATTACCGAACGGAAATAAAAAACAGTACGAAAAGATAATGACAGCCAACAGGCAACTATTCAGTATTATTTAACTTATAACATCAAATAAGTTAAATCTTTTATTTTATTAGGGTTGTTAGAATAAAATCTTGGACAAGGTATGCGCTATAACAAAATAAATTTTCTTTATTTTAGAAAAAATGCGAGATATTTGTTTTAACGAGTTAAAGGATTATTTAGAAGAAATAAAAGAAGCGGGCACAAACGAAAATCTTAGACAAGAAGAATCAGTAAATGGATCACATTATATGGGAATGTCCGGCACGTTCAGAAACCTACGCGTTGACTGAACGTGAAATTCGGCAAATTAGCAATCATCAGATTGTAGCTTTTTATAAATAAGTTTTCATACTGACCGTTCATCTCATTTCACCATCATTTTTTATCATCATCATCGTTAATTATAATTGATTGATTGATTGATTGATTCCTTCTATGTCATCTTACTCTGTAATATCTGACAGTTACATAAAAAATATGCAATTACTGTTATTTAAGGTGTTTGGGTAATTTTTTTCTTGTTTAATTTTATCAACACTATATAATTCGTACTTTTAAACGTTGTTTCTTATATTTGGGTGAAATGTTTAAAGTTAATTTCAATATTAAGGAATATCCAATTGTTTTTTAAACTAGAAGTTGTTGTAAATTGTAAGTGCAAATAAACTTATATTTTTATGAACTATCTTTTGATACTATAGCAATCCATAATAATTTAGAAATAGGTAAAGTTTGTATGTAGGAATATTCAAAATTATTCATCCGATGTCACATATTATTTTACCAATATTTTTAATTGACCTTCAAAGTTGACAGCTTTTACATTATCAAAGTAAAATCTTTGAACATATATAAGCCACACATTTTCTGAGTAACGTATGTTTGATGTGATTTAAAAAGTTAGTTTAACTACACTGGTACATTTTGTAAGCCTACGCTCTCTCATTTACTAATTTTCTCTCATACCGAAAGTATTCGGTTAATTTTCTCTCATACTTTCCTTCCCAAAGTACAAGTTTACTACAGACGGATATTTGGT
This sequence comes from Dircenna loreta, assembly GCA_963555665.1. NCBI lineage: Eukaryota > Metazoa > Arthropoda > Insecta > Lepidoptera > Nymphalidae > Dircenna > Dircenna loreta. The sequence continues at coordinate 3,130,599 of OY743102.1, forward strand.
AACCGCTTTAAGTAGGACTTTTTTACGTTATACTCGTATACCAAATCCGCATATTAGCATGTGATTGAAATAAATTTATAATTTAATGGAGGGCGAAAAGCACATTTTTTTTTGTAATTGTTAAGAATATTTAATCTATTGACCTCAATGTACAGGTTAAAGGGCTAAAGGGGAAATAAATACCCACTGCCATCATTCCACATTACCGCCTGTACGTTTTAGAAAATTCCCCAACCCAATTAATACAAATCTATTGGTTATTATGAGTATATAGGGATCTTGGCTGGTAGTGACACTGATTCTTTTAATTTTTCCCAGAGAATATCAATTGAGATAAGTTCAAACGTCCGACCGACCTGACTATGATCATAAAACCCTAAAATTACGTAACCATATAATGAATCGTTATTCAAAGATTACAAATCAAGTGTTTATGTTATTATTTAAATCGAAATTAATTCATATTTTGATGATGTCTAGATTTAAATTACGACAATCCGCCATGATTTGCTGAACGCCAATCAGAGCGCATGTCGCCACGTTAGAGTAAACAAACGTTCATGATTTTAGTGCTTCGTTCTCGTGCTTGTGGTTTCTCTGATTTTGTTAGCGGTTGTATTATTTTTAGCGTTGAGTTTGCTTTTCAAGCCTCTTGTTATATATTGACTGAAACAATGAGAATGATACGAGAACGTATAAAGGCCACTATTGCTAATTTTCCTAGAATCGACCTGTTAATGTTGCGAGAGTTTCTTGCTATGAATTTTGTTTGACGGAATTTAGAAATTTCCAAATTTCCTTGTAAGTATATTGATGTTTATAAAACAATAAAATATTCAAGTGTAAAAATAGGCCGCAAAAATTTTAAGCTGTTTGTATATCATTTTGCAAGTTTTAGGTTACAGGTTACTTGTCATTGGTTCTTTCTAAAGCTACCTTGAGACCAAATACTTACAGATTTCTTTCGTGGTCTTAGATCCTCTAGGGTACCATATGGCGCTAAGCTTTAAACACGAAGGAAATGTGTGCATACTGAAAGATAAAATCTACCCTGATCATAAAGTCCACGCAAAATTGTATGCAGAGTCTTTGGTAGTTGACAAACATGAAGAAGCAGTGTAGTCAATAGAATTTCATAACTGTGTGGCTTGTCAAGGAGGCTGAAAGCATGCCATAGCGTTTCTAAATTAGGTTCATCACAGGAGCAAAGACTTATCCTGTATGTCAATTGAATGCTATTAGAAGAAATCATAGCGGCACTAGTACAGATAGGAAAAAAAAATAGTGAGTGTGAAATATGATAAATAGTATATATCAGATTTTATTCATATTATAATATCTTTATGGCAAGAAAATATCTATCCTATAGTATATCAAGGCATGTCGTAGTCTGTGGATCCAGAAATAAAAAGTAATATTTACTGCCAATTAGTTATATTTCATAAATATGATAGCTTGTTAGGAGTTGTTATTGATGTGCTAGTAGACTGAGGTACCGCAAAAAAACCTTTACGACTTCGAAAACTTAAAATAAATAAATTATTGCAAGAGCGTCTAGTGTTTACATTTTGTTACTCTAACGTTACGTCACAATCAACAACTTGACAGTTTGAAGCGTTTGGTTTCAATTTCAAATAAAAATAATTTTATTTTTCGAAATATGATATACGTTATAATTACCATATATTTCCAAATAATACACTTTCTTTTTTAAATAAACCACCTAGCCTATTATTATGACGCCATTTTGTTTTTTCTGAACACATTATTTAAAAATTTTTGTTAAATAATAAATTAAATACCACTACCTTTTGATCTTAGGAAGGAATCTAGATCTAAAATAGGCGCGTTTTAACCGACACCCTTCGCGTCCTTAACAAGTCTTTCCTCAGAGAAAAGTAAAGGATTTATAAATGATCAACCCATTTTTATTTTTGTTGCCCGTGAGTTATTACTAATATTTACTCCCAGGTATATAAGTAGGTATTGAAGGAAGATTTGACATCATAACTAGAAAAATGTTTGTTTTCTTGGTCCATCCTTCTGTGATAAGAAGGATAGTCAAAATTCTCCTGTCCTATCCATTCTGTGAAATACATGATCTGAAGATTGATCATGTATTTCACAGAATTGTAGTATTTTGGTTTTATACATGGTCATATGTAAAATTTCAACTTTCAACCTTTCTTACATATCCACAATAACAACCAAAAATAATCCATAATTTTTTAAACTTTTCTAAATATTTTTCTAATTTATATTGTTTGCCTGTAACCAGTGACCAAACGTCACTAAGGGAAACAATTAAATAAAACACATAAATGTGTAAATTTACATTAAAATTTCGAACAGGGTGTCGAAGTCGAACTTAAATTTCCCTTGACTATAAGCACTCCTGCAAGAAAGTTCCAGAAAGCCCGGGCCAAAACACCCGCCTCATGAAATAAAAATATCTTTAAGGAACGCTGTAATATTCAATGAAGGCGATTAGGGATTGGAAGCTGGAGTGTATCACTTATCCTTAGAAATGAAAGTAGCACTGAATCACTGCTTTAGGACGGTTTTCTGTGTAAGTTGTACAAATACCGACGAATTCGCCAATAGGCATACATTACACGCCATTACAGGCATACATGAAACGCCAGACCCTAGATACACGGTTCCAAGGTATAGGACCATGATGAAGAACCGGCAAAAATCTCCATAGATACTCTTTTAACTTACTTAATCTATTGCAATTATCCTTAAATTGATGATATTAGTATCGACAATTTAAAATAATGTTTGTATTCGATATTTATAATTGAATTATTTATCACACATTATAACATCACGACACTAATGAGAAAAAATATGTAGAAAATTTTATTAAATACCCGGTATTGAAGAGAAGTTTCTAACAAACCGCTAGGAATACGTAAATGTTATCTCTCTTTATTCAACAAAAACAATCACTTTTATTATAAAAAGAATATATATATGTATAAAAGATTCAATAGAAACGTTATGTTCTATTATCTATCATGAATATATTATTTTTAAAACTTTTGTATTATAACAATTCTTTATAATATTAAGTATCATTATATATTAGTACCGCGACATGGTCTTGCTAATGTATTATCCCATAGTATGATTAATTCTGGATAACGCGGTAAATGTGTATTACTCTACCTGATAGAATGAAACAATAATCTGTTTGGATCTTGTAGGGCCTCCTACTTGAATTAACAATGAATTATATCAGCCCAAAATAGGTTCTAATTTAACCACCCTGTACATATTATTTGATTAAATTTAGTTTATATTGCTTATTTATTAAACCTCATCACAATTATTATATTATTTTATCATGTGGATGGAAATATTTACCGCTGATAAACAAGATTCACCTCTCGTAAATACCTGAAAATAAAAAAGTACAAAAAGGACACAATTTTTGTAAACATTTTTTATACAAACAATTTTCGACGCGTACGAGCTTTGAATATATTATAGCGAGACAGAAAGGGCAAAAGACATGTAAATATTTTACAAGGTTGGCTTTTTTGTTTGAACTGCCAGCCCTAAATTGCATGTCAGTTTTGCATGAAAGATTGAATAATGGCAAAAACAATTTGAGTCTTATTTTCGCTTGGAATAATAGAAGACGTTTTGGGTTTATATTGTTTATTGCAAACAATATCGAGGACGAAAAATATAGAACGGTTAATGAAACATCGTAAGAATTTGCTAATAGGTAATTTGGAAGAATACTGACAAACCCAATACGTAGTCATGTTAGTAGCTAATTAGTCTATTACGTGTCCATATCCCCAACTAGTAAAACAAAAATATATCTTTCCATTAAGTGGGACATCAATACCATTATTTTAATATTATAGGCTAAGAGTTTGTATACACAAAATATACAGATATACACAAAACAAATATTAATAAGAGGAATATGTATAACTTTTTTTTTATTAAAGATACATGTTTATAAAATTTACCTAATTAATTTTATGTTTATAAAGTTTATATAATTTAATTGCCCAAATGAGAGCTAGGCGCAAAAGTTGTTTATCGGACGTTCTAGAATAAAAGTAAAAAAAATGTTTATAATTTTGCATATTTATTGGTAAAATCACATTTTGTTGTATATTGTATACTTCTAACTCAGAACAAAAAGTTGTGCAAATGACTTTAATATATTTATTTATTATCTGAAATAAATCAAGTGCTTAGCTTGCTTAAAGAGAGTTGAAAATTTCGTTCCCGTATGATTGATATACTTTTCACGGTTTGAGGAAGCTAAAAGGCATTACAAAAATCTAGCACCGTCTTTTATTTATTGATCTTTTTGTTTTCTAACACCACCAGCTTTGAAATCCGAAAACTCACATTTTAGTTATAAAATAATCTTTTGACTTAACGCCACTTTAATTACACGAAGTAGGTATGGAGCCAAATGCAATTCTTGAAACACTCCATCCGATTGGTATTTGTCAAATATTTTTGTACGAGGCTAAATTTGTAGTTATCAATACTCAACCTTGATCATTATTATTTATTAATTAATTTTGTTTGTAGTTTGAAACATATTTCAAACATAAGTTTTGTTTTATTCCAAGACTATGCTTACGTCACGAGTATTTTTTTTCAACATCCATTTGATGATTGGTCGTAGAAATTTTGGAATACCTTAATTTACAACCTAAGCACAGTAATTGAAGTGCATTTGACGTCACGTACTTGCGGAATACACCATATGACATGACTAGGGAATACAAAAAACTTTCTGTGAGTTATTGTATTTTATTACTAGGAATCCGTAGCTAAAGATAATTTATTATTTCGTGCAAAACAAAATTTTAATTTTTTTTGATTGGAATGGTATAAATGTAATTTTAATTTAATTGAGCTGAATATTTCAAGGTTCAAAAATATTTTGTTGTTTTACTAATTCGTTTTTAAATAAATATGGAATAAATAACATTTACATTTGTTTTTTTTTTCAATATTTATTATTTAAATATCACAAAAGGTCCCGTTATACAAATATGTATAAATGTAACGTGTCACGTGTAATATCCGAAACAAATATTTCTAATAAGGATTCGTTTTTAAATTTGCAAATGGTATTATGTCATTAAAATATATCTCAGATACCCTGTATTATAGAAATTGTCTAAAAGATATCATTATAAAATATAGTATTGTTATTTAAGCGTAAGCAAATATACTGTTTTTGACTATAACAGTTTATTTTAGTAGAAATTTAAAAAAAGAATGATGTGAAAAATATCATCAAAATCAGGTAAAAAAATTATGGGACTCATAGAGCTCGAACAATAACTTTTTTTTGTTATCGCGGCCAAACAATAACGTATTAAATACTCCCAAAAACCCTTTGTGATTTATTTGCGATCTGTGAAAACATATTTTTTTAAGGCAATATTTGCTTTTCACCGTTATAAATTTAGTTTTTGCATAAATACATTTGAAATACCAATGGATAATAAATTTGGCGAAGTAAAAAATAAATGAAATGCTATATAAATATTATCATGTATTCGATAATGTTTTTTGTTCTTCACTGGTTACGTTTGTCATGCCTACATTTTGAGAAAATATATATATATATATATATATATATATATATATATATAGCAATAAATACAGCCACTGGTACAGTAAAAACTATTAATTAATAAAGCTACATTCAAGGGGTTGTATTGAGCGAAATATATCTACAATAATAGCCAATAGGGATAAATTCAATACGAAAGCAATAAAATAAACTTTGTCTGCGGTCAATGGCTAAGAGACAAAGGGAGCTCTGCTTCGGCAATAACTCACAAACAACCACGCCCAGTCAGTAGGGTCAGTAATATTAATAACATATCGGTAGAGCCAGAGAGTTATTTATTGTTTGAATTATCTTTTATTCCATATTATTTAAATTATATTCTATCTAATAATAAATAAGATAACGAGTGTTATTCCAATGGTAAAAATTTGACATAATTACAATTTTTAATAAAAACCGTTGGCAACGGTTTTTGTGTTTTAATTTCTTTTATTTCTTAAAGTATTAGGCCTTCCACGGGAATTGATTGCGATGGTTCTAGTTGTTCGTAAATTGCTCATTTTACTTATATTGACATTTGTGAAACAGTGATCGCAATAAAAAAAAACACCCGGCTGAGTTTGTTGTGTGGTTCTTCTCAGACCAGGGCGCGTTTGGTCTTGCAGAAGGGCTCATTTCGATAAGTATGGTATCAAAATAGGCCCTCCTGACACCTCTATTTGACGTACACAAGTGATCACTGAGAATGATTCTAAGTGGAAACAGATTTAAATAAAATAAAATAAAATAAAATAAAAATAATATTTTTTGAAAAAACATATATGATTATGCAACATGCAGATATTTGATTTTTATTTTCTAATATTATACATGCGTTTCTCGCCTTAAACATAATATATATCAGATTACTGCTGCAATTAAATGCAAACAGTGTGTCGAAAGAACTAAACATATAATAAAAGGTTATATGTATAATTAAAAAAGGATATATTTTAATTCGTATAAGATAAATGAACCGAATTAATTTTTAGGAAGAAAGAAAGAAAAATAAATTTCTGATGCTTTCAATTTATACATTATAGTTTATTTAAGGCGTTTTATATTTGTATATAGACTATATAATTAATATAATTAATCGGAAATAATATATTTTTATTATCGAAGACAAAAGTAAAGGAAACTATTCTAAAGTTAAATAGAACAAAGAGTAAATAATATTTTTAGAACCAAGTGTAAAATCAATTAGAAAATTGAAGACATTTTTCATAACAGTACTTAAAAGTTGTGCGAAATTACATTTCTAAGAACGAAAAAATATCTCTTTTTTTATCATATACTTATAATATTATAAATAGTTGTAGCAATATGACTTGAAATGTTAAAATCATAAAAGCATTATATTTTTTTCTCTAAAATCTAACAGACTTAGAATTTCATCGTCGTCTGGTTGTATTTTTAAAATAACGTTTGGTCTTATTAATTAAATTAGTACAATGACCTATTACAAACCTAGACTTATGATGATTACATCCTTGTCTGATGATATGTTCAGTTATATAGACACAGATTGATCACTTCAGTGATTCGTCTCTCAATCATTGATCAATGATCTTAATTGCACTAATACACTAGCATATAGAGTTGTAAGTCACCGTAGAGTTATAAGAATATAGATATGTCGTTTCTTGCTTTGTAATTAATTATATTTAATAAATGTTTTCTGTTGTTTTTGTTTTAATAAAAAAATATATAAAATATAAATCGTAATTATCATTTTTGTTTTTGTTGTCTTTACTTCTTGAACAATATGTGGTCTAATTTGAATGTTCCGCCTTTTTTTTTAATATGAGTGCAAAAAGTTGTTTTCAAATATCTCTTTTAATAATAAATAAATCCTTAAATTTATATTAGCATCAATCTAAGTCAAGTTTCTTGAACGATCCCACTAAATACTCGTCTTGGAATTTCGTTCCTATTCTTTTTTTTTCATCCGAAACCAGCTGGCAGGATTCCAGAAGATATTTCTTGGACAAATCCTTGAGTAATTCCTTTCTATACATATCTGCAAAAAAAATATTGTTAATAAATTGTTGTAATGCATTAAGTTAATTAATACCAGATGTTTTAATTAAATAAGGACAAAAATACGCTGGATTAGATCGGAATGTGCCCGACCAACGTGCGGCATGAACGAGTCCGCCACACTGAGAGCTCATGAGTAAGACCCCGAATGAGTTCGAAACTAGTCGGGCACATTCCGATATAATTCTACGTGAATATATAATATAAATATAATAGGCATCGTTCATGAAAGTTTCAATATAAAAAAAAGGCAAAAACAATCCAAATTAAAAGGATTTCTATAAAAGTTAGAGAACGGCGGTTTATATGAATCTGTTAATTCATTTGTAAATTTACCGCTAATAATTAAAAGAAGAAATGTTCTAAATAATTATCATTGCAATGCTTTATAAAAATCGTTTTTTATGTAAAATTATTAAGCCTTTAGTAATTATTACCGCCTGTTGTACTTTTAATATGTATTTATGTTTGTAACTTTTAATTTTGTGGTGTACAATAAAGAATAAAAATAAAAAAATAAAATAATTTATATGGTGAGTAAGAAAAACAAAAAAAATACTATAATTAATTTTATTGTATGGAAAATACGCAAAAAAAATAAAACTTATGACATTCTGGCAAAAGAAATTGGGGGTAGGAATTTGAAATTTAAATATATAGTGAACTTCTATGGTATTTACGTTTTATCAAAATAAATGTAAATACATATATATATGGTATATATATATACATACTATGAAGCAATTTGGAGTCACCACCATCCTACAAGATAAGTACCCTTTATTTACATTAAATGTTAACTTTCCTTGCAGTACTTCAATTTAGGAAAATAATAAATTTGCAAAAAGACGTACCTTTAAAATCATCTAAAGATGGCTGGTCACCGCCATAATCCGAAGGTAAATACGATTTAGGTATATACTTATGAATATCGTCAAATTTCTCATGACAAATACAACGCTCCATAATCTTCGGCTTCACGAATTGTTTCACAAAATTTATTACATGATGTCCAAAGGTCGGAGCGTTGATAAAATGTACTTCAAACAGTCTAAAGCCTATACCATCCTAGAAATTGAAAAGTGTATTTTATAAATAATTAAGTCTACGTGAACGAATAGTCTTTCAAATGATTTTTTCAATTTTTTATTTTCAGATAAGATTTTTTTAAAACAATTAACTAAAAATCTTATTACGTAGTTAGAAGTAATCGTGCTTTGAGTTTGACAATCATTATTTCAATCAATTGTACGATGAAAAGTTACAGAAATTGAAAAAAACATTATTTTCATTTTATAAAACAAAAACCATAAAAATACGTATTTCATAAATTTAAAACAACTTCAATAAAGTTAACTTTAGTTTCTTTGAGTAAATATTTTGTTCATTTTTTTTATACAACATTAAGTTTGTATTAGTTTTTTCTTTTAGATTTGTTACACTTTTATTTTTATTTCAGGCTTATCGAATATTTATACGGTTTCAACATTACCCCTTGAATATTTTTTTTCCTTTTCGACAGTACGACGTTACAAAGAGATTTATTGACGACATTGAATTTCCAAATAATATATGGGTTTTACTTTTTTCGATACAAGACTATCGTTTGAACATCGTTTGAACAATATTAAACTCAAAGCGTACTAAAAAAGCTTATGGTTTACATCTAAATTCAATACACAGAAAATATGTTTTTACTTTTAGCTTATAATTTAGTATACCAATAAAGTAAGTCCATAAGGCTATATTTACTTCTTTTAATAAATACCGCAGTAAATTTGAATGGAACTTAATAGTATATACATTAATATTAAAAATATATAAAAATCTGTAAAATTGTTTGAAAGAGATTGTGGGTTGGAATCCCTGTTGTTATCGATTTATTTTTTATTATTTTCTTATTTACGTGTAAATAGCTTTAAGCCGTGATAGATCTAAATTTTATTGTTATAACAATAAGGCATACCTGTATAATATTCATGAATTTTTGGACTAAAGTAGGATTCACTCTCAATATGTGGCCAAATGAAGAATTCTGCAAGTCCATAATCCATATATCTCCCAGCATGTAATCAAATTTTAATCTCAAATCACCCAACTATAACAAATGAATATTAAAAAGTTATTGAAACTCCAACAATTATATATATAATATAATTATTTAATATAACTTTCGGACTTGACATGACGTAATTCGAATGACTTCTATCATGTTAACAGGAAATAATACTTCAATAATATTTATTTTCCTACACGAACAGTAGTAGTAGGCTTAGGATAAACTATTAGGTGCTGAAGTTTAATAAAATAATAAAGTTATTAATAATTAGACCTTCCTTTTCTTGTTTTTAAATGTAAAATTAAAAGTATACTGTTAAATAGAGCTTATTATACTCGTAGCATAGAAGAATTTTTGGTTGAACGTATTTCGATGAACTAAAAAGATAGGTTGTGGAGCTTTGCTTGTTGACTCATTTGCGGGATATTCTAATGTATATATGAAACATTGTTAAATTGTTTTTAAAAGAGCAACTGTTGAGTTTCTGGCCAGCTCTTCTCAGCAAAGCCGCATTCCGAGCTGGTGGTAGCTTACTCACGGACTGACATACTGACATTTTTTAATGTAATGTAATTGACGATTCTAAAGTACATGCAAATGCCTACTTGAAAAAAGATATTTTTGAATTTTAATGATATAAGCACTATGTAAATTAAAACAGCAATAAGATATAGCTTAAAAAATTCTCGGAGGCTTAAAATATAATAGTTGTCATATTGCCGTCAGAGTAATGCTAATCAAGAGCTTTAAAAAAAAACCACAACAAAAAAAATAATAATAACATAGAATGTAAAAATACACTGATACGGCCAAGAATACCGCCTCGCTACGGTATAGCGATACCGTAGCTCAATTGGTATAGCGAGAGGATTGTTTCCCTGAGGTCGCGGGGTCGAATCCCTGCCCGTATCGATTTTTTTTCATTCCATATTCATTAAAAATTAAATAAGCTTCACATGGCTATTCTTGTATATAGATATTTTCAAACAAAAAAATATATATATATATATAATTTAATTGTAAATGCTTGCACCATTTAATTTTTTTTAAGTGTCTTTTTATATATTTATAAAATACTCACCATTATAGTATTTGTTAACAGAACATTTATATCAAAATTGCTTGGGTTGGAATCCGTAATTTTGAAAATTGAAATTCTTTTGCCTTTATACAACTTCGGAAGTGCGGTTTGACGGCTGTAATAAAAATAAAATTAAAATAAGTAAAATCATTGGTTATATTGCGACTCTTATAAAGCTTCAGAATTCGTATTAAATAGGATGATTTTCCGAAATGACAATCCGATTTTAAATAATTGTAATCAAAAATATTTTTTCCAAAATAACTTTTTACATACTTTTATTAAGGTAAATATAATTAGTCACGCAATTAATAAAACATTAAATTGTGTAATGACGACTTCGTAGTAAAAATATCTCAGAGAGTTCAACGGAATTTAAGCTCTATTAACTTCCAATAGTCCTTTATAATGGTTATGCAAAATGTACATAATACATGATAAATATATGATACATGAGACAAAGAATTTAATGACCCATAAATATAATTAATAACATAACTAAATCATTAAAGGTCAATGTTGATTTGTAAGTAGGGAAAACAATTTGTCTCCGTTTCGAGAATGACGCTGATAAAGACGCTGATAAATAAAAATAATATAAAATCAAATTATTAATCAATATGTATTAAGTATAAATCAATTAATCACTCCTCAAGTAGGTTTAGATCTTACAATATGAAGATAATTTATTTAGTTAATTAGATTGGATTGCCTACTATTAAAATATTGAAGTACTTCACGCACGGCACGCTTGACTGCCGGTTTTCAGATTTATTTGTTCGCTACTGTTTACTGTATGATAAGTTCATTAAATTAATGATATTTTTGAATAATAATTATAAACTTGTATTTTACAAATATATACATTACGAATTGTGGTTAGTTATTAAATTATAGTAAGAAAAGTATTTCATCATCAATATTTTTAAACATTATTCAAAATAAATAAAATTAAAAAAAAAAAAAAAAAATTAACACCGAATAGTATTAAACGAAAAGAAATATTGCTTTAATGTATTGATTCGATCAGCATATACCTACATTGACCGTCTCACTTATATTTAAAAATAAAGTTACGTGTCATCTTTTTTGACAACCAGGTATTCCATATTGTTCTTTAATGCTTCCGGCGAACATGCATAAATGTAATATATTCGTCTAAATTAAAGATACATTTTTAATTTCAATTACACCTCAGAAATATTTAATCACCTTAGATAATATTTCATCCATGACAATTAAATATTTATAATAAAAAATAATTCAATTTTCATTCTAACAACAACGTCTGAATAAAGTTTATTTTTTGATACAATAAATATTGGTTTTATAGGCTTTAATTTTTCAGACTCAAATGTACTTTTTTCTGCAAAAAACCATTAATAAACTGGCTTTGCAGCCAGTGTTTTGAATTTATTTTGGTTGTTAATTTTAAAAGTTATTTTACTCTGTGTCGAAATCAGTTTGGATACATATTTTTGGATCAAAAATGGTCTTCACTGAAACAGTTTTGCCTGTAATATGGGAATATATTATAAGGAAGAAAAAAAATACTCACTAAAACGTCCATGGGTCATAATCTGGATTAGTCAATATTTTCGTTCTAGAATGTATAAGCTCAGGTGCCAGCGACCTATGTTTGAAAAAATTTTCTATTCTTTGTTTTGCCTTTTCACGAGATCCTTTTGTAGCAATGAGTAATTTTTCAACGTGGTCTTTATCTGTTATTATAAATAATTTACGATTTTATTAGAATACAATATAACACTGTGACGTGTTTTAAATAAGAGTTTAAAACATGCTATTTCAATTGATTTATTATATAAATTTTTTCATTTTTACTTAAAACATATAATCGATAGAGTCTATTTATAAGTGTAGTTTATAATAAACGGTATAATAACTGTCACTTTAATAATAAAAATTTATAACTTTTTGTCTCTTAAATTATCAATTTGAATATTATTTTAAGTGCAATGCTATTGAAATGAATAAAGAAATAAAATAAATAAATATAGAATAAAAAATAAACCAATGTGAGTAGGGATTAAGTCCCCCTACCTCTGGGAACGCTGGGAATTTTAACATGGCTATAAACGTTTAAAGATATATATATATATATAAATAGTTTAATAATAAGATAAGTAATTTTTTTCAAATCATTTATATCATTATAATATTGATTAAATAGTTTTTCGGAAGTATTTTATATCCATAAAAGATGTGTCATGTATATAGTGTTGACATTAAATACATTTAGCGAATAAACCTGTATTCAAAACTTTCTAATATTATCTCTTACCAAGAGAAGCGTGGGCCAAGTGAGGTTGACTGTCAAACCAATCTATCAGAGCGTCTATGTCTTCTTGTAAGATGCTTTCTTTCATACCGAGCTCCTTTCTTATTTCGAGTTTCTCATCTTCAGAATAGGGGTAAAAGGGATGCTGCTCATTTAAATGCATCTAAAAATTTTATTTAAATTATTTAGCTTCTATGTAAAACAAATGAATTTTATAGAAAAATATTCACATTGATTATATTCTTCGTTACACTCATCGCGTCTTCTTACTATAGACGGAATTAAGAATATTTCATTTTTTTGCGAAGTTGTCAGTTTAAATTATATTATTAAAATGTGATTAAGATGTTAAAAATATTACTTGTAACAGAAGCTTTCTTAGTCATTTAACTAGGAACACTAGTTTAATCTCAATTACAGTCACAAGTCTCAATTACATTTACAATCCGTTGGATGATTAAATTTAATAATATACACTTAATAAATATAATACAAAAAAAAATTAAATGAAATTTCAAAAAAAAAATATTCATAAATGAAATTTCAAAACGCGAACAGAAATAATAACTTATGAAAATTGCTGTTAAATTCAAACCTGACTTAGAAGCAAGCATAAATGTTTTTATTTCCAAATTCACTTTACATTTATAATAAATTACCTTTAAAAATATTTCACACTTGTAATTCTTTTCGTTAAAACGAGTGTCACTCTCAACTCTCTGCGTTGTTTTGATTCCGCTTCTTATAAATTTTCTGTAATAGCGCAACCATTTTCATATGACCTTCATATGTCCGGTATTACATATTAAATCTTACAGTAACGAAGATAATTTAACTAAAATAAACAGAACAGTTATGTGACTGTTGGCTTTTATGCATATTTTAATATTTTCTTTAATATTTATTGGTAACGCATCCATAAAATAGAAGGATTTCTTTGTCCAGCTTGCATTTTAAATGGCATATAAAAACTATAACAACATTTTTATTGTTTCTTATCTCGTGAAATGAAATTTAAATTCAGATAAATATAACTTACGTAAGTCAAATTAGATCTGGAAAAAAGTGTAGTTTCAGATGCTTGTGTTGTGTGTGACCAGGTTTTAAAAACTGATAGGGTAAAGGAAAGAGTAGGAGGGAAAGGGAAGACATTGGTTACCAAATTCTATCAAATAAGAACCGAACAGTCATTTATCATCATTATTAATAATATGATGTTATTTATTTTTGTTAGATATTACGCCTCAGGGTCGAGTGATATACTTACGGAATCATATCTAGTCTGCCTAGTATATAATGACATAGATCGGACGCCTGATACGTTCCGAGTCTTCAACTTTTACAACGCTATCACTGGGTGAGCACGATAAACTACTTTCTCAGTTATTATAGTTTACATATAAGAATAATTGATATGAATTTGATCTTAGGTATATAATAAAAATTAATGTAATTTTATCTTACCTTTTCATCGATTCTCTCGATTAAATCGTAAAATCAGATTATAAAACAAATATAGTTAGAACAATTCTAGTATGATTTAAATTATTTCTAAAAGATACTTTTAAGTTATAAGAGATTTACAATTTATTGGATAGAAGAGTCGATTCTTATATCATTGGATTATTTTCTATGCAAAATCTCTCAAAGTACAATAAGTATTTCAGAGTAAAGAGTTAGAGAATTGTCACTTAAATATCAAATAAAAAATAATTATTTAAACGTAAACGGTAGATCAGGTAAAATAGGTTATTTTGTTACTTTTATACGAGTACACAAATAATGAATAAAATAGTAATATTCGTAGCCTTATTCGTAGACTTTTAGCCAGGTCTTTGGTATCTTAAGGGCATCAGATACGACTATAAACCTGAAGATATTGTTTAGATTCATTGCTTTAAAGTGGTCGTTGACTCGAAAGTAAGTTTACCTAAGAAAACATAAATATTAATCATGTTTGCATTTGACTAATTTTTACAATAAACAGCTATGTCGAAATTCCCACAACTTCAAGCCAAGGCTTTTTAAACAGAAGCGTACACTTAACTAATTACTATGACGTTATATTATACAAGTTGAAAATAAATTTAATAAACAATATAAGTTCCAAATTGTTTAATAGAATGCATTATGCAATAAATCTAAAATCTAGTGTTCATAATTTTAGGACCTAAAAGTTCTATTATTTAGTACCTACGATATAATTAAATAAAAATATGTATCATTTTCCTGTTAATAATAAAAATGACAATATTTTTCTGCTCCTGCGCCTGTTGGAGTCACCTTTACTGTTCTCGTGGAACATAATAACTTTCTCAATGCTATAATTTTATCAACATTAATGCCTACAAATTATGACAGATGATCTTAATTTAAAAAATATTTTGTGATCTCTCTTAGGCCTTTGATTGCGTTGACCATAAAATTTTAATCCGTTAACAACACCATTACGGAGTTCGTGGCCATGCTGCCGATGCTGTGTCGTATTTATCAAGTAGACAACAAACAGTTAGAGTAAATGGTGCTGTTTCTTCGGGTACATTAGTAAAAGTAGGCGTCCTTTTTCGTTCTTAGCTTATATATTAACGATTTACAAACAAATAATAAATAATGTAATTTTAGATACATTTTTAGATTTAAAACTAAAATGGGGCGCTTATATCAACACTCTAGCTAACCGCTTAAGCTCGATGGCAGATTATTAATTAGACAGTTAACTCATGTTACCATGGCTAGGTTGGTTTATTTTGCATACTTCCATAGTACTCGTATTGTCTTACGGTATTCTGCTGGTCAGGGGCACATTTAAAAACTATTTCTATTTTTCAAATAAGACCACTTTGAGCTATATTCAACATG
The DNA here is from genome assembly GCA_963555665.1 of Dircenna loreta. Taxonomy (NCBI): domain Eukaryota; kingdom Metazoa; phylum Arthropoda; class Insecta; order Lepidoptera; family Nymphalidae; genus Dircenna; species Dircenna loreta. The sequence goes on from OY743102.1 coordinate 3,146,551, forward strand.
GGTTCAACTGTTTTCAAAGACGTTGCAATACTGACGCTTCCATCACTCTATATTTTGGACAATTTTGTGTATGTCCAGAAAAACTTGCAAACATTCAATGTAACAAGTGAATTGTATAAAATAAATACTAGATGTAATCTTAAAATATTTTATATGTAGTGGAAAATATGTCACCGACTTAGCGGAAAATAAATTTAAAGCTTTCATTAAACGCATACTTATATCTAAGACTTATCATAATATTAAAGAATATGCTGATGATAGGGACGTTTGGCAATTAACAACTTCTTGACAACTCTACACATGTTACTGTCATTACTTCCGAGATGTTATCTATTGGCGTTCTTGGTTCGAAGTTAAGGCACAATATTGTATTATGATATATTTATTATTATACTATTGTTTTGACTGTTTAAAGCTAGAATCCGTCAAGACATCATCATAGGAGTAATGGATTATTGTCTACTTTTTGATACCGCGCTTGATTTAATTCTATTTTATTCTCACATATCAATTATTGGTTGTGCCTGAAATAGTCATGGATAGTAAACATAGTCTCGTATCCGACGTTTTTTAAGAGTGTGCTTATTTAAATTAAAGAAAAATTATTTTGACATTGACTCCAGCTACTATAAATGAAATTTCTCGGGAAATGTTTTACTTAATTATCATTTATTAAATTGTTATATATATACTTACGAATATGTATATATAATCACAAGAAATCATAACACGCCATATACTTAAATTTACAAAAAACTAATACTAACTAAATTTGAAAAATATGTTCGATTTTTTGCAACACAGATTTATCTTTAATCAGAATATAAGTAAATTTATTCACGTAATAAGAACATCATTAACTGAAATAAGTAAGATAATTTAATTTATATTAAGGGTATTGTTGCAGGTTAGAAAATCCTCCCATTTGAATATCTGAAAACTATAACATACATATGTATTTTTAAATATATATATATATATTTTAAGAATTATAAATTGGTATATTTTAATGTCGGTATGTTCGTCCGTCAATCAAAAAAGTATTGGATGGATTGGTATTTACACTTACGTCTAAAAAATCTACACTTGTTAAGTAACTGTCGGCATTTTTACATTCAAGAGATATCAACTCATCAATATATTAAATGCTGTTGTCTCTGCGTTTGGCTGCACTTATAACATAACAAAAACGTAAAGATTATTTGTGTTCGTACGATCAAAAGTTATGTGGTGTGGTCATTTAGTTTTGGCATTTAATAGATAAAGTTTACTACGGAACACTAAGTAATATAACCACTTAAGTTATATAATAACATACTTAAGTTAAATGTAAATATTATATGAGATATATTTGTTTTTCCTTACACAAAATACTGTATATTTCCAGTTCAGTGCTTTATGCACACACCATGGCACAATTTATCATTTTACACATGAAAAGATTTGTTGAGTTATATAATATTTTAAATAAATACAGCATAAAAAGTAAATACGGAATGAAAAATTAACCGAATTTAGCGTTATATATTCGTTTTTATTGAGACGTTGCTCACATTTATTGCGTCTAGCTTTTCAAGTCTGTATGTATTTTAAAATAAAATAATCTTAGCAGGGCATAAATGCTTAGAGCGACGGGAAGGTTTTCCAGATGTCGCGGTCTCGATTTGACTTGCCTGCCCGTGTCAGTGAACTTTTTATTCTTTATTTATCTTTAATTTTAAAAAATCTCAAGAAGGCTCTGCATATTTATTTTGATATTTTAAAAAACATGTGTTAAAATTTTATATATTTCTTTAGACATTATAAAATTTTACTCAATAAATAAAATTTATTATAAAATAAAATAATTATAACTTTAAGTACTCGTATCACGTAAGTAGCATCAGTATATAATGCTTGTTCATTTTAATTATTTTTACAAAATAGCATAACATTTAATTACGTTATGTTAAATCTTCGGTTAAAAGTTTCACATGAGATTTAAAAAATATTATTCATCGATGAACAAATAGTTTGTCGGTGGTAGGCTCTAACATCCAGCCGGTGGCAAGTAGCCATCGACAATAGACGTGCCGCAAAACGACCAAGTCGTGTTCCGGCACGTTGTTCGAAGCCGTACATGGCCAACTTAATTTCAGGTAAAGAAATAATAATAAAAATAATCCAAACACAAGTACATCGTTTTGTAAAATATTTTGCCTTTACGGAATTTTAATACATTTAATAAAAATACAATTTTAATAAAAATATAAACAATAAGTGTACCACAATGTTAATAAAAAATGTATATGCAAACTTTTTATTTCCTAACTCAACTTGAACTAGCTGTTAAGAGTACCTTATGACTAAGTAAAGGTAGGAATATGTTTGTTTATTTAAGGCCTAACATCGTAATTTTTTATGATCCCTAGCATTAATAACACAGAAATATAAAACCATATAACAATAGTACAACGTAACACTTACGTAACGTACTTTTTATAAAAAAAAAAAAAACAAAAAAGTTCATAGCAATCGGTTACGAATGAGAGCATTAAAATAAAAAAAATGGAATACTAAGAAAAATTAAAAAAACAGAGTACCCGATATATTTTTTATAATGTAATAATTAATTTTTTTGATTAATAGCTAAGAACCATATCCTGTATGGTAATTCTCAACTAGTAGTTCTTAATATTATTTTAGTTACTTTAGTTTTTTGCTATTTTGCTCACATTATAATTTAATATTCAATGTCAAATTTATCTTTTGGTATTAATTCTTAAAAAATAATCACACTTTAAAAACGAAAATCTCATATGTTTTTTTATTTAATGTATTTTAAGGTCAAACAAAACATTAAAATAAAAATATCAAGCACTAAATATACTAAAATTCGGTACTTGTTCATTAAAATATTAAAAAATAAATTAGTTATGAGCTGGAATTAACAAGAAAAACGTTGCTTAACAGTTTTGATCGTGATGTTGCTTCTCGAGTTTATTACAAAATATTTGAGAGTACCGCCATTGACCTCTCTACACTAAGTTAACATAAGTTGATGTTCAAATCATTCGAGAGTTGTTTCGTTTTTTGTTATTATCATGCTAATTATTTTGCTTTTAATAATAGATTAAAAGAACTACAAGTTTCACATTTAATAATAATTATATAACACCATGCTTATTATTACTATATTGAATATTTTTAAACTCACCATACTCCACCAATATATATATAAATATATATTATATTAATATTTCAGTTTTATTAATGCTAGGGATCATAAAAAAATACACATAATTGACATAAGGCCTTTAATAAACAAACATATTGCTACCTTTACTTAGTAATTAGGTACTCTTTACAGCTAGTTCAAGTTGAGTTAAGAAATAAAAAGTTTGCATGTATATTTTTTCATTAACATTGTGGTACACTTATTGATTATATTTTTATTAAAATTGTATCCCTATTCCGTAAGGGCAAAATATTTTACAAAACGATGTACTTGTGTTTGGATTGTTTTTATCATTATTCTTTTACCTGAAATTAAGTTGGTGCTGACTACATTCCACCTGTTGGACAGGTGGAATGTCCACAACAAAAGGATGGATGCTTGCCATGCGTCGGAGCGTCCGGTGATGGAAGGGGATGGAGGAATTAGGTCATGTAGTTCCAACGCACACTGACGAAAATGTTCTTGCCAATTTTAGCAATTTGACTGAGACGAACCTTCCGTATAGCAATTTTATAAGACTTAGTTGCTTGGTTAGTGACTCTCTTCTTGGAACTTACACCCGGAGCTTTGTGGTAGGTCTTGAGCATCAGCCCAAGGAACATTTGCTGAATGTTTTTGCTTTTCAACATCTCCACAATTGGTATTCAACAATAGGCGAGCTTTGCCACCGATTAAGATTTCACCAAACAGAAAACGGAGGTTCCCAAGGTGGAGGTGACCATTATACGATACCTGTCCGGATCAGTTGTTCACAGAAGGTCCAGGCAATTAGCTGTATGGCCTTTTACATCAGTTACCCTTGTCACTTGCCTCATCAACTGATAGAGGTCCAAGGAAAACGCAAAGTTCCACGTCTCTTTTCCAGCATGGTCTGTTTTCTTGTACGGGAAAAGCCAGTCTTGATGACAGGCATTAAAATCCCCTAAAAAGACGCATTGTGCTGAAGGGTACTAATGCAAAACCGTATCAGCAGCCTCACTAAGATATTCATAAAATTTGAATATCTGGCAACATATAATTCACAAGACATTACGAAATGTCACAGACTAATTATATTATTTTAATTAGCTGTCAATAGATAATTAATCTATGTAATGTCTTCAGTTTTGACAAACGACAGACAATAAATATATATGACTAGAGGTAATCTTGACCATGAGTAAGTTTAATTTTGCGCCCGATTTATTATATAACTCATGTGACACTATTTGACCTTGAGAAAAAGCGAGTAGATGTCTTCACCAATCAGACAAAATCACTAACTCACTAACAGCTATACAACAACACTATGGGATTTCCGCTAGTTAAGATAGTGTCACTTAGTAGGATACTTTGACGAGGATCACTCTGCAATCACATTTCATTTATTATCTTTTTACTGAATTTATACAGCTATATATTTGTTTCTTATATTCTGTTTCTGGTGTTTAAAGAATTATATTAAGCCCTATAAATGCACCGTTTGTTCTTTATTCGTAGACAATTTGTATAATTTATATATAGAGTTAATTTAATTTAATTTAAATATAGAGTTAATTGTTTTTATTTTTCATTTCTTTGGTTATTTTATCCATTTTTAAACATTCTATATTTATGATGTTCTTTTTTTTATTTACTCAACAAAGTACAACCACAAGACGTGGTAGGAACGCGCAGGTAAAAACAGAGGTGACATAGCGCTGCCTTCTCTTACTTTAGATAAGTTGTTTTAAGTCCTCTGTATCTTATCTTTCTTCCACGCCAGCAAAGCCGCGGGCAAAAGTTAATTATAGATAAATGTACCCATGTAACAAAATACCCTACATTTTATAATGGAAGTGCTTATATTTTTCCTTGTTTTCTGAATTACAACGTAACCCTTGACGTTAATTTTATAAATACAAAAGAAGACCTCGCGTCAGAAATAGTTTTAGTAAAAAATAAGCGTTGTTAACGGTAGAATAAACTTAGTAATTATATATCTTGTAAAAATTTAAAAATTTGAGATCTATTTCCAAATATGGATTTTTTAAACATAACAATTATCAAAGCTCACATAGCTCCTTCTTCCTTTTTGAAATTGATTTCACATTACTTTTTCCACCCACGAACCGCCATTAATTAATATTATAGAAATATTAATACTTTGATTTTCATTATAATTATAACTTAAACCAAATTAAAGTTTGGTGAATTAAACAAAAAAAAAAAAAACAAAATATTTCAAAATTTACATGTGGATTTTTTAATACCTTATTCTATTCAATGTAATGAAACACTTTATATATAATATATATATTCTAATTAAAAATAAAACATTATTTTGAGTTGTGTATTATGTATTGAATACATTACACCAGTTTTTTGTGTTTTATATAAAAAGTAAAGTCGTTACTATTTTAGTATATGTTAATATAGTTGATAATTAGGAGTACTTTATTTCGTTTTTACCGTTATAGAAATAATAAAAAAAAAAAAATGTAAAATGTTTCCTTCGAAAATTACGAATTTCTATACCAAAAGCTATCATATTTTGTCTAAATATTTCAAAGGTAGATCTATCAAAAAATGATTTAATAGGTGTCTATTTTATAAATGACACATATACAAAAAAAAATCAAGTTTACAACCCCGCGTTTTTTTGTGGCTTCATAATAAGTCAGGTAGGACAAGTATTTTTACATTAATAGATAAAATTATAACAGTTTTCAGTTTCAAATATGATAAAAATTGGATAAGTAATTCTAGTTTAAGAAATATTCAAACGTTAATATGAGTTCATCAAACTGCATAAATTAAGCAGAGCTTACAGATATTTATTAAATTATGTCTGAATTATACTTTATACGCCATAATTTATGGATATAAAAAAAATACTTGAGCGTTATGAAAGTACATATGTAATAAAAAAAATGGCCACTCTTTTATTCAAAATTTATTCACCTTATATATCTTTATAGAAATCAGCTGAGTCTCAAAATTGTTGAGAGTCACCAAGTGTCATCCGTGTAACGTAAAATTTATGCAGTCGAGATGCCTGAAAGCACGTTCTCGAGATCCAGTTAAGTATATTTGACATCCCTCGGCACTTAAATAAAACGCTAACTTTATAACATATATTTTTCTCTAAGCCTCAAGAATTAGGTATAATTATATGCTTTTGATACTTATCTGCGTATTTAATTATCAAACAAGGAAGCACATTAGAATTCTAAGATATTCAGTCATCCTAACTTTCATTGCTTACGTGTTCATGAAGAACCTACGCTGCTTTATTTTTTTTACTTTAAACTTAGTACAGCTTATTATATACTTTAACGATTAATTAAGAAGAAGAGAAATATTAAATTTAATAATAATAAACACTTTACCCGAATGTCCCCAATCAATACATTTATAGAATATCGTGAGGTTGTGTATTTAGTTACGATTACTTTTGTTGGCCGTAAAATCTTTATAACAATAATGTTAAGACTTGTTAATTTAAAGAGTCCACCCATAAATATACAAGATTAAATATATTAGGCTTATTGTAGAGTAGGAACTAAGCAACACTTGTATGATACTTCTGTCATTGTAGTATTATCCGATATGTACAAACTTGTACTGGAATAATACAATTTGAACAGGGTTGCCACAATATTAACGGTACCCAATAAACATATATTTCTTTATAAGCTGAATCTTATACTTTCTGATCAATGTTGGTCTTATTTTGTAAATAATATTATATTTAAAAATAACAGCAGCTGTCATGAAAAAGATTAATCATTGATTTAATCAGTAAAAGAGCAACATTTTTATTTCATTCTTTTGTATACACTATTTTAATTTACATAATTCAATTGTAAACTAAAGTCTTACGAAAGTAACATGTGACCAGAATAAAGTACATATTTGGAAAATAATATTTGATAGGAATTGGTACAAATTTGATTACAATTTAAATTTAAGTATATGTTATATTCAAAGCAAAAATCTTTTCTTTTATAACAAACACGTTTATATAGTACAAAAAATGACTATCATATGTAAAAAATAAAAAAACTTACCTAATTAAAAAAAACGTTATTTAAATAATTACATAAAATTAAGAAGCGAATTAATAGCAGCATAAAATTTGTAAGGTTAATATGAATTTATCTAAAGTATTAAAATTAATTCACTCTAAATTGATCTGTTTAAAACATACAATTCAATAATGTGATTAAATATAACCAGGCATTTGGTTATCGTTTTCTAAACCAAACATTATTATTAGTTTGTAGTCTGGTGAATAAATAAAATGAAAATATTTTTTAAATTTTTTTTTATCAATCTGATAAGAGCTTTTACGTTAAAATGGGATTGTCGGCGCTTTTCGTTCTAAGCGTAGTTAATTTGACAAACTTTTACTTACAAAGTAATATTATAAAGAAGGTATTTTATTAAACAAACGAAACGAATACTTCTGAGCTTTAATTTTATTGTTGTTTAAATATAAGTAGTCCTTTCTCTCATTTAACCTGAGTACTCTCCACTGCCCTCGACGCTCTCATTGTTCCAACAGGGTGATGCTGGTAAGAAAATTGCCAGCTTGTTGCTTTCCTATGTTCAATGCTATATATATATATATATATATATTATTCATATATAACAATAGTAATTAATGTCAACGTTTGATCGTTTTTACACATATTATAAATTATAATGTTTTTACCAAAGGTTATTTATTGTTAGTATTGTTTATTATGTTCTTAACGTTAATATCTTACGGAAACTAAATTAGTAAAATGATTAGATTTCGACCTTTGTTGAAGGTGGTAGTGACAAGGTCCCATTGTCGTTATAAACTAAACATAATGAAATATCAACAACTTAAATTTAATGTCATGCGGTACATTGTAGGAACTTTTAGAAAAAAAAACAATATTCTGTTTATTCCAGATATTCTTACAATGTATATTATATTACATCTGTATATTCGAACCAAGCCGATTTATCTTTTTCTATTTGCAATGCAAAAAGTTTTCATATATTTTGTTTCATTATTTTAGTGATGTATATATCCTTTATATTTTTTTATCAGGTTTTGTAATACATTATGATTCATAGACTTGTACAGCACCATTCTGTGATATATTGTTGAAAATGAAAAATTAAAATATATTTTAGCAGATTTTCATTTAGGTAGATGCAAAATGAGCTGGTTTACGAGTATCCTTCCCCTTAAGCCGCAGATGAGTATTTAACACGATGAGTTTATAATTGCTGATTGAACACGGTCAGGAAACAGCAACAGGAGAATATTTTGTATTTTTTTTTAATATCACAAAGATAGATTGGCGGGTTCATAGAAAAAAACTAAGTATCTTAAAATTTTTATTATAATGATTAGTGACTAGTGATGTATGTAAATACATTGCAAATAATTGTATTAAGGGAGACTGGATGCAAAAAACTATTCTACATTTAATATAAATATTAAAAAAACAAAATGTCTTAAAAATAACAAATTCAAATTTTTGTTTTTTTTTTAGTAATTTGCAAAAAAATGTCATATTATTTTTTTTATATTCTTGAAATTAAAAAAAAAAGTATTTAAGTAGTTGTTTAGTTTTATGTTGTATATTTAGAAGAAATTCATACTTTCATGTTTGTTATTACCCATGACATTAGTTTAACGTCAACGAAAAATATAGTAAGTTAAAGACGCCATCTACTGGCCAAGCTGTAAACTATCTCAATTCAAGTATACTATGCGCGTGCGCAACACAAAATGTAATTTGTTAAGGTACCTGATTACAATTCAAGATGGCAGCAGTAAAGTAAAATCAGCAATAAATATTATGATAATTGTAACTCCTTTGTATAGATATTTGTTATTCTATATTCTTGGGTATCGTTCAGGTGTTTAGGTTAAGAAAATTCTTTCTAGCTTATTCTTCTAGCTGTGATATTATTATCTTATAATGGCATCTTAAAGTAATTTAGTATCAGCCTATCAGAGTGTATTAAAATTAATTAGATGCATTGTACTGCTCTGATAGTAGATAATAATTAAAAAAATATTTTTAAATGTTGAACTATACTATGAATATTAATTTATTATTCTTTTTAACTTCAACGTCTATTCATGTTAATTAGTTATCCTTAACAAGACCTAAGTTTATAATTAGTGTAACAAATAAAATTGAATCTTAAATAGTGATTTTACTTTTAAAATATTTTTTTATGGCTTCATTTACGGGATGTTTGTATATTTAGTGAATCATTTTGTTTATAAGAGAAAATATTAACTATACATTAGCGTTCTAGATCTTAGAAGTAAATGAAATATAATAAATTAGAGACGTGGCCAAATCTGTGCATCAAGTATTTTTACTATACATCAAACAATAGCCGCAACGGATAAATGATCTTTATATTTCAGAATGGGTGTAATTGGGGTTGAATATTATTTTTATTGAAGAAGACAAAGATGTCTTATAAGATTTTTAAAACTTTCATCTGTCGTATATATCATTGATTTAATCTACAGTTTTGAAATTTTATTCTTCAATGAACCAAGACTCTGCTATCTGAGAATCACATTTTACTGTTTTCCTTTTTAAGTGGGTCATCAAGTTATCTAGAATCAAGTACGTGACCATGGCAATACTGAACACACATATCTAATTCCTAAATCGACCACTATTTATGGAGTGGATTTTTTTTTTTTTTTTTTTTTTGTAGGTCTTTAAATTACATTATTGAAAATTTTAAATTAGGTGAACTTTATTATAAAATCCGAAAATGAGGTAAATTTTTCTACTATTGTAAAATTATATATAGGTATATATTTTACAATAGTATCGATAGAAAATAATTTGTTATGAAGCCAATGACGAAAAATTTAAAATATTCCTAAAATCGATTATAAAAAATATATAAATAAATAACATATATAAACATAATATTCATGTCTCAAACAAGAAATAAACAATATAATACAAGGAATTATTTTACGGCCGATGTGACTATATATAAATGCATTTTAGATGCATTTTACATATTAAACCAGTTTCAATAAAGAACGAATATACCTAACTGTTAATTGTGACATAAAATATGATATGACTTATTCTATTTTTATTATTATTTTTGTTAATAAAAATGTTCAAAAAACATTTTATTAGCAAATCTTACTGTTAATAAAATGTATATATCTTACTGTGTTTGAAAGTATATAAATAATAGTACCTACTTTTTAATTGACTAACATTGAAAACATTTCTCGTAAATATGATATAAATCTCATATGTTAATATTTTAACATTATAACTGTAATAAATTGTTCATATATGATGGATGTTTTTGTTTTTGTTAAATGCTTATATTTTATTTACAACTATACTAATATATAAAGCAGAAGAGTTTGGAGTTGGAGTTTGAGAACTACTGGACCGATTTGAAAAATTCTTTCAGTGTAAGATAGTACACTAATCGAGGAAAGCTATGGGTTATATAACATCACGATAAGATAAATAGGGGAGGAGCAACCAAAAAATAATTTAAAATTCAATAAATATATATTTTTTTCTATTACGTCAGGTTCTTCTCTTATAGTATTATCTTATAGTATTTTGCGACTATTAGAAATCACACTAATAGATTTACATTGATAAGTGAGAAAGTAATCAAATAACTCTTTCCTTACGAATTTATAATAGATTTTCAGCTTTCAGCACTCCTTGTTAATATAAACTTTAACTATTAAGATTCAATCTCCTATTTTAATTTTAGTCTATACTATTATTATAAAGAGGTAAAGTTTGTATGTTTGAGGGTTTATATTTTATAAGTTTATTTTTTTGAGGTAATCTTCAAAGTAAGTTATGCAAATATAAAAATGTCTATATCAATATTTAGAAATAACTCTCATGTTGGATCTGGGCTATATTATATTATTCTTTTGAAATATTAATAGGGCTCTTCGTACTACATGTTTGAGGTGCTTGCTTGGCGCATACACGCTGCAAGTATGCGGCGTATCAGCGGGGTGTGCGGCGCGTATGCGAAATGTATCCAGGTGTGTCCAGGGTGTGTGCGGCATATTTGGAGTGTGTACGGGGTGTGTGCGGGGTGTGTGCGGCGTGTATTCGGTGTGTGTGCGGCGTGTATGCGCTCACACTCACCCCGCGTACACTCCGCAAGTAAGCGGGGTGCGTTCAGCGTGTGTGCGACATTTATGCAGTGGGTATGCGGCGGGTATGTGGAGTGTGTACAGTGTGTGTGCGGCGTGTATGCGGGGTATGTGTGGCGTACTTGCAGGGTGTGTGGGGAGTGTGTGCGGGGTGTATAAAACTTAGCAGTTGCACTTTTTAAAACAATTTAACAATGTTTGATAAATAAGATCAAGCCCAACACTACGCATCGTAGTGGTTGAGTTTGCATAGCAATGTGTGATGGCCTTGGATAAATCGCAAAACACCAGGATTCTGCGCCTCTTCCCATGCCTTGTAAAAGTGCTAAGAAGCGTGGTACCTGCATCAGTTGTTGATTGGTCTTTGTTGAAACTATATTCACAATGCATGAATTTATTGCTCGAAACAATTTCTGTTATTTTGTTTTAAATAATCTTTTCAAAGATCTTACTTGAGGTATGCGTACTTGGAGGTAACAACACATGTTATTCATACTCAAAACGGATACGTTGTTTGCAAACGTTTTCGAACAAGTTATAAATACGTGTTTTGTTAACGTTTTCCTAAACGAAGCGAATATGTTTTCTATGTATTCTTGTATATAAACAAAATAGTGTATTCTTGTATATACAAAATAATATATTCGAAATTTAAGTCAGTCAAAAAATCCCATAAGCATTGATAATAATTATAGTTTGTACATAATTATTTAATACACTAAGAGGACAGAAAAATGCGAGTTGGTTTTTAAAAATATTTCCGGGTAGCCCTCAACAAACAGAGAACATATATTTTTATGTATATAGGTATATATAAAAACAAAACAAACACCATAATAAAGGAAATACAAAAAGATATATTACTATTTACTTATTATGTATGTAAAAATTCAAACGCCGGCCTCGTGACAAAGTTTATCGCGAATATCTTAGTTTTATTAAAAACTGAGTAACATTAAACTGCAGTGGGAATAAATACGAGTATGTTGAAATAATATAATTAGTTTATCTACATAATATATTTCTGTTCACCTGTACAATACAGTTCAATATAATATTTGATATAATTGGAAATTACCTTAGCCCTTTTTATAGTGCTACCAATTTTACTTTAAATATTTTAACATAATCAAATAATTCTATCCTAACCGTGCTAATCTACACTCAAAAGTCTGAAACTGCCAGGCATTCCTGCATATTGCTCAGAGAATATATCTTTCTGTCTGTATGACTCGTCGGTGCCAGCGTTGTTCATATTTGCTATGTGGTCCATATGCTCGGTAGATGATAGAATATCAACCCATTCTTCTGTAAATAGATTATTATATATAATTAAACAATTTTTGCGACTGACTAGCTTTCAGAATGTTGTTTATTTTTTACCAATATTATTCAAATTTTCTCATTTGTACTGTGACATTTTTTTACTAAATACCTATTCGGATCTATGGTAGACTTAGTAATTCTGGCGAAATAATATATATCCATTATTTAAAAGAAATACTGTTTTGAGCAATAAGTCATAACGAATACTTATTACAAAATTATACACGTATTAGAAGAGTACATATTATATACGTAGTAATACGGTACGGTAGTAGAGACGAGATGTAAGTATTTTTTTTAGAATACTATAACATTAATTGGAATGTTTTTAAACTAAGAAAATAGATAAATAGAACGATTTATTATAATTTTCTTACCATAAAGTTCATTAAGAGATCTTTCTTCTTCCCCCTCATAATCTCTGGGAAATATTTCTTTTGGCGTTACTTTATGAACATCTTCTATTGTCTTGTGAACGAAAATTCGTTCAAAAACTTTTTGACTTATCACTTGTTTTAAAATCGCTACTAATGCATCCACAAATTTCGATTGTGATATAAGATGAATGCTCTTAATTCTCATTCCATATCCTTCCTGTAAATTTAATAATTACCAACAATTTGTCTCAAACTATATATCCAATAAACTTTACTGGTTACAGAACTTTACATACAATATATATTTTGAATGCTTCCCTCAACATCATAAGGTTTACTCGTTTCACAAAATCCATCACATTTACTTCTGAGAAATCTGATACTAATATAAATCCTTTTAAATAATCGTGCGTTTTCAAATACTCTGCTAACTGTTAAAACACAATAAATTCATTTAATTATTCGTTAAATTATTAGAAAATTAAAAAAAAAACTAATGAGTACATTGATTTATGACTTACAATAATATTATATTTGAAATATTCATGAATTTGTGACGCTTCAAATGACACATTGTTGAATTTTGACAAGATTATTCTATAGTGGTCAGGGGTCAACTTTGGTAACGTCACAGTTTGACTGAAAATAATGAAATATGAAAATGAAACGTACATATATTACAAACAGCAAAACCTTATTTCAGATGGTGTAAGATCAGTCATAAAATTGATATTATTCAAGAAACTTACACAACTTTATGTAAATGTACAAAGTCAGTTTTAACATTGTAGTCACCAAAATATATTGGCATAAGAGTCCTCATAGTACACATTTTATCTAATTGAGCTTTTGCACGTTGCAAAGATCCCTTACTTCCCAATAATGTAGTCTCCAAATAAAACGGATCTGAAATAAGAACAAACAATTACACATGGTTAAGATAAATACAAAAATAATATCTTAATATTGTTGAAAAAAATCCAGTTACAGTAATTGTTTAGGATATTCAATATTCGATTTAATTAATAATTTATGAGAATTTTTTGTTTTTTTTCTCCTTACAACAAATTTTACAAGAGTACCTATGATATGTTTCTTTGAACAAACTCATAAAAAAGGAACGTCGCATTAAATAAAGCAACCCTGGCCGACTTCGTTAGCATGCGCTATCATTGATCGTGTATGCTCTATAATATGGATTAATTTCATCTCTGTATTTACCTGTTATATATAAATTTATTGTTTCCAATTTAGTTTAGAATCCGCGTTAGTTTTAAAGTCTTAAATTATTAAAAAACAGGTTTAAATTTGTACATTCCATTTTTTCACATGCCGCACAAACATAATGACAGAAAAAATGTTTTTTTCACAGCCACTAAATATTTTTTGCCTATAACAGTCAAAGTAGGTACTCAATACTTTGAATTACCGTAAGATTTTTAATAAATACCATCATGATATGATTAGAACTTTAGAGAATTATTTTTGCGAGTGCCTGCGTGCTTGTGATATTTCAGAACTGTCAGTTGTCTGGTAAAAGTTTGAAATAAATCATCATTCACAGATAGACTAATTGACGTCGACTTATGATTATACATTTTATGACATTCAAGATGTAAAGTTCAAAGATAAAGTAATGTATTTATTTTTAATTACTTCTATTTACAACAAACGGATATATTTATGTAACCATCTTTGTATCTTTAGAAAAAATTTTTTAATAGCAGATTCGTTAACAATACGTTTCTTTATTAATCAATTTAAAGGCATCAGACATAACATTCATGTATTCTTATTTACGCATCTATATACTAAATTTAGAAATATTCCTCTGTGAATTTGATTTCAAATTAAAACAGCACTATTTGATATGCGGGTTTTGATCAGTTTTAAATGAATCAATCTTCGTAACCATACCACTTACCATGATAATATCACCTTTAAATACATTATTCTGTATAATTATACAAACACGTTTTTCCGTAATACCGAGAAATCAGCATAGGATAATTGTTGTATAATAAAAAAAACCCAACGAAACCTTCGTTATTAAAAATAATAATTAGATCTTAGGAGAGACACACAGACAGACAGAATTTAATAATTAGATCTTAAGAAAAATCTCAGAACAGACAGACAGACAGACAGAATTTAATAATTGGATCTTCAGAAAGAATAATAAATTAATGTATGATAAAAAATAAAAAACCCGATGTATTAAATACTTAAACTGATCCGCCTGATGATGAAGTAACTGACAACAAAAAAAAAAAGATTTGATTGCATTGTCACGTAATTAAGATACAAGAAAATTGTCATCTCAATTGGACACTGAGAAGTCGGTGAAATTTAACATGCAAGATTCAAACACCGGGACAAGTTTTCCGTTTACATTTACCAAAAGAAAACGTTTTTCGTTAACGTTTTCTTGTACAAAACGAATACGTTTTTGTTCACGTTTTCTTGTACCAAACGTTTTTCGTTTACGATTTCTTGTACTAAATAAAACTTTGTAAAAAGAAAAGAAATGGTATCCCAGAGATAGTAGGTTCGAGTCCTATCTGTATTGATGAAGCTGTAACACAATATGCATTTAAAATTTTAATAATTTTAACATTTCTAAACATATTTCTTAACATAAATAATGGAGAAAATTGCAATTATTATCAATTCTCGTAATATTTATTAAATAAAGTAATTATTTTGTATGTTTAATACAAATATTATAAATTATTATATGAATAGAACGGACACCATCCGATCGTATTTAAGCACGTAATTTATATCCTACAAAACTTTAAATAATTTATTAATATGCGGGTATTAAAAAATGTAAAATGTTAATGTTAGGAAATAATTTTAATAGTTGAATCTTTTTAACTAGTGAGAGGTATGAA
Organism: Dircenna loreta; assembly: GCA_963555665.1. NCBI lineage: Eukaryota > Metazoa > Arthropoda > Insecta > Lepidoptera > Nymphalidae > Dircenna > Dircenna loreta. Next base: position 3,162,514 of record OY743102.1, read on the forward strand.
GATCGATATTTATTACAAATATGTAGCGGAATAATGAAAGGAAAAGGCTTGTAGATTTACTAATATGGTAAACTCGTTTAAAAGTGTTGATATATAATTTTTTTCCATGTTTAAGCAAATAATATTAATTATATTTATTTATAAATAACATATATGTAATGTTATAAAGTAAAATTCTATAATATTAAATCTTAGATGGGTTACACTTATTATAAAACAAAAAACAAAAATTTTTTCGAGCATACTTTCAATTTAATATCAAATTAAATTAATCCAAGTGTATCTATCCCCTTAGCTTTCTGACCATTTTTTTTCTTTTAGCCAATAGAATGGAAATAAAGAAATATATTTGAATACGTAATCTTTAAATCTTTCATAATTTTTAATAGTGAGAGGTATGAATATTGATAAACGTTAAAAGTCCTTTTATTTTATTAAGGTACCATATTACGTAAAACCACACGCAAAGGCTTGTGGTTTTACTTTATACGGTAAACCCGTTTAAAAGTGTTGATATATCATTTTGTCCATGTTTAAGCAAATAATATTCATTTCATTAAAATACAAATATATTAATTTATATATATATATATAAATTAATATATATATATATATATATAAATTAATTTTAAACATATATACATATATATATATATTAATAAAATAATCGTTTTTAAATATGTCGGTCGTCTTTAAAGCCTTACATAGTTGTTATAGCGCCTCATAAATTAGCACATGTTAATACGAAAATTAAATTTGTAAAAATTAAAATCATGTTCTCAAATATACCTTATAAGTTACAATAAAAAAAGTCCGTTTTTATATAAAATAATAAAGTTTCAATTTGATCCCATTATTCACTACAACGGAAGTCCTAACCATATCGAGGGCTTAAAATAGCTACATATGCATTGTTATTCAAAGTTATTTTATATATACATAGGAAAATAACATTTTTCCTGGTTATAAGTGCCTTTTATACTGATATTTTATCTTTGCTCTTATAAAAAAATGATTTTTATTGGCTTACCAAAATCTTTTTTTTTAAAATGCGGCTGCTTTTGCACCCACTCGTGTAAGAGTTGAACCGCCTCTTTCATCCGACCCGGCTTATCCAAATTGTATTCCTTACGAATTTCATCAATGGAGTCGGGACTGAATTGCAAAATACTATTTTTCGGTATGAAATCCATTTTTTTTTAAATAACCAGCCGCTTCGGCTACTTTGAAGGTACTGAGCATGGATCTATTTTTCTGAGCCGACATTGGCCAGCCAGTGTAAAGGACATTGGGTGGTTTAGCTTAAGGTTTAGTTTAACTTCAACATTTTGTGTTCCGCATAAATATAAAATTCTAGGAAGTTGGGTTTAAAACTTTAGGCCTTAAGGCTTTTTATTTGAACTATATAGCCTAGAAGGCGAAACTTATAGGTATCTTTTTTGATATTTTTTTCAGGTTTAGGATATTTAAGGTTTTTAAAAATATATATTTATTTTACATACCTATACATACATACATATATGTTTATAAATATTCATATACATACTTATTTTTATTATATTAATTTTATTGTGTTCCAATTTTTTGAACGATGTTTAAAATCAATACAATTTAACGAGCGCCATTATTCTTGTTGAACCCCATGAACCACGGGTGACCCATTCTTTGTGGGCAGTCTAATTAAACTGATATGTCTATACAAATATTTCTAATCTATTATATATTCTAACATACTATTTATGTATGTATAAATAAATAAATATTCAAAATAAAAATAAAGATTTGCTACTGCTCACAAACAGTTAGCCACTTTCTTTCATACTAATAAACATCTTTCTCCACTTCAGAAAGGGTTCAAACCGGGTCTTAGTACTACTACGGCCATTCTCAAAGTTACTGAAGATATCCGACATGGCATGGAGAAGAGACTGGTCACTATCCTAATTCTCATTGACTTCTCTAATGCATTCAACATGGTAGACCATGATATTCTCCTTGCCATTCTCCATCACCACAAAGTCTCATCCTCTGTGCTAGATTGGTTCTCCAGCTAGCTTCGTGGACGGCACCAAGTGGTCAGAGTAAATAATGTAGTTTCCAAATGGTGTGAATCAAAGTCTGGTGTTCCACAAGGTGGCATATTGTCTCCCTTACTTTTCTCCATCTTCATCAATCTTATTACCTCTTCTCTTGACTGCTCTTACCATCTGTATGCGGATGACTTGCAAATTTACACACAGGTTGATGTTTCTGATATTGATAACGGAATTATATCATAAACAATAACCTGTGCAATATACATTCTTGGTCTCAGAAATTTGGGATCTGCGTCAATATCTCCAAATGCCAATCTAACGTCTTTGGTAGCTCTTAACGGTAAAGAATCTCGGTTTACATTAGGATTCAACTTTTTCCTGGTCAACACAAGTTAACGAAGTTAGTCGGTCGGTCTTTGCAGTTTTGCACTCCGTGAACCGTTTTAAACATTTCTTACCCTGCATTTCTACAAAGTATCTTTTTCAAACTCTTCCGCTCTGGTTTCATATCCCATTCTTTCACGTTTCAGTGTATTCGACTTTGGAATTCTCTTTCCAATTATATCAGAAAATCACGTACAAAGCTCACGTTCAAAAAAGGAGTTCACCGTTATTTCTCTAAAAGGCTTTCATATTAGAATGTAATATTTATTTTGTGTATGCATCTTCATTCATATAATTATGTATTTATATATATATATTTATATATATTTTATGTGTATATATCTATATGAGTATGATATTTTCTTCTAAACTCTAATATCTTCTGTAATTTCCTTCTTTATTGTACCGCCTCTTAACTCTCTGCAACTCTTTAAGGTTGACTGTCAGAGAATGCTATTTTGCATTAAGTCCGCCCATTGTAAAATTTTTTTTGTTGGAACAATGAAGTTTTAAATAAATAATATAAATAAACAAATTGTGATTTTTATAATAAACAATCTTAGCTTATCAAAAAACTGAATCATGCAAAAAAATCTATTCATGAACTGAAGAGCAGAAATCGCAAAAAATATAAAAATTATTAATTACACAACAATATTCCTTTGTCTTAACAATTACATTGGTACTAATATATAATTGGATTGAATATCTTAATTTACATAATCAACATCCACTAATGACGTATATATTAGGACTAGTCCTAAGATAGGTCCCTAAGACCTAGATCCACCGTACTGTATTTTTCCGGAACCAAAACTGTACCAAAACTGTATTTTTCCGGAAGAACAATTTTATTTCCCTTTCTTTAACCTCATCTCCTTCCATTCTTTTCCGTGTCTCAAGGTAATGTCTGTATTTATTAAAAATTTAAAACGGTTATTCTTAAAAATTGTATTATTTTGATTTTTGTAAAAAAAAAAAAAAAATATGTAAATCTAATTTCATTCACCTAATAATTGTAATATAGTTACGGGTATAATTTCAAACTATATTCATTATAGTTAGGCTCTTTCCGATCATTATAACTTTTAAATTTCAAAACGAATACATTAAGCTTATACTGTTTTAAGTCTTGTGTGAATGCAATGGGAGTTAGCAGTTACCTTTAAAATAATCTCTATGCGGATAGAAATAATGTTTTCTACGAGGATAGCACAAGCCAGGAAATAATTATTAATGGACTTAAATATGTCTTATTAATTAGTTCAACAGCTTGATATGGTACTGAATAATCAAAGCTAAAGACGACAACTATGTCAAGGAATCTTAAGACATACAATAAAATAATACATTATAATAAATATAGAACCTGCTCCGCTAGAATTTTAGTTAGTTTAGTTTTATTTCATTACGTTATATAAATTGTTTTTTTTCTGCATGAAAAGACAAAATATGGATAATACTGAACGGAAACGGTTGATATTAATATTTTAGTTTGTTTTTTTATTAAATCTACAATTGATAACAAGATGTATAGAAGAGAACGATCATTTTTTTTTTTTGAACTATTTTCATCAAAATCGGTTAAGTTTATTATTATCTGTAAAATCGATAAAATTTGTTTTTTTTTTAATAATTAACCTTGCGTAAACTACCTTAAGATATGACCTTCATAAATTGCATTTATTTCACAATCGCTGATAAAGACTTCGAAATTATTATTTATTATAAATATACTTTGAATAAAATTCATATTTAAATAATCGATGTAAGTATATCAATTTATTTATTTATTTATTAAAAGTAATGGTTTATCTGAGATAAATATCCTATTATTGGTTTTTTTAATGCACGAGATCAAATTTATACTTTTATTACGAATCTTTAAGAATTCAATTAAATTTTACGAACATTAATTGTCAAAGATATCAAATGAAACAGAAGGGCTTGACGAGACGAACCCTGTGAGTGAAATGTTAATTCTAACGCTTAAAAGTAGAATGCTCATAAAAGTAGACATTTATTAATTTCAAATAAATTTGGTAGGTTCAGTTAGTTTCGTAAATATTTACTACCGACGTAGGTAGGTAAGCTATTACGTACCTATGTACGTTGGACGTAAGGACTAGATTAGTAGTCTGTAGACCATAATATATTATTTAGGTAGGTGTATGTACGATATTATTTTATTTATATGAACGTATGTACGTTCATATAAATAAAATAATATCGTGATTCCTTTTAGTTACAACATTTAACATTATAACTCGGAAACGCCTGTACTGGTTGGATTGATTGTTAGTGATTATTGAAATAACAGAAATGTGTGAGAAATAAACGCATAGAAGTTTTTTCAAATCAATCAATTTTCAAAATTAGTGGATGTATCAATTTAAAAAAAAAGGTATTTTGTCAAAAAAATTTTAAAGAATTCACGTTTACAAGTGAAAAAAAGATATTTAAAAATTGCTGCCACAAGAAATATTGCCAATAGAATATGGAGGGGAGTAAAAACTATCCCGTCAGGAATAGGCAAATTATAAAAATCAAAACAACATAACAACATTTTATAAATCTGTAAGTTTTTTTAATTATTTAATTTAATGTTATATCAGTAATTAAAATTCGTTACGTGTTCCATTGTTCAAAACATTTTTAATTTAAATTTTTTGTATTGATATCCATCTATCTAGTTTTGGTCACAAGTTGGAACGATGTGAATCCAAATTAGCGTACAGTAAGAAAATGTGATAAAAAAATGAGGTGTAAATAAAAGATAACTGTAGAATTTTAGCAGCTGTATAAAATAACTTTCTCTAAACAAAACTTTTGTCAATTGTAGATATAATATCTTTATGATAATTTAATCTATTTACAGAAGAATGGGTTGATATTCTATCATCTACCGAACATATGGAGCGCATAGCAAATATAAACAACGCTGGCACCGACGAGACATACAGACAAAAATAAATATTAAAAATATAAAAAACAAGCACTACTTTAGTCTACTTTTACCTTAGGGTACATAAAACATAACAGAAAGGAACAACAACGATGACAAATAAATGTATAAATTATGATCAAAAAAACTTACATATAATTAATGAATGATACAAAGAAATATACATACATATATACCAAAATATATACATATAAGTAAATATATAATTACATAGATAACGGTAGATAGTGCCTCTTCAATCTAAGTATATTTAAAAGAATTAACAGTAACAGTAACAGGGCTATTATAAAATCTGGTGGTAGTGAGTTTTACAATCGTGCTGCTTGCACTGTAAAGGAATCAGAATAGAAGATTGTGTTATAGCGTGGAACGTCTAGTACAAGTAGTAGTAGTTTTGAAACTGCGCACGAACGCGGTCGTCTGTCAGTGGGTACTAATAGATTCAAACGCTGACTCAGATAATTCGGTGCAGAATTATTCAAAATATTGAAAAGAGTAATTAGCTAGTGCATATTCCCGCGAAAGCAAAGAAATCGGATATATGATCGAATTTATTAAGGCCTATCTAATTAGTCTAACAGCGCTCGTGTAACATCCAAATAGCATACATCAGCGTAGTCGAGAAGAGGTAGTAATAAAGATTGAGCTATGAGTATTTTTGTTTGTAAGGGGGGACAGTTTTGCTAGCGCCTCGAAGTGTGAATGAGTGAAGACGTTTATTTACTTCGTTTAAGTGCGCTGATCATGACAAGTTGCAGTCAATTGTTAGACCCAGATGTTTCGCTGTTTCAGACAATGGGATGGTACCTGTACCATATATGATATGGCGTAAATTATTTAAATCAACCTTTCTGCACCACTATTTACTTCAAATAATAAAAGAATGAGATTTTTTGGGATTTATTAATGCCTCAGTCCATTCTTGAATTCGCTTCAGATCCTCATTGACAGCTTCTATTTCTGTATCACAATCATATAAATATAAAGAGCAAAGTAAATAGAAAGTCGCCTTGCGAAACACCAGCAGTAAAGTAGTCCTAAGCCGCGAAAATCTTGTTAGAACGGATAATCTGCTAGCAACCAGATATTTCATCTAAATCAATCAATGACAGATCGGATTATGGTAAGATAGCCTAAAATAGCGAGCAGTACATCAAAGTCAACTAACTTAACGGTATAAGTAAAGTCTAGCAGTACTAGACTAGTAAGCTTTTTGCTATTCATAGCAAGGCGAAAATCCTCAGTGGCCTAGAGTAAAGCTGTGGAAGTGCTGTGGCAGTTGTGGAATCGGATTGGAAAGGATTAATTAAGTTATGGGTGTTTAGAAAGTATGTAAGCGTTTGGAGAACTGCACATTCAAAAATCTTTGATAATATAGGTAATATGGATATTGGACGAAAGTGCTATAAAGAAGAAGTATTGTTACATTTGGGTAAAGGAATAACAAAAACCATTATCGAATTACAGATTCGAATTAAAGGTGTTGGAAGCTAGGGAGAAATTCAAAATGTATGTGATAACTTTCAATATTTAGTCCAAAGTCTGTCACAACTGATGTTATCATGCCTTATGTCTTTTTTTTTTGCAAAGAATCAGATGCATTTTTTAACATCACCTCCGTGATTTCACGAAACATAAATGGATTGCTGAGGGTTTGAGAAAGCAAATTTAATTGACGAAGGATAGGTGATCTTTCGTTGTATAATAAAGTAACGGTAGAAAAATGTTTATAAAGTGAATTTATATTAGTGACATAATTCTAATATTCTTAGCATATCAGAAAACAGAAACATAAAAAAATCGGTTTTTGTAATAAAAATCTAATATGCTAATAAATATAAGTCATTAATTACACAACATTTTTCCTATCTTTGCAATTATTTTGGTACAAATATATAATTAGATTGCATCACTTATTCCTAACTCTGAATGCAATAATGATATTTGTAAAATTCAAAGAAAATGTTTCTACATACTTTATTAAATTAGAAATTACAATTTAAGACGACAAGTTAAAAAATGTAAAATATGAAAAATAAAAGGCTAATTTATAATATGGACTTAAAAGCAAACAAACCGACGAGCTGGTAGAAAGATAAGCATTTATTTATTCATTTATTTTATGTACACACATTTACGACAAGCTCTTAAAACATAAAGTATTTAGACAAACAGATGGACAGACCACGAATTGATCGTACAAGGTTCCTTCTTTCGTTTAGTTAAACGTTCAAAATAAACGTGGACCAAACAAAAAAATATTTAATATGAAGGAAGATTCAGAACATATTAAGCTATTGTAGATTAAAATAATCATATTTTTTGATAATTTTTTGGTTAGAATGAAAACAACTTTTTTGTTGTCTGATAAATTCATCTGCTTATATAATAATATCAAATAAATCTTTAATTTCTATGACTTGACTATGACCCATGAAATGGGATATAAAAGCATTCTGTGTGTGTTAGTGTGGTCTCTTCTGAGACGTAATGATTGTTGAAACTGTTACGTTTGAACAGAAAATACCCTATTTTAGGAACTTTAATACAAATCTACAAAATGATAACCTGAAGAATTCCAACTAAATGTTTGTATTTAAGATTATTGAAAGCAGAACCGTGCCACATTTTATTCCTCTCTCAATAATTGCCTGTTTGTTGGAAGAAATCTATATAACGAATATGTAATAAGTTACTAATACTTTCAGTTTAGACAGGGCGTTGATAATTTACACAGCCAGGAAAACTTTTTGTTATAATGAGAGATCTACAGAAGATCTTATGATTTCACTCAAAACTTTATGTAATTTGTAAAAAACGGACTACAGCTTCAGTTGGGACTGGCTAGTACTATTTAATCTCAGTAGATGAGCTTTAGATTCACTAATATAACTGGGTTTTGTAAAGTTGATGAGAAATCCTATAGAACAATTTCATCTCATATCTTTTCCGTGGCTTGGTTGTCTTCTTTTCCAGTTTTCTTCGGATCTTTTAAACGGAATGATATCAATATTTCTTTTAAGTATAATAGAATATTACTTTTATGGATAAGTAACAAGGAATTAAATATTATAAGGGATAATGGTTTATTGTACTTAATATTTATTACTAGTTAAACCATTAATTAACGTGTATTTCAAAGATATTAGCATAGCAATTTCGAACAAACCAATTTAAATATAATATCACAAGACATATGTTGCTGAATAGATTTAATCAATCAAGAGCTTAAGCAATAAGCTACAAATAATTTTAGTGTCCTTTGAGGCTAATTTTAAAACAGTGTTTATTGGAAATGGCATTCAACTATCTGTAAAGGGTTTTTTTTAAGGAACCGCAAGTTTTTCCAAATGAAGACGCTTCCCACATAATTTTATTTTAATTTAAAAGTATATCAATCTGTAAAAACTTATTTACCTAGCCTAGCAAAATAAATACGGAACAAAAAGATAGTAATGGTAGATTTTTGTACTTGATTTAAGCATATACTGTTTTCAGTCTAGGGTGAATGCATCCTCCCATTGCATTCACCGGTAGCAGTTATGTATAAAGTTATTTCTTTACGGACACAATGTTTACTACAAGGATACTACAAGCCAGGAAATAATTATCATTGACTAAATATGTCTTTTGTAAATTATTTCTACAGCTTATTGTTTAATGAATAATTAAAGTTAAAAACAATAACTTATTCGAGGGATTCGGAGTCATACGATAAAAAAAATATTTGATTATAACTATGGAAATCTGCTCCAAAACCCTTTTAAAGTTTTATTTTTCTTAATATATATATTTTTTGCATATAAAGAGAATCGCGAAATAAGTTGAATGCAATAACAAACATTAAAAGATTATTTTATTATACCACGAAAATACGTATAACCAAATGTCTTCTTCTCAGCTTCTTTTTAAATATGGAGAAAATAAAACTGTTTATAATCTGACGATTTAAATATTCATATATGCTATTATAAAAAATATTCATTGTAATTATTATTTATTATTAATAATTAATTATATTAACAAAAAACTCATAAATATTTCGGAACAAATATTCTCACCATAACAAAATCATTGTTTGCATTCCAGATCCTAATATGACTGTTCTCATCAAAGTTTTATTATTATCGGAATAAATTATCAAAAACATTGTTTGTTATTCTTTTTTGCCGCCAATTAACCTTCCGACAACTAAATATGATACGACCTTAATATATTACATTTATTTCTATATTATATAGAGACTTTCCAAATTATCGTACATTATAATATATTAGGAAAAAACATCATATGTAAATAAGTCACGTAAGTAAATATAAATATACATTTATAGCTATGATTATGTGGGATAAACATCCTGTCTTTGGTTTTTTTTATGCACGATATCTAATTCATACTATTATTAAAAACTGTGAAAATTCAATTTTCAAGAACAGTGATTGTACATGGATTTTTAATCGAACAAAAGTGATTAATATTTAAGTCAGAAAGCTGGAAACTGTTCACAGTAGGTTTTTATGACTCAACTTCAATACGTATAGCTTAGTATATCTTGACTACTGACTTAGGTTAGTGACCATACAAGATTACCTTCATTGATTATGTTCCTATACTTAGGATCCATTTTGGTAAGATTTTCCTTTCTTATTTTGAATTATAAATGAATTAGAAACATCCTATTTTGTAACTTTAGCTTTACATTAATCAAACATAACTACCAGACGTTTCTATTTTCGTTGCCGCTTATTCTCTTGTCTTGTCAATGTCTACTTCTAGTACGGTGATATTTAATGTAAAAAGTTTAAATGGTCCTTTCAGAAGCACTACTACACTTGCTCTAGCTCTCGTGCTTGTTACACGATGGACAGAGGAGTTTCGATTTAGCTGCACGTCTTCCCAAAACTTCCTGCCATGACTTGTAAGGATTTTCTAACGCTGTAAGCATAACTTCTAAAGTACACATAATCCTTCAACCTAGCTATTGGCAAGACTTGATCCCATAGCGATTAAGTTTTTGAGCCCCCCCCTCCCAAATTTAGAACGCACTACCTACATTTTATCTGGACTAAACTCATATACGATTAATATTGCAGTTCGGGTCTTGTCTCTCATTTTTAGTTTTTAGTTCATCTGGTGCGACATGTGTACGGGGTAAGTTATCAACAAAAACTCAGATTTTGTTTGCCATATCTAAGATCCAATACAACCATGCTAAAGCTGCAACAAAAGCTGGAAGCTATTTATTATTATTATACATATATATATATATATATATATATATATATATATATATATATATATATATATATATATATATATATATTTGAGTTCATTATTTGAGTCTATTTCATATTTTTTTTGCTGGTCGTAAACAAAAGGTAAGAGTTGAAGGTTACACAAGTGATGAAGTGGATGTAATTTTCGGGGTCTCCCAAGACAGTGTCAATTTTTTTTTTAATATACATTAATGAAATTTGTAAACTACAACTGATAAGTGTACACATATTTTGTATGCTGCCGATACTGTGGTATTTACTGAAATCTCATGGGAGGACGTCGGTTTCCACGCAGAGACATTTAATTACTTATGTACATGTTGATTTGTTTTTATGGATTCCACCCTTATATCTCTATAAAAATAAGTTAATAAGGGTTTCATAATTGACCGGCTTCTATATATAAATTTAAAATATTAGACATTACAAAAGGTTTGATAAAACTACTCACGATTTTATAATAAACTTTGCTTACTATAGCTTTATAATATATATATAGCTTTATAATAGCTTTGAGAACTAAGAGAGAGACGAAATTTCTTAGCATTCCATGGATTCACCGTGCGGGTGCCGGGCCCATTGCGTTGTAGGGAGAGGAGTGCAAACAGCTCCTGGGACTTGCGACCCAGGTGTAGGTTTAAGGGGCCCCTTTAAAATGCGCATTCACGCTCACCATCCCGTTGTGCTCTCCCTACCTAACCAAATTTAAAGATTGTTGTAAACGTATATAAATAAATAAAATAAAATAAATAAATTTAGAAACCTTCCTATTTCTGTGAACTTCATAAAAATAATAAAACAACAATATTTAATATGCTGGTTTTAAATAAATCAATAAGCTTATACACAATATCACTTAAGCAAGTTAAGTAAATGATTATGTAAGTAATTATAAAAACACGTATTTCCTTACCAAGAAAATGGTATTGTGCAATTATGTACAATTTATAGCAAAGATAAATAAATAAACACGATTAAAACTATGTTGTTAAAAGGTGATAAATATTTTTTTTTACACCAATAACACTTTTTAAATTAAAGTATAATAAAATATTAAAGGAACGGTATCCCAGAAGTCAAGTCCTATCCGTATCGATGAATCATTATTTAAAGTTTAAGCAGTCTTAACATATTTTTAGAAAACCACAACAAAAAAGTATCTTTAAACATCTTTTTGAAGCTTACAAGCCTTATAGATGTCACCACCGTTCCGGTAAAGAGAAATATGTATAGAGTGCTAAATTCATCTAGTCTGGCAGCATAAGTTAGCTAGAAGACGCGGGTTTGAATCCCTGCCGTATTGGTTTATTTTTCATTGTATATTTAGTTTAAATTGAAACAATAATACATTCATTTATATTTTTATTGTAATCATTGATCCTAGCAATATTAAAAAAAAAAAAAACAATACCACAATACTTTGGCTTTCATAATTGATTTTCGTTTCTTAAGATAAAAACAACACCAGGATACTTTGGATTTAATAATTAAATTTCGTTCCTTAAGACTATAATTTATACGTAAGGATTATTCAATAATCAGAAATGTCCTTTAGCAGTTTTCTGTAAAACAGAATTAAAAATGTATTACTTTAGCCTTAAGTGGAGGCCAATAGAATGTACATTATTGGGCCAATAATTGACTTTTGTAATATTGTTCATTAAGTTCTTAGAGCACTTTTGTAATCCAAATATATGTTTTTTTTTATGATGATACTTATAGCGTTTGATTGTGACATGTTTACAATGTTAACGGTGTTTGGTTTGCTGGAGTGACGGCACGGTTTACCAGAGGTTTTGGGTTGGGCCCATATCTAAAAAGTTTTATTTTAATATTCTATAATTTAATATAAGGGTTCTGAATATGGATTTTACATAACTAGAACATAGGCTTGGGTGTATGTATATAAATGTATGGAATGGGTGTATGTATATAAATGTATGGAATGGGTGTATGTATATAAATGTATGGAATGGGTGTATGTATATAAATGTTGTCACCAACAGCTAGCAACATTTTTATTAAACAATACCTAACAATACGTACTGAGATAAAATGATAAGCTTATTATAGCCCAACACAACGTTCACTTTAAAAATAATTAAAATAACATTTACATATAAAAATATATTTAATCATTTATCCATTCAAAGATACACAGACGTTTATTTTGAAAGTAGTCTAAGAGTCACAATGCCTATCCAGAAAGTTGTTCCTATTGTATAGTTTATTTACTCTAGCTGTTAGCTGTGTACCTACCTGTTGCGCGACGGTTACAAGATTTAATAGAGAACATATAGAATTACCCGGGTTATAAATTCAGATTTCAGTCTTTTGGGACGCATTTTTTTTTATAATTCATCAGGCTCATTGCAAATTGGTGCTTGTACAATTTCACAGAATGATCGCCTATACCGTACACAAAGCAAATATTTTTCTTAGTTGATTTGAGGAAAAATAATTTTAATATTAGCATATATTTTAAAAATATATGGGTAGCTTTAAATACGACGCAAAGTAAAATAAATTATGGATTTGAAATAATGAATAATAATAATAAACATAATATATTACGTTCAACAAACAAATGTTTAATAACTTAAGCCCTTTATACTTTATAACCTTTTGAAAGAAATGCAATAATAAAAAAATAAACATTTTTTATAATGTTAGCATTTTAGCTACAAATATCATTAAAAACATAAAAAAAATATTCTATGATAATCCAGCTAATCTACGCTCAAAAGCCTGAAACTGCCAGGCATTCCTGCATATTGCTCAGAGAATATATCTTTCTGTCTGCATGACTCGTCGGTGCCAGCGTTGTTCATATTAGCTATGCGCTCCATATGCTCGGTAGATGATAGAATATCAACCCATTCTTCTGTAAATAAATTAAAGATAAGAATGTTTTGGATACCACTAGCCTTTGACAGAGGTTTTGATCCAGAAAAGTTTTTTTTTACTTTATTACCATACACTCATTTGGACTCAAAGCGGTTCAGCCTTTGTCCAAAAATAGATGGATATTAATACAAGAATTATAAAATAATAACATTGAGCAGTGGAACATGAAACGAATAATCATTACTGATATAAGATTAAATTTAGCAATTACAGTAATTGTAAGGAATAACGTACAGAATTAAAAAGTTATGTAATGTTGTTATGATTTTTATAATTTGCCAGTATCTTACCAGAAAGTTCTTTTAAAGACCTTTCCTCCCCTCCATATTCTATCGGCAATATTTCTTTTGGAACGATATTTTGAATATCTTCTTTTCTCTTGTAAACTTGAATTCGTTCACCAATTTTTTGACTTAACACTTGTTTTAAAATTGATACCAACGCATCCACAAATTTCGAAGGAGATATAATGATGATGCTTTTAATTCTCATACCATAGCCTTCCTGTAATTAAAATAATTAATAACAATTATTCTTACGTACACACAAATCTAATGAATATTACTGGTTAAGAAACTTTACTTACTATGAATATTTTGGCTGCTTCTCTCAATACCATTGGATTTATTCGGGTTACATAATCCATCACATTCGCGTCCGAGTAATCTGATACCAATATGTATCCTTTTAAATAATCATGTGTTTTTAAATACTCTGCTAACTGTGAAAACAAAGTCAAGTAGATGTTGATTTATTAAAGAGATACCAAAAATGATTAAAATATGACTTACAATGATATGATTTTTGCAGTAGTCATAAATCTCTGAGGCTTCAAATGGTACGTTATTGTATTTTATAATGCTAACTCTATAGTGGTCAGGAGTTAACTTTGGTAATAATGCTGAGTGGCTGAAAAATTACGTCATTTAAAAACTGTAAAGCTTGGACATAGTTACGAAGAAATCTGATTTGAGGTTGTATAAGACCAAACAAGAAACAAAATTTAAGAAATATAATAATATACATACATCACTTTATGTAAGTGTACGAAGTCAGTTTTAACATTGTAGTCACCAAAATATATTGGCATAAGAGTCCTCATAGTACACATTTTATCCAACTGAGCTTTCGCACGTTCCAAAGATCCCTTACTTCCCAATAATGTAGTCTCCAAATAAAACGGATCTGAAGTATAGTAAAAACAGATATACCTGATTACGAAATATTAAAAAACACATTTATTAATATTTTTTACTAAAAAAAATCGGTAACACTAATTGTCTGAGAAGAAATGTTTGAAGTTGGTTAGTTAAATGAGTAAAATGATAATGATGGATCGTCCATTTATAAAAGAACTTAAATGTAGTTGTCGACTTGACTGATGGTGCTGATCTTTCTGATCGCATATCCCTGACATAAAGGTTAATTTCATCTCAGTATATATTGAAAATTTTTACATAAATATGGAAATATCGTTAAATAATTTATTTGACACGAGAGCTTAACTGACTACCACTTATCATATTAATGGACGGTCAACATTTTATTCATTTTTATTAGATAAATGCTCCTTAGCCTGTTACATTCTTTAATAAAAACTATATCTAGTAAACTACAAGTCAGGTACATTTGTGTACGCCGCATTAAATATTATTTCTGCTTTTAATTCCACTTGTAATGAAAATAGTTTTTTGCTAATTACTTATTATTCGTACTACTTTAAGTGTAATGTATGCTATAACACGCTCAGAACTCTTTATTATCTAAAAACAGATTAAAATTAGTTTTTTTTTTTTTGTTATAAGAGGACAAACGAGCGTGCGGATCACCCATGAACTCTTGCAACGTCCGAGGACTCACAAGACAAGACAAGACTCACTTAGCTAAAGTTAATTTAATGATAATAAAGCAAGATCTTAAAACAATGTGATTTATTATATTAAAAGTAAAGTCAGTGATATGAGCTACCTATTAAAAAATATTAAGGATTTAAAACTTTTCGGAATCAGTTGCGAGATATACTTCAGTAGTATGGACGTAGTAATATCTGTCATGGTCTACCAACGCGAGGGTATTTTTCCAGGACGTGTCATAGTAATACTTTTATCTCAATCAAACAGTGATTGCCAGAGTATTTTACAGCTGTCAGCTGATAATTAGAAATTGGTAAATTTATCATCAACCACGGACAGACCGGTCAACTCCGAATTATTATTATACATTATATGACATTCAAGATATAAACTGCTTTTATAAAAAAATACACAAAATACTTAACCATTTTTGTATATATATTCTAATATTTTAATGGCGGTTATATCAACAAGTTTCATTATTACTGTAATTAAAAACATCCTACACAACGTAAGTTATAATTGTCGCACAATAATTGTAGGATGCTCAAAGAAAAAAAAAACATCTATGACACTATTATTATTAAAATATAGAACTTCTTAACAGCAATTATACATATTAAATTTAAAATGGAAAGGACGGTATCCCACATTTCGAGAGATAAAATGAATGAATGAAAGGGCAGGCCTTTTCATTCATTCATTTTGTCTAATTTAAATAGTTTTAAGAACAATAATACAGTTAGTTGTAGATATCATTATTTTATTATTATTAAAAAGATTGTGATATCATTATTTTATTATTGATGATTGTGATATCATTATTTTATTATGATAGATATCATTATTTTATTATTAAAAAGATCGTGATATCTGTATCCTTTAAATTTTATATTTTTAAAGCTCGTTAATTAATATAACTCTTTATAACTAAGGATTGCTTGATCATATAAAATGTACTCTGGCTGTTTGCAATGAATCATGTACTGCTTTAGAATTAAGTGAAAGTTAAATAGAATTTACATTCTTTCACATTTAAATGAATAAACACTTTTTAAATATTGTTTCCTTGTGAGCTTTAGTAATCCAAATATATTTAATTATATGTAATATATTTTATGTATGCTAAAATAGTAATATTAGTTGTATATAGTAATATTACTAAATCTGTCAACTGTTAAAGTATGATTTATCGGTTCTGTACTGTAAACGGGTTTTATAACTTAACAAATTTTATAACATATTTTATAAATTTTTGTGTTATAAAGTACTGTTTGAATTATCTTTAAACATGTTTTTGTCATATCACCTCATAAGTATGCATTTATAATTTAATTCTATTAAAATAATAAGATATTTTCAAATGTACCTAAGATAGATATCGTGCCAAAAGAGATATTTACAATAGGAAAAAAGAACGTCATTATATACTATTCTAAAGTTTCGACTTCATCGATAGAAATTAGTGATTTGTTATTTTTTAATCTGAATTGTTATCAAGTTATTTTAAAGGCTCATAATATGAAGATATTTTTCCTTCTAATAAATACCACATTTTATTTTACGATAATGGAAATACTGTATATCTTATACTTCATTGGTTCTTGTTTTAAAAAAAGAAAGGGATTTTATTGGCTTACCGAAATCTTTTTTTTTAAAATGCGGCTGCTTTTGCACCCACTCGTGTAAGAGTTGAACCGCTTCTTTCATCCGACCCGGCTTATCCAAATTGTATTCCTTACGAACTTCATCAATGGAATCGGGTCTGAACTGCAAAATTCTGTTTTTCGGTATGAAGTCCATTTTTAAAAATTAAACCACCCGCTTCGGCTGCTTAGAATGTATTGAACATGAAACTAGTTTACTGCGACCAGGTCTAACTACTAGTTCACCTAATTGGAAAGAATTAAAGCTTAGGACGTTAATATTATAGGATTCAAGATATTTTAAAGTTTTTTTCACAATACTGCATATTATATTGATATATAAGAAAAACATTTCAAATTAATCCTAAAATGCTAATCTTAGTACGCACAAATAAAAAAAAACTTTTATCGTCGTTTTTGCACATTTAAGGTTTTTATTTAGTTGTTCAAAATATCTTAAAGTAAAAAAATATTTTAATATTATATTCATACTTAATATTTTATAAATTTTATTGTGTTTTGATTTTGAAAATTTTTATTAATAAATACAATTCAACGCGTGCCGTTATTCCTTATGGGAAGTCTAATAAAAAAATATTCGTATTATAAATGAAACTACTCAGTACTTTTTTTTGAAAATTATAAAATATTGAAAGAAATAACGATTCTTATAAATATTCTTAGCATATTAAGAAATTGAACCATATAAAAGAAATCGGTTTGTGAATCAGTTTCTGAACGAGAAAAGAGAGAAGATTAAAAATGAGAAAAAATATAATGATTAATAATTACACAATAACATTTCTTTGTCTTTACAATTACATTACTAATATATAATTGGATTAAATCTCTTATTCTACATCAACATGCAATAATTACGTTTGGTATATAAATAAAATTATTTCAACAAACTTTTGATAAACTAGAATTTAGACTTTAAGAAAAACAATTTAGAAGAAGTAATGTATCTCTTTATTGAAACGAAATAAATTAAATGATCAATGACAATGAGTAAAAAATTATTAATAAACGACAAATGGTATGGACTTTAAAGTGGACAAGAAGACAGGCAGGCAGTCAGGTAAGAAGATTGGTATCTAGACAAACGGATGTACAGGCCACGAAAAGGTTAAGGTATAAGGTAAGGTATAAGGTAAGTCGTATAAGGTTCCATCTTTCATTTAGTAAACGTAAACCAAAAAACAAAAACTCAAGCATCTCTTGTTATCATAACTTTTTGATAACAAGATCCAGCACATATAAGTTTAATAAAAATAAACAATTATATTTTATGATAATTTTGTCGGTTGAAATATAAAAAACATTATCTAGATATATCTTGCATAATAAATTGTAAATATTCTTTGCTAATTCGTATATTGTATTTGTGTTCTTCTTCTAATATTTCTTTATCTAAAATGGGGTCTTCGAGGATAATGTGGGATAGACTTTTTAATTAATATTTGTGTTGTGTACTGGGTTTGTTATTTTTTTCAGTATTCTGTATGCTTGGATGACGTCGGGGAAAAATAGTTTAGTTGTCCTAGCGGTTGTTCCTATTATATAACGAAGGTCCCAAGTGTCAAATGAGCTCGTTCTGAGGTTCCTCTTGACTAATGATATAATATCAGTACCGCAATGATTAATATTACGATATGAGCTGTCATTCGACTCAGAAGTGAAGATGCAGCCGACGTTATTATAATAAATATTACATATTATAATATACTAATATGAAATGAATTTATAATACTGGTTTGTTCTCAAAGACGATCGTTAGTAGCCTACCATAGTAAGTTTATCGTTTATTTATATTAATTTATATTATTTGGTTAGGTAGGGAGAGGAGCGCAACCAGTTGAGCTGAGCGTGAATTCGCATTTTAAAGGGGCCCCTTAAACCTACACCTGGGTCGCAAGTCCCAGGAGCTTTGCACTCCTCTCCCTGCAACGCGATGGGCCCGGCACCCGCACGGTGAATCCATGGAATTCTAAGAAGCTTCGTCTCGTCTCTAGGTTCATATTTTTGTTTTTCTATATTTGGTTTGATGTCTGCACGCTTTGGAACACAGCTTATTGGCCTTTCTATTAGAAGCAATAAAACTCATACATTTAATAATTAGCCTTCGGTGGTTATTACAATTAGTTTTCTTATTTATGGTTTTAAAGCGTCGATCCTTGTGTTTATTTGTTTCTTTAATTATACGACTGATTAAATTTTATGGAATAATTAATTCTTATTGCTGTTTCTTTCCACGCAGTTCCAAATTTTGTTGAAACTATATTTCATAAGTAATTTGAGTCCTCACAATAAATTAGTAAGTGTAGTTTCAGTTTTGTTACCTTTTTAAATTTTCAACGCCGCGATATTTCAGTATTTGTCCTGTTACGAAAATTGAAGTCAACAGAGGCTATTGCAACGGATACGTTTTATCGTCAATAAGGTATTATAATTTCATGATATTTGTATATCTATACAGTGATGAAGGATTTATCTTTTAATATGAAAAAACCTTAATTTGAGGACGAAGTTTTTTAATATGAATAGGTAACAATTTCTTCGTAGATGACGTAAACCCTAGTTGTATCGGTTCCCTATCTAGAACTGATCTGGAAGCCTGGTATTATCGAATTACCGGTATTCAATATTGCCTTTATAGCAATTATCTGGTAATATACAACTTTTAATATAAGTTTATATATAAAAAAGAAAAATAACAGTTTAAATAAATAAAATAATAATAGCTGGCAAACAAGGGTACTGTGAAAATGTTTTTACTTGTTCATTGTCAGCCGCGTCTAAGAATGTAATTAAATTATTTATAATTTGATATAACTATAAGTGTTTATTTTCCTCAAGTCTGAGTCTAACTAGTACATTTATTTTTGTTAATAAATAGTATACGTTTTATTTTTTCAAAAACAATTTCTTAGAAAAAAATGCTATATTGTCTTTTTATTTAAATATTGCACGGTAACTCACCAACTCAAAAGGGTAACAGTATAATAGTAGTCATATTGAGCGTATTCTGGGTCAAGTTTCTGTAATTTTATGTAAAAATATATAATTTTATATAAATTTTTTTCTGTCTGATCAAGATGATATCTTTATAAATACGAAAACCATTATATTATTTATAATTAAAGCTGTATTATTATTATAATGTATGTGATCAAACAAAATATACTTTTTTTTTATTCAGTTAAATAATAAAATATATAACTGACCAAAATTTGTAAGGTCATTCTAATTACCGCATAAAAACAGGCTAAGATACTTAACAAAGATTTCATTGTGTGTTGAGAAATATAATTTATAATTTTTATTTTTATATAACAAAATTCATACGTTTGTTTTTGGTTATATATTTTTATATAAGAGTGTTATATATAGTGATTTATCATCAATCTAATTGATTCAGCAATATTATAGCCAAATGGAAACAAAATATACTCACAATGCCTGTATACTCTTATTATATACGTGTTTTATTCTAGAAAAGAGTCCAGTAATATTATATTATTGTGTTCTAAAGCGATCCCGTAAAGAAAAAGGGATACAATGCTTTTTATCCCTTTTTCTAGATTCATTCTCTTTTTATATTCTTATTTTTTTCTTTTTAAAGATGCTTCTTTACACAATATTGACTGCCTTTTAGTCTATTAGTTGGCATTCAATAACTGCTAAGCAAAAGTTTTCATATTTGATTTCTGCAGAGGATAGAGTTATATCGTGATTCACAGATCTTGCGATATTGTGTCCGATATTTATGTTTGTTAAACACGTGACACGGGGAATCTAATTTGTTTTGAATTTTTTTTTGGAATCATTTGATTTTACAAAAAAAAAACTAAAAATAACTAATGAAAGAATTTTGAATCGTAACGTTATTTGTTATGAAAGAATAATCCTGTAATGTAATAAATTGTTTTAGCCAATAACTATAATACTAGTAGTTTATATTGCTATTATTTATTTATTAAATCGTATAATTGTATGTTTTGATTTTTTTAGTAAACAAACGAGTTTTAATAATAAACGGTATGTAATTATACAGTGATTTTAAATAATTAGATATAAGAACATTGTATGAGCAGCATTTTATACATTAAACCAATTAAAGCTAGGATCGATTAGCAATTATAAATTGCTTCATGTAGAAAATACTCATTGATTTTTTGTTACTTCAGATGTTTATTCTATATCCGTATAAATTGATATTTATTCTTAAATATATAAATTTTATTCGTCACGAAAGTTATATTGACTTTTTACAACTTATCATTTGAATAGACGGTCAATATATTAAACATTTTGACTGGATAAATCCTCAGTCTGATATTCTTTACAAAAACGATAGGGACGGTATCCATCAGGTCGAGTCCAGCTGTTGATGGATTATTCATTCCACCATTTAAAATGGAAGTACTCTTAACATGGCTCAACACATTTTTGGACCAAAATAATACATTTATTTGTCATTATCATTAATAATAAAATCTAAAATGAAAAACTTAATCTAACTTGGAATTTTAACCCAATGGTTATTAAATAATCTGCATTATATTTTGGCTGTGTTTTATAATCAGAAATAAAAATGTGTACTTTAGCGTTAAAGTGATATTATTGGACAAATAATATATATTTTTTTCGGTGCTTGGCCATTTGGAAATTCGGCACGTTTGTTTGGGTCTCCACATTTGTCGGGGGCCAGTCAGATTTAGAACGCAGTGAGAGGTGGAATTGACTAGTCTAAGGCGAAAGGCTGCCTGTCTTCCACTAATGAGCTTGGAATATCCCTAGCAGAAGTCCTTTGGGCCACTGCCCTTTCGGCAGCTACCTGCTTAGTGGTTAAGTAGATGAGCTAGAAATCTACCTGGTCACCCGACTGTCGAACGAGGGTAGGCTTGTGAACTGGCGCTAGTCAGGAAGTGAACGTGCCCCACAGCTCCGGTACCAGCTGGATACTGGTAGTTGGCCAATAAGTTCCAAACGAGCTTTGGCCACATCAAGTCCTTTAAAAGACTACACACACTGTGTACTTAAACTGACTACACTACTGTGTGTTTAAAGTAATTTTATAGGTTCATGGATTTAATAACATTTTTCTAACCATAAATACCACTTTTCATTTTAAATTATTACAAATACTATTTAAGGTATTCTTCAACTTTTCTTTGAAATAAAGAAGTGATTGTAATGGCTGACCAGAATATATTTTCTTAACCCTCGGCAAGCCTGGTAGGGTCTGACAGACCCGAAGTGGCATATAAGTCGCTGTTGTTCACTTACATTTTAATCTCACGCGCTCCCGCGATCAGTAGCTGGCTGTTACGAACATATCTACACACTTCATCAGTCCACAGTAAGTTTTTGAGATATAAGTACTAGTTAGGATAAAAGTGCGCGTGGGTCTCCCAGACCCCACCAGGCACACGGTGTGATTTTTTTTATGAAAGCGTTATTTCATTTATTTTCTTGTCATTATTGATATTTGAGTGCCAAAAGTTATATATTTATGTATTTTTTGATTCAATATAAAAAGGCAACTGCGAGACAATGTTATAGCTAATTTATTATTATTTCTTGAAAAGAATGAGGACGATGACATTATATTTAATTCTAGGCGAGAGGACTATTATCAATTTTTCTAAAAGGTCGAAAAAGCTGATTCTGAGTCCGTAATAGGTGTTTGTTATAGGTTTGTACTGTGTTTTGTGATATTTTCTGACTGAAATGTGTGAAACATGTAAAAGCCATATTTGCAGGATCATTTAATTTTTCAAAACGAAATCACAAGAAAATGTTGATGAGAGTGAAGAAGATTAATTAATTATTATTATAATAATATATATGCGTATATTAATACCTTACGTGCCGTAACATTTAATTAATGATTTTATATATTTAAAACAAATAACATGTTATCAAATATTTAGTAATAATATTTTTTGTTTAAAAAAGTGAGTCTAATTTAATTACAAATATCTAAATAAAGATGATTCGATTTATGTTTTTTTTTATTATTATGAATGGTTTATACCCTAAGAAAGTATTAAGATGCCCAACAAAAAATATATAGAAAAAGTAAAAAAGAAATTCAAATGAATTTCTAGGTCTAAGGGACCCCACCAGGCATAACTTGTAACTTTTTACCACCAGGCATACCAAGGGTTAATGCGGCTGCCTTCGCACCCACTCGTGCTAGAGTTGAACCGTTCCTTTCAGCCTTCGGTCTGTCCTGGATATTGTTTCATTTCGTGTTTCGCATAGGCTTAATAAAGTCCGTATTAGTTTACACATTAAGCACACACAAATAATATAAATATTATATCTGAATATATCTTTTCTGAATCTTTCTTTTACAGACTTAAATGATATTTAAATAAAAGAAAGAAATTGGTTTATCAGAAGAAAACTGAGACGACCTAGCATGGTTATTGTCTTTTGTCCGTAATTCACAATCTATATGTATTATTTATATTTCACTTTATTTGTACAAAATTCATATTGTTTAGTTTATTACCTAATACTTATTTTAAATAATATTGTATGGTGTATATTTATGTAATAAATTATTTTTATGTATATTTAAAATGTTTAACGTTTGGTTACCCGCCAATATGCACCAGATTATAATTTCCAAATAATAGGATTGTCGGAAAGATCTGTCATAATATGTCAGTTTATAATTATGTTCAATAAAGAATTTGAATAATATTATTTGAAGTTATTCTTAGGTGATAATTTTTTATTTTCTCTTTTGTTATCTACTCTCTTCTAATTCGAACTGTTCTATGTATAAAATAAAAAGTGAAAAAGAACGATAGCGTGAACGTGAACGTAAATTGGAAATCAAACGAAAGGCTTTGACCCAAAAAGGAAAATAAAATGTTGAAGAGAATGTTTGTAACGAAAGATACTCTTAAAAGAAGACATAGTAGGTATTATGTGTGGTCTAAGACCTGGCCTACATAATAACTTGCATTTTAAAAATATATATATTTGTTCCTTTATAGGTATGAATATATTATTGTTGTAAGTATATATAGTACATATCCACCCGGTATATATGTAAATATTTAAACTACATTAAGGAAAACTCAAACCAAGTTTTATATTTCAAACAATATTTCAAATTTAATATTATAAACAATATAAAATATTTTCGCCAAGGGACGCTAAATTGCTGCCACTACGAGGAAAAAAGAATTAACTGTCCATAATTATTATCTACTTGTGGAACTTAGGCATTATACTCTACAACATTCAACGTCATAATGTATTTGTTTTATATCATTGATTCCTAAGCGGGATAGTTTTTTGTGTGTATGGTACATAGGGAATGTGGGGAAAAATACCAGTCGCTTTACATACATTATGTAAAAGAGCTATAAGTCAATTATATCAGACAATTTATGGGTAATTATATCCACTTGAAATTGTTGCCTTCCTTTATATTATACGATTTACATTTTTAACTTCGTAGCTACTCCCCGAACGTCTCAAATAAAACATTAGATCCTTACATATCACAATTAGCATTTAGATGAACTGGATGGAGCACTTTGATCATAAATATTTGGTTTCTACTTCCGAATTCAAATTTATTTTCAATTAATTTTTAATATTTACTGAATCATTATTTACGAACCATTTGATTTTATTTTGATGAAATTTTGTTCACAAAAAGAAATTCCAAAAATAACTAATGAAATAATTTTGAATCCTATCATATTATTTTTAATAAAAAGAATCCTAAACGATAATCTGAAATGCTTACAGTCTTTGAACCAAAAAAAAAACCCGCCAAATAACGTCTTGAGCAAAAAATTGCCACTAAAGCTTCCTAAGATCTTGTCAGGATAAGACAGCTGCATTTTCAGTCATTTTATCTGTTGCGGTTGGTTAAAATATCACAAATATCGGACGGATATCTTTATGCAATTATCTTTGGGAATTTTAGGTATCTTTACAAGACTTAAGCATATCTTGACAGTTGATACCAAATTTGAATTAAAGTCAAAATATTTTTTGACTCTACATTTACACTATTAAGCCAATCATTATATTTTTAGAGATGCTTACCGACGTTTTAAATAGCATTGAAGCAGGTTCGCTTATTTTATGCAATTTTTAACTATGCATTACAACGCGTAGTCCTGACAAGAAAACAAAATATAAGAAAATAGTGATGAGGCCAAATCTGTTTATTAAATATTTTTTACATTTTGACATAATATATCATAAGTAATTATCTATATATATATATATATATATATATATATATATATATATATATATATAATGTTCAATACAAATATGTAGAATAAACTTGACCCTTTTTGTTTTTATCGTGTCAGCGCTGTTTCTTCAAATATCAGTAAAAACATTGAAGCATTTTTTCATGACAATCCAGCTAATCTACACTCAAAAGCCTGAAACTGCCAGGCATTCCTGCATATTGCTCAGAGAATATATCTTTCTGTCTGCATGATTCATCGGTGCCAGCGTTGTTCATATTAGCTATGCGCTCCATATGTTCGGTAGATGATAGAATATCAACCCATTCTTCTGTAAATAGATTATGGCTAAATATGTTATGTATACAAATGGCTTATGCCAGAACTTTTGTTCACAGAAAGCTGTTATATTTTTCAGTTATAATTTACAGCTTTTCATTTGTATTATTTGTAGAAACATTTTTTCTTGCAATACACTTATTTGGATTCAGATCGGTCCATCGGCCAAACAGAGAAGGACAAATACAAAAATAAAAGGTTATACGTTGTCTTACTTACCAGAAAGTACTTTTATAGACCTTTCCTCCCCTCCATATTCTATCGGTAATATTTCTTTTGGCAGCACTTTTTGAATATCTTCTTTTTTTTTGTAAACGTGAATCCGTTCACAAAGTTTTTGACTTAACACTTGTTTTACAATGGATATTAATGCATCCACAAATTTTGAAGGAGATATAATGTTTATGCATTTAATTCTCATACCATACCCTTCCTGTAATTTAAATTATTAACAACAATATGTCTAAAATTATTAATCTGATAAACTTTACTAGTCACTTAGGTTTACTTACAATCATTATTTTAGCTGCTTCCCTTAACATTATAGGATTTATTCGTGTCACAAAATCCATCACATTTGCTTCCGAAAAGTCCGACACTAAAATGAATCCTTTTAAGTAATCGTGTGTTTTCAAATACTCCGCTAACTGTGAAAACAAAGACGAGTAGATGTTACCTTATAAGAAAGATACTAAATTGTAAAAAAAATTACTTACAATAATATGTTTTTTGAAATAATCATAAATCTGCGAGGCTTCAAATGGTACATTGTTGTATTTCATTATATTTACTCTATAGTGGTCAGGAGTTAATTTTGGTAATATCGCTGCGTGGCTGAAAATAATTTTATATAAAAATTAAGTTATATAAATAATAATGAAAATATCAAATTTCAGATTATTTAAAACCAATCAGGAAATTGCAAATAATATGTCAGAAATATAAATAAAATAATTACACAACTTTATGTAAGTGTACGAAGTCAGTTTTAACATTGTAGTCACCAAAATATATTGGCATAAGTGTCCTCATAGTACACATTTTATCCAACTGAGCTTTTGCACGTTCCAAAGATCCCTTACTTCCCAATAATGTAGTCTCCAAATAAAACGGATCTGAAACAAGAACGAACAATTACACATGGTTAAAAAAACCAGCTTTAATTTAATAATTAAAAAACTCAATAACAGTAATTATTTTGGTTCTTCAATATTCGAATTTATAATTGATTTATCATATTTGTTTTCAGTCATAAATTGTCTCTTAAATTTTACGTAAAAATATTAATTTAGAAAAATAAAACACAATGAGACCAAAAGGATGCTCTCGCTTAGACCTTTTCTGAATGTACATTTTAGCTGATATTTCTGAACGCATATCTCTGTCATAAAGGTTAATTTCATCTCGGTATATATTGAAAGTTTTACTTAAATAAAGAATGATCTATATCTATAATAAATCTGTAAAAGAGTTTTATTATATGCATTGAAAAAAAAAACCAAAAGAAATACCTAGTAACAGAAGCCAAAAAAATTCAGTCATTCAGTTTTGTCTGTTGTCCGGCTTTCACGCAAAAACAACTTGACAGATTTTGATGAAACTTAATTTGTTTTATAGCTATTAGTCTTTGCAAACATATAGGCTATAATCTTCCTATAATCTTGATATAATACGAAACGTATAGGCTATAATAGCTATAATAAATGAAAGTTTTTCTCTAAGCAAGCGATAAATGTAAAATCCTTTGAACTAATTAAGCTGATTCTCTTTTTTCTGTAAATGGTTCTTATGAAAGAATAAAAATAAAAAAGTTTCGTAAAAATAAAAAAATAAAATAACTTAAGGAATACATCAATTTTACTTTGGTCGTAACTATCAAACGTAAAATTGATAAATCATGTAAAGCAAATGAATCGGTCGGATTTATATTATATTTTTTATAATTATTAATTGTATTAACTCCAATTTAATATTAATTGATAAGATAGGACAACGTCCGTCGGGTCCACTAGTCGTTAAATTAATTTATCTTTTATGTGAACTTAACATAAATTCAGGGATTATAGTATGGGGTGAAATATGACCCGAAGCCCGTTTATGATAGTTACTTCGAAGATATGAAGTTTGACGGAGTACTGGTTGTCATATCAGGGGACGGTGAACTTTTTGTACAAAAAAAAAATAACAACTACAAAAACAACCACAATTTTCAATAATTTTATATTACTTCATGATTAAGAAAAATGATTTTGTTGGCTTACCGAAATCTTTTTTTTTGAAATGCGGCTGCTTTTGCACCCACTCGTGTAAGAGTTGAACCGCTTCTTTCATCCGACCCGGCTTATCCAAATTGTATTCCTTACGAATTTCTTCCAAGGAGTCGGGTCTGAATTGCAAGATCCTGTCTGTCGGTATGAAATCCATCCTTTCAAGTAACCTTCCGCTTCGGCTGGTTTGGATGTACTGAATATGAATTCACTTCACTGCCACCACATTGGCCTTGAGATTAGCTCGTTTTGCAACCTTAATCATTTCTGTTCCGCATAGGCATTATGAAATAACAGGACCTTAGACTTTTTACGATTTAAATTAGTTTTTATTATATAATATATGACATTAATACATAAGGTGGAAAAAAAAACATACATATCTTGTACTTTTTTCTTTTCATACTTCTTGACAGTGCGCAAGCAGAAAATCCTTGAACATTTATAATTATTATAAGAAAAATGTCGTGTTCTATAAACTGTTTTGAACAATGTTTTAATTTGATACAAATATGAACTATTCTTGACTAAACTATACCATACTTCAGGTATAGTCTAATAAAATTAACTCGTTTATAAAATAAATATTATCCTTGCTTTAATACACTATTTCATTAAATAAATAAACATATAAATATAAAAAAAATTAATAAAATTTCAAGGCGTGTGATAAAAAAACAATAATAAAAATATAACGAGGGAAAATGACAAAAATACAATAGTAATTAATTAATAATAGTACCTAATAATTACGTTAATGAATTATTAATTGGGTAATTACACAATTTTTTTTGCCTGTCCTTATAATTATATATTCGTCGATCCAGTATGTATTTGCAAAATGGCGGCGACGGTGGGGGGCAAGATATAGTGTTGTCTTCGGATGGTTCTTGCAGTTCTCCGTTACTGGTCATTGTAATACGTTGTGTACAGATTGAATTTACCGTGTCACTTTTGGAATTATATAAGTAGTAATTCTAAAAGAAACTAGTCGGGCATATTCTGATATAATTCCACGTGAATACAGCCGGGTAAATATAAATATAATAGTTTCAATATAAGAAAGTTAAGTAGAGGTCTGCTAAATGATTTACACTTTATTAAACAACAATATCAAATGATATATTATTTTTATATAGAATCACTATGGCCCATGGAAAGGAATACAATAGCGTACTAAGAACGCTATAAACGAATGGCTAGTGTGGTCTTCGTTTAAAAAAGAAATACGCTATTTCGTTCCTCTCTTAAGAAGTGATTAGATCGTAGAAGGAACCTACATTATGATTTATAAGTTTCGAACCCCATCAGTTCAGACGCTGATTGATAACTAAATGTATTCGAGCTTCTTCTTAAATATAAAGGAGAAATAACAGTTTTTATATTTAAACTTTCGTGAATCATGACTATTATATTTATATTTACCCGGCTGTATTCACGTAGAAATTAAATCGGAAAGTGCCCGACTAGTTTCGAACCCGTTCGGGGTCCTTAATCATGAGCTCTGAGCGTGGCGGACTCGCGGCGAGTCCGCCACGCGAAACTAGTCGGGCACTTTCCGATTTAATTTCTACGTGAATACAGCCGGGTAAATATAAAGAGAAATAACAGATTCAAACACCATTATAATATCATTACTTGGCTGCCAGGACTTAATGAGACAATTTCGCATCAAAATCAGTTAAGTGTATTATTGACTAAATAAGCAATCGAACTATTTTATATTTTTTTTCTTGCTAATTAATCTTGCATCAGATATGAAATAAAAGATCAACTCGCCTTGAACTGTGCCGGTCAAATATTGTAAACCTCTCGTGTGACATCGTTTCTTAGCTTGTTGTATACATTTCAAATATAAATAAATACGTTCCATCTCGGAATACCCGGAGGAAAGTCACCAGTTTTCATCTTTGAGCATCGCATCGCAGAATATTTGCAATAGAATAACAATATAGTTTTGTTTGATCACGCAACGTATATATATTTCTTAGCAAAACTGTATCTGGTAATGTTATAGTTTTAAAATCGAAAGAATTTTCAAAAGCCATGTAATTATCAGAAATTGGATTGATGTTTAAAGATAACATTCTTAACCTTTAAGTTCTGGCGTGGTACAGTCAGGTCAAAAATGGTGAAGTGACGCGACTCAGACGGCGTAACGTAAATAATTAATAAATAGTAACCTATAACCACATTATTCATTTAAAATGTTTTGTACATTATTTATTAACTTGGAATATAAAACAAAAACAACAAGTATTCATACGAGATCAATATTTATAAGGTATGAATTAAGTAACATATATTTAGCACTCTTAAAGACATTTATCACTTTAATCTAGCTATAGTATACATTTTGTTCATTTATATGACAAATATTCTCAAATCAGTAATTATTTACAATCTGTAATCAAACAATAACAACTATGGGAATAAAAAAGATTCCCATAAAGATACGGCCCGGGAACACTCCCGGGCCGTATCTTACATACACATGCTTTCTAGTTATTTGTAACGAACAACGCAACATTTTTTTTAAATAGCAGCCCACGTGTCGATTTCAAGTTGTTGTGGTCTGCTGTTACTATCATCCAAATGAATATAATTTAGAAGAGTGAGAAACTGGAATCGAGCAGATGACATCATGCAGCGAATTATTTCATCCCCAGAACCACCAACAATAAACCAATGAAAGCTTTTATTTCTTTACGGTGGAGGGTCTCAGTTATATTTTTCGGACTCTTATACTTCATACGAGTCTCTGATAACTTCTGATTTTTGGAAGTATCAACTATATCATATTAGTGTCAAATTACTCAAGCCAAATAGATTCCGAGTCAGCGAAGGTTTTTGGTTGAGATCGAGGCTTGGTAATTGTTTTATTTTGATGTTGACTGTAATTTTCCTTATCTTTTTCATCTTCTCATTATTCAGATTACGTTTCAAGATCGTTTTGCAGGAAAAAAGGTTGTGCCTGTTCATCGTTGACGTCGCTAAAATCACCCTTTATTTCTATTACTAACCAAGTTTTTATGGTATTTTCGAAGTCCACACTGGCGCTAGACATCACCCGTTTTCTTTAACCATTAGTTTTGGATTTGAACTGGGTTGTTCCTGGTAAAAAAACAAGTAAATAATGAGGTGATGTCTGGAAAACACTTCGAAAAATATACCTACACTAATATTGATCTAACATTCAACAGATCTCAAACGTTAATATTGACTTTACGTCTCAGAGACACTAACAAGTTCCACAGTCAAAAGTGTTGATTCATCGCTTTCGAGTCCTTGAGTTACCAATAATCGCGTAAAATGCTGAAGGCAACAGAAATGGTCGGGTGGTATCTATAAAAATAACGTAATAAAACTCAGAAATATGCGGCCGCCGAAATATACCCACGTCATTACTTAAATGTTAAATATTTTAATCACTTTTTCTATATTTTATTTTTTCCAAAATATAAGAGATCTCAGGACTGAAACTGATAACTTATATCGTGCTATACTAAAATGACATAATTTTCTAAAATGACATCACAAGTATTGAGTTTATGAACGACAGATATGTGGTTTACAGACTGGATCAATCAATTTGTAAAATATTTAAGCAATAGAACATATTGTAAAGTAACCATCGTCGGTTTCTCTTTTTTTTTTTAAACTTAAACTAAGTTGACGCTTGACTACATTCCACCTGATGGGAAGTGGAAATGTAGTCGTAGGTGGTAAAGCGCATCAACTTAGTAAAAGCCTATTCACTCTTGCCTTGAAGACACCCACATTGTACTTGGACGGAAATACCGACGCAGGCAAGCTGTTCCACTCCTTCGCTGTCCGATTTAAAAAAGATGAAGCGTAGCGCTTCGTTCGGACATGCGGCGCGTCTACTACAAAAGGATGGATGCTCGCTGTGCGTCGGAACGTCCGGTGATGGAAGGGGGATGGGGGAATTAGTTCATGTAATTCCTTCGCACACTCACCAAAATGTATCCTATAAAATACTGAGAGGCTAGCAACTCTACGTCTATGTCCGAGGCTATGAAGATTGGCTTCCACCAGTTCAGGGTCGCCAATTAGCCTTTTTGCACGCCTCTCAATTGTGTCCAGAGCAGCAAGATGACATTTTGCGGCACCAGCCATTAAATGGCCACAGTACTCCACACACGACCGGATCTGTGCTTTATATAATGTAAGAAGTTGTCCCGGTGTGAAGTACTGCCGGACCTTTGCAAGGACACCAAGCTTGCTGGCGGCTGCTCTTACTCTAGACTCAATGAACCGACCAAAGTTGAGGTTCGAGGAAATCTCTATCCCTAGCAACTGAAGTCGGTCACTGTATTCCAAAGATACATTCCGGAAAGTAGGAGCCAAGGTGAAAGGGCTCCTTTTAGCGATGAATAAACACGTCTGCGTTTTGGCGGCGTTGAATTTAACAAGGTTGGCATTGCCCTATACGGAGACTGCCTCTAGCTTGTCATTCAAACGTTGCACCATGGCTTCTCTTTCAGCCTGTACTTGATCTCTACTGGCCCGAGTACTCGGCAGGTATCTTTCCACCACTGTGCTGTCGTCTGCATACCCATAGATACCGGGTTTGAGCAGATCGTTAATATGCAGCAGGAAGAGAGTTGCAGAAAGAACGGACCCCTGAGCAACTCAGATAATGTTTTATGAAACTGATAAATTTAATACATTGTAATAGCAATAGTAATGTTTATTTTATTTAGAAATCTTCTATACAGCAAATTCAATCAAAACGCTATTTACATGCTATTGCTATTGCGAAGTATAACTTAAAAACATTGACTGCGATAAAATAAATGCTGATACGAGAATGTATATGTTCGGTATAATTATAAATGATGCCAATGAAAGCTGAATCTAGCTTTTTCGACAAATTATAACATACCAAAAAAAAATAACAAAAATATTCCCGTGTACCCACATGTGAGCTTTGACTTTGACAGTCACAACGAAGCACATCCCTAGAGTGCCTTACTGAAAGCTTAATCAAGTTCAGTCAAATTTATCACATTGCTCTGGTGTTTTTAGAACACAATATACAGATCCCACCTCTGATGACAACGCCAATGATAGCGGAATGATAGGGCCATATCATTTAAAATCGGTGTTACAGCGTTCATATTACCAGTGTTGTAAAATAATAATACTGACAACCCTTATTTACAATTAAAACCTCACCTTGATGCTCTAGGCAAACTGACAGTTTCATTTTATTTAAAAGTTTCCAGATTCCCGCTTCCAGAAGAATGGACCATTGGATTATCCAAACTTTCCGAAAACGACTTTATCAACAATTTAATTGACGTTACCGAGTTTGCCATACTATTAAATAATTAATTGTCGAATTTTAATCAAACCAATATTTTTATCCACGACATATATTTTATTACATATATTTATATTACAATATATTTGTTAAGGCTCTTATAATTTTGCTGCAGTACGAACTTTTTGAAATAAAAATATCTGTTATCAGGACAACGACACAGTAAAAAAACTCTGTATAGCATTTTACTTAAATATAATTTCAGACAAAAATAAACTTTTTTTTAATCATAATCAAACTAATCTACACTCAAAAGTCTAAAACTTCCAGGCATTCCTGCATATTGCTCAGAGAATATATCCTTTTGTCTATATGACTCGTCGGTGCCAGCGTTGTTCATATTTGCTATGTGGTCCATATGCTCGGTAGATGATAGAATATCAACCCATTCTTCTGTAAATAGATTATGGATAAATGTATGGCTTCTGTTTGAAATTTTGTTCAGTTTTACAGATATTATTTACAGCTCATGTGTTTAATCACTTTTTTTTGACATATTTTAATTTATATCGTTCCAGCCCTTGCCAAAAAAGGACATAAATACAAAAAAATATAAATTAATAATATTGTGAGCAGTGAAACGTGAAATGAATATTTATTACGAATGTAACATTAAATTTAACAATTAATAAAATTGTTAAGAAACAATCTAAATATTAAAAAAGTTTCATCATGCTATTATGATTTTTATAATTTGCCAGTTTCTCACCAGAAAGTTCTTTTATAGACCTTTCCTCCCCTCCATATTCTATCGGCAATATTTCTTTTGGCAGCACTTTTTGAATATCTTCAGCTCTCTTGTAGACTTGAATTCGTTCACAAAGTTTTTGACTTAACACTTGTTTTAAAATTGATACTGATGCATCCACAAATTTTGAAGGAGATATAATATTAATGCTTTTAATTCTCATACCATACCCTTCCTGTAATTTAATTAGTTAAAAATAATGTGCCTTAAATTATAAATTCATTAAACGTTACTGGTTACATGGCTTTACTTACAATAAATATTTTGGCTGCTTCTCTTAATACCATAGGATTTGCTCGTATCACAAAATCCATCACATTTGCTTCTGAGAAATCTGCTACCAATATAAATCCTTTTAAGTAATCATGTGTTTTTAAATACTCTGCTAACTGTTAAAACAAATTCAAGTAGATGTTGATTTATTAGAGAGATACCAAAAATGATTAAAATATGACTTACAATGATATGATTTTTGCAGTAATCATAAATCAGTGAGGCTTCAAATGGTATATTGTTGTATTTTATCATGCTTACTCTATAGTGGTCAGGTGTTAACTTTGGTAATATTGCTGTATGCCTGAAAATAATTTTATGTAAACATTTTAACTTTTCATATAATTACAAAAAAAAGCTGATTTGAAATTGTATTGATGAAGCAGGATATAGAATTTAAGAAATATAATAATATACATACATCACTTTATGTAAATGTACGAAGTCAGTTTTAACATTGTAGTCACCAAAATATATTGGCATAAGAGTCCTCATAGTACACATTTTATCTAACTGAGCTTTCGCACGTTCCAAAGATCCCTTACTTCCCAATAATGTAGTCTCCAAATAAAACGGATCTAAAGTATAATAAAAGCAGATACACGTGATAATAATATCCAAAAACAATTATTACCCTAGTAATAAAAATCGCTTACACTAATTGTCTTCACTAATTGTCGATTATGATTCGATTAAATCATTGATTTAAATATAATGACATGTATCATTAATTAAACAAAACGTACGTACGACAAACGGTACGTAAAACCAAATAGAATAAAAAACTAAATAAAAATCAAAAACCTATGGTCTGCGAAGAAGTGTGAGAAGCTGTTTTTTTATTTTGTTTTACAATTATTACTCACGGACAGATCGTCTGTGCTCTTTTTGACCTTTTACAATTTTTGTTATATTATATCATTTATTGATTGAGATGTAAACAACATGCACAAGAGAAAAAAATATTAGTAGGAATCTTAAAAACTATGTTTGTCAGTCCTTTGCACAAGTTTATCACAAAAACGAGATCAACCACAATTTGCAACAGAGAAATCATTTAAAGATTTTTTCATCAAGGCAAAATTTATTAAAATGACAAAACAAAATATAACGCTATACGAGTATAACCGTAAGTAATTCCACCCATTTATCTAGTATACTACAAGGAAGATATATTTGCGTTCATCGCATTTTATATTCTTTTTGCTTTCAATAAAAATATTAGTATAAAATCTTTTCGATTTTTTAATATACACCACATGCTTCAAAATTTGAATATGAATAGGGACCTATGTCCTAGCAGGTAAAAAGGTAAGTTTGTAGGTATTTAAGTTGGTAGGCAGGTAAGAACTGGGCCGAAATTCGATGCATTTACTCGCAATCACGCGCATATTGATTTAAACATTGGATTGGCCTCGCTACTAGTAAAAAGACCTCGCTGCTAAGATGACAGTTACTCATAAACAGCATTTAATTATCTCGGCGTGTCAGCAAATTATTCTGTGAATGTTGCAACCGTCCCAAAATTTAATAAATAATTTATATAATAATTTTATAAAATGTTGTAGTCGTACTGCTTGACATGTCTTTAAACATGTATAGTCATGTTACATTTACTTTAATGTTTTTATAAATATATAATAAATATTAATATAATTAATATGTTAGAAGAAATATTATACAAAACTAGTTTATAGCGGGGATTTGATGAAATAAAACTTCTACTGGATATTATAAGTGTTAGGATTATTATATTATAAGTGTTAGGATTATTATATTATAAGTATTAGGATTATTTAGAAAACTTGTAGATTTACATTATATATAAACTTGACGCATAAGAATATTGATATGTCCACGATTTTGTTATTTATTTTGTTTATAAATACCACTCTTCATTTAGCAATAACATAAATACTATCTAGCTTATACTTAATTTGATCTTTATTTAAAAAAATATTTTTGTGACTTACCAAAATCTTTTTTTGTAAAATGCGGCTGCTTTTGCACCCATTCGTGTAAGAGTTGAACCGCCTCTTTCATTCGACCCGGCTTATCCAAATTGTATTCCTTACGAACTTCGTCAAAGGAATCTGGTCTGAATTGCAAAATCCTGTCTTTCGGTATGAAATCCATTTTTATAAATAATCAATAAAAATAAATAACCACTCGCTTTGGCTGCTTTAAATGAACTAAACACAAATCTAGTTAACTGCCACTACATTGGCCTTGACATTGGCCGGTTAGGAAAATTTAGCATTTTGTGATCCGCGTAGACACGCGGATCACAAAATGCTATGTCTATCTAATCATGTCTATGATAGTGTGGGGAAAGATTTTTTTAAAATTATAGTAGTTTTAATTTATATTTAAAAGATTTAAATTATTTTATATTACACTTTTATTGTACACTGGTTATGTAAAATTTGTGTATTAATGATTTCATATAATCTTAGAATATAGATATTATGTATTTTATCATTATTTTAACAGTTTTTAGTTATTTAACATACTTCATATACTACTAATTTTAAAAATAAAAAAAAACATAAATTAATACTATGAATTTTATAAAAAACACTGCGGGGTATTGAAATTTAAATGATTACATGTTTAGAATATGAAAGAATAAACAATTCAAAATAAATCGCTTTGTGAAATAATAAACTCCGTTTGGAACAATACAAAAAGGGCATTAAATATATTAAACTATTGATTAGACAACCTTGTTTTTATTTTTATAATTATATTCATATTTGACTGGTATTTGTCTGAGAAGGCAAAGAAGTTCAGTTCTTTGCCTAGGCGACAAAGGGTCGGACAAGGTTATAAGGACCAATTACCGAAAATATTAACTTACCGGCCAAACAAATATGATTTAATTAGCAATTCATAACATAGAGGCAGAACGCCCAAATGGGCATTGAAAATAACAGACCAACATCATTCTGAGTAATTAAAGTTTCACAAACATCACAAAAACTTAAATTCACTTAACAATTATTTCTCGATTTCGCCACTTATCACAAGTGATTCTAGGGAATCCGCAGTTCTTAATAGTTTAAATAATATAACTCCACCTATCTGTGACAATTTTACCTTCTCTGAAATTACGGAGTGTGATGTTAAGGCAGCTATATATAATATTAATTCCAGAGCAATAGGCAGTGACAATATTAGTCGTGACATGTTGATTCCTCTTCTTGACATTGTATTGGCTGTTATTACACATATTTTTAACTTTTCCTTAACTAACAATACCTTCCCTGCTTCCTGGAAATCAGCACATGTCATTCCTCTGCCCAAAATCAACAATCCGAGCTCTCCCTCCCACTTTCGTCCCATATCAATTCTTACATTTCTATCCAAAGTCTTAGAAAGCCTCGTATCCAAACAATTATCAATTTTCTTAAACAATAACAACCTCCTTAGTCCTTACCAATCCGATTTTCGTACCGCGCATAGCACATCCTCTACCTTGCTTAAAGTCACTGATGACATAAGATATGCTATGGACAATAAATCCCTCACTATCCTCATCCTATTAGATTTTAGTAATGCTTTTAATACAGTGGATTTTGATATATTGCTTGGAAACATGCGCAGTCTTAACATATCTCCACCTGTAATTAACTGGTTTCATTCTTACCTGCATGGACGTCAACAGATTACCTGTGCTGATGATACGTCCTCAGATTGGGCTGAGCTTTCTGCTGGCGTCCCTCAGGGCGGCGTACTATCTCCCATACTTTTCTCTATTTTCATTAATGAAATTACAAAAACCCTTTCTTGCTACTACCATCTCTACGCTGACGATTTGCAACTTTATAGGCATTCAACACTTGAAGATCTAAATAGTACCATCAAACTGATTAACTATGACTTAAACATTATAAAAGAATGGGCTGAGTCTTTTGGGCTTTTAGTGAACCCCATAAAATCACAGGCCATTTTAATTGGTAGCAGACACTTTCGCAATAAGGTTGTTATTAATCAGCTCAGTAATATACTGTACGATAATTCGGTTATACCCTATTCGGATGAAGTTAGGAATCTAGGATTAATATTTGACAAATACTTATCTTGGACAGCGCAAGTTAACAACGTGAGCAAGCGCATTCATATGTCAGTTCACTCCCTGAAACGTTTGCAGAATTTCCTACCATTGCGGACTAAAATTCTTCTAGCACAATCTCTTTTGTTACCCCTTCTTGACTACGCGGACATTTGCTATTCGGATGCATCTGAGGAGCTGCTTAATAAACTAGTTCGTCTTCAAAACTTGTGTATCCGCTTTATTTTCGGACTAAACAAGTTTGACCACATTTCAGATTTCCGTCGTCAACTTAAGTGGCTCCCTATCCGTTTTCGCCGGAATATGCACATCCTAACCACGCTGTACAACGTTTTCTCTAAACGTACCCCCTCTTATTTGCATGAACGTTTTCAACTCTCACTTCCCATTAGCCGCCCAAAACGTTCCTGTGTCCTAGAAAAAACTTTTGATATTCCTACCTATAAATCCCACTTTTACTCCAAATCTTTTACCGTACATGCAGCAAGGTTATGGAATTCCCTTCCATCTAATGTTACTTGCAGCCCTTCCGTCATGGCATTTAAACGAAGACTGAAGCACTATTATCTATCACAATCATAAATTATATATATTATTATGTATGTATTTATATGTATATATTTATATTTTCATTTATATGTATATGTATTATTATTATTATTATTTTATTATCATTTATTAGTATTACAATTAAGTATTAAATATCTATGTACCTATCTCTGCCATCAAAACCTATCCAACACTCGTGGGTAGCTGGAAGAGATCTCTCTGTAGAGATAAGCTTGTCCAATGTATACGTCTTTGTTCATTTTCATTTTTGTGTAACTTATTGTGGTATATGAAATAAATAAATAAATAAAAATAAAAATAAATAAAAACTCAATTCAATCGACCATAAAAACTTGATAAAATAAATAATGAAATATCATTGGAGCCAACATTTCATCATACCATAATCCCATTATATAGAACAATATGACAAAAATGGAAGACTTGAATAGTGCCGAAATCCTGAAAGCTTGCCACCTCCCATAAAAAGACAGCCGTGCCAATTATAGACACAATTTCAATCACCTCCATCCTCTGCAAAATTAAGCAGTGTGTATAGAACTGGCGCCTTTAAGCATACCTAAAAGGTATAGCGATCCACTGGGGACCTTCTAGTGTATGCTACAAATATTTTGGGTGAGGCCGTCTGACGAATTGAGAAGCGATCGGCGTCTCTCTGGACGTCTCGAAGGCACTTGATAGGGACTGGCATGCGAGACTTATAAGCAAGCTTTCACCGAGCTGGGCAACGGACTTTCTGAACGTGAGAGCAGTTGTCGACGGATGTTTCTTGGAGCCCTTGACAATAAATTCTGGAGTTTCTCAGTGGTCCGGTCCTTCTACGACTTTTTTTCTGCTGCTCATACACGATCGGCTATACTTATATAATATTGGCATTTAAACAGGCGTTCATTCTTTTACATTATTGAGCAAGAATACAACAATATACCGCTGAGCAAACGATGGTACAATATGCTCGTGACATTGTATCAGTATCCAAGAACTATAACAATATAGAAAAGCTGAATCTTCATTTCGTAACACTTGGAATTCTTTGTTATTCATTTAAAATATATTTGTCACTCTTGATTTCTAATACTATGCGAGTAGTAATCATTTTAGTTATAGTCATAATTATAGTTACAATTCAAATATTGTCCAAAAAAAAGAAAAAGGGAACGATATTCTTTTTTTTTATTTCTTATTATAGATATTTACATTGCTTGGATTAATATTCCATGATTGATTTTTTAATGCCACGTTCCAAAATTTGGTTGCGTGCACTGTGTAAGTACTTGAAAGGAAGCCGGTATGATGCGAAGGAATGGAAAGATTAGGATTGGAGGAAGAGCGAAGATGACGTTCGTGAGTACTTCTTAGTAATTAAAATTTATATTTTAAAGTCTAAAGAGCTAGGGGAACGCTAGGTATAAAGTGCAAATGATACAAATATCTAAAGGATCTCCGCTCACGGAAAAGTTGCAAGTTCGAACGGTACCGAGAGATAGTTTCATAATCATTCAACCCTTAAATGACAATCAAACAAAAAAGAAAAAAAAAACTTTTTAATTGTTTATTCGAGGAACAACGACACATTAGTCAATAAATAATTATTACAGACTAAAAATTTACTTATTAAAACCTAACATGCTATTTTAATTAATAGTTTTTTTTTTATACTTTAACAGAAAAAACAAATGTTCTTAAGCCTCAAATGGCAGTTTAAGCCTCAAATAGTTATAGAAATGTCATTTCTATAACTATTTAAATATTTTGGTCAAATATTTTAAATGTCTATCATTTGTGAAAAGCGAAAATATTAAATTGATTATTTACAGTTTATCATGGTGACTTAATTAATCTGTGATATTAAGTAATGTCATAGGAATTGAATGTTACCAGTTTTAGGCTTCGACAAGTTTTGCCTAATTTATATTTTTCATAATGGTGTCGTACTGTTATTATATAAAAATAATAAAAAATATATAAATTAGGTAAAATATTATTTGAAGGTAGCTGTCATTTGTTTCAGAAGCATAAGTAGCTTACGTTGTTTAATTATTCTATTTAACAAAATGTAATCAATTTATTATATTGTCTCTCTCAAAGACGATCAGATATCCCGATCGCTTTTAAATTAATTGATTAATTATCTCATTTGCTCGATTTCTCTTTTCCTGTTTCCTGACTGTAACTGAACGTGGCCAGTTATTATTGTATTTCCGATCTTCAATATTGCTTTCAATCAAACTAATCTAACTAATCTACACTCAAAAGTCTAAAACTTCCAGGCATTCCAGCATATTGCTCAGAGAATATATCCTTTTGTCTATATGACTCGTCGGTGCCAGCGTTGTTCATATTTGCTATGTGGTCCATATGCTCGGTAGATGATAGAATATCAACCCATTCGCCTGAAAATAGATTATGGATACATATGTATAGCTTCTGCCAGAATTTTTCTTCAGTTTTACAGATATTATTTACAGCTTCTAGAACTATCATCAGTACATTTCTAGAACGTACTTCAAAGGCGGCATTGGTAGGTTCATTCCAAATTTGGTTAGGTAGGGAGAGGAGCGCAACCAGGTGAAGGTGAGCGTGAATGCGCATTTTAAAGGGGCCCCTTAAACCTAAACTTGGGTCGCAAGTCCCAGCGGCTGTTTGCACCCCTCTCCCTGCAACGCGATGGGCCCGGCACCCGCACGGTGAATCCATGGAATGCTAAGAAGCTTCGTCTCATCTTTAATCACTTTTTTTGACATATTATAATTTATAACGTTCCAGCCCTTGCAAAAAAAAGGACAAATACACAAAATCATAAATTAATAATATTGCGAGCAGTGAAACGTGAAACGAATTTTTATTACGAATGTAACATTAAATTTAACAATTAATTAAATTGTTAAGAAACAACCTACAGATTAAAAAAGTTTCATCGTGCTATTATGATTTTTATAATTTGCCTGTTTCTCACCAGAAAGTTCTTTTATAGACCTTTCCTCCCCTCCATATTCTATCGGTAATATTTCTTTTGGCAGTACTTTTTGAATATCTTCAGCTCTCTTGTAGACTTGAATTCGTTCACAAAGTTTTTGACTTAACACTTGTTTTAAAATTGATACTAATGCATCCACAAATTTTGAAGGAGATATAATATTAATGCTTTTAATTCTTATACCATACCCTTCCTGTAATTTAAATAGTTAAAAATAATGTGTCTTAAATTATAAATTCAATAAACGTTACTGGTTACATGGCTTTACTTACAATAAATATTTTGGCTGCTTCTCTTAATACCATAGGATTTGCTCGTATCACAAAATCCATCACATTTGCTTCTGAGAAATCTGATACTAATATGTACCCTTTTAAGTAATCATGTGTTTTTAAATACTCTGCTAACTGTGGAAACAAAGTCAAGTAGATGTTGATTTATTAAAGAGATACCAAAAATGAATAAAATATGACTTACAATGATATGATTTTTGCAGTAATCATAAATCAGTGAGGCTTCAAATGGTATATTGTTGTATTTTATCATGCTTACTCTATAGTGGTCAGGTGTTAACTTTGGTAATATTGCTGTATGCCTGAAAATAATTTTATATAAACATTTTAACTTGTCACATAATTACAAAAAAAAGCTGATTTGAAATTGTATTGACGAAGCAGGAAATACAATTTAAGAAATATAATAATATACATACATCACTTTATGTAAGTGTACAAAGTCAGTTTTAACATTGTAGTCACCAAAATATATTGGCATAAGAGTCCTCATAGTACACATTTTATCTAACTGAGCTTTCGCACGTTCCAAAGATCCTTTACTTCCCAATAATGTAGTCTCCAAATAAAACGGCTCTGGAACGAATGGAACGTCAATAAAGAAAATAATTAAATATGCCAAACTTGACTTGAGTAGCGTTCCTGATGTGTTTGTTCACATAGCTCTATCATAAGGGTTTATTTCATATCTGTACATATTAATAGTTTTTCTTAAATGTAGAAATATTCTTGAATAAATTGATTGATATGATTTTTACTTATAAGATAAATGAACGATCAACAAATACATTTTGTACTGCTTGACATGTCTTTAAACATGTATAGCCATGTTACACTTACTTATATGTTTAAATAAATATATAATAAATATTAATATAATTAATATGTTAGAAGAAATATTATACACAACTAGTTTATAGCGGGGATTTGATGAAATAAAATTTCTACTGGATATTATAGGTGTGAGGATTATTTAGAAACCTTGTAGATTTACTTTATAATAAAAACTTGACGCATAAGAGTATTGATATGTCCACAATTTTTTTATTTATATTGTTTA
The DNA here is from genome assembly GCA_963555665.1 of Dircenna loreta. Taxonomy (NCBI): domain Eukaryota; kingdom Metazoa; phylum Arthropoda; class Insecta; order Lepidoptera; family Nymphalidae; genus Dircenna; species Dircenna loreta. Next base: position 3,205,776 of record OY743102.1, read on the forward strand.
TAAATACCACTTTTCATTTAGCAACAATATAAATACTATTTAGCTTATACTTAATTTGATCTTTATTTAAGAAATGATTTTTGTGACTTACCAAAATCTTTTTTTTTAAAATGCGGCTGCTTTTGCACCCACTCGTGTAAGAGTTGAACCGCCTCTTTCATCCGACCCGGCTTATCCAAATTGTATTCCTTACGAATTTCATCAAAGGAATCGGGTCTGAATTGCAAAATTCTGTCTTTCGGTATGAAATCCATTTTTATAAATAATCAATAAAAATAAAAAACCGCTCGCTTTGGCTGCTTTAATTGAACTAAGCACAAATCTTAACTGCCACTACATTGGCCTTGACGTTGGCCGGTTAAGAAAATTTTGCATTTTGTGATTCGCGTAGACATGATAGGGTTTGGAAATTTATTTATTTATTTATTTATTGAATAGGAAGCCAACGTGATATACAATGAATAACATTCCTTTTACAAAAAAAAAACAATTTATATAAGTTACAATGTATTCCCCAAGTAAAGGTTAACTTAGCATGCAATTGTAGGATGGTTGCTCGCTACATCTTTAAAAAATTATATAAAAAAGAAAACACACTTATGTATAAAAAATAAACAAACATTGCGAGGTATTGAAATTTTGATGATAACATATTTAGAATATAAAAAAAATTACGATTAAAAATAAATCGCTTTGTGAACTAATAAACCACGTTTGGAACCATACAATACAACATACAATACACAGGGCATAAAATATATTAAAGTATTAATTAGACATTCTTGTTTTTATTTTCATAATTATATTGTGATATTTGTCTGAGAAGGCAAAGAAGTTCAGTTCGTTGCCTAGGCGACGAAGGGTCGGACATAAGGATATAAGGACAAATCACCGAAAATATTAACTTACCGGCCCAACAAATATTACTTAATTAGCAATTCATCACATAGAGGCTGAACGCCCGAATGGGCGTTGAAAATAACGGATCAACATCATTCTGAGTAATTAAAGTTTCGCAAAAATCATAAAAACTCAATTCAATCGACCATAAAACTTGATAAAATAAATAATGAAATATCATTGCAGCCAACATTTTATCATACCATAATCCCATAATATAGAATAATATGACAAAACTGGAAGACTGGAATGGTGCTGAAATCCTGAAAGCTTGCTTACGTGCAGTCACTTCCCAAAAAAAGACAGCCGTGCCAATTATAGACACAATTTCAATCACCTCCATCCTCTGCAAAATTAAGGAGTGTGTATAGAACTCGCGCCTTTAGGCATTCCTTAAGGGTGCCGACCTCCTCGGTAACCGACAGTACTGTTTCGCCGTAATAGATCCACTGAGGCCCTTCTAGTGTATGCTACAAATATTTTGGGGAGGCCGTCTAGACGAATGGAGAAGCGATTGGCATCTCTCTGGACGTCTCGAAACCACTTGACAGGGACTGGCATGCGACCCTTATAAGCAAGCTTTCAGCGTACCTGGTCCGATTGGCTGTGCAACAGACTTTATGAACGAGACAGCGGTTGTCGACGGATGTTTCTTGGAGCTCTTGACAATAAATTCCAGAGTTTCTCAGGGGTCCGGTCCTTCTGCAACTTCTTTTCTGCTGCTTATACACGATCGGCTATACATATATAATATTGGAATTTAAACAGGCGTTCATTCTTTTACATTATTAAGCAAGAATACAATAATATACCGCTGAGCAAACGATGGTACAATATGCTCATGACATTGCATCAGTATCCAAGAACTATAACAATATAGAAAAACTGAATCTTCATTTCGTAAAACTTGTATTTCTTTATTCTTTTAAACCTATGCGTCACTCTTGATTTCTAATATTAAGCGAGCGGTCATCATTTTAGTAATCGTAGAAATTATAGTTACAATTCAAATATTTTTCATATTTAAGTTTCATTCGGATCCTTACCTGCCACCGCCACTTAATTAAATTTTTCATCTATTAGTTTGTTCAAATTTCCTGTGACTTTTCGGCACTCTCTGTAATATTTACCTATTTAGTTTTTATTGTCCAAAAAAAAAAGGTACGATATTCTTTCTTTTTATTTTTTATTATAGATATTTCTATTGCTTGGATAAATATTCCATGATAGATTTTTTAATGCCACTTTGCTAGGAGACCGCCTAATGCTGTTTGGGAGTCCGTCCCAAAATTTGCTTGCTTGCACTGTGTAAGCACTTGAGAGGGAGCCGGTATAAAGCCGGTAAGGAAGCCTGATGGCGAAGGAATAAAAAGATTAGGATTCGAGGAAGAGTGAAGATGACGTTTGTGAGTACTTCTTAGTAATTAAAGCTTACATTTTAAAGTCTAAAGAGCTAGGGAAACGTTAAGTATAAAGTGCAAATGACACAAATATCTTAAAGATCTCCGCTCACGGAAAGGTTGCAAGTTCGAACGGTACCGAGACATAGGTTTATAATCATTCAACCCTTAAATGACAATCAAACGAAAATCTTTTTAATTGTTTATTCGAGGAACAACGACACATTAGTCAATAATTATTACAAACTAAAAATTTACTTACTAAAACCTAACACGATATTTTAATTAATAGTTTTTTTTATACTTTAACAGAAAAAACAAATTTTCTTAAGCCTCAAATGTCAGCTTACTTGTAACTATATAAAGTTGATAATAAAACAGTATGTTGCATGAAATCAATTAACAACTGGATTGTCTTATTTTTATTATTGAAATGCAAAAGTGCCTGGTAAAATTTTTCCATTTTCCCTTCCAGGAAGCAAATTTCTTATTTCTTAGCCGTAAACAACGAAAACATTGTCATGGAGATATTTCATTTCTATAACCATTTAAATATTTTAGTCATATATTTTTAATATCTATCATTTGTGAAAAGCGAAGATATTCAATTGATTATTTACAGTTTATCATGGTGACTTAGTTATTCTGTGATATTAAGTAATGCCATAGGAATTGAATGTTACCAGTTTTAGGCTTCGACAAGTTTTACCTAATTTATATTTTTCATAATGGTGTCGTACTGTTATTATATAAAAATAATAAAATAACACGTACCATTATAAAAAAATATATAAATTAGGTAAAATATTACTTTAAGGTAGCCGTCATTTGTTTCAGAAGCATAGGTAGCTTACGTTGTTTAATTATTCTATTTAACAAAATGTAATCAATTTATTATATTGTCGTTCTCAAAGACGATCAGGATATTGTTTTTAAATTAATTGATGAATTATCTCATTTGCCCGATTTCTTGTTTCCTGTTTCCTGTCTGTAACTGAACGTGGCCAGTTATTATTGTATTTCCGATCTTCAATATTGCTTTCATAGGAAATACCTGGCGATGTACAACTTATAAAATAAATATATTTTTTTAAATGTTGTCTGCTGCAGTCATGGTCGAGTTCTTAAGCGATTCAGTAAAAATAAAAAGGGAGACAAATTACCGTTACACAATATTGAGGGCCTTTTGTTCTAGTAATTTGCGACCCTAAATACTAAGCCAAAAGTTTTTTTTTATATATAATAATAGATTATAAAATAATGTCATCTTTTGCATTAAAATAATTAAAAGTTTTGAACTTTCGGGAACCACGACTATTACATTAATATTTATCCGGCTTACTGTGTCAGTTCACGCCGCGAATCCACCACGCTAAGAGCTAAGAGTAAAAACTCCGAATGGGTTTGAAACTAATAGACATAATTCCACGTGAATACGGCCGGGTAAATGTAAATATAAAGGTTTTAAGGCAGTTGAGATATGCTTTTATGAAGTTGACGTGAATAAAATATTCTCTCTTTTTTTTCTTTTTTAATATGTAACAGTTTCACTGTTACGAGTACATAAGAAATAATTATTAATAAAAAATAAAGCGCAGTTTTTAATTCCTTTTTCTTTGTGAGTGAGCCGTTCCTTAAAGAAGGCAGCGTTTTATATGCCTTTGAGTCCTCTGTAACCGTCCCGGCCATGATCTTCTTGGTTGGTGGATATCCTTGCATCTGGAACCCATCTCAAAAAAATTATCGTTCATATCGCTGAATATAGCAATAATATTTATATTATAATGTAAATAAATATCTTTTAAAACTTGGCCGCCTTGGTTTCGGGGACCTTAATAAATTTGAAAGTATACTTATGTTAATGTCACAAATTAAATAATATTTTTATACCGTTATTTCTTAATTAAACTCAATGACAGGAAAAATATTTTCAACTAATTAAATAATATTTTTTATAAATTTAACCTACCTTAATATCATTTTGTATATATATATATTTTGATATCCACACAATATGCTAAATTACCTATAAAGAAATGATCAGATTTGCATTGACAGCACTGCATTTGAACCTTACGATAAAAATTTGAAATTGAATATTTCTAGAGTTCACAAATTTTCAGAAAACTATTAAATAATGAAAATATGTTTTTTAATTAATTGACAATTAAACATTCATCAACAAGTGCTGAATTTATTAAAAATTCAATTAAACGTGACCAAACATGCTTAAAGGCAGTTTCAAACATGAATATTGTTTATTTCACTATATTATAAAAAATAAATAATAATAAACCAGAAAAGTTTTTATTTTCTTAATTTTTACCTTTGACCTTTCTAGTAAGTAAAGAGAGATGCTTAATTTAAAAGTCATGCTGGATTTATACCATCTATTAAAACTAAATAATATGATTCATTAACTCTACAAAGAAAAAGTGCTTTACACGTTCATCATAACTTTTGCCATTGCTCACTAAAAATCGGAGGTCTGATAGGATGAAATATCCTCTATATTTCATCTTCTCAAACCACTCCATGAAAATATTTGCTATCACGGAAGCAATAGGAGACCCCATAGCTACCCCATCAATTTGTATGAAATTATCCCCACGCCATACAAAATAAGCACTTTCTAAACAAAACGTTATCAGTGGTATTAGAGACGGTTCTTAGTTATTTTGAGCTAAGATGTTTATTATATCAATAACTTCATATATAGGGATGTTAGTAAATAGCGACTCTATGTCAAAACTAACCATCATTTCCTGTCTTTGATTTTAATATCACTGATAAGTTGCTTAAAATGTCGTGAAGGTTTACGTAAATCTAAGTTTTGCCTGTATTTTTTTCAAAATAGTGGCTAAGTAACGGGCTTTCTTGTATGTAGGAGAGTCTATATGGCTCACTATAGGTCTTAATCCTGGTTGTGAATTTTTGGAAGTCCATACAACTTAGAGCGGTGAAATTATTGGACGTAATGTTTTTAAAAGGTCTTTATTATTAAACGCCTGCAACAATGTTGTTAATTTGTTTACATTTCTGCTAGTAGTATTATAGTTTACTCGTGTAGGTAGGTGTTATTTTGTAATAATAAGTGGATGATTTTGTTTTCTTAAAATTCTGATAATATTAAAATATCCTTATTATTACGTAACTTTGACGAAGCAAACAGTTGTCGTAAGCAATCTGCATCGTTAATTGAAATTGAGGTCCCAAATATAGTATCTTCTATGCTACAAATTCTTTCGGAACGAGGTTTTGGGGCGAAATTCAACCCTTCTGACAATACACTAACGTCGTTATTGATCAATTCGTACTTAGATAAGTTGAAATCGGTTGGTTTATTCACTTGTGACGGGTGCGGGTGATCAGTGCAGTCTTTTGAATTCTACCGCCACTTATTCGTTTTAACTTATTCGAATGCCTATGCGTTCGAATGCTTATATAACGTTCTCGCCTGTAATGTATGATGATAAGATCATCGATAATTCTAGATGAAGAAGATATAATGTTTTATTTGTTAACATTATTTTGTATCTATAGACCTTAATCACTTGTATGAGTAACTTCTCTTCTATGAGTAATTTCAAGTGAAGTAATTTATTATTTTTACATAAAAAAATATCACACACGACACTGCACTACATAACCTAAACCATACTCAAGTTTGCACGTTTTATTCATAATCTCGCGAACTCCTTGGTTTTATTTTGCAAAACTACGTTTACGAGTTTCCTCTACGTAACACTTACCGCATTCATCCAGTAACAATTACCCATACCATCTTCGTGGCGCGCCTAGAGAGCTGCTGCACGCAGTTCACGCCGCGAGTCTTCTACGCTGAGAGCTCATAAGTAAGAACCCTGAATGTACGAAACCAGTCGGGCACATTCCGATATAATTCCACGTGAATAAAGCCAGGTAAATTTAAATACAAGGTGTCCAGAAAGGGTATCGGGTATTTGTAAGTTCAATGAAACAACAATTATTTGTACGCAGTAAAAAAGTTTATTGTTTATTGTTTATTATTAGTATATGAATTGGAGAATTATTTGGAAAAGATGATGTCATCCAAATGATAACCGTTACGTTGCTGGCACTCGTCGAAACGGAAACAAAGATTGGCGATAACACGTTGACACATAGCTATCGATATTGCCGCCATTTCGGACTTGATGTTTTGCTTTAACTGGGTTAGATTCGTCGGATTGTTTTGATAAACCTTACTTTTAAAATATCCCCATACAAAATAGTCAAGCGGGCTAAGGTCGGGGCTTCTGGGAGACATTTTCAGAGATAAACAGGAAGACAACCACAATAAAATAACTTAAAAATCTTGATAAGTGAGTTTTTATATTAAGTCTTACATATAATTATAGAGATGTTTAATTTTATACACCATTTACTTATATCTATTATTGCAAATGTTGCATCTTGTTTTTGTTAATCTATGCTAGTATTTATTTGTCATAATATAAGTCCTGTACATTATACACAGCCAAAAATAAGTTTTAAATGCATAAATTTATATCTGCTAACATAATTACCGTTATGGCTGGCAATACATCTTTTCCAAAATTAAGAAACATACTATACTTCTTTTTTTTTGGCTTCTCTATTATTGTGATTAATGAGTAACTGGACTCATAAATCATTTTAAAAGCAGCGCTTATTTTATAAAAACATGAATTACTTTGTGAGATTATACAAAAAACATAAATTATAAGATATCGTTGCCTCACAAGCGATGACAAACTTTCTCTCTTTTATAAAAGACAATGATGCTTAGATAAATAATATCGCAAAAATATTGGACGTTTATGTGTTCTCGTTTTAACTTTGTTTGAGTTTACAAACTTTTTATTTCTAGTCAGAAACAACAATATTTTAGAATCCTAAAATATTGTTTTAGAAATAAAATTATATTGTTTTATATATCTACACTGTAAAAAAAGGTTTTTTTCTTTATACCTCAACTAATTTTTCATAATTTTAATAGAAAAATATATACTTAAAAACTGATTTAAAGATCAGGTAATGCCTGACTCCGCACTCCAAACTGTACGATTCGAAGAGCTCCTTACCCTATCCCGCAGTGTTTTACTGAATTTGTGTACCAAAAAAGCATGATGCCAAACAGCTCAGTCTGCACGCCCGCCTTCTCCATTTTATTCCAGAGCATATCTTTTGAAACTAGATCAAAAGCCTTGGTAATATTTTAGAATTTATTGAAATAGTGTCTTGTTTTGTTTATTTTTTGAACTTATCATTTGTGAAATGTCAGTTTCCCTGAGCCTTACTAATCAATCGCTAATTTTCTAAAAGAACCTGATAGTCCCAGATACGCAGCGTTTCTGTCACTATGACGTAAAGCTTCGTTTGTAATAGCTTTTCTCGTCTCTTCTATATGGCTTTTGAATGGTTCTGAAGTAATTTCATCGATGAGTTGATCTGTAACATATGTAATAATTAAGAATAACATCGAGTTTCACAAACGCTGAATTAATATTTACTAATTTTATACCTATACCAGAGTTCATATTTCTGGTTATAAAAAATGGAATGACAACTTGACACTCCTGTCAAATATGCTTTACTTGAAACATCTTTCCAGAAACTAGCTGTAAGTGTATTCATCTATTTATAATGATGTATATAAACTTATAAATACCATGTAGTTCCTGTAACGATTTTTCTTTGCCTCCGTAGTCTGCTGGCATAATATTTTGGGGTACAAAATTATAAATTGATTCAATTTTTTTATGGACCTGAATTCGTTGTGCTAATTTTGGGTTTAACGCTTTTTTCACAATAGTTACAAATGTGTCAACCAATTTTGAATTTGTTATTATGTGAATAGCTTTCACCCTCGTGGCATATCCATCCTGAAATATAATTCATTTATTTATTATACATTTGATTATTAAAACTTAAAAGTTAATACTTAAATAAAAAAGCTGCAAGTTTAATGAGAGCGGGTTTGCTGTAAATGTAATATCACGAACTGGACGACCATTGATCGGTGACAAGAATTATATGAAGATTCAACAGTTTCTAAATGAGTTGAGTTTCGATAAGATCTACCGTAATAAGGACTAAGAGCTAATATAATCAAGTAACCCGGAACCTCTACCCTTTTGTAATTTTATATATATGTCTGTTCATTTTACATGAGTTTTTACACTTTTACTACATTTGTAGTTATTGTAATGAATGTCTCAGAGGCTTTGATCTGTTTTAGGTTACTTAATTAGTCATAAGTGCAGCCTTTTTTGATGAAAGGTGACAGGGAATTCTTGATAAAAATGATGAAAGGATTTTGTTCGAAATTCCTTACAATAAATTTGTTAATAATAATATAATTACCGTAATTATTGAGCATGTTTGCTCCATTTCTGCTAAATTGATTACCTTTAAAAACTTAAACATATCAACCTCACTATAATCAAGAACTACTATAACTCCGTTACAGTAATCGCGTGATTGAAAGTACTCACATTTCTGAAACGAGTTATGATATTATTGGACTTTATTGAATTAAAACTTATTAGATATTTGTTTAGTTATAACACATGTATTTCTGTTACAGCAACCAATTTAGTTGCTTATTATAATATTAAGAAATTACTTACGAGGAGTAGACACCTGTAATAGTCCAAAAGGGTAAAATCAAATTTCTTACACCAATTTCTCAATAAGAAAACTCTGTTATAGTCATCTGTCATTTTAGGCAATACGACATCTGTTCTAAAACAAACATATATAAATATTAAACAATATATTAACTGTTAATTATTAATAGTTCCTTCTTAATAACCTTATACATAAATATATCTTCACTTACATATTTTTTAACGCAGGATTTTGTCTTATTTCAAATTATTCAAAATAAATAGGCAATAGTGTTCTATAAGTACACAGATTATCCAGTTTTTTCTTGGTTTTCTCTACGGAACCTTTGCAGTTTATAAGAACTCTCTCTAAATATTCTCTGGCTGTAATTGTTAAAAAAAATATCATTATAATAATATTTTATTGAAGGAATGGAAAACTCAACGACACCTGCTGGTTTGATGACTGCTAAGTTAAAGTTAGGGCCTCTTAAGATATTAGCAAGATATATTATTATCTAATTGGTTAAGAGTGGTTAAGAGGAAATATGTTTGTTTTTTTTCTAGTATTTTTTTTCTAGTCTATCCTTTTTTTTTCTTATATTTTTTTCATTTCGAAATATTCTTTACGTATTCCTCGAGACCAAACGGTTGCTTGCCGAGGGTAATATGGCCGGCAGCATAGATGTTGCTGTATTTTCTCAATAAAAAAATCAACGGTTGTCCGCGTCACCTGAGGGATGATACGGGATCGCTTTTGCAGTTACCGTGACTAGTCTAGCCTAATCAAACTAACGTCTTTACATTTTCTACATAGAATTGGATTTCTTTCCGTGAAAGAGATAGGTGAATACTTTATATAGGTGTATGAAGTAAAATAAATGTTACTTTTACAGTATCGATATATGAGTCTTTTAAAGTAATAATTTATAGGGTCGCGATGATACAATAGATTGAAATACTTGATGCAGCGTTATCAATTGATCCATTTCGCTAGTCCGACCCTCCAGTTAGTCGCCTGCGATTAAAAATAATGTATAGCTGATCATTACGCGGTAATAGAGCTGGTTCCTGGAAGGCACATTTTATTTGTGAAACCTAAGAAGAACAACATTGAGTAAATAAGGAAACCACTCAATATTGGTGACCATCCGATGTTTCCAGAATCCGGCTTTATCTTGTGGGTTATCTTGTGGGTTAAAAGTGCATGTTAACCATGGTGCCACCAGGTCAGCCAACTCAGACATCGGATGCGGCGCAGAGTACCGCCATTTACAGCGAAATGGTACGTCCTGGTATGTGCTACCACCGGTCCGGTACATTAATGCTAAGGAGAATAATATTTAATTATTTTGAGTTTGCACTTGTGTAGCATAAAATTATGTGAAAAGGTCCTATGACTTCACATAATTTAGACTTGATTTTAAAAACTTAATAAATTGGATATCACCATCAATGTAAACAAAGATAGGTAGCGACAAAGATTTTTTATCAGCGAAAATATTAGCGAAATCAAGCATATTACCGGTTCAAACCATGTTGTTGAAGTCGCGTTCTCACACGTTGAGTCTATAGTGTAACCCAAGGCGATAGATTAAGAACCACAGCAGCAAAAGGAACACCCATACTATATGGCAAATTTGGAGAAAAACAGCTTAGAGTTCCAGAGTATACTAAACTTTTTTTAGTTACCAGTATACCACCGAGCTCTAAAAAAAAGTATGCCGCGATGTGTCTACAATCCAGTATGCTAGACATTTTGTACCTGTTTAGTTCAGGAAAATTGTTTTCCATGTCATATACGGAAACAGTCATCCAGGATAAAAGTACAGCTGCAGAATGGATAACGAACAACGATAATTAATTTATTAGTAGCATTGAGAATCAGTAAATATGAAGAAATCATTATTGCACAAAATGAGATAAAGTATATAGATAGAGAAAAATACGAACTCAAAATACCTAAAAATATCGACAGTGCTATTTATAACGACAGCTATGACCGTCTGGATTGTCATTGCGTGTCGTAGTAGGATGAAGAATTGGTTTAAGTAACATGACTATTATTTTTAACCAAGCTCAAAATGCTTAGGTAATGTAATGTGTTAAATATAACAAAATTATTGATTTCGTAATATTTAGTATGTAAAATCAATTTAGATAGATATATAGATAAGCATTTTATTGCACACAGAAATAAACATTAAAAAACATATATAAGCGGAGTTTAAACAAATAAAATATGCGAAGGCGGTCTTATTGCTAAGAGCAATATCTGACAGACAACCTTCAGGTGAATGGACTAAAGTAAAAAAGTACGGGATCGTGCGATTGAGACAAAATACTATAAAAATAACAGGTTATTATAAACTAGTTACACATAGGGCATATTAATATAACTTAAAATACTTAAAAATAAAAAATAAATAATATATATGATATACAAATTTATATAAACTATGTATACTCGGTGTCTTATATTTTTTGTCTCATCTGTGTAATTTTTTATATGTAAAGATATTATTTTTTATACAATGTTGCAGAAAATTGTTCTTAAAGTTAAAGTTCATTAAATTTTATCTCATATTAAGTAGATATGTATTGCGTAATAAGGTCAGACGAGTGGGCGAGCGTGTTGGACGCAAGAGCGCTTCGTGCACTTTTTGCAGATTCCTGTGAGTCCAGAGTATGCGAGTTAGTAGTTGAAATTTTTAGGCTAATGAAATTGTAATTAGGAGATATTTCACTTTTTTCGTAATTGTAGGGGTTGCGATGACGCAAAATACTTTATGCAGAGTTAGCAATGGACAGTGAAATGAATAGCCCGACCCTCAGGTCAGTCAACCCGCGTTTAAAAATAATATATATTTGAGTTTCTGGAATGCGCTTTTTATTTTTGAAACCTAAGTAACAACCTTTGACCGAATTGGGAACAACATTTAACATTGGTGTAAATATATATATATATTGAATCTTATTATCATATAATATCTTAGATTATTTGACAATATTTTAAAGTCTGTATATAATAAATATTATTACACTGTTTTAATATTATTTATAATATAATCTTTCTGAAATAACACAAATGTCTTTATTTCATAAATAACTTTACTTTATCGAGATAATTTACATATGTTCTTTCAAACAAAATTATAAATATGATCGAGGCTTTTAAAAAAAGATAGTCTGTCTGTTTTATTAATAAGTATTTATTTTTCCTAATACTGCTATAATGAGTACAGAATTGTAACACTTAATTTGAAATGTGCTTAAATAAGCCCTTAATTTGTATCATGATTATTTTTTAAGTACAAGATTCTATTTAGAACTTAAGTATAGTATAATATCTAAAGGTAGGTATAATATCTATAGGTAATAAAGTCTTACCATAATTTTTCGTAACTAAGTGGTCCTGTTTTTTTAGCCAATCACATAATATATCCAGAGCTTCCTCAATTCTCCCGGGTTGGTCCAAGTTATATTGTTTTCTTATCGATTCCAATATATTTGGTGGAAATTCAAAAAATGGGTCCATCGGTAAAGAGTCCATCACTGCGTACTTTGAACGATCGTAAGATACTAAACATAGCCTGGCTTATAACTGAGATACGTAATGTAGTTGCATATGCAGTTAAACAGGTTTTCATATATTTTTTTGACAAAAAAGGTCGGTATAAAGATGAACGTCCATTAATTCTCATATTGTATAATTAAGGAGTAGGTTTTATTCAAAAATAATATGTAAAAACGTTACGAGAACCATGAGTAAAAAAAAAACACAACCTTCCGTAAATCTAAAAGACTGCTCACCAATGAATTGGTCTGTGTATGGAATCCAAAAACTGTTGTAACCAGCTGTCTTACGGAAAATATCGCTGCTCCATTTATAAAAATATCTGCGACATAAACCCAAAATTCTTAAAAATATTGGGAGTTCCAAAGTTCCATAATTTTGAAACATCTTTTTACGAACTGTTATAAAAACAAAAAAAAAATACATAAAAACCGGACGGACCGCTTTTAGCTATTCAATGTCTGCCTGCACTCAATATTTCAATTTTCAACCTGCCTTGTAATATAAATAGGTAAGAAAATATTTATCTGCCACAACATCTACGACTATATACACTAAAGGATAATTTTATTATTGTGGTAATGTTTGTGGTGACTCTTTATTATTTTTATTATTCATGCCATAAACTTTTCTCTGTCCTCCAGAAGTCATCTGAGTCTAGGCGTGATGCTCTATTTTTATACAACGTACAATCTCCTTGACCTTTGAGATCGGGTTTCCGCTTGAGTGAATTTGATTTAAGTGTAGTCAAAAATAAATCGAAACATTTTACCAAACGCGATTTTTTGTAACAACAATAATAAAAAATACCATTATCTTCTGAAGTAAAAAGGAATATATTCTTGTAATATAAGCTATTTAAATTTAAAAATAATATAAAAACCCATCACGTTCATTAATTGCGTTGCTTAAGATTTTTAGTTGCACCTTTCCTAAATTCTACAACAAGGGATTTAATATTTTTCTGTAGTTTTTCAGTTAATATACAGGATGGACCAAAAGTCTGTTTCAATTTGAATAGGCAGCTTTGACATGCAGTGACAGTTATGTAGGTCGGAAAGTTATGAAGTGCAAGCGACCACAGAGAGCTTATTATCACGGCGTCATCAGCAATATGCAACGTGCTTTCTCTGCACCCGAATAGTAGAGCCACTCTACTACAGCTGCTCTCTAGCGAAACGAAAATTCTGTCAAGTGTCAAAAGAGTCAAGGATCACATTTGGATAAGGTAATATAAAAAAAATGAAATCCGGATTTGTGAACTATATATATAAAATTAGTTATCTCACATAATTAGTGTATTTTAAATCATCATTTGCAATGTAAATAAACTTTGGGCCAACCTTTAGAACAAAAAAATCATAGACATATTGATGAACATAGACCGGATCCAGCAACCTCTGGGAAAATCCCTTGTCGCTCTGCCAATTGAGCTTGTATTCATATTTTTTTTAGGCCACGATGAATACAGCACTCTTTATAAAATTGTCTTAACTGAGAAGTCGAAAACTATTTGATTTCTTTTGAAACTATTTTTTTTTAACTTAATTTAAACAGAAAAATAGGATATTATATTTATATTACTAGATTTACTTTTTCTTAACTAGAAAAACATATAATACTAAATCAGTTTGCTTCATCTTTATGTCTATCCGCACCATTGAATTTTAACATGGATCAAAATTAAATTCAAACTATTTCACCATGCTCAGTTTTTTTACTTTAATTGACAAAATATGTTATTTTTAATTAAATCACATCCTTTGTTTACTTAAACTGACTTTTAATTAAACTATTCAGTTAAAATCCTGAAAATACCGTCGCCACAGAACAACAGCCTTTGACAGTCTGACCTTTGATAAAAGTTTCTCAAAATTCCTCCCATTAACAACAGAATGCTTTAGTAACGGAAGGTTCGATGTTTATTAAAACGACTTCAAAGAGATTGCTTAAAGTATCCATAGGCTAACATTTTAGTTAACATTTTATAGTACTTGTAAAAGCTGAAATCTATAGGTACAAATAATAAGCACATATTTTTCTATTTACTGCATAACTACAATCTTTTAATTGTTGTTTTATGTGTAATTCTGGAAATCACTATGTAGCAATAAAGAGAATGAAAAAAAACAAATCACAATATTTATGTAAAAAATCTTATTCCATTGTCAAATAATAAACGAAAGATCTATTAAGAATCAGCTTCAAGAGCCAGAAACCCCGAAGTATCATACAAACACCATCGTCAGCGTATCATACGTAATTTACCACATAATATATTATTATTTATTTTATTTTGAACTTGATTTTGAACGTTATTGTCACATTTTAGTATTAAATTTATTTACAAAAAAAAATCCAATACGTATTACCCACTTCCTCTCCCAAACATCGACGAGAGTCACTAAGGTTTATGAAAATTCTAGTAGAGAGAGAGAGTGAGAGAGAGAGAGAGAGAGAGAGAGAATTTTCACAAACCTTAGTGAAAGAACCTTCTTCTATTGAACTGTCTTCACACCATTAAAAATATTAAAAAATATTAAAATAAATAAGTTTTTACAGTTTATTTATTTTAATTTTTTTTTCTTTATTCAAGACTATCTCTGCGTAAATGGTATGTATTTACTTATGCATGTACTTCATTCATACATTCTGTTTACAATATTTGTTTCATAATAAAATAAACTATATTGAATAAGTGACGTAGCTGAATATAATTCCAATTAAAAAACATAATAATCAAAAATAACCCCGATTGATTTTGGTTAGAAAATAAAACGTAATCTCTAAGTAGCGGAAGCTAAGCAATTAAATGGACGCAAAGCACACCCAAACTCAGAATAATAAACTGTGTATCACAGAATGAATCGTGTGGGAATTTGAAAATAATTAAATTTTTCATAAACCATAAGAAAAATAACACTTGTCAGTATACTAAAAGAATTATAAAATGATCATGTAAGTACACTTACCAAATCTGATCTCAGTCTCGATGGGTATGATCAAATTATTCAACTGTAGTATGAAAAAAAAATTGAAATTGACAGTCTGAACGCAAGAAAAAATTTCTCTTAATATATTTTGAAAATCATTTAGTGTATTTATAAAAAATACACTAATTTTATTTATATAATGTTTATTTGTAATTAATAAAATATATATTAGTCTTGACTTCTCATTTCTCATACTTTTATAACCTTACCCTTAACTTTTTTAGATCACGTTATTTAATAATTTTTATCATTGTTAGAGAAACAATAAAGCTTCTTTTATTTAACAAGACGTAATAAATTCAGCGAATTTTTCAGCTAACGAGATTCCTGAGTATCACAAAACTAATAACCGTTAGATTGAACGCCCGTTTCTGTCTGAAAGAACTAATAAAGTCGGATATTGCAACAACGAAAAATTTAAATAACACTGACCCGGCAGCATTCCGAGTGAAAATTCCAACAGCGTATAAAGACTGCGCTGGTATGTAGCCGTAAAGGGCTACCTGCTTAAATGAAAAATGTAATATCACTCAAGTTGGGAGAAACTCAACCATCGAGACTCATGAATTTTAAAGAGACATTTTCTTTGCGACACCTAAAGTGATCTGGGTGCTTAATCCCGCACCTGAGGAGCCGGGATGATAGAAAGCAATTTTGTCCATTGAATATTTTAATAAATCTTTTTGTTGCATTACCTGTTATTCTATAACTCAGACGGTTCAATCTTTGTGAACTAATTACAATAACCTTGGAGTCATTATTTAACATGATTGACCTTTTTAAATACTTGCATGCTGGTCTGAAAAAGAAAAATATCATCTTACATTATACTGCATTTATTATATTTATTATAAAAATACAATAAAAATCAGACTGTCATTGGCATATTATTTTATTCTGACTGACTGAGCTTTTATTTCGCTAGCTTATTTATTGATAAAAATAATTTCATTAAAATCTTGGTTCACTATATTTTAGTGACGAAAGTATATTTATATTTTTTTCAGAAATACGATATGATGTTATTATCGATGATAGGAAACTTGGCTAAAAATAATAGACCAAAATAATATACTTTCATTGTTAGTGTGTTCAACAAAGCCACTGAAGGACGAGGTAGAATTTATATAATAATATTTTTAAATATAAGTAAAAATTAAATGCTTATATACCTACAGTAAATAAATTAATCAAAAGTAATTATAAAATGAAATTAGTTTTAATAATACACAAACAAGTTAAAGCAAAGTATACCCTTCAATAACTGTAAACAACAATTAAGAATTGGTTATTTACATATTTACAACAACATGAACATGTATTATTTTTTAATTAATATGGAATTTCTTGAGCTTAGTAAAAAAATAAATGCACTTTATTAACTCTTAAAATGTTTATTAGGTTTTATACTAACTTATCTTATTAGGTATTATACTAACTTATTCGAAGACAATTTACGACTTGTCTTACAATAAATTACGAATAAGATGACATGTTACTATCTGTATACAATTTAAAAAATACTTAAGAGCCGAAAACAGCACTAACTTACGGATTGCTTAAATACAATATATTAAAATTTAACTATTACAAAACAAATGATACTAAAAGGTTAAAAATTAACCTGCTTAATGTTATTGATTGAGTATTATGTCATTTATAATTCAAGGTCATATTTAAATTAATTCAATGACGTAAACTTGACGTGTGTTTTTATTTGTGAATGTAGATGTGTGTATTGTGTAACACACACATCTACATAATGTATTGTGTAAAAATAAATAAAATGTGATGCATTAAATTGTTGATATCATTACATGATTTGATTTTGTACCTATTATTTTACATAAAGCAGGCTAATTATTTATATTTTTTGAGTGATATTAATATTGAATATATGAATAAATATTTTGATTGATTGATTGATTGAATATTATAACTATATATATTTATATAAAATTTTATAAGATATTCAGCATTTATTTCATAGTAACATTGTGGTTTTCTAGACCTGAGGTCTTTTGGGTGTAACTTATTATCAGAAAAGTATATCTGTTAAGTCAATTTTTTGTCTCCGGTTATTCATTATTTTTTTTATACTGAGGCTTTAAGGGTTTCATTATATATCAAAAATAGCTTTCCAACTGTATAGTAAAAGAAGCCTCTTCTATATACGAGTATATGGCTAAACAATTTACCTGTATATGTGTGTACCTGTATATATATATATATATATATATATATATACTGATATTGTAAAGTCCAAAATATTTTAGCTAGTTTGTTAAAACGCGCTAATCTCTAGAACTACAAGTCAAATAACATAAAATACTTAGCAAATAATTTGCATTTAAATTGGACAGTTAAAGACATTTTAAACAGAAAGTCACAAATAGTACTGTATTTTGTAACAATGAACCTTATATGCGGGAAATACCCTTTGTTTTTTGAGTTCGATCAATCTTGTTTTTAAACTATCGCGACTTGTATACATTTTAGACTAAGACCCATCTTATTAGACCCCAGTATTTTGCGATATCAATTTAAGGTTAAATAATTTCTTTATTTCACATTTCATATCTCGAAATAGACTCGATCTTAGTTCAATCAATAACTCTGAACTAATATTCTGAATGTGTTTGATAATATTAGGTAATTAATTTATAGGTATAATAAATATTATTTTACAAAATAACTACTAACGAAATATGAGAATACTACTAGTAAGTGGTATGCTAATTCTTCAAGGAAAACTTCTGCTACTTTAATATTACAATAATATTCAATTTATAATTTATATTATAAAGTTTATATTCTAAATCATTTATAGAGTCTAGACTCTTTTCATAGATAGTTAAGAAAAACTTTTTTTTATTTAATTTTTCATTTTAGTTTTTCTTGAAACAATTCAAGATCACAAGCCATCAAGTCTTCAATACATAAGGCTCAAAAAAAAATTATTCAGGATATAGTTTGGGGGTTAAAGAGAAACTTAGGAAATTTATTTAGTTCATACATTTATAATTTAATTGACTTAGATTATAAGGCAATATCAAATCAAATTTCATTCGTGACAGTTTTGTTCTATTATAATTAAGGCATGGCGGATTCGAAGTTCTCGCGAGTATCATTTATATTTATTTCATATTTCAGACAATCTATATGTTTCTGTGATGCTTTGTTAGTATTTCGTTTTATCTGTTATATATTTTTGAATATAGTGAGCTTCCGAGTCAACAAACAATGTAAGTAAATGTTTAGAAAATACATTTTGTTTTTCGTTTACTTTCTTTGATATGTGCTTTTATAAGACACGTATCAGATCATTTACAATATAATGTTCTATGTAAATATCTTAATAAATCAAAAGGAATGGTTACTTTAGTAACAAATAACAATATATGTTGACTTGCTAACAACGAAATAAAAGGCTCCATGAATAAATTATATATAATTGCTAGATTTGACATAATTTACAATAGAAATATGTTTCGTGTAAATATTTTTAACGATTTTTTAGTTATAACCTAATAGAAGCCAATTCGTATATTTAATTTAAAATACGTAAATAGAAGAATAATCTCATTCTATCATTTCTATCATTTAAAAAATCCTCAAAAAATTCTGTACAAATTAATGACTTGTGTGATAAAAACTCGAAACCAGCAATATGTATTGTACTTTTTGCAACCATATTTTCAGACGAAGTCTGTTTATCTTCAATTGTATGGCAACGTTACTAAAATATTAATTGGATAGTATTTAATTCTTTATTCATCAAAAGTCACCACATTTTGTCAAACTATGTTTTATATTTACTTGTACTTAATTTATCTAAAATATAAATCTAAAATATTCACCTAAATCATATTTTAAATAAACTCTAAATGGCTAATATAATAGATTTAATCAATGATATATAATTATGTAAAAATATGACATACAATCATGCAGGTATTTTTAGACTTGAATAAAAACGTTTTTATTCTGCTGTCAATAAATATGATTAAATTTTATTATGCGTATAAGTTCCCCGATGAAATTTTCAAAATATGAATGAAAATTCCATGAATATTTTTTGTGTACTTTAGACTATTCGGTCAAATTCGTGTGAATTGGTGGAATAAAATTATATTCCAACAATTATATTACATATATAATATATACAATATATTATAAATATATAATATTTTTATATGTAGATTTATCATCACTTTGACTTATTCTTAGGGACAATTACTTTTTTTCAAATTACTCTAATTGATATTTATTCATTTAATCGTAAAAAAATAATTTAAATCTATTTTCAGTCTTTAGCAGTAATAAATTATCTTTAAACTTTTGTTTGTCACATCCATATACCAAATTTTATGTTATAAAAATCATGGCGAGAGATAAATGTAGACGGATAGCATATATTTTAATCAATGAAATACATTATATTTGATTAAAATATATATAAAAAAGATATATAATGTATTCAACCGGCCGCCGTATCTAGAAGATATTTAAAGTTATATCTCTGAAATACAGAATTAATTAATTGTAGCGAAGCCACATCTCACACTGAGACCCTCTTCAATCTTGCCTGGGGGCCTTTCACCTTAATTTAGAATGAGAATTCCGTTTAAGAGACTTTTATTGCAAGCAGCGAAGATTCTCCAGTAATTTACAAGCAAACAAATGTCGGCTCTTATTTTTGCTCTCTCTTTAGCACCTATTTAATTTTCTATGTAACTTAATTGATAAATTAAAAGCTAATCATATTTAATTTATTTTAAACTTTTTGAAAATTAAGTATAGTAAACGTTAATAAACTATATTTTGTTTATTTATAGTGAACTAACCAAAACTTTGAGGTAGTTTTTTTTCTAATATCTTCATTCTTTACTATAACCTTTTTTACTGAAGATATTTATATTATTTACTTTTTTTTACTGTTTATACTCAAATATATAAATTTAATAATTTGGTACTTAGTAAAAAGAGCAATCAATATAATAATTAATTTTAATCAATTTTTAAATCCATTACAGGATTAAAAATATTCAAAATTCACAAAGAACGTATGTGACTTATACAAATAAAAGATAAAGCAAGAAACCGTTTTTATTATTATATTGAATTATATTCAAGCAAGACCCTCGAGTTTGTCAGGTGAGCCTATTTTCCTCGTTCGTTTCACCGAAAACTTATATTGTTTCTATAAAGACCCTAAGGAATTGGCTTCCGGGGATTCTTCACACGACATGGAATGTAACGATAAATAAAAGGCGTACAATAAAAGATACCTGCTGGAACTTTTAATAAATCTGTTTTTATTTTTGTTTAAATTGACTAGTAAATTATAAAACGCTATTTAAAATGTTTGAAAAGTAAATAAAAGAAATATGATATCTTATATAATATATGATATATCAAAATTATAGGTTTATTTATTCAACAATTTATTTATTATTTACTCGCTGTTCTTTTTAACAGTTTTTAGTGTGAGACCACCTTTATACAATTTCTTATTCTATACCAGAGAGATACAATATTATGAATATAAAAAGAGGCATTATCCAACTAAATTGAATTATAGCCAGAATATACTGAAAGTTTAATTTGTAGATTGTATATTTTATTAGATTATTAACTAGTCATTTCTAGTGACTTCATCTGTTTCCCCGTCCCTTGCAATAAATTACGTATCACTTAAATTATATAAATAAAAACGATTTTAGTTTTATTGCACATGACTAAATTTTATAAAAATCCGTCAAGTTTGGTTGTAATAGAGATTGGTTTTGTGTTTTTCCGTTAGTATAAGATACTTTTAAGCTTTTGAAAATATATGAGTTGTCCTAAACCATTATCTGCCACAACAAATTTCATCCAAATCTGTTTAGTAGTTCTGCATACGCGTACCAACATACAGACAAAAAAAAATGTTTAAATTCCCGTGACATGCTAAATATGTATACATGTAGGAACATTTATTTTTCAAAATATATAATATAATGTTACATTTAAACTTGTATAGAAAATAAAGCATTCATATATGTTTTATAAAATACTAGCTGTAGATTTGATGTCAAGATTAATTATCGATCTTCGAAAGTAAATAAGTACCTTTAAATATTTTTACTTTGGAGGTTTGACGAAGGTTTATTTTATTCCACTGTTACAAGACTGACACTAGAAACTTTCAAATCTTTGTCACGTGTGGTGTGTGCTTTATATTGAAAACAAACAATTTAACAAATTTTAAAGTTTCCTTACATTTTAATGCATGATTAATACATTTTTCTTACAAACTTGAGTTTACTCTGCTCTTCAATATAAAGAATCAAAGTATGTTTAATATCTTCTATTTTATTTATTAATTTTTAATATTTTATTTTATTTATTAATTTTATAATTTTTATAGTATTGACGATTAAGATTTAATTATAAGTAAAATCGAATATTACTCAGTAGGTACTTATGATAAGATTCAAATTGAATAAGAAGATTTTTCTTCACCTATTAAATCGTAAACAATTAATTTAACGTACAAAAATGAAACAGTTAATAAAAAATGTTGATTTTGTGCTGTTTTTATTATGCAGATATTTTTAATCCAAGATTATATGATAATAATTTAATTAAAAGGAACTTGAACTCATATAATTATATATCACGTTGAATGGTAGATATTATAACAGAATATAGTTTGCCTTGTGCTTGTTAGTTAATATCTAGCTCTCTCTCTCTCTAGCTATCTCTAGCTATCTCTAGCTATCTTTCTACCAGCGACACCAACAGCTTAGACTTTTATAGAAAAGCTTTACAAGTACGGAACTTTAGTTCAGTATAACATATATGATTTGATATTTTTATTTTATTATTTATATACAATAAATAATATCGTATCGCATTGTATGTTGTGTATATCTCAGAAGAGGGACAGCTGTATGCCATTTTTTATAAGCACTGTCAATAATGCAAGAGTTATTGTGAAATGTCATACTTTTAGACTTCTTTGGGAGTTGGGCTTCCACAAGCAAAATTATCCGTTTCAAACGTTGTCTTAGATTTATAAGTTAAAAACTAAGAGTCTATTGACTTATAATACTATCAATCTATTTATTAACTTCTGGAAATTAAATGAAAACTATAATGTTTACAATAATGTAATTTGTAATTTTTGTTTGTTGTAATAATACTGCGAATACATCGATTTAACCCAGATCGTAGGAAACTAATTTACTTCGAGTGACAGGTAGCACTTTAACATTTCACACGTTCCGTCCAGTACTCTACTTGTACAAAATGAAAATATTTTTGAATTTAATTTTCTACAATTTTCCATACTTATATAAGCAATATTTGGTATTAATTCTATAATTAAATATTCATTACATAATATATCGTAAATTAAAGCAGAAAAATGTTGAGTATATTGTGTTTATTTAAAAATAGAACGCCTGTTCTTTAATTTACTGCAATAACTTTTACGCCTAAATAAAAAATGATAGCACGTCAAACATCAATATTAATAAAAAATATAGTACACAGCGTCTGCGTGATTAATGAAAGATACATTTATCCTTAAAAATAGATTGGCTGTCTCTTAGACTATAAAACAATTGACATATCGACAGTATATCTGAGAGCAAATAAGTACTAGTATTGAAATAAATCAGCCTTCAAGAAACCTTTTATAATTTACCTCCTACATAAAAATATTATCAAATGATTACAAACGCGATATTGAAAATGAATATTAAATATTTTCATCTTACTTTCATAAGAAGATGAATAGGTGTAATTTTTTAAATAATGATATTTTAATAATAATCTTCCATTTATTATACCATAGAATAATATTTGATTGAAAATTATTGTTTGCTTTTAAAATATACATGATACGTTTTGAAATGTATTCGTTGTTAAATCAAACCTTTGTATGGATGAATTCGCATCCAATCAGCATTCTTTGAATAAGATGAAATACTCTGAACGAACAGAAATGTTTTTATTAGAAACGAATAATAAAGGAAATACTTTTATTGTGGTATTAGATGCCTTAGCTATTTATATTTTTTATTCAAAGATATTCATCTTTTTATAAGATGTTTATATTTATCAACAAAATAATTAATATTAAAATTACTATTCCAATAAATATATTATGAAAGAAATACATATAAAACTTGTTAAATCTCATTGTTAATACTGGAAGTTATTATTTCTTTTGAGAGAAGCTTCTTTACATAATATTTCTGTAGATCCTCTTCTATTTAGCGTTATGTAAACATTTTGAATTTTCAAGTAGTTGGTAAGAACAATATACACAGTTTTTATATTTAAACTTTCGTGAACCATGACTATTATATTTATATTTACCCGGCTGTATTCACGTAGAAATTAAATCGGAATGTGCCCGACTAGTTTCGAACCCCGAATTAAATATCGAAACCCATTCAGGGTTCGAAACTAGTCGGGCACATTCCGATTCAATAAACATAAATATAATATACACAGTACAAGCCTAATACTTATCGTGTTTTACAAATATCACTTTGTTACTAAATATTTTCTCTTCAACCCTTTAACTGGCGTAAGTAACATTTTTATATAAAAGTATTTTATTGAAAATGTATTCTATCTGTATTAATTCAACCGCGTCCAATTGCAGGGTATAACAATATTTTTCTTATATTTTTATAAACTACCCACAGCCAATTTTTTATAAAACATTTAAAATTTATGCTATTATTCAGATTATGGAATCTTGGTAGGCCCTTCATGATAGCAAATAGATTTTTATTAGATAAGTTTCATAAAACATTAACTTGGGTCTCATTCATTCAGCTCTGACAACGCTAATTACAGCCAACCAGCACGTCCCAATTGCATAATATATGTCTGACCTTTTTAGTTCTATCTAGAACTATAATATGTTGTTTTAAAACCTATCTACCTGCTTAAAATAACCTCTTGTAAACACCACTGGTATAGTTCACAACTGATTATCTGTCAACTTCAAATTGATTGCGAGCTGTCAAATATTTTTTTAAGCTGTGCACTTCGGGATAGGAGATAGAATCGTAAGGAAGTAGCTTCTAACTAAATTACAAATGTTCTAATACTACTAGCTCGTTAGTAAATTTAATACAATGATTCTTAAAATGTACATTTGAATAACAATAAAATTTATCGTCATAATATTTTAATTTATTTTGTTCTTAAGCTCTTATATTTATAAAATTATGCATACGGGAACAAATGGCTGTCTTGTTAGAATAGTCATCGTTTATTATTTAAAAAAAAAATATATATTATTTATCCCCAGATCTCTATATCTCAGAAAATGACGTTTATTTTATATTACAAAAACGTCTTTAGCACTATAAGTCAATATTACGGGAGCTGGGCATGAAGTGTTGACAGGTCAGTTCGAATATCGTACATAATATTCAATTTACCCCCGTCTACCTGACGAGAGGCCAACGACTGCCCAGCTTATTGAACTATCACATACAGTTTGTCGATTTACATAAGACATCATTCAGTTGTTTGGAAAGGTTAATAGAATTTGTATAAAATATTTTGTGACCATTTAAAACTTTACTTAAAATATACTTGTTGTTTGTGACATTAGCCGATGACGATAAAATCATTTAATTATTTCAAGACTAGACGAAAAAGCTATGGTGCTTTGTTTATTGTATACTCATATGAATTCGTGTTCAATAAATGCCATCGAAACACGACGATGATATACAACTAGGAATATGGGGTTCACGGAACAGCTGCAAAACTTTAGAAAAAAGTTTAACAAATTCGTAGCTAAAAAAATGACTTTAAGCCGTTAAGTCTTTATAGTATTAATTAATTCCATTAATATTGTGAGTCGTTTAAAATGACTCTTTAACAAACAAACGTACAAACGATAATATATATTTAAATTACATACTGCATAATTTAAATATACATACCTATTTAAAATTTACAATCAAAAACAAAATGCAAATTTATTTATTATTTATATAAACACGTAAAAAACAGTCTGAGGTTATATAAAAATTGAATTACAAAATAAAATTAGTTTTAAATAACAATACAAACAGGTTAAAACAAAGGATTGACTTCGAGAATTGAAGACAAAAAATATAACTATTTAAAAATTATTTATATTAATATCCTTTAGCTTATAAAAAAATAAAATGTAAGCACTACCTATAATGTAATAATATGTGAATAATTCTTCATTTAAATAAAATATTTTATTTGAATAAACTTGGAAAAATATATTAAATTTGGCTTTTATATTATAATTATTTATTTTAAACTAATGAAGATCTTACATTTATAATATTTTTTATTGTTTTAAGCCATGTTATAAATAATTTGTTACAGTTAAAATTATTCCAATATTTTATTTATTATATATAGGTTCGAATAGTTGTATGCATTTGGAAATAAATATAATGAAAAGCAAGACAATTATTCGTTTTATAATTAAAAATATTATATTAGTTTTGTTTGGAAATTTTGGGTAAGTTTTCAGTGTATTTTCAATGTATATTTTTTTCATCGATAAAACATTATAATTGAAATACAATTCACGTATTGGTTTCATAAATTGTTTAATCTTATAACTTAAAGTTACGTTTAATGAAAATAATGTAGTTTTAAAATAATAAACTCCTTTCGAGTCCATCCCGTAATGTTAAATAGTCTGTTTTTTTTTTACTGCAAATAGTAGTTTAAAATAGACAGGAGTCAGTGTAAATTAATGTTTCTGTTTTTTTGATAAAAACGAATAATGTTCTTGTATGGTCTCAAACCGAGGTCAATAAAGCAATGAAGGAAGTCAAAATAAAATGAGCATAAAACCACTTTACTGCAGGAATAAATATTCCGCCACCTGTAATAAGTGACCTCAAATTATTCAAGGTACTATACATCATGTTTTTATTGTTAAAAAATAATATAATTTTGTAATATTTGAAATAATTTTTCAACAATACGTTGGCCTAAAACCAAGGTGGGGTTTGATAATATTCGATAAGACTTTAATGGCACACTTTGTTACCAAAATTACATTTACGATTTCTATTTTATCTGGTTAAACCACATTGTGCCTTAATTAAAACAGTTTTCAAAGTTGCAAAGTTATTTTGACGTTAGTAGCTTATAGGAAATTAATTTACTTAGGGCTGGCTACGTTCGCTTCATTTAACTGAAAATGGAATTTTGAACTACTTCAGGATTGGGAAAGTTAAATATAAATTATTTATATTTTATTGTGGAGGAATAATCGGGGGTTTCGATGGCTCTTGCTCTTGCTCTATAAGTTATATTCTTTTACCTTAAAGTATATGTTTTTCTATAAAATTTGGCCTTTAATGCATAAAAATGAAATGGTTTCTTACTAATTGTATTCTTTTAAGCTTGTAATTTAGTAAGTGTTTTTTTTTTATCTTTGGGCATGGTGGGGCTAAACATAGTGACTTATTATGGAAGTATAAGCCTCTGTTGGTGTTCAAGGTCTGATAAAGGACAAGTAAGGTAGATGTAGGACTTCCACAGCTACCTACAAAATATTATAATTGCTTTATATGTGTTATTGGATTTGTGTGCAGTGTGCCACTTCCATCCAAACTTCGGAACAGCAAAAAAATATCAATCTTATATAGTGTGATTTGTTATATTATTTTAAATTTAAGGTTTAAACTTAAAAATATATATTATACTTCTAGCAGGATTATAGCCCTTAATATATACTATGCTTGAAGATTTTGTTTTTCCAAATAATTAAATACTAAGAATAAACTACATCATATATTAAAAAAGGACTGCTTGATTGAAAACTACAGAACAACTGATCAGAAAATTGGAATTTATATTTGAATTCCGAGTTCAATCAGTACAAATCGAGAAATTTATTAAAAAATATTCCCGCGTAATCCAAACGAGACTAGGGTTGATCCTACAGGTAAAATGTCGATAAAAAAGACGTTTAAAATTCATGAGACGAAATCATCGATGGTACGTTTTCGTTATATAACCAGTCACTGTAACCAAAGAAACGGGGATTTTCTTCAAAAAGATTTTTAAAATATACCGATATTTTAATTACGATTAAAGTGACAATTTAAAAAGTAAATATTATAAATATTTATTTATACTTTAAATGCATTTTATAGCTTTACGATGCTTAATTAACATTAAACCGCTTTTATATGATATATTTTAGTTAAAGATTTTGTTGTTTTTTATTTAAATCTTAAAAATCATATTTAAGAACGTATTTAAGACGTTTTCTTCTTTATATGTTACTATTAGACATTAGAATTCCAAAGTTATTAGTTGTTCAAACACAGAACTAAAAGCATTACCAATACAATCAGTACATATTTTATACTTTGTAGATACTTAATTATTATTATGATTGCAAATCTTAAAATTAATGGTTTTGTTTTTGATAGAAATAATATTACAAAAAACTTGCTTCCTGGATGTAAATTTAAAATTTTACTATCTTGGTATTCGCGAGTTAACTTTAAAAGCTAATTACAATTTTCATTTTAGCTTAGGGATACACTACAGAAGCGTTTAACTTTTAATACCTCTCGTAAGTAAATGATATTGAATGATGGACGTCTATAATGGATTTATTTATATTATATGTTTTATTAACTTTATATTTATATTTTCCCGGCTGAACTCACGTGGAAATATCATGAGTTCACGCCGCGAATCCGCCACGTTTCACGTTTGTTTCGAATGGATTCGAAACTAGTCGGGTACATTGCCATATAATTCCGCGTGAGTACAGTCAGGTAAATATAAATATAATAGTCATGGTTCATGAAAGTTAATATATAAAAACTTTATATTTATTTATAAGTGAGGCAGATCATAGGCCAACGTATTCCTTTTTTTGTATTCTTCGAATAATATGTAGTTACATAAGACTTCACACTTTTGTTTTGTGTACAATTTGAATTTATTGATCTACAATAAAATAGACTCCTGTTCTAATAAATATTTCCCATTGTCTTGGGATCACATAAAAACTACTGAACGGATTAACAAAGTATAATAATATAAAACGCAGCCAAGCCTAACATTTTCCACTCCAGAACTAGTCTTCGTAAGAAGCATTGCGTGTAAAAACTAAAAAAAAATATATATTTATAAACCAGAATTGAGTGCACAAAAATATTTTAAACTTGAAAATAAATAATATTTCTGTTTATCAAGAGTAAAGTATTTAAAATCTCGGTGACTTGGGACGCAAAATATTTTTCTAAATTAGTCTAAATTTTATCCGCTATCGCTTTTAACTGTATCTTCATCCCGAATGCCTCCGACCCGGATAAGTTACTGAGTTTCATAACATTACTGAAAATCGTGCAACTACAATGAGAATTGTCACGAGGCAATCTATTCACTCTGAACTTCACTCTTAGTTCTTTACATTGATTTAAATTAATTTTGGTAACTTTATGATATACTTTAATTTTATTAAAATATTGTGCTTAATAACTTGCAAGATCATTAGTAGGTACTCTACTTTTTTCAATAACCTTTACCAAATTTGGATATTCATTACGATTTATTAACCTTCTATTATCTCATTACAGTTACCTATATATTATTTTTATATGCATGCACTAAAAGTAAAAAATCGCATTGCATTGCATTAACATTTTCATTTATATCTTGATTATTAAAAACTGTAACATGGAAACACAATAAACTTGTTATCGCTATCAGCGTTATAAAAATATTGTACATTACTTGCCCCACTTGTCCCCTTCGTAACGAGTGCCCTTAACCGGACAAGAGCGAGGCAGCGCTATATTGTTTGTTTACTTCTCTTTCTTAATCGGGAAGTATTCCGATGCTATCGTGGGCATTCGTTCGTTCCGATCGTGCCGTTCTATGCGCAATCTCACTTTCTTCGGACGTCAGTACGCATGCGAGAATTGTGTCAACGCTGAGTGAACGGTGAACGCTCTCTCCAAAAATAACCTCACTTTTGTGATATTGTTTTAAGTGGAAAAAAATGGCTAACTTTGGATATTTAGAGAAATTCGGTATAGTTTTCCTAATAGGTTTGTTGTTTTATATAGTTAAATGTTTAGTTAATGTTGTGTATACTTATATAATTGGACCGGCTGTGAATAAAGTGGACTTCAAGTCAAAAGGAAAGTGGGCATGTAAGTGTTATTTGATATGTATTTCATACATAATAAGTATATTAAACGTGTTTAGGTATTAATATTAATTTTTTTTATTAAAAAATTATAGTTTATTATTTTATTAATAATTCTTTAAGTGAGTATATGAATATTGTAATATCTATTTGTTTATCAAGGCCAATTGTTTACATAAGTTATTGACCCGGGACGATATTGTAGACAAATATAATTTAACTTAGTAAAAGTACTATCTTATTAATCCCTATTTATTATTTCGCCCATAATTGCTTGCTAACTAATTATTCGTACAGACTGAATGAATACAAACATACTACACTACATTGAATAGTAGCTTTATGGCTTTTTATGAGAATCTTGTGGGTACTGGTTGTTTAATTTATTGCATTACTGAGTTGTTGTTTATTGGTGTTGGCGAGTTTCAAAAATTGAAGATGCTCTCGAACTCATTCACTCTTTTATCGTTCACGTAAAGTTAAGGTAACGCGAAGGTGCTTGAGCCAAATTGGAGCAATTGTAATTATCATATTTTCATCGTTAATTTTAACATTATATGTTAATTATTTTGAAGGTATTTTAATGAACTAGGCGATTCTTTTGAATTTAACGTCGATAATAACATTTGGTTTTCAAAATAAGAGAAATATGAAATAAATAAACCAAAAAAAAACAAAGTATTTACAAATACTTTGTTTCAAAAGACATTAATGATTGATTATTACATTTTATTTTTTTATAACTTTCGCTTAAAACCTATAAAAATTTTTCTTAAATTATACGTTTTTATCATCCATTGCGAATTTTTATACTTAATGTATATAAGAATAATGATATTTTTATTTATTAATTTTATTTGTTATTCTAATGAGTCACAAATTTAAATATATTTAAATATTTTTTTCTTTTCTTAATGTAGGTTTTATACGTGCGTTTTTGATAACCTTCAGAATTAAGTGATAGAGTACGATTT
Source organism: Dircenna loreta (assembly GCA_963555665.1). Taxonomy (NCBI): domain Eukaryota; kingdom Metazoa; phylum Arthropoda; class Insecta; order Lepidoptera; family Nymphalidae; genus Dircenna; species Dircenna loreta. Next base: position 3,236,431 of record OY743102.1, read on the forward strand.
TTTTTTTAAAATACTTACCTATTTTTAAATGAAATAGTATATATAAGTCAAAATAGTATGTATATAACACTACATTAGTAGCACTCATATTTTAAACTGTTTACTTATAGGTTTGAAGATTATAATAGATAACCTGCATTTCTTAATAAAATTACGGTTCTAATATGAAAATGTATACCTATAAGAAAAACAACAATCCAATCAAAATCGATATAGGTAATTATTTAATAGTACTCAAGAATATGTTATAATTTGTTTTTATTATAGAAGTTTAGTTTATTATTGTACCATATCTTTATAGCACCATATTGGACAACTAGTCTAATGATTTAAATGCTATTTTATAATAAAACAACAGATACTTGCAAGGTTTATGTCTGTACTAGCCAAGTATTTAATATTCTTTATTAAATATGTACGCTTTAATTGCTGTGTAAAAGGACGGCTCTTAAAAAACAATTCCTCAAGGTTACCTCACAAAAACTTCATGCCTTATTAAAACAAGATTTGTTTTGGTACCTCAGGTTCCTTATAAAAATATAAAAAAAAAACATAATTTGTTACAAAAAAGTATCTACAATGATACATTCGTTGAGACACTTTGTGACATAAATGAAAAAAAATAACAAAAAAAATACGTCACAGAGGTCAACGAGCTCAGCCCATAAACTCCATAATTTGAACTTCCTATAAACTGAAATTGCCTTGTAAAGGACACTCGTTATGGTATTACAAGACCGGACTCCAACCTTCATTCGCCTCACCTTGCCTGGAATATAGACCGACGCGGAACTTGCTTCTGATGACGAATTAATATAATTTTCAATTGCGTTAGAAAATTTATTTTCCCATAATATATTTTTATTTATTAATATTATTGAATTTTCCTTAGTATATAGTATAGATACACGGTTAATTAATTTATAAATTAAGAAAGTTTATATTTATATATTGATATTTTAATCTTTCTCGCTGTATTACAAAGAATAAAAGTAAATTAAAAGATTACGATTATTTCTAAGCGTTCCTTTCAGAAGCGTAATTTTCATAATAATTTATTATAATATACGTTTTAATATCCACATAAATAAATAAAATTATAGTAATTATTTTAATATTAAAAAAAAATCCTTATAACAAAAATTGTCAAGTTATTTTACGATTTGTTAAAATATTTAGTATAATTGTTGGAAACAGAATTATGAGCAAATTACATAAATACATATTTATCTATCTCCGTTTTACGTTAACCTTGTAATATATCTATTACTGACAGAAAACAGTTACTATATTTTCATAACAAATATGTAACAGTAAAGGCATATATCTAATGATAAAAACAAACTACACGGATATGCGAAGTCAGTTACGGTGTGACTTACGCTTAAGTGGCATTGCCACCTTGAACCTTGAGTCTTTCCAACTCATCCTATGGGACAATTATTATTTATTTATTATGAAATAAAAATATATATAATACAGTTCATATATGTACATATATACTACAGTTAGCTATCACAATATAGCTGCAATGTTAAATTATTCCAATTAGCATATTTGTTTACTTAATTCATTTAAATATATTTTTAAAAGAAACAAGGTCAACGCTTGAGAATATTGTAGCCCGTATTTAAGCTGGTTTGACGAATGCATAAGCGACACGGCATATGCAGACAGTTTCAGAGATATGTCATGAGTGATTTAACTTTTTTTATTTATAACCTTTTTTTTGCATCATACACTAGAGACAGAAATCATCAACATTTTTTTCCTTTCGTTCCCGCAATGTTTGAAAGAATAAAACGGTATCAAAAAGCAATTAATAATACACATTAGAAATATATTTTAATTATATTTTTTCTAATAATAAAAATATATGCACTAAATAGCGGTGAATTTCGACATTGGTTTATTGAATCATTTTTTATATTATGTACTCTAAATAGTAAATATCATGCGTCTTGTGTTTGTCTTTCAATGATCATCAATTAACATGTGCAAAATAAAAAAGCTATTTTAATCATTATTATTTTTTTTAATTAAATTAATGTAGCAGGTAACACTGTCCTATATACTCAATAAAGTTTGTTTTTATATAAGGCACCTGCGTCGCATATTGTAAAAATGCCTAATATATATGTATTAGGATTTTTTTTATGTATATATGTATATATATTATAACAATAGAATTGGCTTTTTTAATTATTATTGAAATAGTAACTGAACCCATGACTAATGTATTCACGAATTAATTATAAATAATCAGACGAGTTCATCTTATATTTTGTTTCCAAAGAGCTACGAATGTATTTCTCATGACCTCATTAAAAATTTTGTAATGCTAAATAAATTGCTATTCAGTTATAATTGTTTTAAGAAATTTCATAATAAAAAAAAATCCGTATTTTTGTTTGAAATATAGTTTGTCTGTCAGCCATTATTTCATGCAAAATACGAATGACGTCTTCAATAAATGGACTTCTGTCGATAAAATGTGTCATTTGTCCCATGAGACTAATGGGAGGAATTAGCTCCAGTTGTTGTCATGGGACTTACAGAATATAAGGATGAAAACAAATCCCAACTTATAATTATGTTTTAGATAATAACACAGAGCTTCTGAAATTTCAGAATTGATCTGGACCTTTAACTAAATATGTCTATATATATATATATATATATATATATTCTTCGTATCCTGAATGAACACTAAATAACTATATTTGTTTTTATTACCGTGACTCTTCGTTATTCGTTCGTCACAGATCTAGTAAAATATATTTTATTTTTATTTCTATCTTGATTTACCATATGTGCCGTACAAGGTCAACAAACCCCTAAAAAGTGATTGAAAATGTTATTTGAAGTTTTTGCTTACGATGTTATATTTAGATATTCTGACTTTTTGGCAACAAATAACCGGGATAAAATGAATTTCTTAAATATTAATTATTCAGATCAAAAATATATATATATATATGCAAATTATACTAGGTAAAGCTAAAAGTAGAATTTATTATTATTATTGCAATACTTTTTAATAATCGTATAAAACTCATAAATATGCCATTAGGGATAAATTTATATAACAATATAACTTTTATCTCCCCTTGGAGGGTGCTTATAGTAGTTTGAAGAGTTTTTATTCTCTAGAGTTAACTAAACTTACGCACTTTGTTTCTTATATTTTCTCATAAATATCTCGCATAAAGACTATTATGGAATATTTATGTGAAATTTATAATAGTTTATAAAAATAATACATAACTTTAATTAATCATTATGTAAAAAGGTAACTGAACTTTTGACTTAATATATTTTGGCATGTATGTACATAGTACTTCAAAAATGTTAGTTAATTTAAACAATTCCAAGTAATTTACTATATGTACAATATGAAAAAAATCTTATATTTATAAATGAAATATACTTTTTTCTTATTTCTATTAAATTGATGTCTTAATGCCATTATTACGTTCAATCTTTTCTTACAAACCTCATTTGATAATGCAATGACATATTAGTTATATTACCAATTTCATTTATTTGAGAAGGAACTATAAAAGTGAGATGGAAATTGTTTAATTATTTATTGCAAAGAAGACACCTTTCTCACGCAAGCAGATCGAAAGCCATATTGTTTTTTATAATTTTTGACCAATCACGTTCACGATTCAAATTTATATAATTGTTTTTCATTTTTACAAAATTGAAAACCTACATGTACATGTATCGAAAAACGTAAAACACAGTGTAAAAGAAATTCTAATATCCACATTTTACATCACTCTATATAAAAAAAGTCCAACAAGTCCATATAATAAAAGTTAATATTTTAAGAAATACATCATTTAATATTTGGCTCTTAATCTAATTTTGATTAATGTTTGTTAAATTAATTGTTTTAAAAAAAATCCAGATACAAAACAAATATAATTGGTTATATAGTTTTTAAATGATGCCGAGATAAATATAAATATACTTGTAAAGCGCTGCTAGAATATTATATAAGAATACTGTTAAACTCATTCAATATTAGAAACATACGGGTGTATTTTACAACACCCTTCCCTTGAAGTCGTAAAACAAACAATACATCAAAGGCGTTATAACAATATAAATAAGAGATGAATTCGCTCTCGAGTCCCATTTTAATTATAATAAATATCGTTTTTAATATAAAGTAATAACTTACTTTGGACATTTAACGTGCTAACGCCTCCATTAAAATTCCGCTAAATTACTTAAGCTGATACAACACCGGGGATGGAATTTAAGAAATTTAATTATATAAACCTTTAACACCCTATATTTTCGTTTTAAGTGTAATATTAAGTACTTAGAATAACTTATGTTGTATCTTAATCAAGTAACATATATTTAGAAATAATAACGCAAGTAAGAAAATTACAATTCGACTTACACTAGATATGAATGAGATATTCTATGATCAAAATATGCATTAAACAAGCTTCACAAGAATTAAAAAGAACATATTTCTTTGGAACGATTTCATGAATTTTAAAGTACATGCCACATCCATTGTAAAATTGTCGATTTAAATGTATATTCGTCTGTAAAGGCACGATTGTGTGTTGCCTCTGTCATGTTTATTACACTGTCGAAAAGGTTTTATACACTTAAATATGTATGGTTTGTGTGTTATGGTTTCTATAAATGTTTAAATTTAAATTAAGAACATAAAAGGCTTAAATTTTTTTTTTATTTCTGGCCATCTGGAAAGTTTATTCAAACTCTATATTTTTGTTTAATTTAATGAAATAGCAAATACAATAATCGATGATCCTATTATATGACTTTTTATATGTAATGACGTTTTTAACGTCTTGTAAAATGGCTAACAAGGCAATAACAGCCAACAACATTTTTTAAAACTATATAATTGAAGTTATTTACTGTGATATGTTTTTTAGTTTATCCCTAGGATCAAAATGACAGTGGGGGCACTCATATACCCGAACTAAACGTTTAAGCGTCTAGAAAAATTAGAGAACTAACTGTTGTACCTACAGATAAGCTGGTTTACTTTGCGTACTTCTAGAGTATTATATCTTACGGCATTCTGCTCTGGGGATCAATGGCAAATGTAGAATCTATTTTTATTTATCAAAGGAGAGCAGTTCAAGCTGTATACAATATGGGGCCTTGGGAGTCCTTTAAAACTATATTCAAAGACAACAATATTTTTAAAATGCAGTGTATTCCAATTGGAAAGAAAAAACTTTGAAATTACAGGTGTGTTTTTATTTTACGTTTTAAATAGGAATGTGTCATTTTATAATCTAGAGCAAATGCAATAAATATTACCGTCAGTAGAAGAGCAGGCTTGAATAAAAACGTAGCTAAAGATACATTTTTATGGACAGTCATGGGTTGAAAGATACTTAAGCACTGTATAAATATTTTTTAAGTTAATAAATTATAATTGAAATTAACATATAAACGGTTATGAGAAGAGTTATAGCTGTCAAGAAAATCGGCGTCCAGCTGTTAACCTCCAGGTTGCCAGGTTTAACATTGCCAAATGCTATTAACGATTATAGAACTGATTTTTCTCTGTGATAAGGATCTAATCCATTGCGAGAAGTACAACGACCTGAAATTGGTTTTTATAATGTTTTTTTCTATTTTTACCCTTGGAGGCTCTGTTTACTTTTGGATAGCGTTAACTTTGAGCTATGGAGAGTGAGAACTCTTTTGTACATTGGATCTTTAATTCTACTTGATATTTGTTCCCTTGGAATTCCTACTTCAATAAAATCACTAAATTTTAAATTTTGTAGCAATTATGATTAGCCTCGAAAACAAAAGTTGTGAATTTGAAAAATAAAAATCATTAATATTTTAATATATATATAATTATACATAAATAGATTGTCAGTAATTTATACCTTAATATATTATTGACCAGGAACTATACCTTTTCTATTACATTTGATTTTAAATAACAATACGTTCTCGTTTCTCCGTTACATAAACTGAATGTAATTCTACGGGCGGCTTAAATTAGAATGACGTCTTCTCATTTACTCCAAAGTTTATTTGGAATTATAAACTGGAATTACTTGGATATAAACTTTTAAAGCTTACTCTAGGCTCATGAAAATTAAAATATAAAGAAAATATCTAAATCATCTTGTCAAATTGTGTTGACATATTGGTACCATAGTTCTGTAACAGCTACATACTATATAAATAAACACATAATAAATACTACTATGACATGACAAATAATTACTTCCAGCATATATATAACATATAAACATGTGATAAATATCTTTTAATCAAGTAGCATATTAAAACATGCCTTATGTTAATACATGTAAAGTCTAAAATTTAATGACGTATTATTTTATCTCAATAACTTGTGCATGTAACTTTCACTCGCAGTTCCAAGTTCAAGAGAATGACGCTCTTAATGGCTTTAACACAAGGCTGTCTTATTAAGGAACAATTTATACGTTGAAAAAGAAAGTTCGAGAAATAAATTATTTTAATGAATGCATTTTAAATATTTGCTATACTGCATATAAATATTAAATAATTCCTTGGATCTTCTAAAGCAAATGCGTCTTTACTTTCCAAATTATACAAAAAAAAATAAAAATCACCAAACTTTTTAGATAAGACATTTAAACCGTATATTGAATGTGTTATTAAATCTAAATTTAATTATAATACTATGGGTTATGTTGAGGCTAGAGAGGCCTGGCAATAACCGATTTATTAACAATTCTGCGCATGTTGCTTTACTGGAACCACTTCCAAGATATTGTTTATTGACTTTCTTAATTGAAAACAATACATTGTATATTTCTATTATTTTGAATTTCAGATGTTATATATCCTTTATGTTATTGAACATCATAGAAGTAGTAGTAAAGTACTTAGTTATCTCAGTATTTTTTCAGTGCTACATTTTACTCTCTTCTCATTTTTTTATTTTTTTACTTTTTTTTTTCATTTATTATCGTTTATATATAATTCACAATACATAATTAAATCATTAATAGCAACAAAAAACCACTAAGGTTTCAACCCGTGCTATCGTAGTCTACATATACCTACAACTAATATTATATCTGATCACATTAAAGGTTTTATACAATATTTTATTGACCGATGCCCGCGGTGTTCTGCTTTAACGAATTATAAACGCGTTACCTTTTGTTATTTACAGAGTTACATATAGGTATATTTATTTATACTTGCTAATAATAAAAAATAAAGTTTTTACAAAAAAAATAAATACTGAAAAGGCGTGAGTATCTTGAAATTACATATATATTTATTTATACTTGCTTTTCATAAAAAAAAGGTTAAAAAAAAGAGAAATTAAAACACTTAAAAATCTTGAACTTTGTTTGTATAATAAAGATAACCAATTCCTTTTACAATCTCCATATAATTAAAATAAAAACATGACTATGTCGGACAAAAAGTAAACGCTGACTCTGATAAATAATCTGTAGAACACAGAAAGAATTATCCCATGTAGGAATCGAACCCAAAATTTTTGGTTAAGCAATTAGGCTAACCACTAGACTGCCTGGATCAACAGTTATTTGTTTTATTTTTAAATTAATATACATATTTAATAACATTCATTATAAATTAGGAAGTCAATTTGTTTTTAATTAAAGTTACATTTAAAATTGAAATTATATGGAAAATAACCTTTGAGATATTATATAACTTTAACGGGTAGTAAGTATACGATAATATATTCCTTTAAAATTATATTTAACATATGTCTTAATATGAATTATTATTCTATTGGTAATATGGATAAATATGAAATCTCAAACATTTACCAATGATTGTTTAAAATTATTTAAAAACGTCTCATAGAAAATATTTTAGTTTTTTCCAATTCTAGTGAAATACTTGATGTATAATATATATATATATATATATATATATATATATATATATATATATATATATATTTGTTTTTTTCTCTATATACTATATATAACGTATAAAATAAACACTTAGAAAATAGCTCTTATGTATAAAATTATTCATTGCAGTACTCTCGTCTCGCATAAGTTTAAGACGTCTACGTTAACGTTACCGATTGCGAATTATGCAGATTCATTCGCAATATAAATTGTTGACTTAGCATTATCCAAATATATGATTATACGTCGAGCTATGTTGAATTTGAAACAGGAATGAAATTATACTTAAGCTATTGGAATTGGAGCCGTATTTGGATTTAATTTACTAGGCACTTCGTATTCTCACTTACGTATACAGATATAAAATTTGATTTTATTGTTTTGTTTTTTGTTTTCAATGGTAGGGGATTTTTTTACCATTAACTCCTATTTATGAGTGTAGCTGATTTTATTGTTAAAATCTGGAAAAGTATTGTATTTAATGCTATTTATATATATTCTGATACTGATTTTATAATTTCTTTGTTTCAAATTATAGAAATACGTATTCTAGATAATAAAAAAATCCCTATTTTAATGCAGTTATGTCTATATGAAATAAAGTTGTCCAAACAAGTTTTAAACAATCTTACTTTCACTTTTCTATACCGGCTATGAAACTGGTTCCTTGAAGAAAGTTAATATTTAATCGATTAGATTTAAATGGTCTTCTTTGTTATATAATCTGTTATGTGTCACTAAATTGACATAATATTTTCCTTTGTTACAGTAATAACTGGCAGCACTGATGGAATTGGAAAGGCATATGCCAGAGAGGTTGGTATTTAAGATTTAAAAATATAAATCAGAACTTAAAAAACTTTAATATAAATCAGAACTTCCAAAACTTCAATGTAAATCAGAACTTACAAAACTGTAAACAAACTTACCAGAAGTTAAATTAAATCAGACCTGAATTTCAAAGACATATAATACATCATCTAAGCTTAACAACATTTTGACAATATTATATGTGCGGTCTTATAGCAACAAGAGAATATTTTGTAGCAGTTGTATTGAAATATATGTGGCGGTATATCCAGTATTAGCAATTCATGCAGAAGCTGAAGGCGTTTCAAACGTATCCCACAGTAAATCTACTGGAGATTCGAGATTCGAAGAAATAGAAGCCAGGAATATAGTGCATGAAAGTCTACATTTTATTGAATTTTATGCGGAATTTTTAGTTGCTGATATTTTCAACAGTAGAACAAAATATTGATTTTGACTAAGATGTTTTTATCATACATATTTTAACATCCAAGCGCATTTATAACAAAAATGTCAATATATCAAATAAATACTGAAATTTTTGCCGAAGATAACGAATAGTCTTGATTTATTGATTATTTATTGTAAACTTATTACTATTTTAAAGAAGCTAAGGACAATTATCTTTTAACGGCTTTTTAAATCCTAATAATATTATAAAACTTCAGGTTTGATTGTTTGTCGACTTATTACGTAAAAATATATTTGTGAAATTTTTGTTCGTAAATATGACCTGGAAAAGGACATAGCTATATTCTATTTTGAAAAAATACATGGTTTTCGTTTAAAAAACGCGCCCTCGCTTGTCACTAGGGCGCTTATATATTTTTACTAAATTTATTATTTTTTGTACCTACCTATTTCTTATCTCCCGTACTTGCAAACGAAGCGGCGGGTAAAAGGTAGTATATTCACATGGTATTAATTTATAACATAATAATAATAATTTATTAGGAATATTTATTAATATTTAATAAAATGTGAACGAATTATTTTCATTAATATAACGTAAGTTTGAACGTTAGGTTGATCTGCAGTCCTTTTATAGTAGTCAAATAATATGATCTATATTTAGACTGTATTAGAAAAACGAACTAAATATTAAATATTTAAAGTGTATATTATATTAATAGAGAAATTTCGAAATGATTAAATATTTCCTCTTAAATTAAACTTAATTATTTTTGTTCCTCGTTCAGATCTTAATTATAAAATTCAGCTGAAATCACCGTTTCTAAAACGAATAGAAATTAATGAAACTCTCGGATATCTAGATTATAATTGTCCAACGTAAACTACGTAACTGGATTTTTTATTTCATTAAATGTCCCCCTAGAATCCATCACAGAATTGATCCCTTGCTGGAATTAAACCCACGTCCTCGGCTTACCATTAAATACATTTATATGGGTCCGAATGTTATCCCATATCATAAAAGTATAAAATATAGAATTAAATCAAAAACATATTATGACATAACAATTTGTATACTTTATATTGTCGTTAGCGATAAATATCCGCATACGACATTACAAAAAAAAGCAAGCAAGAAAAGCAAGAATACATTAACACCAAATAAGCCATTCCATAGCTATATATAATATTACAATTGTAAATAGAACAGAAATAAGTATTATAATAATATATTTTTTATAATTATTTTATTCGTAGATTTACATATAAACGAAGAAACTTTACAGTGGGTTAATTTATAATTTCATCTTTATTAATTTGAAACATATTTAAAATCTTCAATATTATTAACTATATGTTTGTGTTCCTACAAAATGCTTGTTCTTTGCAGCTGGCTTCTCGCGGTTGCGATATAATTCTAGTCAGCCGTTCTATGGATAAGTTAAAAGAAACTGCAACTGAAATTGGTGAATATCTTAATACTCAATATTATAATTATTTTCTATAGAATAAATACAGTAAATATTATTTCACATAGCCCATCAATCTCTTCATAAACCTTCTATCCTTATTACACTCCACATACTCATTACACCGCATCGCATATCACGGCATATCACGACATACATTCCACGTAATTTTTCTGACATTCAAGACACTTTCATACATAAACATATCGCATATTCGAGTCTAGACATTAATATTTTTTTATATTTTTAGAAAATGACTACAAAGTGAGTACAAAGATCGTGCAAGCAGACTTCAGCGAAGGTGACAGTATTTTCGAAAAGATCTCAAAAGAGGTGTCTGATCTGGAAATTGGAACGTTAGTGAACAATGTCGGCGTTTCTTACAAATACCCGGAATATTTCTTGGATTTACCTGATTGGTAAGAAATAATAATTATTTAACATATTTTCTTTAATTTTATTATGATTTTGGGCTATTAGGTGTAAATATATTTCTGGCTTTAATCATTTATTGCCTTTTTTTTTTGCAATCTTATGGTTGTTAGTCATAGTGGGTTGTCCCGGGATTGTCACAGGAATAAGAGCTAGAATCAAATTATACTAAATGCGTCATCATAGTATTCGTGTAATTTTTAAGAATTACAATTTTTTGATGATATTGTTTGTTTCTTTTTACGCCATTCGGTCATAGTCAGAATCATAGAGTCAGGAACTAATTTGAAAAGTATAAACATTATTCATTCAAACCGTTGAGATAAATTTGTTGTAATCTTAATGAAGCGATGATTTTTATAATTATAAGTAATGCCTTCTAATTATTTAACGTCAAATGCAATAAAAAAACTCTACAGCATTAATATTTATTATGTTTTTTTTTTGTATTTATATTATTGTGATTCTATATATATATATAGATTTAATATATAATTATATCTATATAGTTGTAAATCTATATATATATATATGTACGTCTGTGCTTACGTCAATTAAATCGAAATTCGGTTTAATAACTTAAATAAAATCAGAGCTCCGGAGCATGGCGGGAAAGGGATATGAACTGATTGTTGCTCTCAGCCGCAAAGGTGTCGGTCAGATCCTGATTTTAATAACGAGAATACGTAAACAAACATCATCAGAAAATCCGTTTTTAAACATATTCCTTCTAGATTTATTAACAAACATTATGTTTCTTAGTTTAAAAATGACAAAACTATAATACAAACTCTGATTCCCTTCTCAATTCACTTATTAGAAATTATTACATATATTAAAATATTTTTCGAAAATCCTAACTCTTAGCGAGCATACGTTATACCGCCATGTAATAAATACATTTGTTTTTACGGACCATTTGAATTTGTATATATTAAATGCCATGATTATTTCGCTTTAATTTATTATTTGTTTTATGTAAGCTAATTAAAATACAATACTACATATAATGATGTTATTTCATTAACGATTCGCACTTAACTTGTTCAGAGGGCAAGTAAGGGTAACATTTACATTTTATCATTGACGTGATTTACCCTCCGCGGAGGTCAGACTATGATATCCCACTTAACCTGACAAATGCAGGTTATAAAGGAAAAGACGAAATAGAATTTCTTATACCATTAAGCCCATTTAAGCCTCATACATGTGTTAAAATGCTGAAATACTTTTAAAGACCCTTGTATAACTTTTTCTAATAATTAAACTAAATTCTAATAAAAAAAAATGGCCAAAAAAATATTTATTTCGTTCTAATGAGCCATAATTGGTTATTTATTATGATAGTATGGTTTTAGGTTCTTGCACGTATTATTTAAATAAAATGAGAAATGTCACGTTCCTTGCAATAATTCGCAGGTTACAACTTGATTTGTCATGGCCATTGTCTTTTCAAATTTAAAAAAATATATATTACTTTATTATATTTGTATATATTGTACTTTGAATATGATTATTTAATTCGAGGTTATATAATTTTTACTCTACGAAGCTGCAAATAATTTGTATAATAAAGTAATAGAAAATAATATGTATATATTACGTTATAATATGAAAAGCGAAGTGGTTTTTTTTTTATTTATATAAGACGTAATATATTTTTCAACGTAACTATTTATGCTGAGAAATGAATCTTGTTTAAGGAATTATATAATAATGGGAAATAATTATATTAACATATTTTTATTAATCATGGAGGAATCTTACCATTACACAAGTACAATTATAATATTTCGATGAGTAAGAACTATTGATTGTTTATATGAATGGAAAATAAATATGTAGAAGTAAACTTTGTATAGAATATGACAAAGCATTTATTTACATTTTTCTCACATCACACACACATCTATGAGAAAAAAACATTATCTCAATATAATACTAAAATTTCAAAATTGTTTCTTTATAATATTTTATAACTATTATTTATTGCCTGCTGCAATGATGTGAAGGTTTTAAAAATAATTAATTATTATGTCATAAACTTGTACAGCTAAAAATGTCACAATATTTTATTATGCTTACAACAATCTTGTAATATTTTACAACAATCTTGTAATATCATTCATTCTAAAAATATCATTCATTCATTCCATACTCGCAAATTGATGCAGGACGCAGGTGTTGATATTCCATGTAATAAGTGCCTCAATTGAAATGCTCTGTATATCGATATCCGCAGTGAAGAGGTATATTTTGACAGAACGCTGCAATTGTTCGGAAAATGAGCTCTCGCGTGAATCGAAATCGATATCACGAAGATATTGATACGATTGAGATTCTGAATGGTTGTAGAGATAAATCGTGTCTGTTATGTTTTAAATGGATTTGTTTTATGTTTTCTGAAATAAAAATGTTACTTGTATACAAGTTATTTTAAGTCAAATTAACTATTATCGGACAGAAAGTTTTAATTTATTAGAATCTTTATATTATTATTAAGGGACCCGTTATGACATCTGAACTTATTTCATTTCGTATAGTAAAACTAAAAAAAATGGCGACCACATTTTAGGCACACTATGCTTCGTGCATTGGTGAAATAAAATTAAAGCTGATGGCAGCGAAAGAGTATTTAAGCTAATATATTTATTTACCAGGGAGCAGTCCATCAATGCAATGTTAAAAGCAAACGTAGTCTCCGTAACTCGGATGACAGGTATTGTCTTGCCTGGTATGGTACAGCGTGGGAGAGGAGTTGTCATTAATATTGGATCCGGCTCTTCAATGATACCAAGCCCTTTGCTGGCTGTTTATGCATCGTCTAAGGTAAGATATTTGATTTTTTTTATTTTCTGGGATTTGGTGGCAACTGTTGCCGTTGAATATTTTATAAACCAAGATAGGAAGAAGATAAAAACTGAACGCATTCTTCTCTTTCACTCGTGTAATTCAGCTTTTATGGTTACTTCGCTCAGATCTTCGAAAAGATGGTTCCTCATTTGGCGGCATGTATACGCGATGCAATCAAAGGACTCGTCGAGTAATAATTGAACCTATATTTTTACTCCTTTCAGGCATATGTGGAAAAATTCACAGAAAGTCTCGATATGGAGTATTGCAAAAAAGGAATCATTGTACAATGTGTACTGCCTGGCTTTGTTTGTTCCAACATGTCTGGAATTCGACGAAGTACTATAATGGCTCCTACAGCGACGACATTTGTCAAATCAGCTATGAGTTTAGTTGGTACCACGTCCAAAACCACTGGATATTTCCCTCATACCGTATTATTTTATGTCGTCAATACGATCCACGGGTTCGCATACAGATTTAGTGTCTGGTTGGTGACACGGAGCATGGAAAATACCCGCTCGAAGGCGCTGAAAAAGTACAAAAAGCAATAATATTTATTTAGTTTGATGGGACAATACTAATATGTAGAGCACGCTTTCTTGTCACTGCACGCCATTTGTTGCCAAAGATAATAATGTCGGTTTCTTGAAATGGCAAATAGTACAAAATTATTAAAATATAATATACCTCGTACATTCTTTGAAAACAAGTCTCCCATATTAATTATAGTATATTTGTTACGAAACGGAGTCTTCATTATAAGTTCTGACTTTGTACAATTTGCATTTAGTGTTCTCTTAAAAAAAACTTATTTTTAAAAGGATAGAGGCCAAAGTAATTAATTAAATTTATGGTTTATTTGTATTGCAGTGGAGGGAAATGTTAAATTGTTTATTAAAATTAAACTGGCTACAAAAAAACTTGTCTTTTATTAACCTTGCTTGGTAGAACGGTGTCGGTGCTGATATGTATATAGTATTTCAGTAAATACTTCTATATAATAATTATTTGTTTGAATATGCGATTTAATTAACGTCTTGTCTTTTATTTAATTTATTCTGAGTTTAGCTATTTGTTATCAAATCTTAATTAAAAAAATAATCATATCATATTATGTGATGCCGTGTTCGGTTATAATATTGAAAGATAAAAAAATAATAAAAAAATAAATAAATAAATAACTATCTTTCCTAACTAAGCATTCAATAAAAAAAAAATACCATTACCGTAGTGTTTAGAATGGATATATACTTTTTTATTTGGAAAATCAAAATCAATGAATATCATGAATTTGTATATATTTGTATATATAAAATATTTTAATAATAAATCTATTTCTAGTCTAGTTTTTAATGTGATCGGGATCTATCTTTACCTTCGGTATATTTTTGCCGTTTTAATATTTCTAGGTTTAAGTTCTAGGTGTAAATAATATTTATATAATAACATTGTACTATAATCATACTTTCAAAAATAAAAATAAATTGAAAAAATATTTGGGGTAAAACAAAGTGTATCTGATACAGTAATTTAAAATAATTTAAATACCCACAAATAAATAAAATCAGCCCTTTTTTTATTCGTCGTCAATATGTCGAAACAAAAAAAGGCTTAATTAATATGTTTAGTTACACTTTTTTTTAAAATAAATGATCGGTCAGAATAGTTAACATCTGATTTTAAATTAGTATTTTTTATTATTAATCAGCCTTCTAGAAACCGGGATGTTAGTATATCAAGCTAACAGGTTACTTTAAAATGTAATTTTTATATATTTTTGTAAATAGCAAGACAATATAGCAGTCAATGGTGAACGGCTTTAGGCGTGATTACTTTATTTATGCATAAATTTATTTTTCAGGAAGGACAAAATGACAGCGTGACCTTACTCTTTCGACGCGAAAATATTACAGAGTTGGTTTCCGCCATAGTTAAAGTACTTGAAAACATAAAATTAAATTTAATACAATTTTATTTAAGAAAAAATGAGGCTTCGTTATCTTATGTATTTTCTAGTTTTTATAAGTCTATCATATTTTTTTTATATTATTTTACATAATGTTAATAAATAAATTATTTCTTATTTAAGTACCATACGTTTTTATTAATTTATTTTATATGAACGTATAATTCAAGTTGATCAATGTATGCAAAAAGGTTTTATAAAAAAAATATTAAACATTTTATCGATAGACAATTAACTAAAACTTCACAAAATAAGACTTTGACTCGTCGTAAACATCAAAATCAAATGTAACCGAAAACCAAAAAAATATATAAAAGCAGTGAAAAAATTTGCAGGTCCAGATGTAGAAAACTACAACCATGTCACTCCAGTACTTAGGTACAATTATGATTTGAAGAAATATGGGTAGACAGGCATACGACTCTCGTGCTTGCGGTTTAAGTTTCAATTTGAATCAATTGTTGATGATAATTGGCTCTATAGTGATACTAGTTCTGTTATTTCTGATTGTTTGCCACATAGTCAATGGACATTAAAAAAATATAAGTATGGGAAGAAAGAGCGACGCTTGCTATAACGTTGATATCCTTCAATTGTTGCTGGTAGCGTTCGCTTTTGTGACTCTACTAGTTGTTATGAGCTGGATGTGCAAATATTTTCAAGGTACATAGAGTTCAGAATAAATTGTCAACATGGCACAATCCTGTGGACTGTCATGCAATCTCACCCAAATACTCACCGTGATTGGATCAATGGTCATACTTGTGTTTCTATTTGCTGTGATATGCAATTTGATTTCTGGAAAAGGTATGTAGTTATGGGTAAAAGAACTGTTGATTCATCGGATGAAACGTTTCAATTCCTTTTCATTGGATTTTCATTTATAATATGGTTGCTCGTAATGAAATGTATGTGCAAATATGTTGAAGGATTACCACCGTAATTAAAAAAAATCGCCGCGAGCCAAAATGAAAATGTAATTACAAGTTGCAATGCCCAACTCTGTATTGTCGACAAACTAAATAATTGTATTTTTATATTTATAAAGCATATATGTTAGTAATTAAAACAATACGCATTTATTTGTTATTTTAATTTAGTTATTTACATATTTATTAAGTTTCCTTTTCTTTCTTTCATATTCATCTTATAATATTTATGTCTCTTGATCTAATCAATAGTTGGTCTGACATTACGTACACCTTATACTAGTAGGTATATATTATTAAAATGTAATGCCCTTTTTCCAATCACTTAGGGACATCGAATTTCCTATATAAAATTCGTTGTCAATTGTGTATCCAATGAAAGGATTAGGATATAATGAAATATGAACGGTAATTCCGTTTCCAAGTGACGGAATATAAAATGGTAAAATTGTAGAAATCAATCAGGCCCAATTCCATAAATCTCAAGTAAGATTTCAATTCGCTCGGGCAAGTAGCTTAAATAATAAATCATTTTCATACGCTAATGGCTTTTATAATTTGTAAGACATCTCAAAATCTGAGTGACATTTATATTTAAAATTATTAGGGAAGGGTCGATCGCTTCACATATTTGAGGTTTCTGATTCAACGAGTCTCCTAATTGTAATACTTTGATGACATAATGAGAATAATTTTAATATATCAGACCTGATGTAACGTACCTATTATAAATTCCTATTTATATTTAAGTTGTGGAAGCCTATTTTCATAGCCTCGTACATAGGCGTAGAGTTGCCAGCCTCTCTGTATTCTATAGGATATATTTTGATGAGTGTGCGAAGGAATTATATGAACTAATTCCCCCATCCCCCTTCCATCGCCGGACGTTCCGACGCACGGCGAGCATCCATCCTTTTGTAGTAGACGCGCCGCATGTCTGAACGAAGCGCTACGCTTCATCTTTTTTGAATCGGCCGGCAAAGGAGTGGAATAGCTTGCGAACGTCAGTATTTCCGTCCGAGTACAATGTGGGTGCCTTCAAGGCAAGAATGAATAGGCTTTTACTAAGTTGATGCGCTTTACCACCTAAGACTACATTTCCACATCGCATCAGGTGGAATGTAGTCAAGCGTCAACTTAGTTTAAGTGTAAGAAAACCAATGCAGTGGAATGACAATCCTTGAATGATTAATGAATACCTATTTTATGCTTTATTTAATATTTACTCAGAATTAAAATCTTATCAACCTAGCCGGGATTGGACCTGGGACTTCTTGAATATCATCAACCAAATAATACTTAGCATTTTATAAATCAGATGACATCTGCTATGTTTATTTTAAAACAGCTAATTATTATAAGTTTGCTGTACTTCAATTGTATATCTATTTGAAATTCAGCTACCCGGTATGTATTGCAGCTCTACTTAAAGAGAAATAGATATTAAAATTTCATTTTTCTATCAGTCGACTAACTAATTATCACATCTTGTCTGTAGTTAAAAAGATTTACTAAAATTTGTTATTTTTGCAATCAGACAAACAATTCAAACACACAAGCTACAAACTAACAAACAATGATGAATAATTAATGTATAGAAGTTTAAAATAATTACAGTAGAATAATAACAATATAAATGGATAACAAATTTATATGTCCAAATGATAAATTGTAAGAACATATCAAGTAAAATATTTCGTTGTAAATCAGAACCGATGGTTTTATCGTAAACAGTAGTTAAAGTTAATGGCGATTCTCGGATAAACCAAATTAAACTCGAAAAGGTAACAGACTAAATTGGATTTAAATATTAATTAGAAATTGCAGTCGCTGCCGTTTTTGTACAATGTTAGATCCCTCAGGTAATGGTTTCGGAATTTCACGTTTATCATTTCACTTTTATTGCGTAAGGAGGTGCATTAGATTTCTACCTAAAATTATAAATTTATTTTTTGTTTGCAAAATCCGGTAATATACTGATAAAAAAACAAATCAACACGGCCATTGTATAACATATCTACAAAATACTTGTACAATTAAAATTTTACTATATAATACCTAAGCCAGTGCTTAATTGTTTTTGATTTCATCCCCAGAATGTCACTATTACATGAAATCAAAGCGATGCTTTCGCTTCGGTTGAACCACTTTAGCGTTTTGGTTTAACGTCAAGAGCAAATTACAGGGTTGGTGTAACGCACTTCAAAGTTAAAGCGTTCATTGCATTAAGCCTAATTCAATTAGCTATTAATTCTAATTGAATTAACTGTTGTCTGTTCTTGAGATGTTGATAATTGGTTTGGCTGAGAAATGAATTTTATATGCAATCAGAATAAATGTATTGAATATTATATGCTACTAATATTATTACATTATGATTTTGTAACAATTATACTTTAATATGTATTTTTTTATGCAATATCACTTTAATTTGCAAATAGGCCAAGACAATGTTTACACTCGCCTCTACTAGTTTCAATTGTGTTATATTCCATCACGTGGCACTCAACCTATAAAAGAGCCGAAAAATGGAAATACAACAAAAACAAAATACAAATATTGTAATTCGTATGATAAAGTCTGTTCCCTATAGAGTTCCCTGGATTGCCAATCTGATTCCACAAAAAGTTACAAATTTCCGTTCCAATTTCATCTGGACGTGATCACAGATGTAGGAAAAATACATACCTACGATTGTATATATAATTATTCTTGTCATATACGCATTGTTGTGGTAGTATTATTTAAAATAATTGCAGTAAAATTATACGTAAGGTACTTTATTAGGATTTGATTGAGACATTTTGATTACCTTGCCTTAATACCAATGTCTGTGTTAGAATGAAGATACTCTGGATTTGACGGCCGAATCCAGAAGCACTTATTACTTTTTAAAAGTAAAGTTTTTTTTAAAAGTTAGATTTTATTGTCAATTATAAAAATATCCATTTAAAATTAAATATCCTAAATTATTTTAATTTCAATAAAATCAAACAAAACAAAATCCTTATTTATTCCCTTCGTAAAAAAAAGTCGTCTGTAATTTAACAAAATTTATTTACAATAAAAATAAATAAAGCTCTGGTGCTGTTTGCATAGGACTTAAATTTGCAGAAAGTAAACCACACATATTATTAAAGCCAAATATTTACATAAGTTACTATTTTACATTTAGTGACGGTAGTCTTATGTAAATGTGAATCTCCCTTCTGTAAATAAACGTTACTATTATTTAACTAATTTAATATACATTTTAATTTTTCCTCGTTTAGGAATGCGTGTAGAATAATGAGATTATGTAAATATTGCAGGGGATGGATTATTCCATATTCGTTCACCTTTATTCCTTCCCATTCTTTAAGTAAGAGATATTCCAATTTCTCTTCTTTCATGTAAATATTATAACTGAAAAATATTATATTATATACATACCAACTATTATAATCTAATATATATTATTTTATTAACTAATATAAATTAGGTAGATTTCTCTCCACTTTCGTCCACTGTCGTCTGCAAAGTGTTAGTAGTAGACAAACAAATAGACATATATGTGATATATGCCAGAAAAATAGGCATATCTCATATTAAAATAAAAAAAAAATACATATATAACATAGCAAAAAAAAAACAATTTAGGAATATAATAAATATAATCAAATCATGGATATTTCTGAACACGTCTATGTTTTATTCAAATCGAATGTATTCTAAAAGTATAACAAAACAATCAAAATATTTGTGTTTATGATCCCTGGGGCAAAAAAAATACGATATAAAATATTTATTGTTCAATTTACACAAATTTACATTTAATTCACATGGGATAAAATAAAATTATACGTCCAAGTTTAATAGCTTAAATGGGGCAAGGTTTTTTGCTTTTATATGTTTGAATATTAACATAATATTTTCTTTTAATAAATGAAAGTTAGTTAATAAATTTCTTAAGGTGCGGGGATTATTAGTAAAAACAAACCTTATTAAATTGAATAGGGCTATAAAATAGGTTAACGTTGTTAGATGATATATTTGACTCAAATAGGTATCAATAAATGTTGCGTACGACAATTGTTAATCCACTTGACATCTAACCTTTGTAACGTAGGTTATTGAAGTATTTCAAAAGAGACAATTATTAGGTATGATTCTTACAGTAATTTTAATTCTACTAAATCAATAATTGCATTTGTTTTTTTTTTATAATCCTATTAAAAAATCATAAACAAAATGATATTAGGTCGGTATTGTGAGAAAATTTTATAATAATTAATTTAAAAATTATAAGATTAACATTTAAAACCAGCACCAGAACCCACTTCTTTTTGTTTTTACACATAAAAGTCATACAGAACTCACACTTAAACTCTCGAAACAAATAAATATCTTTAAGGGTCCATTTGACAAAATACCTACACCTTTCAAAATACCCTCATGCAAAAACATTTCAGACTTCAGTGATATCATGACAAGCCTAGTGTCTAGTCTCTCTGCTTCTCATCTAGATTGTATGTATTATTGCTTAAATCAAAGTATTTGGTTACGTTTCCTGGATGAAGTTTTAAACTTGCTTGCATATCCAAATTTCTGCGTTGGTTATTATGTTTCATATAAACATCTGATGTATTTTACGTATAGTATATATTTGTAAATTATGTTGTTAGCAATAGTGTTAGTAGCAATAAGTTTGTTTCTCTGTCGACATGTGATGAATCAGGTGGTGATAGTTTTCTCAGTTCATCCAACTCATCCATCCATTTAAAATCATTTGTTTCTTAGACTGTCTAGTATCCATATTAATGCAAAAACTATCCCGGCTCATTAATCTGATATACTTGCAGTGGCTTCAGCCATGTTTACCGTCCACACGTTAAAAACTGCCAGGTTTTCATATCATTCGTGATTACATCTGAGTGATATGATATGATATGAATGATGAGTGGCGATGTACTTACCCATTCTCTTACCATTCAATAGTGTCAATTTATCAACTCAGCCACCTTCACTACAGAACATTTATGAATCGGTGTTATATAAGGTCAATCGAAAATCCTTTTTGGTGTCTTCTACTGACCCCTGATCCGAGAACCGACTGTAAAGTTGGACTATTCAATAATTTTGACCTAACTACAAAACAGGTATATTACCCCTGTGAAAATAAACAAAATGAAACACATTCTTTCACCTTTGCTTGCTAATTAATTGAAAACTTTTTCAATGTAAAAATATAAATAATTTAAAATTCTCTGAGACCAAGCAATAATTAAAATTATATTTCAAATCACTGCAATACGTCGTGTTGACATTTTGTTTAAATTCTCACTATCAATAAATATGTCAATAAAAATAGCAATTCATCAAAAATATAGAAATTCCTCAAATGACTTAGAATTGGACGACGAGACGAGACGTCCAAATACTTCTTTCAATATTGACATTGAATTTCCATATAAACACTTTACGTTTTCACGAAATAATTAACAATGTTGATAAAGATCGCATACTTTATTATATTCAACCCCTCCCAACTCCAGATTTTATATATTTTTCCTTTTCTTCTATAATATTAACTTCAATGAATAATGGCATACCCATTTATACCAATGCTTTTAATGCTGGCAATGTAAGCCGTAATATGATCGTACCTATCGTATTAGATAAAAACAGCTCACAGTATTGACTCTGCTAGGTTTCAACAGTGGATTAATTACGTCATCTTAACATTTTATCACTGATGAATTACCGATAGCTGTCGATATCTCTTGTCGAAGTTACTATTACTTAATGTATATAGTTACTATTACTTAATGTATAATGTAGTTAATGTAAATTACTGTTACTTATTTATGTATTTATTAATTACTATTATTATTTTTGAATTTACATGTACTATAATATTTGGTCAGGTTATATCTTATTGATTGTAGGATAGTATCGGTATGTTTATTAATCTACTTATTAGTGTGTATATATATGTATATATGTGTATAGGTATATATGTATATATATTTATTATATATGTTTATTGTTGTACTTTTACGCCACCTACTTTAATCAGTGTTTATTACATATCTCCTTTCTAAGGGTAGCTGTAAGGAATGGGCGTTAGGTCAAAAGCTAATAGGACCGTCTGCTGTGCTTCTAATACATACTTGTGTATGTAATTTTTGTTGTTCTAGTACAGATACATTCAAGAAAATATAAGAATTGTTACATTAATAACAAATCTATATGTTTATAGACAAAACAGAGCAGCAAAAACCTTCAAAAAAAAAAAATCAATATATATATATATATATATATATATATATATATATATATTGACTCGCAGATTATCTATGAAATAGCCATGTAACCACAATAATACACGAAATAAATATTTTGGTTCAGTTTATTTCAAAAATATATCAAATATGTGATCTCTATAGAGGTAATATAAAAATCAAGATCGTTTTGTTTGTTCGAGAAAGAATACAATTAGAACGAGATCAAAGTCAAATATTCACAAAACCATTGTACGATAAAACAATAATGTATTATTTTAAATGATCATACGAAAAACGTAGTAACAGTATTTGGTTTGTGTATTACTATGTAATGTATTCCATTAAACGTAATTGCATTCCGACTCCACGCTGTGCTTAGTTTAAATCTATGTTTGTACATTTAAACACAAATGGCGATGTTTTTAATTTAAATCTACTACAGCTGTAATTATTACAGGATTCGAGCTCAACACCTTTATACTAAAATATTCTAATCTGTTAAAATCTTTACGAATATATAATTATTAAGGTTTACGAGGTGGGTACTCCCAATTTTCCAGTTCATTATTTTACTTCACCCGTCACACTCAAAATTCGTATGCAAATGCTCAAAGTATGTATGGAAAGGATTAATAAGCGGAGAGCACACGTCTTGTAAGCGAGTGTTCTACTTAATTAAAACAAAGTTAATATGTTAGTCTGAAGTGATATGACTAACGAGGGAATTGAAGAGACGCTTGACAAATGTTTCTTTTGCAGGGTTTAATTAAGTCTACATACGATTGATGAGATAAAACTTTCTCTGGATAAAGTATAATGTACTGTAAAAATTACTTTAACTTTAAAGAATATAGCTTAGTTCGAACACTTAATAAGTTACATTACAATTACTTAAGAAAACATGTTAAATATCTGACAAGGGATGGATTTGCATTTTTTTTTATTTTTTAGTCATGGACCATTGGACCAAAAAAATGAATTATTTTTTTTTTTTTAACATAATGACAGACAAATGGTACCTATGGAAGTTTAACCACTGTGTGTTTTTGATAATACTGATTTTATTTCATCAGAGAGCGATATACCATACATGATATAATATTGATATCCAATGTCAATATAGAAGGTAATATAATAATATCAATAATTAACTAGATCTATTCTATTCATGCAGTTGTCATTTTTTTTCTAATTAAAGGCAACCAAAATATTCTAAATTATTTGTATGATAACTGTACGTGAGAAACGTGAATTTTAAATGACGTGACAATGGCAGACAGACGTGACATCATATGAATTTTGTAAATATAAATCATTACAGCATGTTGGCTGCATTGCATCATATGATAAATGAAGTAGATTTACATTTCAGCATCAAATTTGAGGGTACGGCCCGTACTCTGCCACCTTTGGAGAAGCTGGCACAGTCGCAGGGCTTACAGCATCAGTCAGTACACAAAAAAAACATAAAATTAAATTGCAAGTGGAAAAATCATATTGATAATTAGTCACTAAAAAAAAGCATTAAATTAAATTGCAAGTGGAAAATCACATTGATAATATCCGTTATAAAGTTATCAAACTGATTTTTTTTTAAATAAATAAAATAACAACTAGATCTGCGGTATTTTTAAGCATATCATGACTATGTGTTATGGATGGGTTCTTACGATACAATTATTTGCGTTCTTACTCTGACGACATAGAATGAGTGTTAAAAGTACAAAAAAAAATCTGTGGCTTTCATTACTTAGATATTTTGCCATTGTTTAAATCACGAAACATTCCTCTTTTGCCGTGTATTTATTTAAATTATTGTGTATCCATTTTAAAAACAATATTGAACTCTTAACCAAACATGGAGATGTCCTCGGTAAAGTGAGTAGTCATACAGAGAGATCAAGACTACCGCTATATAATATTTATTTAAACACAAAAATTTTTACATGGCAATAATTTGTAACCGTCTCTCGATACATTATTATATAACAACGCTACCTGTCTTAAAATAATATCTACATAAATGGCTTTAAGAAAACTAGTTCTATTTCTATAAATTTTTAAATCCTACAATATAATATTATTTATATATTATTAGTATATTATAGCACTATTTTGTTTAAATTACTATTGTAATGTAACAAAAATGTAATGTAAGAAAAACAAACAAACAAATTCTCTTATATAATAATATTTATATATGTTAAAATTCACATAAATTTTGTTATTGTGTACTATATTATTTAATAAACTGTACAATTAACGTTAATGACACTGTTTTTTTGTGATTGTACCTTATTCTAACTTCCTATTGCAGGACGCCCTATATGGTAATAAGTAGAAAATCTCTAAAAATATATTCTTGTTACAATAATTCATATGTAGAACGCAATAAATGCGTTACATCTTAAGCGTTAGAAAAAGACTTTTTGAAAATAATAATAAAGAAATCTCAGAAGACGACATTTAATATTATTTCCTAACGTACAAAGGACATCTTTATTTGTACCTCATATTAAAATGTGAGTATTCCCCTATTTTTTTTTCCTTTTTCCCGTACAATAAAAAGCTATTTATTACTACCATAAAAAAGGTAAAAAATAGATATAATAATTATTTTAGTATATGAATGAATAAGAAAAAAGTACTACAAATTATAGTTCGTAATAATTGAAGCCATTAGTCTAAGAGCTTTAAGAGTACAAAGTCTAGAAAGTGCTTAAACAAATGTCACGTAAAGCTAATATGTACTTGAATGAACGATAAGGTACGTAGGTAGGACACACTAGACAAATACAGAGAGAAATTATTTATATAAACATAGACCGTTTTAAAGGAAGGTCTGTAAAATTTATATCTAAAAATACATTATATATTGTATTTTTTGTATTTGTAATAATTTTGACCCAACTACAAAACATGTATACTACCCCTGTGAAAATAAACAAAATAAAACACATTCTTTCACCTTTGCTTGCTAATTAATTGAAAACTTTTTCAATGTAAAAATATAAATAATTTAAAATTCTCTGAGACCAAGCAATAATTAAAATTAAATTTCAAATCGCCGCAATACGTCGTGTTGACATTGTGTTTAAATTCTCACTATCAATAAATATGTCAATAAAAATAGCAATTCATCAAAAATATAGAAATTCCTCAAATGACTTAGAATTGGACGACAAGACGAAACGTCCAAATACTTCTTTCAATATTGACATTGAATTTCCATATAAACACTTTACGTTTTCACGAAATAATTAACAATGTTGATAAAGATCGCATACTTTATTATATTCAACCCCTCCCAACTTCAGATTTTATATATTTTGATTTTGGCATACCCATTTATACCAATGCTTTTAATGCTGGCAATGTAAGCCGTAATATGATCGTACCTATCGTATTAGATAAAAACAGCTCACAGTATTGACTCTGCTAGGTTTCAACAGTGGATTAATTACGTCATCTTAACATTTTATCACTGATGAATTACCGATAGCTGTCGATATCTCTTGTCGAAGTTACTATTACTTAATGTATATAGTTACTATTACTTAATGTATAATGTAGTTAATGTAAATTACTGTTACTTATTTATGTATTTATTAATTACTATTATTATTTTTGAATTTACATGTACTATAATATTTGGTCAGGTTATATCTTATTGATTGTAGGATAGTATCGGTATGTTTATTAATCTACTTATTAGTGTGTATATATATGTATATATGTGTATAGGTATATATGTATATATATTTATTATATATGTTTATTGTTGTACTTTTACGCCACCTACTTTAATCAGTGTTTATTACATATCTCCTTTCTAAGGGTAGCTGTAAGGAATGGGCGTTAGGTCAAAAGCTAATAGGACCGTCTGCTGTGCTTCTAATACATACTTGTGTATGTAATTTTTGTTGTTCTAGTACAGATACATTCAAGAAAATATAAGAATTGTTACATTAATAACAAATCTATATGTTTATAGACAAAACAGAGCAGCAAAAACCTTCAAATACTGATAAATCAGCAAAAAATTAAAAAAAAAATCAATATATATATATATATATATATATATATATATATTGACTCGCAGATTATCTATGAAATAGCCATGTAACCACAATAATACACGAAATAAATATTTTGGTTCAGTTTATTTCAAAAATATATCAAATATGTGATCTCTATAGAGGTAATATAAAAATCAAGATCGTTTTGTTTGTTCGAGAAAGAATACAATTAGAACGAGATCAAAGTCAAATATTCACAAAACCATTGTACGATAAAACAATAATGTATTATTTTAAATGATCATACGAAAAACGTAGTAACAGTATTTGGTTTGTGTATTACTATGTAATGTATTCCATTAAACGTAATTGCATTCCGACTCCACGCTGTGCTTAGTTTAAATCTATGTTTGTACATTTAAACACAAATGGCGATGTTTTTAATTTAAATCTACTACAGCTGTAATTATTACAGGATTCGAGCTCAACACCTTTATACTAAAATATTCTAATCTGTTAAAATCTTTACGAATATATAATTATTAAGGTTTACGAGGTGGGTACTCCCAATTTTCCAGTTCATTATTTTACTTCACCCGTCACACTCAAAATTCGTATGCAAATGCTCAAAGTATGTATGGAAAGGATTAATAAGCGGAGAGCACACGTCTTGTAAGCGAGTGTTCTACTTAATTAAAACAAAGTTAATATGTTAGTCTGAAGTGAAATGACTAACGAGGGAATTGAAGAGACGCTTGACAAATGTTTCTTTTGCAGGGTTTAATTAAGTCTACATACGATTGATGAGATAAAACTTTCTCTGGATAAAGTATAATGTACTGTAAAAATTACTTTAACTTTAAAGAATATAGCTTAGTTCGAACACTTAATAAGTTACATTACAATTACTTAAGAAAACATGTTAAATATCTGACAAGGGATGGATTTGCATTTTTTTTTATTTTTTAGTCATGGACCATTGGACCAAAAAAATGAATTATTTTTTTTTTTTTAACATAATGACAGACAAATGGTACCTATGGAAGTTTAACCACTGTGTGTTTTTGATAATACTGATTTTATTTCATCAGAGAGCGATATACCATACATGATATAATATTGATATCCAATGTCAATATAGAAGGTAATATAATAATATCAATAATTAACTAGATCTATTCTATTCATGCAGTTGTCATTTTTTTTCTAATTAAAGGCAACCAAAATATTCTAAATTATTTGTATGATAACTGTACGTGAGAAACGTGAATTTTAAATGACGTGACAATGGCAGACAGACGTGACATCATATGAATTTTGTAAATATAAATCATTACAGCATGTTGGCTGCATTGCATCATATGATAAATGAAGTAGATTTACATTTCAGCATCAAATTTGAGGGTACGGCCCGTACTCTGCCACCTTTGGAGAAGCTGGCACAGTCGCAGGGCTTACAGCATCAGTCAGTACACAAAAAAAACATAAAATTAAATTGCAAGTGGAAAAATCATATTGATAATTAGTCACTAAAAAAAAGCATTAAATTAAATTGCAAGTGGAAAATCACATTGATAATATCCGTTATAAAGTTATCAAACTGATTTTTTTTTAAATAAATAAAATAACAACTAGATCTGCGGTATTTTTAAGCATATCATGACTATGTGTTATGGATGGGTTCTTACGATACAATTATTTGCGTTCTTACTCTGACGACATAGAATGAGTGTTAAAAGTACAAAAAAAAATCTGTGGCTTTCATTACTTAGATATTTTGCCATTGTTTAAATCACGAAACATTCCTCTTTTGCCGTGTATTTATTTAAATTATTGTGTATCCATTTTAAAAACAATATTGAACTCTTAACCAAACATGGAGATGTCCTCGGTAAAGTGAGTAGTCATACAGAGAGATCAAGACTACCGCTATATAATATTTATTTAAACACAAAAATTTTTACATGGCAATAATTTGTAACCGTCTCTCGATACATTATTATATAACAACGCTACCTGTCTTAAAATAATATCTACATAAATGGCTTTAAGAAAACTAGTTCTATTTCTATAAATTTTTAAATCCTACAATATAATATTATTTATATATTATTAGTATATTATAGCACTATTTTGTTTAAATTACTATTGTAATGTAACAAAAATGTAATGTAAGAAAAACAAACAAACAAATTCTCTTATATAATAATATTTATATATGTTAAAATTCACATAAATTTTGTTATTGTGTACTATATTATTTAATAAACTGTACAATTAACGTTAATGACACTGTTTTTTTGTGATTGTACCTTATTCTAACTTCCTATTGCAGGACGCCCTATATGGTAATAAGTAGAAAATCTCTAAAAATATATTCTTGTTACAATAATTCATATGTAGAACGCAATAAATGCGTTACATCTTAAGCGTTAGAAAAAGACTTTTTGAAAATAATAATAAAGAAATCTCAGAAGACGACATTTAATATTATTTCCTAACGTACAAAGGACATCTTTATTTGTACCTCATATTAAAATGTGAGTATTCCCCTATTTTTTTTTCCTTTTTCCCGTACAATAAAAAGCTATTTATTACTACCATAAAAAAGGTAAAAAATAGATATAATAATTATTTTAGTATATGAATGAATAAGAAAAAAGTACTACAAATTATAGTTCGTAATAATTGAAGCCATTAGTCTAAGAGCTTTAAGAGTACAAAGTCTAGAAAGTGCTTAAACAAATGTCACGTAAAGCTAATATGTACTTGAATGAACGATAAGGTACGTAGGTAGGACACACTAGACAAATACAGAGAGAAATTATTTATATAAACATAGACCGTTTTAAAGGAAGGTCTGTAAAATTTATATCTAAAAATACATTATATATTGTATTTTTTGTATTTGTAATAATTTTGACCCAACTACAAAACATGTATACTACCCCTGTGAAAATAAACAAAATAAAACACATTCTTTCACATTATATTTATATTTACCCGGCTGTATTCACGTAGAAATTAAATCGGAATGTGCCCGACTAGTTTCGAACCCGTTCGGGGTCCTTAATCATGAGCTCTGAGCGTGGCGGACTCGCGGCGAGAACTGCGTGCCTCAGCTCTCTGGGCCCGACGCGAAGGTGGCGGCGGCGGCGGGGGGGAACGGGTTCGAAACTAGTCGGGCACATTCCGATTTAATTTCTACGTGAATACAGCCGGGTAAATATAAATATAATAGTCATGATTCACGAAAGTTTAAATATAAACATTCTTTCACCTTTGCTTGCTAATTAATTGAAGACTTTTTCAATGTAAAAATATAAATAATTTAAAATTCTCTGAGACCAAGCAATAATTAAAATTAAATTTCAAATCGCCGCAATACGTCGTGTTGACATTGTGTTTAAATTCTCACTATCAATAAATATGTCAATAAAAATAGCAATTCATCAAAAATATAGAAATTCCTCAAATGACTTAGAATTGGACGACAAGACGAAACGTCCAAATACTTCTTTCAATATTGACATTGAATTTCCATATAAACACTTTACGTTTTCACGAAATAATTAACAATGTTGATAAAGATCGCATACTTTATTATATTCAACCCCTCCCAACTTCAGATTTTATATATTTTGATTTTGATTATGAATAATGGCATACCCATTTATACCAATGCTTTTAATGCTGACAATGTAAGCCGTAATATGATCGTACCTATCGTATTAGATAAAAACAGCTCACAGTATTGACTCTGCTAGGTTTCAACAGTGGATTAATTACGTCATCTTAACATTTTATCACTGATGAATTACCGATAGCTGTCGATATCTCTTGTCGAAGTTACTATTACTTAATGTATATAGTTACTATTACTTAATGTATAATGTAGTTAATGTAAATTACTGTTACTTATTTATGTATTTATTAATTACTATTATTATTTTTGAATTTACATGTACTATAATATTTGGTAAGGTTATATCTTATTGATTGTAGGATAGTATCGGTATGTTTATTAATCTACTTATTAGAGTGTGTATATGGTTATATATATATATATACATATATACATATAACCATATACACACACTCTAATAAGTAGATTAAAGTACAATAATAAAATTAAACATATATATATATATATATATATATATATATATATATATGTTTAATATTGTACCTTTACGCCACCTACTTTAATCGGTGTTTATTACATATCTCCTTTCTAAGGGTAGCTGTAAGGAATGGGCGTTAGGCCAAAAGCTAATAGGACCTTCTGCTGTGCTTCTAATACATACTTGTGTATGTAATTTTTGTTGTTCTAGTACAGGTACATTCAAGAAAATATAAGAATTGTTACATTAATAACAAATCTATATGTTTACAGACAAAACAGAGCAGCAAAAACCTTCAAATACTGATAAATCAGCAAAAAATTAAGAAAAAAAATCAATATATATATATATTAAATATATTAAATAAAAAAATCAATATATATATATATATATATATATATATATTGACTCGCAGATTATCTTTGAAATAGCCATGTAACCACAATAACACGAAATAAATATTTTGGTTCAGTTTATTTCAAAAATATATCAAATATCTGATCTCTATAGAGGTAATATAAAAATCAAGGTCGTTTTTGGTTGAGAAAGAATAAAATTAGAACGATACCATTGTACGATAAAACAATAATGTATTATTTTAAATGATCATACGAAAAACGTAGTAACAGTATTTGGTTTGTGTTTTACTATGTAATGTATTCCATTAAACGTAATTGCATTCCGACTCCACGCTGTGCTTAGTTTAAATCTATGTTTGTACATTTAAACACAAATGGCGATGTTTTTAATTTAAATCTACTACAGCTGTAATTATTACAGGATTCGAGCTCAACACCTTTATACTAAAATATTCTAATCTGTTAAAATCTTTACGAATATATAATTATTAAGGTTTACGAGGTGGGTACTCCCAATTTTCCAGTTCATTATTTTACTTCACCCGTCACACTCAAAATTCGTATGCAAATGCTCAAAGTATGTATGGAAAGGATTAATAAGCGGAGAGCACACGTCTTGTAAGCGAGTGTTCTACTTAATTAATACATAGTAATATGTTATTCTGAAGTGATATGACTAACGAGGGAATTGAAGAGACACTTGACAAATGTTTCTTTTGCAGGGTTTAATTAAGTCTACATACGATTGATGAGATAAAACTTTCTCTGGATAAAGTATAATGTACTGCAAAAAATACTTTGACTTTAAAGAATACAGCTTTGAAACAGTTCGAACACTTAATAAGTTACATTACAATTACTTAAGAAAACATGTTAAATATCTGACAAGGGATGGATTTGCATTTTTTTTTATTTTTTAGTCATGGACCATTGGACCAAAAAAATGAATTATTTAATTTTTTTTAACATAATGACAGACAAATGGTACCTATGGAAGTTTCACCACTGTGTGTTTTTGATAATACTGGTTTTATTTCATCAGATAGTGACATATATGATGTAATATTGATATCCAATGTCAATATAGAAGGTAATATAATAATATCAATAATTATCTAGATTTATTCTATTCATGCAGTTATCATTTTTTTTCTAATTAAAGGCAACCAAAATAATCTAAATTATTTGTATGATAACTGTACGTGAGAAACGTGAATTTTAAATGACGTGACAGTGGCAGACAGACGTGACATCATATGAATTTTGTAAATATAAATCATTACAGCATGTTGGCTGCATTGCATCATATGATAAATGAAGTAGATTTACATTTCAGCATCAAATTTGAGGGTACGGCCCGTACTCTGCCACCTTTGGAGAAGCTGGCACAGCCGCAGGGCTAACAGCATTAGTCAGTACACAAAAAAAAGCATAAAATTAAATTGCAAGTGGAAAAATCATATTGATAATATCCGTCATAAAGTTAAAAAACTTATTTTTTTTTAAATAAAGAAAATAACAACTAGATCTGCGGTATTTTTAAGCATATCATGACTATGTGTTATGGATGGGTTCTTACGATACAATTATTTGCGTTCTTACTCTGACGACATAGAATGAGTGTTAAAAGTACAAAAAAAAATCTGTGGCTTTCATTACTTAGATATTTTGCCATTGTTTAAATCACGAAACATTCCTCTTTTGCCGTGTATTTATTTAAATTATTGTGTATCCATTTTAAAAACAATATTGAACTCTTAACCAAACATGGAGATGTCCTCGGTAAAGTGAGTAGTCATACAGAGAGATCAAGACTACCGCTATATTATATTTATTTAAACACAAAAATTTTTGCATGGCAATAATTTGTAACCGTCTCTCGATACATTATTATATAACAACGCTACCTGTCTTAAAATAATATCTACATAAATGGCTTCAAGAAAACTAGTTCTATTCCTATAAATTTTTAAATCCTACAATATAATATTATTTATATATTATTAGTATATTATAGCACTATTTTGTTTAAATTACTATTGTAATGTAACATAAATGTAATGTAAGAAAAACAAACAAACAAATTTTCTTATATAATAATATTTATATATGTTAAAATTCACGTAAATTTTATTATTGTGTACTATATTATTTAATAAACTGTATAATTAACGTTAATGACACTGTTTTTTTGTGATTGTACCTTATTCTAACTTCCTATTGCAGGACGCCCTATATGGTAATAAGTAGAAAATCTCTAAAAATATATTCTTGTTACAATAATTCATATGTAGAACGCAATAAATGCGTTACATCTTAAGCGTTAGAAAAAGACTTTTTGAAAATAATAATAAAGAAATCTCAGAAGTCGACATTTAATATTATTTACTAACGTACAAAGGACATCTTTATTTGTACCTCATATTAAAATGTGAGTATTTCCCTATTTTTTTTCCTTTTTCCCGTACAATAAAAAGCTATTTATTACTACCATACAAAAAAGGTAAAAAATAGATATAATTATTATTTTAGTATATGATCATTCATATATAAAAAAGTACTACAAATTATAGTTCGTAATAATTGAAGCCATTAGTCTAAGAGCTTTAAGAGTACAAAGTCTAGAAAGTGCTTAAACAAATGTCACGTAAAGCTAATATGTACTTGAATGAACGATAAGGTACGTAGGTAGGACACACTAGACAAATACAGAGAGAAATTATTAATATAAACATAGACCATTTTAAAGGAATGTCTGTAAAATTTATATCTAAAAATACATTATATATTGTATTTTTTGTATTTTTTAAATGTAGGTCAAATTTCAATTAACCAGCAATAATATGGAGGCTTTCATCCTCTTTAAACACTCCAAACTTCTTCAGAGCTTGGGAATCTCCATATAATCGATACTCTCTCTCCTTAAGGACACTTCATGAAAATATCCAATACAATTAACAGATAAAACCACAGGCAAAGTATACAAAATACTACCAAAATACAGCTTGCCATTTTTACTTTAACCAACTTTAATAAAATCGTCAGAATTTTTTCATAGAAAACGATATATTTAGAGCTAGAAGCTAAAGCAGTTAAAAGGCTATTAATTGTAATTAAAGGCTACTAATTAATTTTGAGTTTCAATTGTCCGACCTTATAGAAACAACACAATACAGTTAGAACCGTACACAAACAAACATCATGCATCAAGATATATCTGTATATAATATAAATTGATTACGGAACAATTCAATAATGAGGTTTCAAAAGTCCCATCTTGTAGGAGCTATGTAAATCTTGATTATACTAAGTAATAAATCGTAAATATTTTAAATAATAAAAAAATATATAATAAAAATGCAAAAACAAAATCAAGGTAATCTCCCTTTTTAAGGTTAAACCACCAGAAATAAATGATATTATCTATATAAATATATAATTTGTCATTTTTTGTATCCGTGTGTAAAATTTGCAAATGAGGGTTCGGACATTTGAGTTCTAAGTGTCCTGTTTCGCAACTAGTTCCTTTGCTTTTAAAGGGTCGGTGGTTTTAGTCGGTTGTTTAATTTGAAGCGGTCCTTTATAACTTGCTCCGTGTCACGAATGTAACCAAATTAGAGTTTATTATACATTCGCTTTGTTTTTAAGTTCATTTTAGTAGAAATAATGAAGAACGTTTAATAAATTATCAATTTGATTATATTCATTTCATCAATTTGATTCAACCTAATAATAAAAATCGAATAGTAAGAGAAGGTATTGCGAGTATTGCATTTGCCAGTAAATTTGACAAAACATAGTTCCCCACTCTCCCATTGATTCCTTAAGCCTCTTTTCCCATTCTCGCAACCTTCAGTCGGTAATAATGCATGAAGTTGGTACACTCCAAGTATAAAGCTACCCATTCTAATGCAACGGTAATGCACCAGCTATCAGATGAATTCCCTGTGCTATATTTTCATCCGGGTAACCGTCTACGACCTTATTAAATTTTCACGCTAAACGCAATTTTGCTTCCAGCTGGATCTACATAGCTTTGAGCACAAAGAATGCGAACACGCTCAATGCATGACGAAATTAGGTTATATTGTTGGGGACTTTTAACTTATTATAATGAAAATGGTTTGGTGAGTACTTTAGTTTTACTTTGTCATATGTATGAATTATCATTTGCTTTAGTTTTAATTTGAAAAATAAGTTTAAGTATAAAAATTACATTATTGGGCTAGTAATAACTTTCTAATTATTTAATAAATAATTTGCAAAAGCTTTCTGATCGTTAATATGTATGTATAATAATAAAGTTTCAAAATTTATCCATACTTTATTAAATAATGAGAAAATTCTTAGAAAATAACATAAAAGTTCCAACCGTGAAATAAACTAATTGTATAAATTTGGAAACAGGTGGTCAAACTTCCAACTTACGCTTTGTAGGCACTTGCCCAATTTGCAATTGAATGGAATGAAATTTTAAAGAGGTTTTGAATACCGCAATGGATGAAGTTTGAGAAAATTAGATTTAAACCTTACCGCTCACATTTCGTTTCGTTTCCTTAAACATTTCGATTTCACGCATTTGCTACCTTCATTTCACTAGGAAACTTTTTAAATATATATACTATGTTTTTTTTACGTCAAATTTCAAAAAATCAGCTTAACATTTACCACATTATAATGGTTTCTTATATATTTATTTTTAACCTCATCTTTGACGAAAACAACAAAGCAGCGATATTTTCCACAACATGATTCTCAAATATTTAGATTATAGAAGTTTTTATGACTTAAAATATTACTACTAATAAAAAAATATATTACTACTAATAAAAAAAATACTACTAATAAAAAAAATATTACTACTAATAAAAAAAATATTACTATTAATAAAAAAAATATTACTACTAATAAAAAAAATACTACTAATAAAAAAATATTACTACTAATAAAAAAAATATTACTACTAATAAAAAAGAAATATTACTACTAATAATAAAACATATTACTACTAATAAAAAAATAAATAAATATTAAGACTAATGTAGCTTCCTAAAAATGAAAGGTTGATTAAAATCGTTTGAGCAGTTTCCGAGATTATCGATTGAACAAACAAACAATACTCGTTCTTCAAATTAAATATAACATATTATGAAAAATCTGTATTTCGGTTTATAGCTTTAGGATTACTAGTCACCAAGTAAAATGGCTATATTGACCAAATTACCAAAATACTTTAAAAGCGTTAGCGAAGGGTTACTATGTAAATTCTGATATAAATTTCACGGATCAGTTCTATCAGTTACACGCAATCTATCACGTCGGATAGTGTTTGGGTTAAATCACGCGTGTATTCAGTCCATTTGTCAGCTGCAAAGGAGTCAGCCTGAAATGGAGCTCGACGAAAAGCAATGGATCAACTATCAAGCCATTGTTAATGCAGGGTCAGTTTGTGCGTGTGTCGCTAGAGAACGTGCTAACATTTGAACAGAACGGGAAAAAAGTTTTTTTAAATAATTCCCACAGTTTTTATTTTGATTTTGATTTCTTTTTTTTTTTACTTTTCTTTTTTTTAGTATGAAGATATAGATAATATAATTTAACAAAATAATATGTTTATTTCTTATAACTTTCTAAAAACATTAAATTATTCCAAAGTTTATCTATCCATACAATGTTTATCTCTAGATCCAAGGTTTTTTCAAATCATATCAGGTGCTTTCATATACAAGTGACATTTTTATATTAAATTGATAGCTTATTACTAATATAAAAATCTTACAATTTTATTGTAACAAATTAAAATAATGTATTCTTACTAACTTTATAGTAAAAATACATTTACAGTTACAATACCTCTCTTTACATAAAGAAATAAGGTCCTTGCACTTACCTTATATATTTATTTATTGTCATACATACAAACCAATAAATCTCGATAATATGACAAATGTTGTATTGAAGTTTGTGATAATTTTCCTTTTAAGGGGATAATTGGATGGATTGATAAATGGAATGACTGATCAAAATGAAAATAGCTAACGTTGCCGGGAAATTCTGCTGAGACATGCCCTGATAAGACAAAGAAACACATAGAATTGACCATGATTTCAAGTAGATTTTTTTTAAATCAATATAAATAAAGGCTTCCCGATATATTATTTTACAATTTACCATCGATCGTTCATAAAAATTGGAATGAAGTTGG
The DNA here is from genome assembly GCA_963555665.1 of Dircenna loreta. Lineage (NCBI taxonomy): Eukaryota > Metazoa > Arthropoda > Insecta > Lepidoptera > Nymphalidae > Dircenna > Dircenna loreta. The sequence continues at coordinate 3,274,205 of OY743102.1, forward strand.
TCCACGAACATTATAAATAAAAATGAATCGGCAGAATGTATGTACGCGCATAACGTCTCAACGACTGCACCAAATTGTATGATTATTTTTTTTATGTATTGCTTATTGTCAGGAGAAGGTCTTATAAAAAATATATATAAAAAAGAGTTATTATTTTCTACATTCAAAATTTAATATAAAAAAAATAAAGCTCTTTGTATACAACATAGTTGTCAAACTTGATTGATGTAAATGAAAAATACAACATAAAAAGCAGCTTAGTTGATAAAAAAATTAAAATAAAATACATAAACCTAAAACTAAAAGCCTTAACTATGCCTAGGTTTAACTTTTGGTCCTTTATCAACTTTTTATAATACTTATATTAATACAGAATTCAGTCATTAATCTAAGCAGATTTAGCCAGTTATAAGTTTTTCAGATTAACACCTGCGTCTAACTTCAGTGGCGGTTTTAAATTAATTTAAGTAATAGTGAATTTTCCTTTCTAATATTTTTTATGCATATTTACTCAGATATTATTAATACTACTGGGCGTAATTTAATTATATAACAAATATAAAATCAATACTTAGTTTAACTAATTAGTATTTATTATATCTAAATGTGTTTATTATCTTTAAAGTGCCAATATAGGTAAGAGAATACAAACACGTAAATTTTAATTAATTGTAAAATGTCACATCATAAAGTTTAATTATATTTAATGGGTTGTTAATCTAGTGGCTAGGAACCCCGAACGCTCAGCCGAAGGTCATGGGATCGATATCCAAACGGGACGATTGTCTGTTTGATGTGACGATTTTTATTTCGAGTCTGGGTGTACTACCAGTCAGTTATATTTTTAACCCCTAAGTAACATATAGATTTCTCTAAAATGCGAGTAGTTTATAAATAAATAATATAATAATTTATATATATATTTTTTTAATATAAACGTCTCCATGGATTTCTTTATTCTCCTAGCGCAATATGCGTTCAACCTCACGAATGTGCCGTCATTACTCAAAGTCCAGCCAACGCAACCAACTTGTTTTTTCCCATTATACCAAATATTCGTTTCCAAGATTCACCGCGATATAACTAAGATAACAAAATAACGTTATCAAATTTATGACTATATCTTGGATATAACTCTATTAAACAAATTAAATATCAGGAGAACTTCTCAAGTCGCTTACAGATAAAGATAGTTCAAAAGTTCAAAGACTAATTAATCACCTTAACTCTCCTTTGAGACCTTTAAGTGTAATTTTGAGACTTCGAAATACCAACACTTAGTTTAACTTAATCGTACTAATTACCTACTGTAGTCACTTCACAAAAGTTCTCTCTTATTTGAATATCCAGTTAGTTGATCCGAAATTTAATTCAATGTAAATTGTTTTAAAAGAAATAATTAAAAAACAATTGAACTTTAATCGGCACATATTTTTTGCACATTAAATTTAAAACAATTCTCTCAGTTTCTTCATTAATTAAATTAAAATTAGATTTAGTTATTATCGTTATATATTTTGGACATGTATATTATAAAAAGTATTCGTTTTATTTCAAGTGGTATCCACTTGACCGAGTTAAAGGCGTTATTTATTATCCGCAAGGTACCCTCCCTGGAGGGCGGTAAATTCTTATAATTGAGCCTCACAAATAATACGAGAATAAAAATAGTTTCGTTCTCCGAAAATCCATTTTTCATATAAATAAATCTTGTCTAATATGCCATATCTACTAATATTATGTGTAGGATTTATGATAAATTAAATATTAAAATTAATTGTTTAATATATATATTATTTTTATATTATCGTAAGTACATTACAAGAATAATGAGATAAAATCAAATCAAAAAATATTTCCTGATACGTATACATGATACAGAATCCAAAACAAAAATAAAATAAATAAATACTTTTTGTTTGTCTGTTTGAACTTTGAGAAAATCACGTAAAACTACTACATGGAATTTTATGATTTTTGTCTTTTATTTTTTATTACATTTATGTTTTTTAGTGTTTATAGTCCCGCCAAAAACATATTTTTGTTAACTTTATTGATTCATTATTCCTACTATAATATATATATTAGCCGGCTCTACTCCTGCAAGCTATATTGGAAATACGCCGAGAGTCTGCCACGCTTCGAACTCATGATTATGAATGGGTTCGAAAGTTCAAAATTCCATATAATTGCATGTATTTCGATATAATTGTTTGTATATAAAAAAAATTATAATAAAATAATAAATATTTGGAATTTAATTACAATTCAACTTAACGGTGTTGCGTTACAAAAAAAAAATGATCTAGTGTTGGCTGACAATTTAAGTCACCATATACGATGCTTTTTATAACGGAAAAGTCTACCAGTAAATAGCATTTTTTTTTAAGCAATAATGCAAAATAAGTAATGAGAGTTAATGATTTTTAATGATGTCTGGAGAATAAAAATAGCTTGTAATAAATAAAACACAAAAATAAACTAAACAGTATGTTGCTATACAAAATAAATTTACCAAGTTTCTCCATTCCACACAACAAATCCCTGGAGAATCTTTCCTTGAGCCTTATGTTTCCCGTTGAAAGTAAACGAAGACTTGATGGTTTGTGGTCATGAATTGTTTCAAGAAAAGCAAAATGAACGAGTAAATAAAAAACTATTTTGATAACCACGTACCCAATGGACGATCAAAAATAAGTTAATGTTACAGAGTTTAATATTATTGAAGTAAATAAAATACGCTTCATTGTACAACAAGAAAATAAGATAATTGAAAATCTTTTCTTAGAATAAAGTTAATCCCTTAAAAGCTCCAAGATAAAATATAAATAACCAACCGGAGACAAACATGTGGCTTAACCGATTTATCATTCTATAAATGAGTTAGATTTATGTGTGCTTGTGGCTTGACAACCACATTTTTTTTTTAATTTAACGACAAAATATTCAATTCGCATAAACAGATAAAATCAAAAATCGCATCACTACATTGTCAAATCGTGACTACGCACACGTTTGCAGACATAGAAATTATCTGTAAATCAAATAAATATTTTAATATTTTTTAAGGCTATATACAATTATATGTAGGTACTAATATCCATCCAGTGGACAAAATTCGACCGTCATGTAAAATTTCTTTTTTTTATGTAACCGTTTTTTTTTAATTCTATTATATCAGGCGACAATAAACTCTTTGCGATTATTTGACATCTGACTAATATATACTTGACAGTGACAGTGTCAACGTAAGCAATAAGTAAACATTACACACATGTAATTTATTGTATTGTAGTGTGTGTGTAATATTTCTTTCAATAATTTATTATATATTAATTATCCATTATTATATATCCATTAGAATATTTCGTAAAAATACTAAGTTTTTGCATTACCTGTTAAATATAATGATATTTAAACATATATTATATATTTTCATCATATATTTTTGTTATTATTATATCATATAAGTATTATTTGTGACCGGAAGATGCATCGGAGGCTGCTATTTGATCTTCTCGACAAATAAAAAACAAACAGACCTGGATTCGCCAAGTTTAGTCTTATTTAATTTATTATTATGAGATTTTACTGTCTGATTTGATGACAAGACCTGAACGTACACTGATGGATAAATACTTCTGCATTTTATAGACGAATAGAGCTGGATGCGCTGAGTTAAGGCTCGTTTTGTTAGTTAACCCCAAGCCCCAACTCAGCACACTTATATTTGTTGTTTCTGTTCCGAAAATCAAGCACATCTCCCATTCCAAAATAATATTACTTAATACATATATTTTATTTCTTTCTTATACCTATTTTATTCTACACTCTTAAGACGAAGCTGTAAGATATATAAAATATTATATCTTTATCTTTGGTTCCTTTTAAATAACTTTAAAAATTGTTTTCTTTTCCTTTTTTCTCAAATTCAACTTTCAATAAATCGAATGGTGAAAAGATTCGTGAACACAATTACGTGAAACTTTATTGTATATAATATTTAGTTCTCAAACTCTTAACACTTAACTCTTAACCTGTAAATGATACAATCTTCAATATTATATAGATTAGATCTTATAAAAAAATCTTAATTACTATTAATTACTAGGATTTTCCTTAGATCGACGCGGCTGTTAGAAACGAACTTGATTCGTACGATTTTTTATAATATTTAGCTTAACATACTTTATGTTATCATAGAATTGTGTGAAACAATATAATTGAAATTTTGTAATTGTTTTGAGACTGAGATAAATTGACTATACACTTTAATTCCGATTTCATCATTACTTCATAATGATTAATGAATATCTGTCATTAATTGTTTTTAATATATGTGTATATTAATTCAATTATATACGTTTATTTACCGTAAAGTTTAAATAAACTCTACTTTGCAAGTTATTCGCCTCGTGCAATGGTCTGTTATACTTACAATTTTAATTTGAAATTTAACATAAATAATGGCGCAAACTGTTTGAACATTGTTTGATATAAAATTCCAGCAATACAATCAGCTCCCAAATTATATTAATAAACATGAAGTATTGATTAACTTTAATTCATGACTATGTAATTTTAAATTCGGAGTGTAATTGTCGTTTTTCGAGAATATGAATTTAAAACTGTGTTACCATTAAAGAGTATGCCTTATTTATAATAACATTGTAATAAAAAAAAATGTCATACTTTTTTATCTTCGACAATACAGAATTCTTTTCGTTGAGATTTTTTTTGTATCGCAAAAATTATAATGGGTGTTATTCGAAATAAAATTAAAAATTTATGGATATTTATTACTATAGATATGAGGATAGATTCATTCCTTGAATGGGGTTGCAGACTAGAAAGTTGCCTACATTACATTATACTAAGTGTTTGAGAAATTTAAACCCATAGCGGGATCAGCTCAACCGTGATATTTCAAGAATCGCTCATATGTTGTTCAACCATTAATAGTCTCTAGTTGAAGTTATATAAGGATTGTTATAGTTAATAATAAAGAACTTTAAATTATAATTTTGATAGTTTCAAAAGACGAAATTCCGATATTCCGTAGGTATTTCTAATAGCCAATATGTAGGTACAACCGGGATTAGTGATGTTATATATATATATATATATATATATATATATATATATACATATTTTATAAAAGCTATAAGTATTAAAACAATTGTATAAAATACTGAAATCTTATCATTTTTGATATAATAACATACTTTACGGAAACAATAATTTATGGAAAATTTTACAGCTTAATATAATATAAGTAATTCTATTTGTTTTTGTTTATTTAAAGCTGTCACTGAACCGTATTTCTTTTAAAGCTTCTTGCCTTTATGTTGTAATTTCTAGAATTATCGATTTGATCTTTAGAGATATAAAAAAAATTGGGAATAATTTTTAATATATTTTACTAAAATATTGTTACAGAAATATTTTTTTGGAGACAGAGTACGTTTTATCAAATACGGTGTGCAACAATATTGAATAGGGTAGAATTTCACAAAGACACTCTGTTACGCAAAAGAACAATTTGAACATAAATATTTAAATTTCCATAAAATAATACTCAATAATAAGAATAAAAAGTATTTCTTTAAAATGCAAAAATGTCACTTTCAAAGGTTTTTGTATTGTAGGGTAATGTTACAGATATTATCAGAATATTTTTCCAAACTAATACTTTGAGAAGTGAACTGTTAAAATACATGATTATATTTTATATTGAGTTGTTTTGTTAAGTTGAAAGTTATATTTCAATTAATTTAACAAGTTACGTAAATAGTTAAGTTCTAATTATATATATATAACAATATGTATAAATTTTAGTAACGATTCAAAATTTGTAATTTTTAAAAATAGTAATAGATATTTGAGAAATACATGGCACGGAGTTTAGAACTATACTTTATAAAGTATGCATGCATGAAAAAGTTATTTATCGCATTATGATGACATTAATTGGTATGGTATTAATTCAGTCAACATTTATATGTATTTGTTGATATTTTTGCCCGTTATGAAAGGAGTCTCCAGTAATCATAGAGCTCTAGTAAACATCTTTATTAACAAGTGGAATTTGAAATATTTCTATTTAGTCACATGAAATTATTAACAATTTTATTGCTAATTCCATAGCAACAAAATAAATATATCACGTAATTATTATATGGTTCTGGCATCACTCTCAAATATTTAATTGATTATAGAATACTATAGACATGCATGGTATTTACTGTCACACAAAAAAATATATATTTTAAAACAGTTCATACATAGCCCCTTTACATTATCAAGGGGTTAATAAAAGTTCCGTTCAACTTTTGACTTTTTCAGTGAACTTTATTTTTTGAAAACATTAAACTTCTTATTGCTGGGTAGATAGAAAATAGCTCCGAAATCATTGTGCACTAATTTATGTGAAGCAGCAATAATATTGTAATGTTACATTTACTCTGTATTATAAAGGATGTTACAATGTTAAAATATTGTCGAATTATTTATTGAAGAACCTCAAAATTATAATCTGGGCATTTTCCTGATATATACATTACATTTGCACAATGTTTTATAAGCCATTAATATTGGAAATACAACGGTATTTCAAGTAAATTGACTATAGCGTTAGTATTGATTATTGGAAGAGAGCTCCATAAATCATTCTCGATGAAATGTAGATTATCAAATATTTAGGAACTTTAGAATTTATTGACAAACTGGAATTGATTTGATTATGTTTTTTTTTATTACTTTATATTATCAAGCAAAAGAAATTAATATTTTTACAACATATTTTGGTAATAAAGGAGGTAAGAACATAAAAACTATTTAATATCTTAAAGAGGTCAAAATTAATCTCGTTTAGATCATAAAAAAAAACATACAGACATACAAAAGGTAGGTGTATCTTAGAGTAAGAAGCTTTCACTAAATAAGTTTCAAGATCTCAGTAAGTACTAGAACCTAAATAAATTTTAAAAATTAAATGTTGTAACACTTTTTGAGACTTCGTAGGACTTTTTTTGTTGTTCTTTTCGTACTCTACAGAACCGAATCATTTCCTAAACGTTTCTTCTCCCTCTATTGTGTCATTTTCATTTTGTCAAGCTATTTATTAATAGAAAAATGGGTCCCTGTAGATCTGACTCATATATAATACATATTCTGTAGAGAAAACAAACTTAATTGAAACTATTTCTTTGTGAGTTCATATATATTCTTTAAAGAAACTAAACTCAATAGAACTAAAAACAAAATTTCCATATCATTCTTCTGTTTTCTTTTTGGACACATTCTCATAATGTACATGATCGCGCTCTCTTCAAGATACGGTACTTGGACTTTGAGAGCAATAAATCAGTCACCAGATCAACTCAACCACACGCTCTTGTTTGAAGCAATAGAAGACGACATTTGTAGGAATCGTACGTCACCGTTCACTGTTATATCGTTTGTTCAAGAGATTGAAACAATTTTTTTCTATTTATATTGTTCAACTGACGTTCGCAGTAGCGACTGTCACTTGTTATTAACTTATTTAAAAAGTTTATTTTCTTCAAAGAATCAACTTTTGTTGGAGTAATTACAATATTTATACCAGTTCCAGGCATGTTTTGACTAAATATTTGACTGAAATATTAAATTCTGAAAAATATATCAAACATTTTCCAAGAAAATTAAATCTAATGTTTTTTGTTTACTTCAAATTTTCATGTTATATTAACTAACTTATTTAGCATTGTTATGATAAATAAGTGTGGTATTTATCAATTGTTGATTGATTGATTGGCACAGTGGCCGATTTGGTCTATTGTGCCGATATTCGTGGGCCGTGGCCGTACCACACTTAAAAATATTTCGAATTCGATGTGTTGAAATATCTGCATTTTAAATAATGTTTTAAATTTACCATTTACCTAAACTGTTTAAAATATGATCTTGTCTTAAAACTATTTTTAGTTTATATATTTCCGTCGCACACACTTGGAACGTGGCAGACGTTACAATTATTACTTTTTGATACTTTTAACTTATGGAGACACGAGATGAAATAAGTCATTTAATTGGAATTCCTAAAACGTATTAAATAAGTTTTACAAATATAGAAAGCAAACATAATTTTTCTTATACATCATAAAATCATTCTTTAATATTATATTTAAAATTTGGATATGAAAAATGGTGACAAAAATGCAATTCTAGAGTTACGGAGTGTGTCGCAACGTTAGCAGGGTAGAAATTTTATTTGCAACGGACACCTGTTACTGATATTTTTTTTAATTATACAATTTTAACTTTATTATTATATTTTTTTATAAAATGATAATATTAAATAGAAAGCAATGGTGTAATAATTGTTTAATTTAAGGTAACTAACAGGTATTTAAGCAACAGTTGAAGTTGATCACTGAGTTGGAGTCTGAAAATAAACCACCAAATACCAAGATCTAGTTTTAAAAGGCTTTCACTAATATATTTTTTCCCCTAAATAAAAAATACCATTCTACTACTATTTAAACTTTCGTGAATCATGACTATTATATTTATATTTACCCGGCTGTATTCACGTAGAAAGGGTAGGGTAAGTAGGGGAAACTCGTCGAAACGTCAATATACGGATCACGGAACATATACGTAGTGTTAAAAATTTAGACAGCAATGGCTCAGCGATAACGGAACACGTCTTAGATTCGGGAACGGCACATTTCATACGTTTTGACAAAGCGTCCGTATTAGCAAGGGAAAAGTTTTTAGTACCGCGTAAAGTACGGGAGGCTATCGAAATTAGTCGTATACCGAACTTCAATAGGGATAGTGGTTGGACCTTACCATCGGCGTGGAAACCGGTTATCAACACAATGAAGAGCAAGTTCTATTCAGAAGATTTTAATAGTGACACAGTGAGTTCAGTGTGTATACAACGGGTGACAACGACGAATGACGAAGACCTGCAAGAGCCCTCCGATGACATCACTACATCTTCCCCCCCGCCGCCACCGCCACCCTCGCGTCGGGCCCAGAGAGCTGAGGCACGCAGTTCTCGCCGCGAGTCCGCCACGCTCAGAGCTCATGATTAAGGACCCCGAACGGGTTCGAAACTAGTCGGGCACATTCCGATTTAATTTTTCTACGTGAATACAGCCGGGTAAATATAAATATAATTCTACTACTACTCGATGGTTAAATAACCTTTAATGTATGATCTTATTTGGGCTATTTCTGGAAATTTATTGACTCATTCAATATTATATGGTAAAGATAATAATAATATATTTAAAGAATATTGTAAAGATACGAACTATTTTAAATTGTTCACAAATATTATTTTTAATATACTTTTACACAAACATATATAAAGACATCTAAAAATACGTACATATAAGTTCTTCTTGTTAGAAAACTAAGTTTATATTATTCATTTATTTCATTCTTTATTGCATAATATCCAAATGAATTCACAAAAAGTGGTCTTAGTGCCACATAAAACGTCTCTAGCAGCCAGCCTTTGGCGGTATAGGAGAGGACTTTGGTAAACGAGCAAACCACAAAAAAAAACAAAAAAAAATAAATACAATATTCTTAATACAAATAAATCAATCATCCTTATGTATTATCAGTAGGTAAATAAATATACTTTTTTATAATAATACATAAGGACGATTATAAAAAATATTAACAAATATACAATATATTTAATTTTCAATGCAATATATATTGTATATTACAGAATTTATTATTATTGAAGTCAATGAAACCCGAGGATTGGATCACGGAGAAGTCTTTTTTGGAAAACGTTTTTTTGGTATTTTGTTAATAAATAAATATATTCCGTAACACAGAAACTTCACCCTAGTATTTCAGCTTCACTTTGATTATTGCTAGAAGTAACATTTTTTTCATTTATAATTAATTTCTTTATTTATTCAAAATGGTTGTCAAGGATCAGATATCACCATTAACCTACAATATTAATTGTGAAAATGTTATTGAATGTATATTTCTATAAAGTTTAAATAACCTCGACCTTGCAAGTCATCCACCTCGTGAAAATACTCTAATGTATAATTATAAAACAAAACTTTTCAAGCTTCATAAATAATGTCGTAAACTTTAATTTTCACAGTGGTTGTATATTATTTTAATGTAAATTTCAATAATAAAATCAGTTTCAAATTATTCAAGTTTGAAACAAATAATGTAATTAATCTCTTGATTCATCCATACTGGGTTCATTATCGCTGTAAAATTGTGTGGACTTTTATAAATATTGTATTATGATATATTTTAAGCCGCAGCCAAATGTAACGTGCAATTTATTATATTCAACTTATAAAAGCTCACGATTTAATTGATTAAATTAAGACGTTCAGTTTGTGGTTTTTTTGATAGACCTACAGATGATGCGGTCTCAAGTGTTTGTGGTTCAGTCATTTTTAATCATTAATCATACATTATTGATTATTAAGCAGGTTTTTTTCAACTCTTACTTTATTATATTTAAATACATTTTAGCTATAAATATCACAATGCTTTATATCAATGTTATGTCATATCATCTTACCCTCAGCTTTATGTAACCTTATATGATATACCTGAATTACTGCTACCGGTTTATTTCAAACAATTGATCTAATTTAGAAGATTTTTCAATACTATTATATATAAAGTAGCTGTGTGAAAGATATATTTGTATATTATTATTTTCTGACAGATATCTTCATTTATCCAAATAATTAATGAATAAATATGTAAACTTAAATTTTTAAATAAATATATAAAGTCATCCAATTTGGTATTTCTGGTAGGTATCAGGTTTTTCCACTCGTGCAAATAATATTAATTCGAAACTTTACAAGCTCATTAATAAAACACAAACTGTTTATGCTTTCTTTTAATATAAAATTCCCGGAATACAATCAGCTCCCATCTATCTATATCTATCTGTATTAATAAATATAAAGTATTGACTCGATTTCATAACATTTATAAATGTGTTAATTTATTTAAATATCAGAGTATAAATAATTTATTTCATGAATATTCAATTAAAGCTATTTTTTTCCTTTTCAATCCCTTCAATTGGTCAAACCGATAATATTTAAAGAATCTAACAAGATTGAATTATTAACCACCAGAACGGATTGGAATGAATAGCTTTTTATTATTTTATAATTTCTTTATATAACAAGTAAGTAGTAATTTAACCTAATTATTATAGCAGTACGAATTCATCGTCGCCTTACTAGATATTGTTGTGTCGTAAAAAATAGTTTCACCGCAAAGCAGAAAAAAAGCTTTGGTTTATAATAATAAAAATTATATAACTACAACGCATTAGATCAATCTTTATTAATTTTTTTGTTGTTGGCTTATTATGTGGGTAGCCAAAAATTTATTTTGTAGCGGAATATCGTCTTATCGGAAAACGAAAAAATATTCGGGCTACATTCATAATAAAACTAAGAATTCAGGAATTGCTATATTTTTTAAATATAATAATAGATGTCAACCAGTTATCGAAACAAATTTAAAACTACAAACAATTCAACATGCTTTTGTATGTTCATGCATGAAAACGAATAATTTAAATCTACCGGTTAAACTGATTAAATTAATACGGCCAGTAAGTGCCTTCATTTGATAAACTTTAAGGTCAAGCGGTCCAGGATTTTAGTTATTGTGGTATATCCATAAGTTTTCACCCGTTAAACTAGTTTTATGCTTGAATGAAAGATATTCAATTATAATATATAATAATTTTTAAAGCAGGATTAACGAGATTCTGGTAAACGCTTTGTAACATTGGTTTTGATTAATTTGAAAATTTGTTTTTGAAAACTTAGATCTACTCGTCAAACATATAAAAATAGGTTTATTTTATCAATCGAGAATTATATCTGTATTTGTAAAATAATAAATAAAAATATATTTTTTTATTCTGGATATATCTTACACTGACCTTAGACGCTACGAAACTAACTTAGCATTTGAAAGCGATAACTCAGTAGCACGATGAACGCAACCGCGATGTTCAAAATTGCTAGGAAATTCAAATATCCAGATGGTTTTTTTAATAGCAAATAAGCGCCACCGCGTTTAGTGATGTACAAACAATAAACCTATCTTCTTTTTAAACAATTGTATAAAGAACTGAAATGAAAGAATTGATAAGAAATTCGCTTTATTTTTTTTTACTTTATTATCCTCGCTCTAGGCATTTCGCAGTACCTTTTATTTGTGTTTATCGTTAAGGTTCGACTGAACCACTTTAAAAGATAAAGGATACTTTTGTTTTAAATATTAAAATAACTACACATTTATTTCTCTGCAATAAAAGCATACAAGCTATGGCTTCGAGGTTTAATGATATGGCATGCTAGAACATTTGACAGATTATTATAAAGTTTGGTATGGTTTTGACTCAGCCAATATAATATTAGATAGAAAAGTGTTAGGAAAGCTGGCAATATTTATTTATTATTATTTATTGCTAATAAGATGTCACGACGTATCCAGGTATTTTATTTTAAAGCCTGATCCGACAAGAGAAACTGAAGAACTTTATCAAAAAGAAAACTATGGACAAATAAATATTTTTGTCATCAAAGTTTTCGAGGCTAGATAGTAAGTAACCTCTACGTAAGCAATAAATTTTTAACGAATAAACCATTCATGTTTTTGCAATCCACGAGAATGAAATTGAAGACCGAATCCAAAAAACGGCACGCTAACGGCAAGCAGTGTCGTATATGTGCAAGCTCTGTTTGAAAAATAGGCTTGCGATCGTGACGACAATTTTGACAGTGTAGCCTAAAATATTGTTGTATATAATAGTTTATCTAACATTTATTTTATTTCACTGACAAAACTCTATATTGATATAAATTCCTTTTTAATTTCTATAATAAAACATATCTACTGGAGAAGTTTTAGTTAAATTTAAAAAGAATTCCATCTTACATATTACTTTGTATTGGCACAAAAGCGCTCTCAAGAGAAAATAATTGTCTGATATTTATTTTTCAGACTTTCTATTTTCTGTCTCTGCTGGATTAAATGTAGATTTTTATGTTTTTATATTAATTTTGGACTTTTTAGATAATTATTTGTTGTGTGTAATCAAATTAAATAGAACCACTTAAAAATAAATGGCATAAAAATGTCACTGTGGTTTTAATATATATAATGTATAAATTGTATTAATTTTGAAATAAATAGCCCGTTATTGCTGTGAAGTGGAAAAGTGTGTAAAAATTCATAAAAAAAACAAGGTCGTAGTGTAAAATTTATTAAGTACTGACAGTCGGGAACGATATTTCAAAGTTAAGAATATTGTCGTCTTTTTTATTGTGATACAATATTGTATTGATACCCCTGACATATACAATATATTCAATGTTCATTTTCCATGTTCCGTTCCCCATCGATATTGGAAATACAACGATATTTCAAGCAAAATTGTCGATAACGGCGATAAATAGTAATGGGTATTGGAAGAGAGTCCTACAAATCATTCTCGATGCATTTTCGATTGAAGAATGATGAGGAACCTGTTTTTGACAAACCAGAATTCATTTAATTATGTTTAGCTTCCCTACGCTTTTATGTCAACGAACAAAATTAATTTATATTAATATATAAAAACAAAAATAAGATTTTCAACCGAAAATGTATTAGGTATTTTTATCTTTAATATGATTGGTAAAAGGAACAGGACGTATGACAAAAGGGAAACCATTTTAGAACTCCATAATATTAATATTTTAAATAACATACATAAGAACATAAATAAACCATAGTTAGAGGAACCGGGGACTGAAAAAAATATGATAAATCCGATCTTACCAAACACTATCATCAGATCAAACTAGTTGAGATCCAATACTTTTCCCAAAAAAATAATAAAAAAGATGCCCTGGAGATGTGATACTGAAGGCGAATGCTAGAAGTGTCATCGACAATGACTAAAAGACTTGTCATTTAACAACGCCTTTCGGAGGTACTACAGGGTCTCATATTGAAGTTTCTGTTCACGATGTGATCAACTCTTTTAAAAGCCTTAAAAGATAAAGACAAGAAAAAAGATAAAGACCATTGATTAGTTTCACAATTTAAGGAGGTAGTTACATAGTTTATTATTATAACATTCTTTGATGCTCGCATTACTTCAATATTTCAATACTTGATGAATTTACTTGGAGTCTGACTGAAATACAAGATTGAGTATATGTCTTATATTTCTTTATTGTTTTTTTCATGCTCCTAAAGATCTTCACAATCATGTTTTATAATATCTTACCATTCTTATTCTTATATATTCTTTTGTTACTTACATATTCTTACTCACCCTTTAAAATTATTAAACTAAACTATTTAATAATAGATCGACATGACCCAGATATGTCTCATGTTACCATGTCATGTCATTATATTTCCGTTTTTTTTCATATTATCGATGCCTATAAGCTATGGCACTCAGTCTTTGAGAATTAAAAATCAGTTTTCAGATCAAATCAACCACACGCTCTTATGACATGGTTAAAAATAACATTTGTTACAATTTTCATTTATTTATATATTTTCTACTTTGAATTGATTACTTATTTACTTCAAAATTTATAATATCGTACAATTTCTAATATTGTAAATTTATAATATTGTACAATTTCTGATAGTAACTGGGAACTGACAGGTATTTTTAAATTAAATAATATAATATACATCTGTTTTTAATTACCTTTGTTTGAATATGCAATACAATATAATTTAAATTTCAGGCATTATTTGATAAAACAATTAATTTACTGAAATACAGATACATATGATTTTATTTTTGTATTTTTTTCATTAGTGTTTTTAAGCACAGACTATATGTTCCAGAAAAAATACTTTAAAGATTTTTTATAGTCTAAGCGTTTTCAGCATTACGCATATAAACAATTCGGGAAAAAGTAACACAGTGATAAATTTCAATGAAAAAAATAATAATTTGTACATAATTATATAATAGTATATTCTTTTTTCTTTCTGCTTTATATTTCACACAATATGAAGTAACTTGGCACTTCAAATTGAAATATGTTTATTATTATTTTATTTCGTATTTTGTTAAGACCAATATCTTGACAAAATACGGAATATTGGTACATGCTATGTAAAAAAAAATTGAAATAGTTGATTACTCAAATAAATAATTCTTCAGTATATTCAGGAATACTACCATCGTTAAAACCTCTTAAGACATTCCACTCCAGTTCATTTTAATAGGCCTTCGTGCTGTCAATAATATCAACTGATTGGATAAGTCTGTCTGTCTGTCTCTAATCTGACCTGAGCCGTCTGTGCTCAATAGTCTAATAGCGCAGGGGATATATGGTTATATCATAAGAATCAATATTATAATTGGTAGAGCGATGGGAAGGTTTTACAGAGGTCGCGGATTCGAATCCCGTCTCGGTTTATTTTTCATTATTTATTTATTTACAAATTTAATAATCGATAAGTTTATAAAATCAGATAAATTCAAAATAATAATACGTACAAATAGTTTTTCTGAAAAGTTTTAATCTCTTAAGAAATAACAATAAGGAATCGAATATTCTTTGTAGTGTGAGAACTAGTACAGTAATTCTACTGCAAAGAGTTTGTTAGGTAATTTTTTTAGAATTATTATGAATTGTAATGAAACTTATTCTAATAAAAAACTAATAGTAAACAAAACTTATTGAATTAAAATAACACTTTTTCCAATACTTGTAAAGTGAAAGCTATAACAATATAAAATGAAGCCGCAAACATTATAATCCGTAATTTGAACCCTTTGTTACCTTTAATACTGCTAACAATATTATTGAACTCAATAAAGTACGACTCATAGTTAAAACACAAGGAAAATCTTTGCTTTTAATAAAAAGAACCCCTCAAAATACAATATAAATTAATAAGCAGAGAAAAACATTTTGGTTTAACCGATACATATATCTTTATATGAATGAGTTAGATATACGATTCTAGAAAAACAAAATATGGCAAGTAAATTTTATATGATAATTTTTATTTTTAACATATTTGTTTTCAACTTCTTCATATTTAATTCTTCACTCCTAACGCAGATTTGAGACATACAAAGTTTAAAATGTAGTGTAACTTGTAACTGTGTTTTGTTTTTTACGTGATAATATCTTGTAAATCGTTTACAATATATGACTTATTGTCACGTTCTGCCTGAGCTGATCGTGCAAGCGAGAACGCGGAACAAACGATAGAGAGGCACAATCAGCGTTGGTGTTGAGACGCATGTATTCCTGTAAAAAGTTAATGTTATTTCCCATTGTTTATTTTCACAACAAATCTTCGTTCCGTCTTAACGAAGTAATGCAGATTGGATTGTCTTTAATATCACACTTCTATAAAAGTTCTTAATAAATTATAAATAGCACATTGTTATTTGTTATTAATCTGTATAAAGTAAAAAATATTACAATTAAAAATATTAGTATCTTTATTACGTTATCACATAAAATTAAAACTTAGGTCCGTAAACCGATTTTAATTCAAGATATGAACACTAAGATTTTAAAATTATTGTTTAAAGATTTAAATAGCAAAGAAGTTCGATATTTGTGAGTTCCGATTTTTTTTAATCTATAAAGATTAAAAATATTGGGTATGGGATTCCTGTACGTAAAATATATGTAAAAAAAATAGATTATAACATTAGAACGTATTTTTATTATGAGAATATTTTAACCAAAAATTACGAGAATCTGGGTAAGGCTTTGAATGAATTTAACACAAATTGGTTTTCATTGTACAGATTTGTTTCCAAACAAAAATGCTTAATGGGACATGGAAAGCTTATAGAGAACGATTTAATTCATTAAAATCATTATATTTCCGGGCTGAATATTGGGCTTGTATTTGTTCATTACAATAATTCAAATATATTTAAAAAAATATATATATTTGATTTGTTAATATATCTTAACCATATCTTAAATCATATTGGTCGCTCTACACGCTACTACACTTAGCGTTTGAGAGCTATAAATCAGTAGCACGATCAACTCAACCGCGATGTTCAAAATCGCTTGAATGTAGCGTAACCATTAATCGTCTCTGTAGCTATATCAGAACTATTATAGTTATTAAACAAATAGCATATAATTTTGATAAATAGAATTGAAAGAAAACATTTCAATACGCTTTTGTTATTAGCGAATAAGTACCACCAGGCTTTTGATGTAAAATAATAAACAAACAAATCTATAAAATTTAAAATATTTTAAAAAATAAACTGACATCTAAGAATTGTTAAGAAAACCACCCACTTTCCGTTCTTTATGATCCTCGCCCTGGGCTTTACTTTACGGAAAATTTTACACATTAATTTCTCCGAGGACGTTTTATTTCTGCTTATCGTAAAGGTTTCGCTAAACCGTATTTCTCTTGAAGTTTTTTTTGTATTGTCTTTAGTCTCTTTATAGTACGTAATAATGGATTTGAATTATAATAAATATTTTGCTGTAATAGAAGCATTACGACGAATTGTTAACGACGTTTAAATGTTTGTTTTATATAATATGTTACTATTTATGAAACTATAAATGTAGTGAAGAAAAAAAATCCATAAATATGTACACTTAAAATAAATATATTTTCGTTATAAATTAAAACAAATTTTAACTAAATTCAACATTTCAAATATTTATTGTTACAAAACAAGACTTGTTGCTTAGATCTTCAATGGGACACTAAACTGAAATGTAAATGTTTGAAAACTTCTTGAAAAAATAATATTGTATATATTTTCGATTCTCTCTCATCATCCTTCTAACCCAAAATATGTATATAGTACAAATAATTAATTTATTCACACACGCTTTTGGATTTGAGACACGTTTTAAAATTTATGACCAGTCTGCCAAGAGTGTTAGAAAGATGAAAAAGATGTCCCTCAAAGTAAAATGCTTGTACTTAGTTAATTTTACGATCTCATAAGGTACTAAAACATAATGTAACATTATAACACTTTTTGCTATTTCCGCCGCTTTTTTTAGTTCGCTATTTACTATAACTTTTGTTTTAATCATTTACTTGGATTTTTAATGGTGGTGGTAAAATAAATGTGTTCCTGTCTTTTTCCAAAATAACATATTTTTTTTTTAATATATTTGTCCTATTGTATATTTTTATTCGTGAGTTCCTCTTGCCAGCTCTTCTCAGGTTATTTGCAATTAATTTTCTAAACTGTCCGTTAACTTTGTAAGCTTGGACCGTGAAAAAAATGTCTTGTATAAAAATGATTTTCAATTTAATTAACATACCTTATAAAATTTACTTTTTAACATATTTGTTAAACTTTACTATATAATAAAAGCTGAATGTACCTGTAGATCTGACATGTATTTATTGGAACTTTAATTAAAACAATACGGTCATATCCACGACATATATATTTTTATCAGAAACCAAACTTAATTTAAAATATTTCTTTCTGTCTTTTTCTATATACATTACATAAAGATAACTTGATGGAATAAAAAATAAACGTCTCCATTTCTATTACATTAATATTGCTTTGACTGGCAGATTCCGGGAACTCACAATGGTTTTTAAGTTTAATATTTTTTATTATCTTCAAAGAATTAACCTTTTTTTGAGTAACTACGATATTATTTCAACCTCAGACTCAATATAATTTGAAGGAATATTTTACTAAAATACAAATTCATAAATTTTGTTTTTGTATATTGACAGTGTTTTTCCGAACTGAAGAATATTTTCAATAAAAATCATTTTAGAAATTTTTGTTGTTGTTTTTTTTTATTTTCGCAATATTTTTATTCTATAACATATAATTTATTTATTATAAATTTCAGAGAGAATAACAAAAGATTGGATCATTTCATATTACATGTAGTCATACAATCGTTCTATTATTAACGATAGATGGCTGATTATTATTTAGCCCCTTTTCCTCGTTTTACAATCATAATTTTTTAAATTAGTTAATGAAAATAATTATCCATAATTGGTAACAATACTACTATTAATGTAAAAATATATATATCGGAGTCAGGTTCTTTATATTTATTATTACACTCTGTATAATTTAAATAGAACAGAAGTCTTGTGCACTCGGTGCAATTGTCATCTTTTTCAACTCTAAGGTTCTATAAAGAAACAAAGCTGTTTTTTTTTTACTTTTTTAGTAAGTATATACTTTAGACATACATTTTTATACAATGATATAACCCTTTTGAAAAAAAATACTTTACAAATATACAAACATACCTTGACCTTGAGAAATTGCTCCAACTAAATACCACTTTTTTCAAAATTCGGATATATTTTCGCAAGAAAAAAAAAATCCCATGAGGCAGTCCAAACCGCGTTCAAGGAGTTTATTGACTCTCGTTCATACAATTTTTAAAGCAATGGAATCAATGAAACTTACCTTTAAAATGGCGAAAGTGTATACATAATAATGGTATATACTTTAATTGATTAAATATATAATTTCATTATTTTTTTGCCCTCTACTTTTTCCATATAACGCTAGGTACATTGTCTAGGTAAGGAAGGTAGGTAAGGTAAGGATAGGCAAGAATATGTCCACCTTATATACATATTTTGATAATGACATCTTCATCATAACCTTGTTTTACAAGATGTATCCCAAAATAATTCTTAGTACCAATATTTTCATTTTCATTTCACACACACTTTTGGTGATTGAGACGTTTCAAATTGTTTATACAATTTACCAAGGAAGACTCGAGCTCAAATATGTCGTGAAATTGGAATTCCACAAGCATATTGAGTGTTAAATACGTAATTATGAAGATGGAATGCGAATAGTCTTTTAGGTACGTAAATAAAATAAAATTCTTGCTTAAATTTTATTATATAATTTTTAAATTTGTATTGTTTGAATAAAATGCAATCCGAGATATAGGCGCAACTTTAGCAAGATAAAAATGATATATGATGTGCGATGATTACCTGTTGCCAACGAATTTTTTAAATTAATATAATTTTAAACCTTTTTTTATGTCAATTTTAACGAGAAAATTCAAAGCACAGCTGGTATATTAAGCAATGCTGCAGCAGTGCTGTAGTCATTTCTCAGTAAAAATACTATAAAATGTAAATAGGTATTTTCTAACAAATCAAGTAGTTCCAACTAAAGGTGCAAACAAACCGACTTTTCAGCTTATTATATTGGTATAGATATTGAAGAATTGTTCTAAAAATAGATTGATACTGATGTTTGCAGATAATATTTTTTGGTTCATTATAAGTTATAAGATAACTTAAATTGATTTATGTAACATTTCAAGTTATTAAGTCAAAATTTGCATATCAAATTACAAAACGTTAAATATTGTTCATTTTATATATACATGATAAATATTAGGAAAAAAAAATACAAAATTATTTAATATCTTCTATCAATCAGATAAATATTTAGACTTTTGTTATATAAAACAAGTTAAAAAAAAATTGTTAAGAAAACATATTGGCGACTGTCACCTTTCACATCTCATTTTAAATACTTAATATTGTCGAATAAGTAATTCTTCAGTATATAAATGCTATCTTTAAGACCTCTTAAGCTATTCAACTCAAGATCATTTAAACACGCCCTCGTGATTTCAATAATATTTACAGATTGGTTACGTGTCTCTTATCCCACTTGACGTCTCTGAGCTCGACAGTCCAATAAATAGCACAATATATATATAAGTTTATAACGCAAGAATCAATCTATTTATAAAATAATATGGATTAAGACAAAATGTGGGTACATGGAGAAGTCATAAAAATGTTTTAGTTTAGTTATATTTTGAAATAAAAATAAGAAATCCGGTATTTTTTAAGTAACGAGACTCACCACGAGAACAATTGTAATTGTAAATTGGGTTTATATGGTAAGTTAAGTAAATTAAGTTATTAAGAATAAGGAAATCCGTTTCTATATCTTGTATCAAATAAAGCCGTAAAAATCAATATAACAAATTTTAAACCTGTGTTACATATTATACTGTCAATAGTGTTACTGGAAGTTGTTTAATATAATACATATATTATTAATAATTCCTTCAATATCCAAAAATATCCAAAAGAGTTTTCAAATACATTTTTTTTTTAAATATTGTTTTGGATGTCAAATATATTAAATATTTTTGCTAGAATATGTCTATGCACAGAGAAATAAATTAATTACTTTAGGTTTTATTTTTTTAATATTAATATTATTATTAAAAATGAATTGCTTAAACTTAATTGAATTAGTAACTGTAAGTAGATTTTTTTATATTTATTTGTCATCTAGAAATTATTATATGGATTAAAGTTAATAAACTATAATTTTATACAACCTGCTACTATTTTACTAGCAACTTTTTTCCAAAACAAATAAGAATGGGTTATTTCTAACCAAAAAACCCTTAACTATATATCGTGAAACGTGATATTACTTTAATGAAATACGATGAATATTCATATACATTAAACATCGTTACCTATTTTTGTACAACATGTTTTGATATTCAGAAGTTGCATATAGGTATAGTCCGGGCAGTTTGTATTGTATGAGAGTTATTAATGTACCCGAAAGCCATTTTTTAGAGGCACTACTGATTTAAGGGTTGTTGTGTAGACTTATATTTATATATAAATATAATCTGTTTTCAGATAATTCTCCAATGTCCAAGTGAACAACAGAAAGGCGTTCCATGGCGATATTTAACATAAGTTGATAGCTACTTATTAACGCCGGAAACAAAAACAAAAAATGCCGGAGCCCTTAACAATAAATGCCGGAGTTCCTCAGGGGTCTGTTCTTTCTGCAACTCTCTTCCTGCTGCATATTAACGATCTGCTCAAACCCGGTATCTATGGGTATGCAGACGACAGCACAGTGGTGGAAAGATACCTGCCGAGTAATCGGGCCAGTAGAGATCAAGTACAGGCTGAAAGAGAAGCCATGGTGCAGCGTTTGAATGACAAGCTAGAGGCAGTCTCCCTATGGGGCAATGCCAACCTTGTTAAATTCAACGCCACCAAAACACAGACGTGTTTATTCACTGCTAAAAGGAGCCCTTTCACCTTGGCTCCTACTTTCCGGAATGTATCTTTGGAATACAGTGACCGACTTCAGTTGCTAGGGATAGAGATTTCCTCGAACCTCAACTTTGGTCGGTTCATTGAGTCTAGAGCAAGAGCAGCCGCCAGCAAGCTTGGCGTTCTTGCGAGGGTCCGACAGTACTTCACACCGAGACAATTGCTAGTACTATATAAAGCACAAATCAGGTCGTGTGTGGAGTACTGTGGCCATATAGTGGCTGGTGCCGCAAAATGTCATCTTGCAGCTCTGGACTCAATTGAGAGGCGAGCTAAGAGGCTAATTGGTGACCCTGAGCTGGTTGACGCTCAACTCCATAGTCTCGAACACAGACGTAGAGTCGCGAGCCTCTCAGTATTCTATAGGATACATTTTGGTGAGTGTGCGCTGGAATTGCATGATCTGATTCCCCCATCCCCCTTCCATCACCGGACGTTCCGACGCACGGCGAGCATCCATCCTTTCGTTGTGGATATTCCACCTATCCGTACGAAACGTTTTGCCTCGTCGTTTTTAATTCGTACAGCGAAGGACTGGAATAGCTTGCCTGCGTCGGTATTTCCGTCCGAGTACAATGTGGGTGTCTTCAAGCGAAGAGTGAATAGGCTGCTCCTAAGTTGATGCGCCTTACCACCTATGACTACATTTCACTTACCATCAGGTGGAGTGTAGTCAAGCAACAACTTAGTTCAATGTAAAAAAAAAAAAAAAAAAAAAACGGATACTACCCGTATATTTCAGCTTCACTTTGAGTATTGTTTGTAGAATGAATTTAACATTCATATACTTTGCATAAAATAATAAATAATTATTTTTATTACATTTTTGAAGTCAACATATCTTATAGCCAGGGTTTTTTGTTCTAAAAATCTAGCCATTAAGTAATTAAAGCATAATATTAGTTAATATATTGGTGTTTACTTCTTTATTGTTAATAATTCGCTCTTAAAGCCAAGCTGTAAAATATATAAAGTGTCATATTTTTATCTCTGATACCTTCTTAGTAACTTTTAGAGTTCAGGAATATGTTCAGTTTTTCCTAAATAATTTAGACGAGAGATAGATACGCTTCGAAATAAAGATTACGGTAAGAATATTTATAACTACAAAGACGTAGTTATAACTGCATTGTAAATAATGTTTAATTCTTGAACTTTTACTTTATTATATATAAATACGTTTCACATATACTTTTTAAAATCCTATATATCAATGTTATGTTATTTATATCTACCCTCAGCTTTATATTAGTTTATATGAAACCAATAACCAGTTCCGTATTAATTCTTAAATATCATAATTTTTCTAAAATTTTGAATTAAATTGTCGTAACCTGAATAAATATAATATAAATTTTAAATTATACATTTAAAAAACATAAATATGTATGTATATTAATATTAATTCCATCGTCTATATTTATATTAGTGTGAAATATAAATAAACTCTACTTTGAACGTCATTCGCTTCATTCAAATACTTTGTTATACAATATTAACTTGTAACTTATCATAAATAAAGGCGCAAACTGTTTGTACATTGGTTTAATATAAAATTCCAACAAAACAATCAGCCCCCGATCTATATTAATAAACATGAAGTATTGATTGAGTATATAACATTTATGAATATTTATATATATTTGAATTTCAGAAGTTCATTAATATATTTCAAGACAATTAAATTACAGCTCTCCTACCATTCCACACGTGAAAACAGATAATATAAAAATGTAATTCAAAAACACTTAAACGGGTTGATAAGGTTGTAATAAATAAAGTTTTTATAAAATATAATTTTTTCATAAAATAACATTTTAGGAAACATTGTCCTACCATATTTAAGGACCGTTCAGAAACCAAACACTTTCTATACTTTTTGAACCGCGCCCTGGGCATTACCGTATTGAAATATTAAAAATAAATATCTCTGAGGAGGTTTTTTATTTCTGTTTACTGGTAAGGTTCCGCTGAATCGTATTTCTTTTAATACGTCTTATATTGTCTTGATTTTTAGAGTTATAAGGAATCAGAAATACATTTCACAACAAAAAAAATACTGCAATAGAAACATTACAAACTTTTTTTTAGGTTCAAGATTTTGTTTCTGAAAAAATGTTTGATTATAAAAATAAAAAGAATGTAACAAGACAAAATATTTTGCTAAAACTCGGCCATTAAAGTTATTATTTGAATAACATAATATATAATAATATAGAAACGTACCAAGATCTGTATACAAATGTATATGCATTAAGTGTATATAGTTTTACATATTTCAATATTTATAAGGATAAATATTATAAGTAAGTATATTTTTTTTTTGTTTTAGAATTTTGTAATTCATTTGTTTTTGTTTTGTTTTTTATATTTTTCTTTCTTTACTGTTTGTACTAAAGATTTCTCATGACCCCTAAGGTTGACTGGTAGAGAATGTGTTTGTCGCATTAAGTCCGCCTTTTGTACATTATTTTTATTATACTGTGCAATAAAGCATTAAATAAATAAATAAATATATTTTTTTATTATATTTGCTTGCTATTATATGTGCCAAGTCCATGACACAAAGTTCAGGACAATAGACTCAATTGGTTGATTATTGGACACATTGTTACAAGATACAAGACATATAACATATATAGATATATATATATATATATATATCTATATATATTATATATATATATATATGTATATATGTTATTGTAATAAGGACTATATATATATATATATATATAGTCCTTATTACAATAGTAAGATTTTATGGAAATTTAATACGCATCCTATGATCAGTATATAGTTTTGGCGTCAAATACTTATGGGATTGGATCATGATTCGAATTTGAATTCAAAATAGAGCAGGCAAATTTTAATACTTGATTATATTTGAACAGTTCAACTATATTGTTCCACTAGATCTAGTTATTAAAAGATTAAGAGCTGTTGAATTATTGGATATCACGCGTTCTTTGTTTTAATTTTCAATAAACACAATATTTGTAAAAATATGCTGTTAGTTAATAATAAAATTGTTGATTAAAAAATAAATAGTCGGTCAAATAGGTTGATGAAATAAGCTGATGTTATTTTTTTATGTTTGTAAACAATTTACTTTAAAAAAAAACAGCGATTATAAAAAAAAACAATCAAAAAGCAAAATGGTGACAAATAAATAAGTTTTGTCATCAGATGAAGTCTTAACTAGTAAATAATAGGAACGTAAGCAATGTTATATAGAATGTCATATTTTCGCAGACCACAAGAACGGAATTGCACTCTCAATCTATAAAATAGCACGATAACGACAGGCTGGGTCGTATAAGGTTATAAATATTATTTACTTTCATTTTCTGCAACAGCTTGCGATTGTGACAATAGCTCTTTAATTTATAGCTCATAAGATTATTTTTTTAAAAAAGTGACTTCAAAAAAATGATTTTTTTTTCTATATTTGGCTGACTGAACGAAATTAAATATATGTATAGTATAATAAATATATCGAAGCACTAATTATTTAAGTAACACGACACAACTCTTTTTCCAAATTTCTTGGAAATTCTTCTTTCTATACTATTAGCCTAATATGCATATAGTTACTTAGATTTTTAAGATATTTATTAATGGAATAATATAATACTATGGCTCTAATTCATTTTTGATACATATTCCTCAGAGAAACCCAATTTAGTTCAAACTATATATATATATAGAAAACATTCAAATAATGTTTAAAAAACCATCGATATTGGAAATACAACGGTATTTCAAGCAAATTATCGAGAGAAGTGAAGGGAAAGTTCGATAAATCAGATTCGATTACTGAGGAACCTGTTTTGATAAACTTTAATCAATTAAGTAATGTTTTTCTTATTTATACGTTCTTTATCAAATAAAAATAATAATTATTATTAAACATATTATTGGTAAGAAAATGGAGGTAAAGACAACGGAAACCGGTCTTGAACAAAGAAATTATTCTTCTTAAATCCATTTAACAAAACCTTAAGTAAGTAATTAGCTTAAGTAAGTAAGTAAATAACTAGCTTGCATCTAATGGGCTTTAAGATTTCATATACATAAGATACAAATACTAAAACCTCATTTAATTTTATAACAGATTTTGAGATCTGATGATTATTTTTGTCGTACGTTAAAAAAACGGGTCAATTAGTTTTTTAATTTCCTAGCAGTTGTTTTTCTGTTATGTCATTTGCATGTTGGTATTAAATTTCTTAACATATTTAAACTAAGCTATTTATTAATTTTAACAAATATTTCCATATCATTCTTCTGTTTTCTTTTTGGACACATCCTCATATTGTACATGATCGCGCTCTCTTCAAGATACGGTACTTAGACTTTGAGAGCAATAAATCAGTCACCAGATCAACTCAACCACACGCTCTTGTTTGAAGCATTAGAAGAAGACATTTGTAGCGATCGTACGTCACCGTTCACTGTTATATCGTTTGTTCAAGAAATTGAAACAAATTTACTCTATTTATTTTGCTCAACTCAGAGTAACTCAGTTGTTTTTAAGTTTTATAACAAAAAGATTTTACTGACTGGACATTGGCAGAATTCGGAACTTCTAAATTGTCATAGAATTTATAAACGTAAGAAGAAGAAAAAAGTTTATTTTCGTCATAAAATCGACTTTTGAGTATCTAGAATATAATTTTAGACATTTGACGAAATATTTGTTTAAATAAAATCGATTAATCTTATATTATTAATTTGTCGTCTTTTTACAACTGCAACGTGTCCTTTGAGCATTGATAGCTACCACAGCTGCAGTCTGCCTTGTGAACCCCAGGTGTTTGAAAAGAATCTACTTCCTACAGAGTACCTAAGTGCCGCAGGTATATACAGTAGGTATATACAGTGTTAATGGAGTATCTCTGAAGTACTTATCCAACTTTGTCCATAACTCCCTTTTTCAAATAAGTTTCATACTCGCTGCGACTTAATACGCTAGTGTCGACGCTGTTTATGTAATTCGTAAATATACCCTCAATTGCGATCCTAAAAAGAATAAAAATAGAAATTACGGTGAAAAATCAAGAAAAGTTTAAAATGCAAAAATACAACTCGCGACAGTTTAAAAGCAATAATTAGTTTTAAAACTTGTGTGTATATTTTTTCACATCACTAAGCCTGGTAGTACGTATTTGCAGTTAAAAAACCTTTAGGCTATTGATTTTTTTTCAGCTTTTAAAATTATAAGGAGTTATTTATTAATAGTAAGTAAGTAAGTATATAATAGGGATACCTATTATATACAAACAGAAAGAATTAATGGTGAGGCTACATTCTATGGATTCCGAACATTTGTGTTGATCGTGCTACCGATTTATAAATTTCAAACGCTAAGTGTACGAGTAAAGCCAGCGTTATTATTAAAGATCTGTTATTGTCGTAAGACATATCTGGAATCTAAATAAATTAGTTTTATTTATTATCGTCTACAACTACAAGACAAATCATCATTCCAGAAAAAAATTGTTGTAAATCTTGTTTAAATTTGTATTGTCTTCCAAAATATTTACCAGGTTCTCATAAAGTAATCTTTAATTTTAGTTGTATATTAAAATTGTGAAACAAAACTTACATAATTTGCAATAATGTCATCACAGATTTGATATACGTCATCAAATAGAGCCACGAACTGAAAGAGTGAATTCAATCTATTAAACCGTTAGCTTTAAATTGGTTGGGTATAAAAAAATCATGTCGATGTAGTTTTGGTTTAAACTTCTTTCTTCTATTGAATTGATTTATTGATACAATATTGTTGGCAACACTTATCACCGAGTGTCACCATGACGTCATGCTGTAACGTTATCTTGCTATAAAATGGCAAACATGGCGGACGGCGCGCTCCTACTAAACGGAACGCCAAAGCAAAAGAAGACTTTTGGTTTGGCGTTCGGGACGGTTGATATAGTGCGGAAGTGAAGTGATACTGTGAATTATAAGGCGTCGTATAATTTATTAGTGAGCTTACATTGAACATGTAATTGCGTATAAGTGGATCTCGTTGTTTTATTTGAGTACATTTGTTTTATTTTAAGTAATTTTTACTTTATATTCTAACAATATATATCCAATAGTCTCTAAAAGCAAGACGTTTAGAAAACAAGACTACATCTCATGTTGGATTTGGATGGCTTATCATTGAGTCGGAACATTGGATTATCAAGGATTGATTACTGGAGAAGGCGAATTGACCGACCACTGCTTATATAAATTGTTTTTAGACAATTTCAGAAGTTGTATTTTTATTTTCTTTCATGTATTTCTCTTATGGAGTTCTTTTAAATTCGTGTACAATAAAATTTTTCAGATAATAAAGAAATGGAGAGGAAAAGTATTATGAAGGATTAATTTTTTTTTTCAGCAATAGATCATTGTACTGATGTTATAAGATCTGAAAAATTAAGAATATCATTATATATCTATAGATATCTTATTAATCTAGCATTAAATAGGAACAAAGGCTTGTTACTGTAACTATATATTATATTATTTTCAGTTATCCAGAACAGTGGTCATTTTCAGTTATCCAGAACAGTGGTCATTGAAAAAAATAACAGCAGCTTAATAAACAGCAGCTTAATAAATAGCGCGTGAAGTTACGAAATGGAGTTTTAAATGGTTGTCAGTCAAATAGTTTGATGAAATGAGCTGTTAATAAAATTATTTTTACGTTTTTAAGGAAGCTTTTAAGACAGACGATAATCTATTAGAATTTTTGCAAAAGAGGCTTCGATAAAATAAAAAAAAATAATAAAAAAAAAATTCACGATTTAAGTAAGATTTTAAGATATTAAACGATAATCTATTTGAATTTCTGCAAAAAAAGTTTCGATAAAATCAGAAAAAAAATAAAACAAAAAAAAATTGTTTTCTTCAGAAGAAGTTGTCACTATTAGATAGTAGGTAAATAGTAAACAGAATTGCAGTCTGAATCTACTAACCGACACAATAACGGCAAGAAGTTTCGTTCATTTCGTATATGGTAATACATGAAACTACTTGCCGTCATATTTCGTTATATTTCTTTAACTTTTCTACAAGATCTCCCTATTTTTAACTCACAAGATTATTTTAATAAAACAGAGATTACATGAATGACTGTTAAACATTCACAATGGAACATTTGTAAATATAAAATACTGAAACTTTGTAGAGTTTATATTTTTCTTTTTTATTTTTTAAACCATCTTGCATGTTACAATCTTACTAGCCATACATTTGTTGGATATTTATTATTTGTTTATAATTTAAATTAGATATTGTTATGATTTTAGATATTTTTTCATATTATTTTTTATTGATACTCACAGCACCTTCTATTGATGGAACTTTTTATTATTTTTCTAATTATTTTTACATATTTTTTTATATTTAATATTGCGAATTTATTTATTTTTTAAATTTATTTATTTATAATACATATAATATATAATATAGTAGATTTAAAAGATAAAAAAAAATAGCTAGACCTAAGCAATATATTATTGGTAAAAAGGACAGGAGACAAGGACAACGGATGACCTTTCTTGAACTACATAAAATGAATCTCCTGAAAGCCATAGAATAAAACACCAATAAACTACACATGTCCCCTAGTAAGTAGCTTGCTCTTAATAAGAGTCACGATCTCAGGAGCTACTAGAACATAATTTATTGTTATAACACTATTTGCGATCTTTGCAACACTCTTTACTTTGCAAATTTATTATAACTTTTCTTTGTATAATTTATTTGCAATACGACTGAACTACAATATGGTATTTGATATGTGTTTATTGTTCCGGTCGTACCCTAAAAAACTTATTAAGTCTAATTTTTAAATACCTTAGCAATCTTTTTCTTATACGTGACTTGTCAGTCTTTTTGGGAGCTCTGGAATTAAATTTACAAAGTTTTTTATTTAACAGTGAAAAGTTTATTAATATTATATAAGTAACCAGCGTTTATATTATATAACGCACAGCGTTTATATTATATAACATTGCACGAATTTTATAAAATATATCCAATGTGACACACTTGCAGCCATATTGGAATCGGTTACTTCGTTTTACAAGATCTAACCAAAAAAATATTTATAGTACATATATTTTATTTACGAACCCTTTTGGTAGATGAGACACGTTCTTGAGCTGTCATACTTTAAAAAAATGTTCTAGATCATAGAAGTCGTAAAAATTAAATAGATATGAGGAAGTGAGAAGAAATTTTACAAACATTTCACATTTAATCTTACATATGTTCGTCTTAAATTTTTAGACTTTATGAAATATTTTATAATTAAGAGACATATACAGGATGCTTTTATTTAACAACACTTAATTGTATTTTATGTATTTATTAACAACTGCGTGAAAGCACTGAATACATACTTCATTATACCTTTTAAATATCTCACAAGTATTTTAATACTTTCAATAAAAAAAAATTAATATCAATTTAAATCAACTTCCAAACAAATATCTAAGAAATCTTGAATATTATACGATAATGGTACATAACTATAAATCATGTTTGCCATCCAATCATATTATAAATTCCTCTACTGTTGTTTTTTTAAATAATAATTAATATTGTATGAACGCACGGATTAAAATAAAAGCAAAGGAAATACAAATTAGAAAAGCTAAAATCTAAAATCAAATGAATTTGGAGGAATCGTGACATACAACTTAACCAAAAATATTAAAAATATTATATTAAGGTAATCTAGCTTAATTTGATTAAAACATATTCTTAAGACATAAAGAAACATTTATTATGTATAACAATTTCATCCAGCGAGGCCATATTTAGGACTAAGTCACTCTTCTTCCAGCTGCTTATATTTTAACCAGCACGTAATATGTTGCCCCTAAGGTTTGGATATTGAGAGCACGCATCGTATT
This sequence comes from Dircenna loreta, assembly GCA_963555665.1. Lineage (NCBI taxonomy): Eukaryota > Metazoa > Arthropoda > Insecta > Lepidoptera > Nymphalidae > Dircenna > Dircenna loreta. The sequence continues at coordinate 3,305,272 of OY743102.1, forward strand.
TAGAGGTAGTTTATAAGATAAATATAACGCGTATTATGTGCAAAAAAAATAATTGCTTAGATATTCCGATAAGAAAATATGTTTTACATTGAGAATAACGTAAATACTTTCTTATTCCAGAATCACTAAAATGTAAAATGTTTTATTAAACAAATTTTCGAAACGTAATTCTGGAAAATAAGAATATCGACAAATCTTAAATTACTAAATAATGACTTGTATAAGACAGGTACAAAGGTATATAATAAAATATACTTTTGTCGGTCTGATTTTCTAATTTGTATTTTGTATAGTCTGTGATTTCAATATAAACAAAATATTCGATATAATTCGTATATATTCGTACCAGTTTTAAAATACATCTATTTAAAAATACTGTATTGTCAAAATGAATATTAGATTAATTCTTAAATATATTCAGAATTATCATCATGATTTACACTAGATTAAGATTTAATAAAAAAAATTAATGCGATCTATGAGCCTATAATATCACCAGATACGTGTTTAATCTCAACTGACGCGTCTCTTCGCCTGTACAATAAAAATTCCTTTAAAAATATGTTTGTACCTCAATTTGCAGGTTGTAAGGTAATATATTCGTAGATTTAAAATGAGAATAAAAATATGCATACAAGGAGAACTACTGATAAGTTTTTTGTTAAATTATTTCTTCAGAAAAAATAATAATATTAATACAAATAATTACTTAAATTCACGTGGTAAGCTTTACATAATTATTATAAATGACGTGAAAACGTTTCTAGTAAAATACTAGCAAAACATGTTATTAATATTAAAAATAATTATTGTATGGTTTTCATAAAAAAATATACACTTTTTTAAAACGTTAAGTGTAAGAGTTAAAATTTTTCTACTGATTTATGGTAAGCTTTCCACAATTATTATTATAGATAATAGATAAAATTTGATCCTAATAAAGTACAAACAAAACGTCGTTTACAATATTCTATACAATTACTACAATATGAGGTAAATTTAACTAAAATAACAATTTCTCTAAGACTTGCGAAGTGTCAGACCGTCATTACGGTATCATATACCATACGTCGTTATCCTGAATTTATAACCTGTGTCACCTTTTATACTCCACAGTGTTAAGTAATACTAAATCTATATTTTGTTTATGCGAAGAATATCTGTTCTTAAAGATAATTTGTACTTAAATTTGTTTTATACCTTAAGTATACACTTTGACATAATATTTCAATTCATAGATAAAAAAAATATATTGAAAAAGCTTCAGAATTTTATATGTTTTGTAATAATATCGATTGTTAAATAGGCGTTGTTGAAAGAAGAGATATAATTTATAAGTCATTAGCAATAGCAATATATTCTTTTAAAATACTTTAAACTCAATAAATTATTACAGAATATATATATAAACAATAATCAGTAAAACAATTTTATAATAATATATTACATGCAAAAGTTTTCCAAAAAAATAAATAGGATATCTTAAGGCAAGTAGGAATTATTAGTTGACCAAAAATATATATACAGTATACTTCCATGTGAGGTCTCTTTAACTAATTTTGTATTCGCACTTTCCAATGACTTCGTTATACGTAATTTCGAAATACGTCGCGAAAATTAATTCAGAGCTACCGATCCAACTTCGGAAACAAAGAGTAAATTTTTCATATTTGATACATTGTTTTTAAACAAGTCTATGTTAAATTTCTAATACAAACACATGTTCTAATAGTCATTACTTAATACTCTGAAATCATGATACTTGATACTTGAAACTTGATAAATCTTGATCATAGAACCACTTAACTTTAGATCATAAATTATTTTTGAGAAAAGTTTAATAGCAGAAAAGAAATATTATGTTTAAAGAAACACAAAATCAAACATTATTAAAATAATATACAAAGGTATATAATATTGTATAAGTATAAGTTTTCTTATACTATCAAATGTCCTATCTGATATCTTTTAATAAAAGATACATACAATTATTTATAAAACATATAAAGGCATATTCTTCATATGTATTTTTTACGTATGAAGTAAAGTATGTTCAAAAAAAAAAAAGAAGTCAACAAAAAAAAATATCTTTCCAAATGAAGATTTATAGCTTTTTTATTTAAATAAAATAAATACCTTAATAGCCTCAGGATAAAAATAAAAGAATAACCGACAAAAACATTGGGCTTAACCGCTATAACCTTCTGTTAATGGGTTAGATAAACGTTCAATCAATTCAGAGATACATTAAGTTATATATTCAATATAATATACATCTAGTAATTACTTTGCAGTATAAAAAAAGGCTTTCATTAATTAATTATCAGAAAATATCAAGCTGTGAGTAATTTTGATTAAAATATGTATATTCTCCTGATGGAAAATTAGACTTCGTAAACTACTGTAAATAAGATACTGCATAATGATATATTATAATGTTGGCAACACTTATCACGCGTCTATAAAATGGCAATAATGGAGGGTGGCAGCCTCTCTTCTTTTGGTTTGGCGTTCGGAAAAGTTGATATAGTGCGGAAGTGACGTGATACGTGTAAATTATTAGGCGTCGTAAAATTAGTGAACATAAAAATTGAACATGAAATTTCGTATAAGTTGATCTCGTTGATAGATGTTGTTAAAATTACGTAATTATAAACCAAGTTTTAATTTAAGTCGTTTTCAATTTATATTCTAACAATACTATATATTATTTTATATTAATAGATTTATCCGCAATAATATATTTTTAATCATAACGCCACCTTTTACACTTATCTAATGTTAGTTAGTTAGTATAGGGCGATCAACCCCAATTTTCATTTTTTTTAATGTAGCTATTCCACTCTCGGTACCAAGAAGTAATTTTTTCTTATATTTTTTTTAATTACAATAGAAAAGATTTCAATAAGTTGTAGTTTTTCCTAATATTAAATACGTACCTTTGTGATGTGAAAAGATATACAAACAAGTCTATGGGTTTAAAATAAAGTACTGAAATCCAATATTATTAAGAAAACCACCCACTTTCTATTCTTCAAGATCTTCGCTGGGAAAACTTTACGGAAAAATTTCCAGATAAAATATATCTGAAGACTATTTATCTCTGCTTATCGTTCAGGTTTCGCAGAACCGTATTTCTTTTCAAATGTTCTTATTGTCTTGATATAGTCAGTAATCAGGGATTTAAATTACAAAACATATTTACCTGCTAAAGAAGCATTACAAGCTTTTGCTTGGAGGGTCGAGGCTTAAGTGTTATTTTTTTTTCTATTAAAATAACTATAAATGAAAATGAAATAAAGAAAATATTTTCCTAGCCTAATATAAAAAATATTGTATTATACTTAGCGTATTATAAAAAATATTGTATTTCCAAAATGAATAATTATACTTCATACAATACATACAATTATATAACAAAGTTACCAGAACGAGAACTTAAGAAAGACTCAAATCCTATCTAATATAGGACTGACTTATGAACGATGAGGAATTCTGTCAGTAAACAAAAAGTAAGACCGGAAAATTTAGAAAGAACTTCCTATAATTTGACATTTAATCAGTCCTATGAAACTTTGGAAGTACGTGACAAAACAATTAATAATTTATAATAATATAAAGAATTTTAAATTTATGGCCATTTAACACGTATATTATAATCTGACCCCATGTTCAAACATGAACAGACAGAACAATTGAGATTCTTAAGAAAATAATATAATAATTTAATATTTTTGTTTCAATATTTAATACATTATTCAAACATGTTATTTACAATCACAAAAATATATAACTGATTATATTTAATTTAATTAAAGGTTAAAGAATGTGTGAGATATATTTACTTAAGAGTACTGGGAATAAAAAGTCTTACTAATTCAACTAGTGAACTATTCCATTGAACACGCATTCTACATTTAAGTAGATACAAAAGTATTATTCAACATATTTTATTATTTTAATAATTGTAGAAGCAGAGATGTATAAAAAAATACTGCAGTTGAAAGTTAATTAAATTATATGTGAGGACACTAAATGTTTTAAAATGTTTATCGTTCAAATAGGTTGTTAAAAGTTTAGTTAACAATTGACAGTTACTAAAAAGTATTTTTTAAGGCCAGCAGCAACTTTGATAAAATTTGAAAAATACTTTATCCAAAAGAAAAATGGTGACATATTAATATTTTTTTGACATCCGATGAAGTTTTAAAGGTTATATAGTAAATAATAGCAACGTAGGCGATTATTCATTGAATTCAGAAGGAATGGACGTTTATATTTTCGCAATCCACGAGAACGGAATTGCACACTGAATCTAGAAAATAGCGCGATAACAGCAAGCAGTATCGTATGGTTGGTTATAAATGTTATTTACTTGCGGTATCCGCAACAGCTTGGGATCGCGACAATAACTCTACCAATTTATAGCTCACAAGATTTTTTGCAATAAATTGCGATTTCTAAAAATAGTAGATGGTTTTCTTCTATGTTTGACTGACCAAACAATATTCTTAGTAAAAAACTGATATTCGATGTGCAAAATCTGTGTCAATTCAATATTAAAAAAATATCTTATAAAGCGCCCTCTAGAGAAAATATAATATACTTAACACGTCTGGATTATTAGTTAAAATGTATATTTCTTTTATGAAATAAAAGTGTATAAAACCCCTACTTATAATAAAGATAACAATTTTACTGTTATACAAATTGTTGAACAAATTAAAACGAGTTTATTACATTTTTATTATACAACTGCGTCGCTACTGGACAAATATCAGTTGTTTTTTCAATTAAAAAAAATATATTTTTTCTCTAATAACCTTTTCTTTGAGAATCTGCAATATCATTTTGATTTCATATATTTTTACTGAAATACAGGAAAAAAAATATATTTACTGTCTATCGACCGTCTCTCGCTGGACGAAAAAATCGGTCTAGTAAAATTATTAAAATTATTAAAATTTATTTCTGTTTTCTTGGTATTTTAGCGAAAATTGTATATGATTGCTTTTCTTATGTATTATAAAATTGCATTTTTTTTAATGTCAAACAAAATGACACATTTCATATTCAGGAACAGTAATACAATTGTTCGATTGTTAACCATAGACATATAGTTGATGACTATTCAGCTCCCTCTCGGTCATCACCCACAGTCGTCACCCAAAGTTGTCACCCACAGTCTTCACCCACAGTCGTCACCCTCAGTCGTCACCCACAGTTGTCACCCACAGTCGTCACCCACAGTCGTCACCCACAGTCGTCACCCACAGTCGTCACCCACAGTCGTCACCCACAGTTGTCACCCACAGTCGTCACCCACAGTCGTCACCCTCAGTCATTTTTTAAAATATTTAATCCAAAACATTACTAATAATTTATATTAGTGTTCCTTTTGAACAAACGTAGTGAAAATTGGAGACAGGTGCTCTATATTTTTTATGGAAGTCCTCCACATAATATAAAAGTATGCAAGTTTTTCAACTCTTAAGAACGTTATAGAAACAATGTGGCTATTTTTTTCACGTATGATTTAAATAATTATTTCCATCATATACTAATATAAAGCTACGAACGGACGGTTCGTTAACCCAATGACTTGAATCTGTATTGTACCTAATATTTAGTTCTTAAACTTTTAATTTATTAGGTATACACATATAACATATAAAATAATCGATTCTTGATAAAAATGTTATTTCATGTCATTATATCCTAAACTTTATGTTAGCTTACTTGAATTAAAATGTCTACCTAATTTTTGTGTTAGCTTAAAATAATTGATAAATTTGTTAAATAGCTATTTCTTAATTCGTTTGAGACTAAAATAATTGTAAAATCCAGATTTTCTCTGGGATTTCACTGAGGGTTGTACAGTATACAATTTCCTAGATTCAATATGTTTTTATATTTCCGTAAGCTTTAAATAAACTCGACATTACAAGTTATTCGTGCAAATGTTTCGTAGTACAATTTTAATTCCAAACTTCACAAGCTCATAAATAACGGCGCAAACTGTTTGTACATTGTTTAAATATAAAATTCCAACAATACAATCAGCTCCCGATCTATATTAATAAACATGAAGTATTGATTGAGTTGATAACATTTATGAATATGTAATTTTAACGAAATTTCAGAGAATATTTATTATATTTCAAGAATATGAAACGATAGGAAAAATCATTCAACTGGCTACAACTGATAATTATAAAATGGTGTTGGCAACACTCATCACCGAGCGTCACCTTGATGTCATACCGTTCCGTTATCTTGCTATAAAATGGCAAACATGGCGGGCGGCGCGCTCTCTTCTGTTGGTTAGGCGTTCGGAACGGTTAACATAGTGCGGAAGTGAAGTGATACGTGAGATTAGACGTCGTATAATTAGTGAGGTTACAATTGAACATGTAATTTAGTATAATTTGTAGGCACTTGTAGGCATACCCGTCTTTAAAACCCTTGTAAATTTTGCATATTCTGTAAAGAGTTAAGATATGTTCACACAGAACCACGTATTCAACGTAACATTAACCTATATTCTAAACAACCAGAATCTACGTAAAATAACAACATTACTACCACTGTCGTTTTGGGGAAATCCCCTTTGACATTCTTATCAACAGTGGCGCCCTCAACATGTCTCTTACTTCCTCTGACGTTACAAAATTTATCCCGTGACACCTAAACCAAAACCTGATTAGTATTAGACGGTTTTTCAAAATGTTTCAGTACCAGAAATTCTCGTAACTAAGGTAAAATACCTAAGCAAGGTTGTTAGTGAGGGTCAGGTGAAGCCGAGCCGTCGCAAAATGGTGCTTTAGTGAATACAACTCTGCCAAGTTAGGTAAAGCAGGTATGTCAATCGCTTGGCCTAGCGAAAAACTTTTGACGGTACATTTAAGAATATTTTTAAAAAAATATATAAATACTGTTAAATTTGTTTAGTATGTCTCAATAAATAGACTTACAATTGCAATTCTGTATTTATAACCTGTCAGGTATAGAAGTGCAAAGATATGGGGTACATGCTTTCGTTACAATGAATTTGCAGTTTATTAAATAACATATATATGAAAATCGTACAATAAAGTTAGGAAACTATATCTTTTAGTTTCAATGTAAGTAAATATTGTAGTCTAATTTTAAACCTCTACTCTTAAATCAGATTTTGCCTGAAAAACTTTTGGGTTCATCTTGATGGTCTACATCTCGTACAAAATTTACGGTAAAGCTATGTGAGTCTAACGAAATCAATTATAACATACTTTTGAAATTCGACCGGATTTGTAACAAGCTCATACAGAAGTCCGCCTAAAGCAGGTGTCAAATACTACTGCGTTCCACAAAGATAGGTTTAGGCGCCCCCTAGGCATGAAGACAGTATTCATGGATGTCAAAAATGGAATGGAAAATAGCGTCAGAGTTTACACGCGTTGTTGTAGGTCCTATAGTGTTGATGCAGAGACGGATAATCTTCTTGACCACGTTCAAACTGATATTAACGCCATTCTCTCACAGATCCCCTCCAATGAAGTCATAGCTGTAGCTAAATGGGGAGATCTGTATTTCACTTTGCTGATTGAGACGCCAACTCGTTTTCCGGAAGTAGGTGGCCCTCTTTGCTGGAGCTCCTGGTGACTGCACATCTCTGTAAATACCAGACCACCATCGACTTCCCACAAAGATCGTTTGAACATTGTCTTGTAGTGTAGTGTTCCTTTATATCCCGCGTCACACATCATCTGTGACCCAATTATATTTACACACTATTTTCCCTTAATCTAAGGTTTATTACTTTTCATAAAATTCATATTGTAGTAGAAATATAAAATTCTATGGTTTATTTTATACTGTTAAAAAATGTCTTGAAATTGTATACTAACTATTAAACTACTATTTAATTGTACAGTTTAAGTGGGAAATAACTGTTGAAATTTTTATCGCTTGTAAATTACGGCTAGTGTTTAACAGAAGAGGCATTTTCTTTATGAGGCACAAAAGAAGAGCAAATAGATTCTTTGCTAACAACAGTATAAAAACAATACAAGGACATAAAGTGAAACACTTTTTATGAAACAGCATAACAATCGTCGTCGAATGTAACAATAAATAGAAAGAAAATGTCAACGAAGATGTGTATCGGTAAATTATTCCGTACCGTACACATTGCCTTTTGTATTAGGATAATAGCTTAAAAGAAGCTTAGATTTTTAAATTGGAATACGCCTTACACAGGTAAGTAATATTTTTGCAATAGTGTGGCCCAGTTGTTACATAAAATAAATAAAGTCAAACATACATCCAAAAGAACACATTTCCGTAAACCGTTTTCAATAAAAATACTGCTTCCAAACATGATTTATTTATACAAATAATAACGACAGAGAGGCCTAAGCGAAGTTGTAGTTTTCTATCCAGTTTGTTTGTCTGTTTAGTGCATCAAGTATAAAAAATAGTCACAAACTTTGCTAACTTTGCTAACTTTGCTAACTTTGCTAACTTTGCTAACTTTGTTAACTTTGTAAAAGTATTTTTTATTAGACAGTGACTATTGCTGTTGACCCTGCGGCCGTGACATCTTCTCCGGAGGTGGTGGGTAGGGTACGGGCCGTACCCTGCCTTAAGTGAGTTCATGATAATTTTTACGAAGGCAATCTTTAATTCCCACAGAAAATAACAACAATTTTTAAATTGAAATTAAAATACAAATAGAACTGTATAGATGTAGCATATTTCTATGCAATTTCAATGAGAGATGGCATATTTTGGGGATTATTGTTTAGAAGTTACGGGCAAAATTTTTCATAAATCACTTAAAAATCCAATTTCAGTACAATACATTTCATAAATAATTAGTGTTCAACACAAATTTATATATTATAATATATATCGGCGCAACAACGAATTGTACGACTAATGAAAATCGGCAAGTCATCGTGCAGGTGTTTCAAACTTTGTAAACAAGTGATTAGTGATATTTGACCCACTCCTTCGACTATGCTGTGTATAAAAGCGAGGCACAAGGAAGGGAAACGGTCGATTCGTTTGTTACTGTTCATACGGATAACAACTGTGTAAAATTACTTTACTTAAAATAAAGTTTGAGTTTACTGTATTGGTTTATTTCTATTATGGAACACCAAAATATCAAGGAAAATAGATAATGACGTCAGCTGTGCCCTGACGTCATAGTTTTTAAAAAGACACACATTTTTAAAAGACACCGGACCGGCTTACACCGACATCAGAAGTGGGATCTGAAGCTCATTGGCTCACTATGTTCGAAATACAGCTGAAGCATATAAAGTTGTTTGAGCTTGAATAAGCTCCTAGTGAGGCACTCAAAGGCGGCGACTCATCACGACTTTTACAAATCTTACATGTGGGTATGACGGAAATAATTTAATGAGTTGTTCTTTTTTTAGTGCATTGGCGTAATTAATGGCAAACCGAAGAATGATGAATATTTGGAAGCTTAAACTATTCGTTTTATGAGTCCATTGATGACAAAGTAGAAGAAACTGCCGCGTCAAGTGATGGCGAGTAAATTGGTTTTATCTTGAGAAAACGATAAAGCTATCTTAGACGTTGACATTCGCGAGACAATCAAACAAGAGGTTTGTTTCCGTTTGTTTGTTGCGGCAAAAGCGGGTATGTTCCCTGGAGTGATCGTCGCACCAACGGAGGCGTAGGCGGTGCGTCTTCGGGCCATGTGGCCCCTAGAAGCGGAGGCAATGGCTTACCTGGTACATTTCGACAACTATTACATCGCGGGTATTCGCAGGTGATTGCTATTATCTGGTGAGTTGTAATATTTTTATTTGTATTCTGCTGCCGTATACTCTCTTGTTACGACATACGTAATGTGGTAGAACAAATTATTTGCGACGTTAAGTCACCCGTTAAGAATTACAGATTTTATTGTCCATACTTTCCAATAATTATTTTAAATTCATCATCACTTTGCTCCCGTGTGGACCACGATCATATTAAATGATCCAGACCACACCATCGACCTAGACCCATTTCCTTTAGAGCCTCTGTGGACCACGGCGCACAAGACCGCCTAGACCACAGCATCATCACTTTGCTCCCGTGTGGACCACGATCATATTAAATGATCCAGACCACACCATCGACCTAGACCTATTTCCTTTAGAGCCTCTGTGGACCACGGCGCACAAGACCGCCTAGACCACAGCATCACTTTTATGTACTAAAACTTAAACAATGCAGATTTACGTGGAGTGACTGTATTGAAAATCAAATTAGCGGTGGCATGAGGCGCGGAGCATTGTCATCTCTTTGTACTTAATCTCATTATACTTCGCTAATATGTTTATGAATATTGAACTATGGCTGATGACTTTGTGAAGTTGATTAGCTAAAAATAGTTTACATTATAATTCTGCTAACTTTGCTAATGGAATATTCTTGCGCTTTTGTTAATTATTAATCATAGGCCAAAGATCTTGTGAGAGTCAATATTCAATTACATTACCTCTTAGTATCTACAAGAGTGGTACCTCTGAGCTAATTATGTGTTACCCTTGTGCTATTACCATGGGTCCTTGATGAACCCATAAGAGAACCCTGGGATACCATTGGGATGCCTTGTGGAGCCTTAACTAGACACGTACACACCATAATCTGGAGAGTAGTACCTCTGAGCTAACCACGTGTTACCCTAGTGCTAACCACGGGTCCTTGATGTATCCACAAGAGAACCCTGAGATTCCGTTGGGACGCCTTGTGGAGCCGTGGTAGACACGTACTTACCACAGATCTACGAGAACCTTAAAGAACAACTAATAACCTGGTCATTACGAGTTACAGTTACTAGTGCTCACAAAATCTTCCTATGTTTACAAGACAGTGCACGAGAGGTGTCATTATCTACTGATTTAACACTATTTGAAAGGGCTGTATTGCTTACAGATGCCTACTCAAAAGAAAATGTTTCATTTGCTTTCAGAGTACGAAATTTATAAAACAGGTAGGTGCAGAGTATGCACCGCCTTTCAGATGGCCGTATCGGCGGAAGAACCCCAGCATATCGACCAATGACCCAGGGACTTTCAAGAACACGGCTGGTGCAGAGCGCGCACCGCCGGTCAGAATGGCCGTATCGGCGCAACAACGAATTGTACGACTAATGAAAATCGGCAAGTCATCGTGCAGGTGTTTCAAACTTTGTAAACAAGTGATTAGTGATATTTGACCCACTCCTTCGACTATGCTGTGTATAAAAGCGAGGCACAAGGAAGGGAAACGGTCGATTCGTTTGTTACTGTTCATACGGATAACAACTGTGTAAAATTACTTTACTTAAAATAAAGTTTGAGTTTACTGTATTGGTTTATTTCTATTATGGAACACCAAAATATCAAGGAAAATAGATAATGACGTCAGCTGTGCCCTGACGTCATAGTTTTTAAAAGACACCGGACCGGCTTACACCGACATATATATTCTGATCGTTACAATATCGACATACACTACTGACGAAAGTTTCTAACTTTGCTGTATAGATTACTATTGAAAGGACTCCAATATCGTGTAATCTACGAAATTAATGTTTAAAATTATCTATAAACATGTATAGCAATATTAAACTTAAATATTTTTTCAAATAAAGAATGCAGGGATTCGAGTTCGACCTTTGGTAAAAATTCAAATTTAAGATTTTGAAATTAAAGTATGTTAAATTAATAAAAGCAATATAAAAAAAAACTATTACTTAGACAAAATATAAATGTACGTCAAAAGTGCTTCAAAGAATACAATTTCTTTTGTGATGAATTTTCTGTTAAATAAATTACAAAAAATATTCGGTGCCACGGATAATGTTTCAAATTCAAAGTGAACATTTATTGTCTGAATAGTTTTCAAGAATTTCATTGTATATCAAAACAAATAATAAATAAATAATAAAAGCACTCCTACTAAGTATTTTTTTTTCAAAAGAAGTAATTAGGTAGCAAAGATTTTATTATGTGGGAGTTTCATATAAATTACGGCACTTCATCTATTGTATGAATATTCAGTGTTATTTCACATAATTTCGCAAATTTATATAGATTAAATATGTAAACAACTTTGTAATCAATTACTGTCTAATAATTACAATATATGGTAAATGTGTTACCTTAATTTAAATTATATGCCTGGTGGCATTGTCATGTGACTTTAACATAAGCGAATAAATTATTTTGAAACATAAAATGCCACATTTAAGGACGCTCAGATGAATTAAGTTTAATATATATATATATATATATATATATATATATATATATATATATATATATATATATATATATATATAAGATAAATAGTTGAAAATTTTCATGAACTTTTCATGCAATTTTGAAAATTTTCTGAGAGGCATGCAGGAGTCTAATCGGTGACTCTTTTCCTATTGGACGTTGTGACGCCCGGGAGTTCATCCTTATTTCTTGGGCATCCCATCCCACCTGTCAGGACGTCGTCCTGTACTGTCCATACTATTAGTCAATTCTCACAGCTAGGAACTGGAACAGCTTGACTCCTTCCAATTTAGGCCTTCAAGGCTAGAGTCTATAGCCTATTACTAAGTTAATTCGCTTTACTACCACGACTAGATTACAACTTACCATGGATATAAAGTAGCCGTATATTTTCAAACTATAAACATAAAATAATTAATAATAATAATAACAATTGGTCACTCTATTCATCGCAAAAAAACGGAATAAGTACGTGTGTAATAATTTGATAATGGCCAAAATGAGAAAAAGTTGCCACACTTTTTTCTTATTAAGCATAGACTAACGACTCCAACAGTAACTGAATATCCTAACTTATAAAACGCAATATTGTTACTATTAAGAAAATAATCGTGATGTATATAGGAGTCAGGTTCTCTACATTTTTAAAGGAAGTGCTCAACTCTACATATTTTAAACATTATGCCAGTTTTGTGGTGTGAAATATAATATGAGTCTTCTTTTGAGACTCTACGTTCGTAAAGTAATGTAAACTTTCTTATTTACATGTTGGTATTGTTTCGAATTATGAAATAATTATGTAATATTGTAATAATAAATAGTTTTTAAATAAATATATAAATTGTTCTTTAAGGGTCTATGCATTCTTAAAAATGTGTTCCATTGAAATCATATATTTTTAAATTTGAAATTATAACACAAGATTTTACACAAAAAAATATTATTAGTTATATATTTTAGTGGAACAGGCTTATGGTAAATTAAATTAAGATAAATGAAAACTCGAGATCAAATAAATCGTAAATATCCAAACGCATTTGGATGAAGTGAAAATGAGTGTTAGACAAGTAAATTAAAGGTAGAGTGATTTTATTATATTTTATTATATTTTAATAAAATATAATAAAATAAAACAAAAAAAATTACGACATATCTAAAGAGCTATATAGTATATGAAAGCTGAAATACTATTCAAGAAATATATGAGAATATCTTGAAGAAGTAAAACATATAACCTGAATTTTAAATACATAGAGCAATAAGGGTGGATGGTCCTAATAAGTTTGCCTGTTTAATATGGATTTCAAATGACGAGCGAAGTCAATCAGGTCACTGACTTCTACTGTCAAATATGGGTTCTCGTTAAAAAAACAATGTCTACGGTAATCACGGGTTAGCCTTTCTAATTGGTTAATAGCGTGATCGACGTCTTTTTAGAACTCTTGGAAATGCTGTCAATTCAAGGTTAATTATCCTTCCAGAGGTTGGCTGATAGTGCTTAATCTTGTAATTGATTTTTAAAGTATTTTACCCAAAGTAAAAATATAAAAGAAAACCTAAGTAAACTAAATACTTAACAGACTATAAATTGTTGTTCCTTATTTATATGTTAATGCTGTTTAATTTCTTAATTTTCATGAAGTCAATACAATTAAATCATGGAGAGCCACAGACTAAATAAATGTGACCCGATTCTCAAACAACTATTTTACTGTTAGCGACTCACGTATCATTGTATGTTTCATTGCATTACAATACTCCTGATTTGCATTACAATTTCGTCCGCTAACGTTTTATGTAGGATTTAGTCACACTTGTCCCAACTGCTTGTATGTTTGACCAGTAAGTAGTTTTCCCTTTGACGTGACAATTAAGATGTAGTTTTTCAAAATATATCGTATGAGAACGATGCATGTGTTCGAGCTATGTATTATTTAATTATCTATATAAATATTATGTAAATAAAAAGATATTTTTTTTTACATTCCGAGACGACAGAAAAACCTGAAATATTACTTAATAAAAGAGATTACATGTTTTCGAAAAATAGTGCTCAAAAATAATAGTATTAAGTTATATCGGTTTGATATTTGTATTACAATAATCGTTATATACGGACTCTATTGCAGATGACTGACTGTATTTTCAGATTAAGTTTACGTGAATAGTCCAACAGGAAACTTTTATAATGAATTTTTGTTAAATTAGTTATTATGGAAGTCCAGTCACACTGCACTTGCACTGTACCTGATTCCAGCAATTCCGTTCACGTAAACTATAGACGGCTGCTTCGGAGATGGTTAGAGAATTAGATCAGAGCTACTGATTGAACGAAGCAAAGAACTACAGTTTATATATTTTCTATATTATTGAAGCTATTATTAAATAATACAAAAAAATAATATCAGATAGAAAAATATAGTTATAGCAAAAATTCTATGCATATTTATGACAGAGAAGCTATCCCGTAGATAGGGTCAGCGGAAAATTTTGGAGTTAATAAACCAAGTCTTGAATTTATATTCATACTAGCAGTGAGTCTTTACCCCAAATAATTTAAGGAAAAGCATAATAAAATATGTTTGCTTTCCGTTAGAAGCCCATCTTTTTTTTATATTTATTTATATAAAAAAAGTGATGACAAAATTTCTCTCGTAGGTACGTCGATAAAGAAGTTTCACTTCAAAATATTTTTAGAATGACTCGAATAGTAACCCTTTTTCTAAATACGATAAAAAATCTAATATCGTTGATTGTACGGACTTCTTATGTGTATATTTTTAATCAACATTAATAAAATGCATTGTCTTAAAACTTCCGAAGAATGGAACTTTATATGGAAGTAAGTAGATACTGAGTTCAATATTAATATAATTATCAAATAAGTAATAGTTCACCCGTTTTTAAATGTTATTAAATATTTGTTCGAAATATGCTTTTAAATTATTATCTGATAGTGTAAACTTAAAATTGATATGTCTGTAAACATGTGAAAAGCTTATTATAAAAAGACACAGCTCCTGGAATACAAGGGAACAGATATGAAATTCGGGTCTTTGAAACCAGTTAGTATATATATATAAATGTGATATAATTATAATTTTAAATAACTATGACAGCCCAATAAATTATATTGTATTTAGGGAGACGGAACTTAAAAATTTGAACTGTCAAGTAATGTGAAGTCAGTCAAATAGTTTAGTACTGAATATCTTCTAAAGGAACATAATAGTGCATTTTTTTAGTAGAAAAAACACTACACAAAAAGTTTGTGTTGTGTGTGTGTAGTGTGTGTGCGTGTCTATGTCAGAGCATATAACATAAACCTAAACACAATATACAGCTATAAATCATCAAAATCAAAATCAAAAATATGAAAAAATAACTTTAGGCATGTCTTTAAAAAACAAAAACAAATAAGTGTCAAGAGGTAGAAACCACATTTTTGGAACGTATTGCTACAAAATCAAACTTAACGTAATAAGACTTTTAGTAACAGGCGATATAATGTTTCTTTGCTTTTAATTCCTTCAAAAAAAAACAAATATTATAGTTTTTAATAAAAATAAAACGATTTTTGATCATTTCGCCACACATACTCGTATTCCACGATTTCAGGCGTATTTTCGGTACATTTTTCTTGTATAGGTTACCATATATTTGAGAATAAAAAAACACCATAGGTAAGAACACATACTCAATTACAATCCTATCAAACACTAATTATCAATACTTACCAAAATATCTTTTAAAAAAAATATATATTTTACAAATATTTCTAAAATTGAAACACCACCTCAGTCGGTCTAAGACCGTTGTCGTGCGTGGTCCTGTATCTCTTTTAGGCAAAATGTCTGTTGATAAAGATCGCTGTACGAACACAAAATATTTTATTGAACTTAACTTGATAATTTACAGCTTACACAATATTCTATATTGTCGACTGGATAAATTATAAATCATTTTTATATTATCAGTTTTTAGTAAATATATAGATATTGATATTCTGATCAATGGAAGTATCCAGTAGCAACTGGATATCCTAGACGAATAGAATAAGTTGCTGTAATATATCTATGCATTTTCAATATATCTTTCCTTCGTATCACCCCTTCCCACACTGGATATGGCAATAAAAAACACACAGAAACGGCATCGATGCATTTCTGTTTAACTTCTGGACCGCATTAAATAACACCACAAGATACCCGAGGAGTTACCAGAGCTCTAGTAACTAGCCAACAGCTTCAGATACTGAGGTCAGTGAGTTCCAATTTCCCGACCACCTGGCCAGCATCTCACGCATTCATACTGTCCCATAGGAAATTCTGATAATAAATTGTTTAATACAATCCAAGCTTAAAGTAATAGATTTATGCACTTTAAAAAATAATTAGATTTAACATATGTACTAAACAAGTTTGAAGTTTTACTTTATAAGATTAAGCCCAAATTTTTTGCCAGTTTGAGAAATTTGTTGCCACCCTATTGGTATATAACACATTAACCTAATTTAAGAGGACTCATGTTTTCGTATTTTTATTTAGTAATTGTTATTTCGTTTAGATCTTATCGCTTTTGCTATGTTAGACAATTTTTGATTAAGTTTTTCAGGATGGTATTACGTAATAAATAGATTTTGAGTTGCACATATGTATACAATAGCAAGTTTTAATCAACAATTAAATATATAATATATAACAAGATATATCATTTTTAATGGTTTCCCATAAATGCAACATTGGGGTAAAATTTTATAAATACAATATTGGGCTTAAATTATTATTTAGCTTAATCGAGGTCTTCGTAATTGTATACTTTATAGATAGGTCTATGGTATCTCATTTTTTCCTTGTGGATCTACTTTCCTTCAAATGTTGAGTGGTGATGATCTAATTTTTGTTTCTTAAAACTCAGTCTGTGAGAGGGTCCCCAGCTGGCCAACCTGTGTCTGTGACATTGTATTTTCCAAAAAGATGGACTTTAATATAGTTTTTTTTTCTGTTTGATCAGTAACTTAACCAAGATTGTAATTTTGACCAAATCGAAAAACCAATAGTAATTTTTTAACAAAACTTTCAGCTATTTTCTACAGATAGGCACACAAAAACATGTGACAGAACCAAATGGTGCAGGTAAATTATATTGTGGGTTCAATCGTGTTTAGAGTAAGTAGAATATACTTTGTTGTGGATATCATATGAAACCAATATTGCATTTCCATGTATTTATACATTTTATTATTGTTGTTTATTGTTACTTATTTTATTGTTGCCTTTTAAAATTTTTGAGGTTGCCTTTAAACTTTTCGTTCATCCGTCGTGCGATCATAATGATGGATTATTAATCACATATTATTAATGCCAGAACCTTATATATATATATATATAAGGTAGGTTATATATATATATATATATAACATACAATACATTTTAATTCTTACAGGGCTATTACAATAATCCAGAAATTACAGCGAGTGCCTTCACAGCAGACGATTGGTTCAAGACTCCGGTCTTGAAACTCTCCGGACTTGTTCAAGCGAGACGATATGGACGAACAATTTCTATTTTGTGTAAGAATAAATATGTTGACTAAGTATAGAAACCACCAAAAAGATAAAGAATAAAATAGTATCATCTAATATTTAATTTAATTTATATTTCAATGGCTTATTAACTCATACAATTTTGACCAATGAAGACTCTAGATCAAGTGACATATGATATCAAGTCAAGTCAAGTATAATATATCAAGTGATATATTATAATTTCAATAGCGTATAAACTTAAATTATATAAGTATGAAATATATCTATATAATATCTTAAAAAAGTATAAACGTTATTTTATTTGAAATAATAAAAATAAAAATTGAATGTTAACTCCAATTTGCTGTTTATGAAAAATAGCGATGAATTTTTATTTATTTTTATTTATTTAAATCTTTTCCACTTTGAATCATTCTCAGTGATCACTTGTGTACGTCAAATAGAGGTGTCAGGAGCCTAGATTGATACCATACTTATCGAAATAAGCCCTTTATATATGTTCTGCAAGAACACCTCTGAACTTAAAGTTAAAATTACGATTTGCAATTCAAGGGGTAAGTACGATACAGTCGCAGTTAGCAAAGTAGAAATCATATTTGATATGCGACGAGCACCTGTTACTCGCCAGTTTCTTGAAGAAATTCATTTCGAAACCATAATATTATTTTACAATTTCACACAAAGCGATAAGCGTTTGGAAGGAATAACTGTGCAATTTCCAACAGGTATACACAAAGATATGAGATTTTTTTCCAGTCAGTGGGCCATTTCTCCCATTTGTTTCACAAAACTAAGTACAAAATAAAATATGTTACATATAAATTTTTTTGGTTTGGTGGTTTGGTGGTTTGGTTTTGCATCTTTGGATTTTTATTCTTTTATCTTTAACGATTATTTTTCTTTCTCTTTATTCTCTTAATATATTTTTATGTATTTACTATTAAGTCACTGTCGTAAATGATACAATGGAAACAAATTAGAATTCAATAAAGCGTGGTACCAAAAGAAGGCTAGATTAATAACTAGCTATTCCTAGTGCTATTACTAGCGGTACTATAATACTCTTACATTAACAAGGTCGTAAGGGAATCAAACCTTAGTATTAAAAATAATAGTAATTTTATATGCATTCCAATGAATAATGCTAATAGAAATAGTACCTGTTTCTAACAATTCCAACTACAGAAGGGCGCTTCGTACACGGTTGGATATTAGTTCAGAGATTGTGATTGATTGATTGATTAGTTTTCGAATATTTGCTACGTTTTTTAAGATGGAGTACTCATAAAAGCCCTTTTCAGCTTATTTTATTAGCATAGATTTTTTTACAATTCTTCAATTTTACATAATCGCACCATTATTATGATAGGTAGGGAAAGGAGCGCAACCAGTTGAGGTGAGCGTGAATGCGCATTTTAAAGGGGCCCCTTAAACCTACACTTGGGTCGCAAGTCCCAGGGGCTGTTTGCGCTCCTCTCCCTGCAACGCGATGGGCCCGGCACCCGCACGGTGAATCCATGGAATGCTAAGAAGCTTCGTCTCGTCTCTCTAATAAATATCGGCATTCGTTATTTTTGGGTTGAAGAAAACTTTTTTTTATTTTGTGTTGTTATTTCTATAAGATTTGTAAATTTTTTTAATTCTGAGGTATTTTTATCCAGTTACAAGACGTTTTCAGTTCATTAAAGTATCTCTATTTGTTTTTTTTTTAGTTGCACCATACCAATGAATATCATTTTATAATAAGAAAACAAACATTTTTTTGTCGTTTGTGTTTTGAAATAAAGAATTATTTAAAAAAAGAAATCTCTATTACGATTAAAGATATTGGTATATTTTCATTAAAAATATTTGATCTTGTCAAACTGTAGATAAAAATCTTTAGTAAAAACATAAATAGCAAAAGTACTATTAATAGTAAAAGTACTATTAAAACCACAGACAATCTATTCAATTGAATTTGAATACGGCTAAGACTCTATTGGCCAATAATATATATATATATATATATTGGTTACGTGTTTACGTGGTTTCTAACCCCATCTGACGCGTCTGCTCTGGAATAGTATCTGGAATATATGTTTATAACTCAAGAGTCAATTTACAGTTTAACATTCAAGGAATCGGGAATTAAGTAATTGAAATAAAATATCTTTGAAGTGCAATAATTTTACTCTCATATTGGGTTTTTAACGTGAATAATCTACAATGATTTAATTGATATTTTTTAATGTAATGTACTTGACGATTCAAAAGTGCATGTAAATGCCTACTTGAATAAAGATATTTTTGAATTAGACTTTGAATGAATATTAATGATAATGAAATTTATATGTTACTATTGTTATTAAAAGTAAATTGAATAAAGTTAACTCTTTTTATCAACCTTGTAAAGCTTGTCAATTTAAGCCGTAAACATTGTTATCCGTCATTTAAACCTTACATTTGCCTTTTTTACTGACCATATACTTCTATTTCTATTCCCAGATAAGAAAGATAATATTTATGAAAAAGTAACTATTGATAGATAAACAAATCAACAATATTTGAGATACGCACTCATTTTAATAACACTTTCATAATAAAAATCACAAAAGTATTACCAAAAATGTTGTACAATGAGGAGCAAAGGAAAAAAATATAGCATTATATAAGAGATGACAGCTCAGAAGATAAATACTATATAAAAACAGAATAATAATATAAAAAAACAGATATAGAAAAATGATATATTAAAGTATATTATAAATAAATAGCCACGCCGAATTAAGAGGAAGGCTTAGAAAGTGGTCTTTAACCAACCTCTGGAAAGTGGTCAAGTGTGTTTGCTTATCTTATATGTAACGGTAAGGCCTAAAATATAAAAACTGCTTGTTCACTAAACGAATATTTAAAGAAAGAACTCTGCGCTTGCTATCTCACTTTCTCTCACACGAAAGTGAGATAGCAAGAGCAGAGTTCGGATATCAGAAGACCTAAGTACTTTACTATGAGTACAGAAAAACTCTTCTTCTTCTTCTTTTCTTTTAAATAAAAAGGAGAAGGTATGATAAATAATACAGAGTACAGAAGCGAAAGAATATATAGATACCGATGAGAACGAATAGGTAGCCACTTGAGATGAGAGCGTTGCTCA
Source organism: Dircenna loreta (assembly GCA_963555665.1). NCBI lineage: Eukaryota > Metazoa > Arthropoda > Insecta > Lepidoptera > Nymphalidae > Dircenna > Dircenna loreta. Next base: position 3,326,231 of record OY743102.1, read on the forward strand.
GACACGCGGTCATATTTGCTCAAACCAAATTTGAACCGAATGCTAAGATTTTGAAGTCTGTCAAGTTTGTCAATTTGGTCCTCGGTTAGATTAAATTAGTTTGCGTTATTATTTAAAATAATAGACAACAAGCCAACAACGCAAACAAACGAGAACACACAATACCTGCGTCAAAACCTCACATAGCAAATAAAAGACCTTTACCACCACTAACGCTTTTACGGAGGGTATCGAGATCCAGAACGGGCGAGAAAGTGGCATATGAAGACAAAAAGGTCTACTACGCCTCCGTTCGGCAAAGGGTCCACTTCATCAATCCATAAACGCGTTACTTGAATATCAAACTGTAACGAAATTTACGAAATAGGCCAACTTAAACTTTCATTTCTTCAACAATCATACATTATTAATCTACCTTCATTATTAATATTTTTGTATATAATTTTCACCTTTAAAAAAATATATAATACTTTTGCAAAATAGTCTGTTACTTCGTGTTACATTTCTTCAACTATTTTTAAAAATTCAAAAAATATTTCTAATAAAGTACAGACAAATGTTTTACTGAAGAATGTTTTTCAATATTCTTTACAATTATTGTATGGGGTAAATTGAATAAAAATAACATTTTCTCAAAACCTTCTAAATTGTAAGTTCGTCATTACGGTGTCGAATGAAGTCGTAAATATCGTTATCCGTAATTTGTACCCTGTGTTACCTTTTATACCGTCACTAGTGTTACTGGAAGCGTTCTAAGTATATACTTATATTTTGAGTAATATAGATTTCGGTTCTTTAAGGCTATTAGTGCTTAAGTATTATTTTGTACGGGAACGTATTTTATATATTAAACTATTGGATAATACTATACACATGAATAAATAAGTATTCAGTAAAAAATAATTAGCACGCTTAAAAAAATTTTTTTTTTTTTTTTTAACATTTAAAGACTGTTTGAAAATCAAACTCATATTTCACTATTATTATATACTTTCATAATATACTGCTGCTAGTGATCCATACAACGTTTTCCTGTCTGAACCTTGTATATTAAAACTAAATAAGTATAAATAACTAAAAAAAACTCTGTACATTTTTTATCCAGGTAGCTCCGACGGCTTTATCTGTTTGAGACAATATTTGAAGCGCGCGTTCATATCTAGTCAACCGTTCCGGCTGTCAAACAACTGACAATTATTTAAAAAGCGCAAAGGTTACATTTGAAAAGTTGAAATGTTTGTAAAGTTTCTTATTAAAAAAAATCTTGCAACTAATGTGATTTCTTTCATTAAAGCCTTTTCTTGACATAAAAAATCGATACTGTCATTTAAGCGTGATGCCTTGACCAAGGGAAATAGGGCTCCATGGTTCATTTCATATTTAATAATTTCAAAGTAGAAAGTTCCTTGAGAACCACAATGTTGAACGTTATGCATCCAGGTGGTAGGGATGGTATTAATGGCCCTTAGTATTTTTGAAGAGCGGCGATTCGACAAATGGGGCTGCTAGAGTATATTCAAATTTTTACCATTTTGAAACAAGTTTACCATTTTATACACTTAAAAAAAGGAATTCTGGGGATTAAACTGATTGAGATTGAATTTACCTGATTCATTTACGTTTTTTCAAAAAAATCCTCATGTCCAGTATATACTGCCTCTCCAATGGTGTCATCTGTGTAATAGAATATTGGATGTGCCCAACGTATCAATGGTATACAGAAGGCATAGTGTTGGGAATAGCACAGTGTTAGGATTAGTCAGAGTCAGAGTCAGAGTGTTGTGTTAGGATTAGTCAGAGCAAGATCCGTTGCTTATTTATCGATATATTCCACCCAATAAGTACCTAAGCTGATTTGAAAAAAGTGCCTTATAGGAAACTATTAAATACTTCCGAAATATTCAAAATAACTGCTAGGCCCTCTCTGTTAGATTGAATGGCCACGGTTCATTGGTGTTTTAGGTACGAAAGAAGATCGCCCACTGATCGCCTATGTTAAAAGTATTACCGGTGATTGATTAACTGAAGATTCTCAAGGTCAGAAGTCACTTGCAGCTTATAATACTCTCCCTTATTTTGGAGATCAGGGAGGTTAGCATTCGTAGTTAGCTTGATCAAATTTGTCTTATTTCTTTGCTATAATTCATTAGGTCACACCGCACAAGAGTAAGATCACAGTCATTAAAAATGGTAATTAGGTAAGGTGTAACAAGTTGCATTTTTACGGTAATCACTTTAAAACGTATCCCCCATAGATTGGATGTGTTTTTAATATTAAAGTTCTTAAAAAAAAATTACTTGTCTGTGGTTCGATTATTTAAAATTGACATTACCTTTTTTTATCAATTACAGCTGGAAAAGGTTTTAAAGAAGTTAAAAGAATAATAATAAAAACTTATGCATCCTTATTTTCCTGTACCAATTTGTTTAAATTTACAGACAGACATAAACCTAATAAAATGTAATAAGAGTAATCGCTTTTATGAGAAGTAACAAACATATGCATCGACTTTTATTAATAAAATACTAATACCAAAAATAGATAATTCAGGCTTGCAATTAATCAGAAAATAACTGATTTGTTAGACTGTTTTTATTTTACGAGATAAGATAATTTCAATCATATGAAAAATAAATTAGAATAATGTGTGAGAATAAAAACGGTCCAATTCATACATTTAATCACGTAGATAAATATGAAGAAAATATCTTTTATATTTCTAAACCAAAGGATATTTGACACGTCCATTTTTATTTACTTTACGAATAATAGAAGAGAAGGGAATATTTTTATTCTCTTCTGTTTAACATAACGTTTTAAATATAATAAATTATTTCTCATGCTGTAGTTTTTTATCACGGACATTTTGCAAATAAGTGTTTAAGAATGAAACGAACACAAAAAGGTTGGTATTTACCAATTCAAGTAAATTCTTTTATTGAAAATGAAATAATTAAAAATGTCATTCATTTTTTGTACCGATATGTTTTTTTTTTAATATTTTACTCTTGCTTTAAGGTTTCTCATAAAGCATCTGTATATATCTAAATAATAAATATAAATTATCTTAAATATTTATTATAAAGATACAAATAGTACTTCAAATTCAACTTAAAAATAAACAAAAATTAAGATATTTGAAACCAGCTATTGTTTGAGAAACCAAAATTAGTAAATTACTAATTCATATTAGTTGTTAATAACAAAAATGACTAGTTTTTTTTAATCCTATTATATCATGATAGATTTGTAAAAAAAAATAGTGATTAAATCATAATGATAACTGATAATGATAAATGTTTTTAGAGATGGAAACCAGCTTACTTGTTTTGCTATAGAATATATTGTTTGTAATTATATTAATAATAAATGAATTTGTCTCTTAAAAGGAAACGTGTGGTAAAAGGTGTTCGTGGTTTATTCAATATTATTTATCCCTTGCTAACATTGCGACTGTTTTTCATATACGGAATTTCAAGAATAACATTTAAATGAAAGAATTATTTTATTAGATATAAATTTATGATTTGATTTTATTCTTATTGGATGATTATTCCAATTATTTATTTATTCCATTTATTTATTCTTATTGAATTTATTCCAATTGCCCGCCTTCATTGGTTAATAGTATAAATAATGCGGGCGTGTCTCATGTACCATCTAGGTAGATTTATACTAATAATATTTTTTTTGCTCGATCTTATACAAGGTTATGATTTTTGAAAATATCTATAAAAAATGTATAGCCACGGGAAGCAAGAATTTTAATAAATATAGAATAAAAAATAAACCTCTGAAAGAAATAAACAAAATAAACCTAATAGATGTCACCACTGTCCCGATATAGACAAATATGTATAGAATGCTTAATTCACCGAGTCTGGCATCGATACGCTAGCTCAAATGGTAGAGCGACGGGACGTTTTCTAAAAGGCCGCGGGTTTGAATCCCTGCCCGTATCGGTTTCATTTTCTATATTTATTAAAATTTAAATAATATTACGATTGCAAATTTTATTTATAACCACGCCATTTAGTACTACAATGATATAATTAATTTATTTAGTAACATAATTTAAACTCGGAACTATACACATGTAAATTAAGATAGTTATATTGTTACTTCTGCGAACGTAGAGTCTGCAAAGAATGTGATAACATTTCACACCATAAAACTTGCATAATGTTTAAAATATGTAGAGTGGAGCACTTCCTTTAAAAATGTAGAGAACCTGACTCCTATCTACATAAAGCGTTCTTTGTCTTATAGTAGCGGTATTGCGTTTTCTAAATAATGTTGTTTGATGAAGACTTTAATTACTAAGCATCGCCAATGACACTTTAAATCATAATTTAAAATTCGTATATAATATTACATTATAACAAATATCCAATAAATATAATATATGGATTCCACTAACAGTCCAGTTCTTGAATTAAATCTCTTAAAGAATTACAATTTATAGAGAACTGACTTCCACATAAGAAGTTCCTTCTAAGGTGTGAATTTTGAAGCAGGGATCACATTTGAATATGGTTTTTAAGGATTCAATATTGTTTTGGACCTCAAATGTATGATACTAACGTAATAATAAATACCCGCAAAATACATATATTAAGCGATCTTCATCAAGAATGGATTGATGTCGAGTGAGCGTATAATAAGATAAAAGTTCAAAATTGACGATTTCATAAGTTTACTTCATAAATATTTTTAATTTCAATTTCAGTAAAAAATATAATAACAAAAAATCTAAAAACAAAACAATACGAACAAACAATATGAATTGAGAGTTCGAACCGAAAATTATTTATTCCAAATGTAATTGAGTGATGTGTTTTCAAATATGTTTTTCAATCCTCGTTTTTACGTGTCTCTATATTCAACAGATTTACAGTTACAGTTACAGTTACAGTTACAGTTTAAGTTACACTTACAGTTACAGTTACAGTTGGTTTAAATACTAAAATATAATCAACAACATTTCTTTGTTTCCTAGCTGTTATTATTTTAACCTGTAACTTATTAAAGATTGATTCTGTCAATGATCAGTCAATGACGTAACTGTTATTATTTAACCTGTGACGTAATATTTTAAAATAATATCGAAGAAAATTTATTTTTGTTTACAGGCATATTTTCAAATTCAATTAATATTCAGTATGCGACCATACTTCATAAACCGAAAAATATTATTTTAAGCTTGTCATACAGCGACATGAGTAAATTTTTATCAAAAATTAATATTACTTATAAATAACACAAACATACAATACATAAGTAAATAAAGTAAAATAACTTTATCCATATGATCATAGTATATTTCAAATACGTTACCTAATACCAAATAATTAAAAAATGGTAATTAAATTTTAAATTTAAAAATGATGAAATTATACATTCTTGTAAATTTATTCGCCTCTTCTGTTTTATTTAATTCGAACAACAAGCAACATTTAAAAGAATAATGTGATATCGTAAAAAGAAATAGAAATAATACAAAGAAGCTCATTGTTAAAATATTCCAAAAGTAATGTCAGGGTAAGAAACATAAAGTTACAAAAGAAAATGGTTCAGAAAAATCTTGCTTTTACCTTTCGATTTTACATAATGGCATACTTTTGCAAAATAAATATTATGGGATTGATCTTAATATAGAATACAATAACGTTTTAAAACAAAATATTAATAAACAAGCAATAAAAATCAAAACTATTGTTTTGGAATCTCTATCGTATTCCAAATGTAAACTTTTATTCTTTGACAGCTTTACATTTAAAAGATTCAATATTTGAGTTTCATTTAAGTGTTTTCTAACTTCTTACAGTAATTAATAGTTCAGTCAAGTTTTATTTGTAGTCCAAATTCTTGTTACTGATGTGTACTTTGAAGTTAAATTAATATAAAGAAATATTTAATAGTGGAAGGTACTTAACTTTTGTGTTCCTATATAAATGTAGTTAGTAAGCCTTTAAATAAATAAATAAAAAATAAAACTGTCTTATGTCCATTTTTTAAGGATTATTTAACTTATTAAACAACTGACTATATATATCATACATAATATAGAATAATATACATTTTTGCAGACTGAGTTTAATATTTTGAATAATATTTTGACAATAAATGTTAAAAATTTTTGAAAACATTTAAATGTTATTCTTTTATGTCCGTGAAAAGAAAGAAATAATGAAATCTCACTGAAGGTCAAGTACAAAACTTATTAAATAAAAAAATAAACATACTATACTGGAAATATTAGACTCATGATACAAATGACATTTACCACAGATATATTTTCGATATTATAATCAACTAGCTGATGTCCGCGATTCTGTCCGCTTGAACTACAGAAGGGCAATAAATAAAGTATAAACTTCACAACTATTTATGAAACGACAAAGATAGAAACAATATTATACAGTTTTTTATTATAACCAATCAGGTTCCAAAGGTACTGCAATAAAAAAAACAGTCTTATATTATAACTGTTATGGATTTTATAGAATTAATTGTCCGACTAAACATATTTATTTACTCAATTAATTTGAGAGACAATTGTCCTCTTTGGTTATTTATTTGACTTAAGATGATTGTAATTAATTTGATTTTTATTAGATATATTTCAATACATAGGAATTTTTTCCATGTGATATTATTTGTTATTTTTTTTAGTTAATTCTGTGCAAAGAATTTAATATTAAAAATTGAAAACTAATATTCGTAAGTAAATATCACATTCGTAAATTTTTCTATCTTTTATTGGTCTCGTAAATATAATTGTCAATTCAAAAAACAACAAATTCATTTTCTTTTTCATATTAAATATCGTTATAAATTTTGATTATGCCTGATTGAATAATTCTTCAATTTATTCAGAAATACTAGAACCATCAAGACCTCTTAAGACATTCCACTCTAATGCATTTGAGTACGCTCTAGTGCTGTTAATATTCAGGCTTTATGTGAAGCCCATATTCACTAATAGTTTCAACAGAATGGTTACCGATCTCTAAACCAACCTGACGCGTTTGCGCTTGATAATCCAATAGTTTCAGGAATATTTATTTATATGTAAAGAATATTTTTTTCAATATGATTTTTTTATAAGAAAATTTAAAATAAGAATAAAAAACAAAGTGAAATTCTGCAGATTTTTGGTATATAAAGTCTAAATAAATAAGGGATGACGTATTTTGATATTGCGCCCCAAAGAAACAAATCTAAAAATTGTACTTCTATTATACTATTATATGGTGACCTTTCTGCGGTTATTTTTACATATTATGAAATTATTCCTAATAACATACAGACAACGTACTCTTCAATAGTCCTAACAATTATTGTTTAAGGTAATTTGAATAAGGTATTTTGTTAAAAAATAACAGTTTTTTCCCAAACTCGCAAGGTTTAAGTGGCATCATTAAAGTGTCAAATAAAGCCGTACGCCTCGTTATATGCAACCTGTGTTACATTTTATGTCTTCAGCAGTGTTTCTAGATTTGGTTTTAATATATTTAAATTCTTTTAAATGATAAGTTGAAACTTATTGCCCTGATAAAGTAAAAAAATATTCATATACTATTTTAATTTTGTTTATTGTTAATAAAATAATAAATATTTGAAAATCAAACTTATGTTTAAGGTTTTAATTTTACCAAAATAATAATTAAAATATATGGATCCAATATTAGGTAATTAAAGAAATAATTACGATATGTATATATTTTTAAGCCCTTTAAATGTTTCTTTGAACACAACCAAATTATTTAATTACATTTTGATAGCAACTATAAGTTAACATGTCATTATGTCAAATCAAATCAAATCAAATCAAAAATCTTTATTGAAAGTAAGGTTTACACAAAACATTTTTTCATTGTCAAAGCTACCTAAAGCTACTATTATTATTAAATAGCTACCTAAAGCTACCATTAATATTAAAGCTACTATTGTCAGTAAGTAATCAGAAGTAGAATATTTAACTAAATTAAAAACAACTACAAGCTGAGACCCGATGAGACTCATTTCCTTTTTTTAAAACGTTATAGTGAGTTTTTTAGTTTGCCTCTGACATTCACAAAGGCATTACAAAGCGGTAATATTTCTTGTATCTGTAAAGATAAATAAAAAAATAAAAAATATATATTTTTAAAATATATCTAGTAAGTATTCATTGCCTTATATTTAAGTATTACTTAATCAATTTATATTATAAATAATATCAACCACGAAAAATGTTTTTAATCTTAATACACTGGCAGATTTTCAACATTCAAAGATCTGAGGGCTGAGACAAACGGCATTGACGCTAGTCGAATAGAATGATAAATGTATGGATTTGACATAAGACAACGATGTACTATCATTTACGTTCATATATTTAAACATAATCCATAACGAACGCTTGCCATTTGGCTAAAAGCTTACAGATTTTTTTGATCAATGTATATTAGAGTTAAGATAAACTTTTGCAATTCTCTTCAAGAATCTAAAGGTACAATAACCCAGTAAATTAATAATTGTGCTTATACGCTGACTATTCAAAATGAAAACAAATCATTAGTTATTTGTTATTGCGATTTCATTGATATTTATTTCCATCACTAAATAATAAAAAATATACATATATGCATTCATTAATATAGGTTAATGAATAAATATTATATAGGTAAAGTTACGTTTGTGCAGATTCTCAAAGGCCTTACTTTGCTAGATAAAAAATACTAACGTAACGTAACATATAGCAACGTTAGTGCTATTGCAATAGACGCAAAAATTATCTTTTAATATATAAAAAATAATAAATACTACCATTTAAGATACATAATGGTTTATAACCTTAATTAAAGCCAATATTATATCACACTACAATTCCACTTACATTGTCGTAGAATACGGTAGATAATGTTTACAAGCTGTTGTCTTTAATGTTAAGTGTACATTTCATTAACTTCGTGCTGTAGTAAAATGTTTATTATTTTTAAGTTAAGTACTTAAGTTTACGTTTAGTTTTATAATATTCGTAGTTAAGTATACGGTTAACCTTGGCTCAATTTCTTTTTTAACTAAGTTAACAATAACTCAAGTTATTTTCCGTCGATTTTAAACTACGACTGTTTCAAAACAGATGTGTATTTTATTTCACTCGTTACAAAAGATGAGTGTACCGAATTTCCCATTGTATACAAAATAAAAACAATACTAGGACGCTAAAGCGAGAAACTTTGTCAGAATCTGCAGAAACGTAACAATAAATTGAAAGAAAATGTTCACAAAGATTTTTATCGGTAAATTATTCCGTACCAATTCCAAATATCATAAAGTTACACAAGAAACCGGTTTCTTTTAGAGTAACTGTCTATAACTAGCTCTGAAATTTAAAAATTCACATATAAAAACATATAAAAAGATTGGTGTTTATTTACAGAAAGAAGACATGACTTATTTTCTGATACAATATGAAAGATCGTGATGCTGGTCCAGTAATCGAAAATTAGAAAACAATGACCAATATCAGTAAGAAAAACCCCAGTATTTCAAGCTCTTGACTAGTTATCTCTCTGATATCTCTTTAGGTATATTGAGGTATGGCCAATGTGGCCCGGAAAGAAATGTAAAAATGCCCAATTGTGGTTGCTGATAGCCTTTTTTTGGGAGTGTCAAATTCATATCTCCTCTTCTAGGTAATATTGAGTGTGGGGAGGGTAAACGAGGAAGGAAGGATTTAACGGAAGTGCATAGACTATAGAATATTTGCCACTAGCATAGTCTAGGAAGACGCGAAATTATTTCAGACATGATTATGGGGTAACCACACGTAGTAAGTAATACAGGATATTTGTTTTACTAGTAATTTTTAAAATGTAATAGCTACTATACGATACAGATCTCTAATTAAAAATATGTTTTTTTCTTTATTGTTTGTTTGTTAATATTACACATGATATTATATTATTTTTATACAAAGGCTATTAAAATAATGTTACATCACCATCACAGAACCGAATTCATCTCAGCAACCTAAAATTTACGTAATACATTTAAGTCATATTAGCCTGATTTTAAGCATTTAACAATATTTAAGGTTATTAAACGCTTAAATAAGGTTATTGAATTTCAACGTTGCTTATATCATATTAAATTGTTAAAAAATGTTAGATAGATAGATAAGCACTTTATTGCACACAGAAATAAACATTAAAAAAACATATATAAGCGGAGTTTAAACAAATAAAATATGCAAAGGCGGTCTTATTGCTAAAAGCAATCTCTGACAGACAACCTTCAGGTGAAAGGACTAAAGTAAAAAAGTACGGGATCGTGCGATTGAGACAAAATACTATAAAAATAACAGGTTATTATAAACTAGTTACACATAGGGCATATTAATATTACTTAAAATACTTAAAAATAATAAATAAATAATATATATAATATACAAATTTATATAAATTTACATATATATATATATATATATATATAAATACTTATCATACATAAATCAAACGGTATGTATGTATATATAATATACATAAACAAATACATACAAAACAACCCTAATATAAATATATATATTAATCAAAATAGTACGCGACGACAATTATAAACAACATTTACTGCATGGAGAGAAAATATTTAGATAAGCGAGTTTTAAAAGAATGCAAGGATTGTAGCCAACGGATATCTGAAGGAAGCATATTCCACAGTAATACTGCTTTCATCGAAAAAGATTTGTTGTGAAATGTTGTGTGTGCAGTAGGCAGCATTAATTTGTTATCGTTTCTTGACCGAAGCTCCCGTTGACAGGACCCAGATTCATTACCAAAAAAACCGTTCCTTTAAATAGTTTGGAGTTAGAGGATTGTAAAGAATAACGTATAGAAGAGACAGGATATGTAGGTCGCGACGGTGTCTAATGGTAAGCAATTTAAGTTGCGTACGGAAATCTGAAATGTGGTCGAATTTACGCAGGTTAAAGATATAACGGATGCACACATTTTGAAGCCGCTGGAGTTTGTTGAGCTGCTCCTCTGTTACGTCAGGATAACAACAATCTGCGTAGTCCAATAGAGGGGTTAAAAGCGATTGAACTAAAATAATTTTAGTCTTTTTTGGCAGAAAATGTTTATAACGTCTCAACGCCGCAAGAGTGCCAAATATCTTACTACTTACCTCCGCAATCTGCACCGACCAGGATAAAGTATCATCGATAAAAACACCAAGGTTTTTTACAGACTTACGGAAAGCTAGGATAGAGTTTCCAAATCTGACGGCTGGTAAGGACTTGTAATCAATTTTAGTTAGCAACTTAGGACTGCCAACCATTATTAATTGCGACTTTTCTGGATTAACCCTAAGCCCATACGCCCTGCACCAAGTGCATATATGTACTAAATCATTATTAAGTGCTTGAATAGCACTGTCTATGTCATGCACAGGAGCAGATACGTATATCTGTAAGTCGTCGGCGTAAAGGTGGTAAGAAGATGAAAGAAATTGAGTAACAGTGTTTATAAATATAGAGAATAGAAGAGGTGACAGGACGCTACCTTGTGGTACACCGGTAGAAAGTGGTTTATAGGAAAAGAATTTATTATTGGCACAAATACACTGCTGTCGGTCATATAAAAAACTACGGAACCACTTAATGGCATCATTAGAAATCTTAATAGAGTCCAGAACAGCCAAAAGTATGTCGTAATCAACCATATTAAACGCATTGCTGAAATCAAGTAAAGCTAATATACTCAGTTGCTTGTTGTCCATGTTGTGTCGTAGGTCATCGCAAACTTTTACCAATGTTGTAACTGTACTGTGTCCCCTTCGAAAGCCGGACTGAAATTGGGAAAGGATGTTGCGTTGGGTGATAAAGGTATTTAATTGAAAATGGACGATGCGTTCTAATACTTTGGACAGGAAGGGTAAAATGGAAATAGGTCGAAAATGAGATAAAGATACGGGATTATTTATTTTAGGGAGTGGAATGACAACAGCGTTACGCCAAGACGGGGGAATACGCAAGAGGAAAGAGAGAAGTTTAAAATATGTGTTAATGTTGGCAGAATATAATCTAGAATCAAAAGAACCAACCGCGATTGATTCCATCACTTGATTGATTTCACGTGAGATCTAATTTTATCAGCAGAAACCGGGGTAAATTGAAAAGGAGGAAAACTAGGGGTGGATGAAGAGTTAAGGAGACAAAGGGTGCTTTGCTTTGAATCTAGGGGTACTGTAGATGTGAAAAAGTTGTTCAGAGCTTCGAGATCTAGATTAAGTGAAGAATTAGATGATTGACGACCAATACCAATTGATTTCAATAATCTCCATGTTCTAGCAGAATTATTGTTCTCGATAGTACTATGTAAGTACTGTCGTTGAGCGTCTCTGCATACCTTATTGCAACGGTTACGCAACTGTTTATATTTATTGAGATTTTCAGTTGTGGGTTTTAATTTGTATCTCGACTTGGCCCTATTGCGTTTTGCCATTAGATTTTTCATATCCTGAGTCAGCCACGGTGCAGGTAGATGCTTCAACTTTATAGGACAGAACGGAGCGTGCTTATCAAAAAGATCAGTTAGGAAGGAAGGCCAAATGTAGAATTTCTTGTGCAATTCCTAGAAGTAATTGATTAATTAATTTGTCATTCCCATCTTACTTTTAGAATTAAATTTTAGAATTAATTTATTTTTTAAGAATGGATATTTTTGTTTACTTGGTTCTTATTTTAAAAATAATATTTGTCTACATCCAAATAAAACATTACCAATAAACTTTTCAGGTACTAATTAAAATTAAAGACTTAAATTAATTAACTGAAATAAAGTTTAGACTACAAATGAAGCGTTACTTGCTTAAGCGTCCAATATTACCAGTTTATTTAAGAGTGCCTTTTTAATATTTGTAAAGAGCGTTCGAGATCCAGCTCTTCCAACTCACATTTTTAAGCTAGATCTTTCACGGCGTATATCGTTATGTCATGGAATGGCATACCGAAGTCCATTCGTGAGTCGCTAGTATTTTATGTTTGTGTTCGTTTTATGTGTTAAGTAAACTTATCAGCACGATTAGATTCCCCTTAGCATTTAAGTTAAACCTCTGTGGTTTTTATAATGCTATGTAAAAGTTTTATATATTTAAGCTATTGTAAATGTGAAATAAAATAAAAAAAAAAAAAAAAAAAATCTCATATATTATAAATATTTAAATAGTTATATACAATATCTCGATAGGCAGTTTTAGACTAGATTAGACTTAGTCGTTTTTCTGTACTTGTATAAATTGTTTCTTTCTCGTTCTGTTATATTTTGTAATTTGAATGCAAAAAAAGTGTTATTATATTTTCCATGTTTTTTTCAAACACTCAGAATTTGATTACTAACAATCCCTTCATGGAATAAGACCGTTGTTCGAGTATAAATTGTGCCGTTGTTATACGGACTAAGGCCTACAAATGAGTACTATATCATAATTTAATTATATTATTGTAAATAAAAATTTAAAAGTCATATTATCAGATTTTGGTTTAATAGCAAAATCTAATAATATTGTAATTCCTGTAATTTTATTTTAGGAACAATTTAACAAAACTAACAATATACCGTCATGTAATTTATAATATGTATTATGTGATTGAAATTAAATTATTAATAGATGTAATTAGATTAATACAATTTTGCATGTCATTAAAATGGTAAATTGTTAGCTCACTAAATTGTATAATGAAAATGTCCTGTAACCACGATTTCAGCAAGTAAATATACATTCATAAAATATCCATTTATTCAATTTCAGTTCAACGAGCTCCATAAATTTGGTCCGAAATATCAAAAAAACAACTCGTAACTAAAACCTATTATTGGATTTCATGAAAGCAGAGATAACACGCTGGTATCAGAATAAAAAAGTTTTTTATTACTATATTTTCATATAAAATACAATGTCCAAAATAAGCTCTGCTAAATGGAAATAACAATGGAACGAAAATAAAATGGAACTGAAAATGAATTCAACATTCAAAATATCTTAATTCGAGTAGGCATTTACGCGCACTTTTGAATCGTCAATAATTACATAATAAAAAATTTAAAAAATGTCAGTATAGTATGTCAGTATGTCAGTCCGTGAGTAAGCTACCACCAGCTCGGAATGCGGCTCTGCTGAGAAGAGCTGGTCAGAAACTCAACAGTTGCTCTTTTTAAATGAATTTAACAAATTAACATAGAAAGCGTAAATGTTAATTAAATAATAACCAATAGATAAATAGGTATTTTATGTACATTTTAATATTTAGCTCCTAGCTTACTTCATTCTGGTTTGAGTATTTTTCTTAAAAAATGTACTCTGTATTTAATTCTAGTAGATCTCATAGATAGAGACTGTATCGATTTTAAGAAACCAATAAACAATATTAGTTTACATATTTAAAATATGTTAGATAAAAAACTAATAAATTTTAGTCAATAAAAGTTAAAAAATTCCGAATTAAAGTTCACTTGAAAATATGAGAGCATTAGAAAACTTATTATATAGACCTTTATTACATAGTTTAGTAAAGTTAGAACAAACTTTGCAAACGAAAATAGCAATAACTACAAATAGAAAATTCATATTTTTTAAGATGAAACTAAAATATACCTTCTTTGGCTGTAAATAGTTTTTATTATATATAATTGTATTACTGTAATGTGTATTACTTCAGACAATTCAAGTAAAGTAGACTCACTAAGAATGTAAATATTTATTTATGTTTAATACATGTTTTTTAAACTCGTATTTTTGACAAACTTATATATAGCATTTACTAATTAGGGCAAGATTTACAATATAACACAGTATTGTACTGATGAAATTTGCTCTAGTGTTAGCTTGTTATAGGACTGAATATTTAATATAGTGCTGTTGACTTCGTAAAGATTAATAAATTAAAAAAAAACTTTAATTGGTTTGGGCTATTAACACTTAAAAAACAAAATTTTAAATGATAAACAATTAATTATTTGACTTGGTAATGTACGCCTAAATATTGTGTATCTAATATAAATATTGTTTATCTAATATTAATATTGTTTATCTAATATAAATATTGTTTATCTAATATAAATATTGTTTATCTAATATTAATATTGTTTATCTAATATTAATGATTTGTTATTTTGTTATTTTTCTAATGGTTTAGTTTAGTAATAGTTTGTTTAACTTGCTCAGAGTCTCAAATGAGATAAACGGTTTAAACTGTGCCTAAAAGCTCACTTTTTAAACAGATAATTTGTTTGTCTTTTAATTATTTTATACTTAGGCTAGTGTGTGATATAAATTGCTGCACTTTACGTGTGGCCTTTGAATTTAATCCATATATTTTAACAATCGATTTAATTGCGGTGTAATCGTTAAATTTACCTTAGAGATAAGTTATCGTTCAGTATAATTAGGCAATTCTGAATCAACTTTATAATAATTATTTTACAGCTTTATCTTGGTAATTAGTTTCCCTTTATCTTGTATTAACTTTTGCCGGTGACTTCATCCGCGCCGCTATGTAAAAAAGGTGTTGTATAACGGACGGACGTCTTAACAGATTAGTATAAATAAAAGAGTCAGTAAAAACGAAGGTCTTAATTGAGAGAAGTTGAGAATAGATGTTGAAAACGGTGCGAAGTAATTGAGACGGTAGAACAACCCCACAAAGCACGAGCCATACTATAAACAGGTTCAGTTGGATCAACCTTGGTCTGCGAACATACAAGTTAATCGGCCATCGTGCTTACGTATCGTATTGTACTACAGTGATGTACGCGATTTTAGTGGCGTCAGAAAATCCTCCGAAGACGATCACTCAATCTTCAGATGCGCCCACGTGTAACTTTCAGGCCAGAACATAACTGCTTACACGTTTTTATGATGAAGGTGGCACATCGTCTCATCCAAAATGAAACTGCCACAACTGTTTAAGCTTGGTATATACGACGGAAGAACTACCAAATTTCATTATGTCCTATAAACGGGCGACAGTAAACAAGATGGAGCGCTTGGTGCAAGTCTCATCGTCTCATAAATGGTAATAGAAATAATAATATTATTAATATATTATAAGATGCTATAATATAAGATGTAGTAATATTAATATCAACATTTGTAGTTTAGATTTTCGGTGACAGCTGTAACACAGCTGGCGCAGAACGTCCAGAAGCAGTTCAAGGTGTAACTTTTATATCGTTAAGTTTAGTGAAAAAACATGTAAATATGAAATTATATATAGAAGCTTTAAAAATAAACAAAAGAAATTAAATAAAAAATCAAAGTAAGTAAAAATAATTATAGTTTTAGTGACCAAAAGATCTCGTTGATATTGTGTGTATGTCACACACTCAATGTGTGTGTATCTGTGTGTGTGTGATGTGATTTTTTTTTTCTTTAGTGTAACGCGTAGACATAAGAGATTCCGTTTCGAAATAATTTAGGTTCACTGTTCTGTTTCTTATATTGCACAGTAGATCTGTTTTACTCATACCGATTACACGAACTTAGGTCTTATTGCATTTAGGAATAAGTTGGACAATCATTCTTCTATGTTTTCGGAGTATGACGTCCATTATATAAAGCTGTCTAACTGTAGGTACAAGACATTCTTTGCGCGAGAGTTCAATGCTGTACCTTCTAGGTTTTCCAGTCGTGTTTTTTAGTGTGCCTTTTTGGGCTCGGAAAGGCATGTAACAATTTAATACTGCAGTAGATTCTTAACAAGATCAATGTTTCTAAACAATGTAAATGATTTTCTAACCGCGTACTTGCTATATGCGTGGACTGATTAAGAGACTTGCCTACCGTGAGATTCAGATAATTTGTAGTGGTAGTACTAACAATTGTAGAACAAGTCACAAACACACATGGCCGGCTGGCTTGAAACATCGAAAAGTTCAAAAAGGTAATATTTATTTTTTTTATATTTAAACTTTCGTGAATCATGACTATTATATTTATATTTACCCGGCTGTATTCACGTAGAAAATTAAATCGGAATGTGCCCGACTAGTTTCGAACCCGTTCGGGGTCCTTAATCATGAGCTCTGAGCGTGGCGGACTCGCGGCGAGAACTGCGTGCCTCAGCTCTCTGGGCCCGACGCGAGGGTGGCGGTGGCGGCGGGGGGGAAGATGTAGTGATGTCATCGGAGGGCTCTTGCAGGTCTTCGTCATTCGTCGTTGTCACCCGTTGTATACACACTGAACTCACTGTGTCACTATTAAAATCTTCTGAATAGAACTTGCTCTTCATTGTGTTGATAACCGGTTTCCACGCCGATGGTAAGGTCCAACCACTATCCCTATTGAAGTTCGGTATACGACTAATTTCGATAGCCTCCCGTACTTTACGCGGTACTAAAAACTTTTCCCTTGCTAATACGGACGCTTTGTCAAAACGTATGAAATGTGCCGTTCCCGAATCTAAGACGTGTTCCGTTATCGCTGAGCCATTGCTGTCTAAATTTTTAACACTACGTATATGTTCCGTGATCCGTATATTGACGTTTCGACGAGTTTCCCCTACGTAACACTTCCCGCATTCACAAGGAATCTTGTATACTCCCGGGACGTCTCGGTTGCTATCGTCTTTAGGTGAACGTAACAATGACCGTAACTTGCAGTGCGCACGAAAGATAGTTTTAATATTATAATTACGACTTAATAAGTACCCTATCCTATCAGTAACTCCTTTAATATATGGTAAGTAAGTAGGTGAACGCGATGCCTCTAATTTAGTATTGTAGCATTTCTTATTTACAACTCTTAGGCTTTGACGCCAATTATATCCGTTACTTTCCAATACCTTTCTAACGTGTTTAAGTTCGTCCTTCACGTATATAGGGTCACATAGTTGTAACGCTCTGTTTATTAGCGTACGAGGTAGTGATGCTAAGTGGGCCGGATGGTGGTGCAATTGGGCATGTATATAATGGTCGGTGTGCGTCGGCTTCCTATATACCTTAGTTATTAGACGGCCCTCAGTAGTTCGTTTCACCATCACGTCTAAGAATGGTAACCTACAATCTAATTCTCTTTCCACTGTGAATTTCAACTTTTTATGTGCCCCGTTAAGGTAATACTCTAAGTTTTGAAGCTGGTCTTTGGATACAATCGCGAAAACGTCATCTACATACCGCCACCAGTATCGAGGTCTGAGAGGATGGTTCAATATAAAGGTTTTCTCAAACCACTCCATAAAAATATTTGCTATCACGGGAGCAATAGGCGACCCCATAGCTACCCCATCAATTTGCATGAAATAATCCCCACGCCATACAAAATAAGCACTTTCCAAACAAAACGTTATCAGTGGTATTAGAGACGGTTCTAAGTTATTTTGAGCTAAGATGTTTATTATATCAATAACTTCATTAATAGGGATGTTAGTAAATAACGATACTATGTCAAAACTAACCATTATTTCGGTGTCTTTGATTTTAATCTCACTGATTAGTTTTATAAAATGTCGCGAATCTTTTACATAAGTCTCAGTTTTGCCTGTCAAATGTTTCAAATTAGTGGCTAAGTAACGGGCTACCTTGTATGTGGGAGAGTCTATCTGGCTCACTATAGGTCTTAAAGGCCAATCCTGTTTGTGAATTTTTGGAAGTCCATACAACTTAGGGGGAGTGGGATTTATCGGACGTAACGCTTTTAAAAGTTCTTTATTATTAAGCGCCTGCAACAATGCTGTTAGTTTGTTGACAGTTCTATTCGTAGGGTTGTAGTTAACTTTCTTGTAGGTGTTATTATCTGATAATAAAGTTATGATTTTATTTTCATACAATTCAGTATCTACAATCACTGTGGCATTTCCTTTATCCGCCGGTAATATTAAAATATCCTTATTGTTACGTAACTTTGACAAAGCAACCCTATCCTCTTTCTTAATATTCGATTTTGGTGGTTTGGACTTACGTAATAACGCGGCAATGTCTTGTCGTAAGCAATCCGCATCGTTAATTGGAATTGAGTTCCTAAATATAGTGTCCTCTATGCCACAAATGATCAATTCTCTCGGTATTGAACGCGGTGTAGGGGCGAAATTCAAACCTTTTGACAGTACACTAACGTCGTTATTGCTCAATTCGTACTTAGATAAGTTGAACACGGTTGGTTTATTTGCTTGTGACGCGCGCGGGTGATCGGCGCACTCTTTTATAATTCTACCGTCAAGTATTCGTTTTAACTTATTCGAATGCCTATGCCTAACGTTTTCGCCTATAATGAATGATCTGTTGTAGGTCATGGAGTCCCATATTTCCCACCAGTCTTTCCGTAAGATGTTAGATAATTCCAAATGAAGATGAACTAATGTTTTATTAGTTAACATTATTTTATAACGATAGTCCTTAATCACTTGTATGAGTAACTTTTCACTTGTTTTACGAAAGAACTTATCATAATTGGGGATGCACTTAATGGGTTTAACTCGTAAGAATTTTGGTAACACTCCATTATCACGACACTGCACTACATAGTCTAAACCGCACTCAAGTTTTACGCGTTTTATTCGTAATCTCGCGAACTCCTTAGCTTTATTTTGCAAAACCGCGCCGTATTGGTTAGCAATTTTTATATTTAAACTTTCGTGAATCATGACTATTATATTTATATTTACCCGGCTGTATTCACGTAGAAAATTAAATCGGAATGTGCCCGACTAGTTTCGAACCCGTTCGGGGTCCTTAATCATGAGCTCTGAGCGTGGCGGACTCGCGGCGAGAACTGCGTGCCTCAGCTCTCTCGTATACCGAACTTCAATAGGGATAGTGGTTGGACCTTACCATCGGCGTGGAAACCGGTTATCAACACAATGAAGAGCAAGTTCTATTCAGAAGATTTTAATAGTGACACAGTGAGTTCAGTGTGTATACAACGGGTGACAACGACGAATGACGAAGACCTGCAAGAGCCCTCTGATGACATCACTACATCTTCCCCCCCGCCGCCACCGCCACCCTCGCGTCGGGCCCAGAGAGCTGAGGCACGCAGTTCTCGCCGCGAGTCCGCCACGCTCAGAGCTCATGATTAAGGACCCCGAACGGGTTCGAAACTAGTCGGGCACATTCCGATTTAATTTTCTACGTGAATACAGCCGGGTAAATATAAATATAGTAATATTTATTATTTGGAAATTAAAAGTAAGTAAGCTATCATCAAGCCACTGCATAACATAACGTAGCGCATTCTTTGTGTGGTGACGTGTTTCCTACCTGTCTTTTCTATGAACAATAAATGCCATCTCATCAGTATAGGTCATCATTTTGCAGGTAACAAGGTATGCTGTATCAAATGACTTTGACATATCTAGAAATATTCCCACATTCTTCAGATTACAATCAATCTTATTACTCTCAAGGCTTTATACTTAATTGTAATAAAATTAGGAGCACGCAGTACTCGTAATTAATTATAATCAATCCAAATAACAGATTAATTTAATAAACGATATGTTATCTAGATTCAAATGATTAAGGCTGTAGTCAAACTGTCTTTAATAAATAATCAAAGCTACGCTCAAGGAAATGGTAAAATATTTTTATAACCATTTAGTTAATCATTTAGGTTAGAATAATAAATTTGTACCCAAAATGTTGTAAATACAATAGTTGTCAACACAGTAAGTTATTTGTCTGAGCTGTAAAAATTTTGTAGCTTATAAGCATTACACATAAGCATATACACGTGAAAGTAATATACTGAGATTTAACTTATGTTGGAGTTAGGCTTCGTATCTTTCACCTACGCTTCATTGATACGGTTGAATGAGGTTTATTATCATCTTATTTGACATGTTGACATGACATGACATGACATGACATATACAATTAAATGTTGTTTTATATAATATATGCAATATCAATTTTGTGTCCCTTTCTATTTACTCCAATCAAGTATTGGAATAATATAAGTATAAAAAGATTACTGGAAGATCCTTGTTGCAGACGTGACATCTCAAACGGGCTGGCTCATATTTACCATTTCACAGAAAATGGCTATTATATACTAGCTTATTTGCATTACACATGGTGTTGGATAAAAATGCACGAGCATTCCCCTTTTACTCTAATTCATCCCTCCTTGTTCCTCAAGAGTGTTTAATTCATCCCTCCTTGTTCCTCAAGAGTATTTAATTCATCCCTCCTTGTTCCTCAAGAGTGTTTAATTCATCTTTCCTTGTTCCTCAAGAGTGTTTAATTCATCCCTCCTTGTTCCTCAAGAGTGTTTAATTCATCCCTCCTTGTTCCTCAAGAGTGTTCATGTTTTATGGTTGATTTCATAGGATACTAAAATAATACTAAATAAACACATTCAATTAAATCGATGAAGACTTTAATTTTTTTTTAATTATATATTATACAAAAATAAATGTTATAAGTATAGTATTTGCTCGATCTAAGAAGGATATAATTATGATTAAAGAGTGTTATACAACATTTGTACAATAAAAGCCATCCTTTAAAATAGGTATTTTTTATAATAATATTAAAAAGTTTTGGATATACCAATAGCCACATGTGGTTATTCTTTATTTTGTGGTTATAATTGTGATAATAAGATTTTTATGATATGAATATTCCATCAATAAAGAGGGAAATTTGGATTACATTGTTGTATGGAAATAATAATTACCTAGTATTATTTTCATATAACAATACTGGTGCTTGCTAAAGCTAGTTTCAGTGGAAAGTTCTGAATGACTCGCTGACACAACGAATACGCGCACTAATCTAAGTCACCAGATATATTAGTAAAGAAACACATCATTTTAACCTAAAAATGCACTAACTAAAACTAGAATTACCTATTATTTTCGCATAGAAGATGAAATTTTTCAAAATAACTAAATACGTCTGATAGAAATAAGAACAGCGTCGCTCAAGAAAATGGTAAGATATTTATATAACATAATAAAACACTAGAAAGAAGCATAATTACTTAATAACTTTACACTTTGAATTATAAGCGAAAAAAAAATAACGGTTAATTTGAATAAAACAACAAAAAATATTTCAAAGACATTTTCAAATATTTAACGTGTCCATTAAGAACTTACTCCAGACCATGTAAAGTGCAAGTTGGTCGTTACACTCCCGACCCTGAATTAAGGTAAATAAATTAATACATAAGCATCGTTACCCTTCGTGTCATCCTTTGTGTTACTCCTAATTCTATTTCAAATGTTTTTAGGAATATTTATATTATAGTATTTTTTGGAATTGAACTAAAAACTTTATATTTTGAACTCACACTGTTATAAAATATAATCTTAAATATATAGTTTAATATATACAGTTTATATTATATACCATTAATGTTTTACACTAAATATTATATACGTGGCAAAAATATATATATATTTATGTACAGTGCTATATTTTTTATTACGTGTATGTTAAAATAATGAGTTCATTTATATTTAATTTTAATGATTCTTCATGTATTTCTGTGTCAAAAATTTTAATAAATCAAATTAAAAGGATTTAAGTACAAAATACTGTTACTGGTTTCTGTAGAATTAAGAATATATGTTGCTAATGTTTTTATTTTTAATAAATATTATATTACAATTATATTTATTTTTTCTTGTTTATGTTTATGAAATAAAATAAGTAGTTAAATAAAAATTTATATTATAAAGTCATCTTATCAATACCAAATGTACAAGGTAGTGAAATCAACCCTTTTCGTATTTCCAAAGCACCTCATTATGTAAAACTGAAAGCTACAAGCTTGTTAAAGGAAAGCACATTGCTTTTGTTACTTTACGATCCGCACCCGAGGCATTACTTGCGGAATATTTAACTGATAAATATCTTCGCGGGCGTTTTCTTTCTGTTTATCGTTACAATTCTGCTGATTCTCAAACTGTTTCTCGTTTAGACCATCCTTTATTGTTTTAATACTCTTTGAGATCGAACTGCTTTTATTTTGCTTTAGAATTTCTTGTATTATAAATTGATAATTTAAGATTTTCAATTTTATCTCATGTTTCAAGTTTAGCAAGGTTATTCATTGCATTCGATAAATGATAATATTCAATAATGAATATTTTATCAAAATGTTTATAGAAATCCTACGTATATTGATAATTTTGTGTAGCTTAGTGATGGGATTTAATGTATTGGGAAATACCATCACCTCTTTGACATCTTATCAGATTTTTTGGAATTTCTTTGATTCAGATATCGCATTACATGTAACACTTAGAGACACAAAAGTCGTAATTCTGTATTATAAAGGTACTGTGAGGTTGGAATTCTGTGTTAAAAAGATAAAGTTGTAATTCTGTAGAAGGTAAAGTAGAAAATGGCAGTGTTGTTATTTTACGACACGTTCAATATGGACACTGTACAACCTTGACTAAATGATGACGGCCCTACAGCTCCGCCGTCCTTGACGCCGACAAACCTATTTATTGGAAGAACTATTGTTATTTGACGCATAATTTATTTTCATAGTTCAGACAATTGTCAAACTTATAACCCCAAAACCCAAATATAATATGATAAAGATGTACAACTAGTAAAAGTTTAATTTGTGATTATAAAACTGATAGTGGCACAAGAATTATTCGTTTAAATAAAAGAAAGAAAAACTATTTTATTTATATTATATATTTGTGAAAGGACGAGTCAACCCGAATACGAGCTGTAGTGCGATTCCCTTCAGTTTTAGTTATTTCTTTTATCACATACAAAAATAATATTGATCACGATTTAATGTTATTTTAATTTGGATATTATAAAAAAAACTATATAAAACTCATTTGCTCCAAGTCGTTTAGCTAAACTCAATTTAGTTGATAACGTATGTTACATGGTATTGTGAAATAGTCTATATAAGAACATCGATTAAATTCTATTAATCGATACGGAGTTCAAACATCTGTAAATCGAATGCAGTTATTGTTAAAAAATGATTGGTTACTGCCATCTTCAGGGATGGTAAAAGATCATTACCACCCGGTCATCACCTTCTTGGCCGGGGGTATCCGTAAAATATTTTTCGAACGAAAAAAAAAAAAATAGGGATGGTAAAAGAGGCTGGTCGCTCTTCTACTGATGTCTCAGATACATCCATTAGGTCTCGATAGCATAAATCAAAACATGAAATACAATTTGATAAAAGTTCGAGTGCCTATGTCATAGTTTACCACAATTCATTGATTAATATGATATTGAAATTAATTCCCTTAATTCTATAATAACAGAATGTAATATTTGACAACTAACACTATACATTTGATTAATAATTCATTTTGTGTAACCTGTTGTCTGATTATTCCCCAATATGAGAGAATCCAACAAATACAGGTGTTGTTTTTTTAAAAATTGAACACGAATTTATTTTAATTTAATTTCAAGTATGAAAAAACAGTATTTAAAAAAAAATATTTAATATTTCTAATATTAGATTGACAGTTTACATACATATGCAAGAATATAACAAAAATATATTTGTAAGCTTCAATAATTAAATACGTCTAATTTAGAAAAAGTATTCAAATAGTTTTTATCCAAACCTATTAGATCCAGTGACAATTTACACGAATTCCCAAACTGATATCTGAGAAGTCTTGAGGGTCATGACAGACTTTATATCAATTCGGCCTCGTGTATTTTTTAAGCTCAGATATTTTTTCTTTCATTAAGTAGAAAAGCCGACTAGCATGCAAAATTGTATTGAGTAATTAACGCCAATTATGAGCTCTTACAACGCCAGATTAAATACAAAAACGTGTCTTAATTCCAAATAAAGACTAAAAAAATCTCACCTTCGTATTATTTCTCTATTCAAATATAAAATCAATCATAAACGACAATACCTTCAATTTTAAATATATTTAACATATTACTAAGATATAAACAAATATTTATTATATATCATAATTTCGTTTTGATACATTTTATATACAATTAAATCACATTTCTCGCAACTGTTTTATGTTTTAACCATACCCAGTAATAAGTTTCTCGTGAGGCGTGAACTTTAAGGCACGGATCGCAATATATATTTGGCTGCATAAATATTCTGATACGAACAAACATACAGTTGATATATGATTTTACGTTGAATAGAGTAAATAAAATGTCTTATTCCGAAATGACAAAAATCCTTTTTATATTTGAACTTTCGTGAACCATGACCATTATATTTATATTTACCCGGCTGTATTCATGAAGAAATTAAATCGGAATGTGCCCGATTAGTTTCGAACCCATTCGGGGTCCTTAATCATGAGCTCCAAGCGTGGCGGACTCGCGGCGAGAAACTAGTCGGGCACATTCCGATTTAATTTCTACGTGAATACAGCTCGGTAAATATAAATGTGACAAAAGTCCTGGCAATTAACTTAAGAAAAAGGATGACACATTTTTTAACGTAATAATGTTAGGAAAGAGGACTGTTAAGTAGGCTTCCAATCTATCCTGAAATATAGATCTTGCAGCATTCGCTTCAGTTTCTGGAAAACGGAATCCAGATGTAACAATATTACCTTTATTATACCATGACTATGATCCAAACAATCAATCTTTGATCTAAAAACAGGCCAAAAATAATACAGACATTGAACACATTGTTGTATATCCATTTTTAACAATGTAAGATTGTAGATTCTTCAAACCGAGCACAAAATCAATAAAATTGCAGTCTTTACACTTGGAAAATATTGTTAGGTGTAAAGCTATAACTAACAAGATATGAAACCAGATGAGTTTCGTTCTAGAGATTTATATTTAACTGGTTTCTCCAATGCTATCTATTTTGAAACCTGTTTCACTAAAATATGAGAACTAATATGACCTGCAACATCTGGGTTACATAGAGTACAAATTGTACATTTGTGAAACAGATTTATACAATGTGATGGACTTCGAAGTAAAAAGATTTAGAGCAAAGACAAAGAATCCGCACGCATTACGATCGTACATGGATAGAGACGTAGCTTCTTAGCATTCCATGGATTTACCGTGCGGGTGCCGAACCCATCGCGTTGCAGGGAGAGGAGTGCAAACAGCTCCTGGGACTTGCGACACAAGTGTAGGTTTAAAGGGCCCCTTTAAAATGCGCAATTACGCTCACCATCAACTGGTTGCGCTCCTCTCCCTACCTAACCAAATTTGGAATGAACCTACCAATGCCGCCTTTGAAGTACGTTCTAGAAATGTACTGATGATAGTTCTAGAGAGGCCAAGCTCTTTAAGTAGGTTATAGAGAGATTTCGCTGTTATACCTCTCGCTCCCACTTCTACCGCGTACACATTAACTATATACCTATTCCTGGTCAGTTCGTTGGTCAGTTCGTAATACTTGTTTACTTTAATTGTGTGATCTTTGAAAAATTTGTTTCCTATGGACCAGTAAAAGATTATTACTAATTATAATGAATTACATATAGGATGTGTAAAGGTGTGGCGTTGTCTAATGGTTAGCCATTTAAGTTGTATTTGGAATTCTGAAACATTATCAAATTGACGTAGGCATAAACCTGACGCACATATTTTGAAACCGCTGCATCTTGTTGAGCTTATTCAGTTACATCTGGATGACAAGAATCTGCATAGTCCAAAAGCTGAACTTAAAGCTTCATTATTGCACTAAAATGGTTCTGATCTTTGTTGGCAAAAGATATTTCCAACTTTTAATGACCGAACAGTAGCCAATATTTTCACTCTCTATTTTTGCACTCTGCACAGACCTGGAAAAGTGTTATCGATTAAGAGACAAAGATTTTTTTACAGACTTAAAGAAATCTAAGATAGAGTTGCCAAACTGAAAACTTACCACTGTTTTGGTAAGGACTCGTAACCAGTTTCAACAAGCAATTAAAGACTGCCAACTAACATTACTTGTAAATTGTAAAGGTTATTTTGTAGAAAAAACAATAATTAAAAATATATAAGTAAACAAAAAACTTGTTTAATTTATAAAAACAAGTTACCAAGTCCTGCTATTTATATAAAAGCACATAAACTTGAACAAATAATAAAAATTGTAAAAAAATATTTTCTAGATAAAATTCAATGTGAACGAGATAAAAAGAAAATATATTTAAAACCTAACTTAATTCAATAATTTTGTATGTTTATGATTACTGTTATTTGTTCTTTGAGCCTTGTTTTATTTTTATTTACCAGATTAATTATGTTTAAGAATTAAAACAGCAGAAATATAAGAGTATAATAAGCAATAACAAAAATAAAAATATACTTTCACTATAACCAATAATTGAAAAATTATCTCGTCCTTAACCTTTTAATAACAAATATATTTTATATTGATGTTTTCGGTGTTTTAAATTCAAATTACTATTCAGTATGTGATCTTCCATATTTCGTAACATAGACTTAGAATAAAGCCGTATACATTAGAGTCTCCAATAAACAACCATTATTTATAAAGCAAAAATATGATTAATTGGAAGTAAAACACCTATTTTCATACCATATAATATAATACATTAAATAATAAAATAAATATATAAAATAATGGAAAGAATACGTCCGGAAAATATATTCATAATAAAAATTTCAAAGTTGGGTTAAGATCGTAAAATAGGTAAGGAATGTGCTTTAGAACTATTTTGACCTTTATTTTACTTCACAACAATGATATATTTTTCAAAAATAAATATGAAAGTGTTAATATTATTCACGTATAACCAGTTAATATTATTTAAGTAACAGAAGACATATAAGAGAACTATTTATTGTTTTGAAATCTGTGTCATAACATTATTTTCTTGCAGGTAATATTATCAACATTAATTATGCCTCGTTACTATCTTATAAAATATAAAGATAATATCTTTATCTTTCTATATGAAGATCAGTCTAATACTTTGTAATAGAAGTAATAAAATGAAAATGTCCGTTTGTCAATTCTAGTTTTACGATCTTATAAAATCGGTTTGAAATGTCAGTTTATCAGAACGTTTTCACTGTCTTTCAGTACCTCTTTGGATAACATCTTGGAATAAGACAAAGTTATATCTTTATTTGTCTAGGATTATTTAAATTATTGAAATATTAACTATAAATCTTACGAATATATACGATACCACCATATTAGACGATCTAGTATAGTATACAATTTTATTGACTGAGCTTTCTTTTTCATATTTCTACAATACTTTTAAAGTTACAGTTACTTAAAAATAAATAAAGAAATCAGTTATTAGTTACCGTAGACCCTCAACATTATCGGTGATAAATAATCGTATGAAATGGAATGGTGCAATTTTTCCATTACAGACATACGTCAAAGATAGAATCGACTGAAAAAGTCAAATATACACACACACTAATAATTATTACCAAAAATTTTCCAACTCAATTAAAAGAACCACAAAGACCCGTTTTAATAATTGGCTACTGAAGTTGTTAAAAGAGTAAAAAAAGAATGCCAAAAATACTTGGACATATCATGATAATGCAGCCGTCATACTAGAAGCAAAGAATAAACATACAGAAACTAGGAGAGGATAAATGTCAAATTAAACAGGAATAATTAATAGCAGATGTTAAATATTTTGACGTAATTATATTCAGAAATAGCATACAAAAAATGGCAAACTTGTAACAGTTGTTATAAAAAATAGTTTTGATATTATAAATAAATAAAAAAGAGATAAAAAATACTATAAGAAAATGTATGGTAGTAATTTTTTTTCATTCACTAGATCAAGATTTAATAAACCAACAAAAAAAAGTGCTAGAATAATAGACGCGGGAACTGACGTGTTATTAAAGATCTAGAATAAATTAGTGAGATAAAAGTTGACAGATTGCGAAGCCCAAAAAGGGTAAGGTTATATTATGTAAAGAAGAAATTAACATGTGCTGGAATAGGCTGTGACTAATTCAAAGGTATCAGGAAAATGAAATGCCTAAAGTAAAATTTTCTGAATCGTTGAGAAGAAAGTACTATCTGGTTAAAGATGAACCTGATATTTTCGCAATTTTATCGAAAAACAATAATTTTATTCAACCTGAAAACCAACATCCCTTATTCTA
This sequence comes from Dircenna loreta, assembly GCA_963555665.1. Taxonomy (NCBI): domain Eukaryota; kingdom Metazoa; phylum Arthropoda; class Insecta; order Lepidoptera; family Nymphalidae; genus Dircenna; species Dircenna loreta. Next base: position 3,355,283 of record OY743102.1, read on the forward strand.
AAGAATGAAGCATTGGTTCAATTGTAATCAGTGCCTCTAAAATTTACACATAACGTTTTCCCACTTCAATGAAAATTAGAATATTGTGGCCAAAAACTAAACAAGACACTTTACGGTATCTTTATAGTATTAAACTTATTTAGCTGCTATGATAATATCTGCATTTATCCTTATTAATTCAAAAAAGTATATAAAAAGATAAGCTAACTTAATCATAAAAATCAAGGACAGACAAATGTTTCACCACAATTTAACTCAAGATTCAACTATTCTAAAAAACTTCATTTTATAAATTCATGAATGTTTTTACAAACTTCAGTCAAATGCAATTGTATTAATGTAGCAAGTATATTATTTCTTTTTTGCTTTGTATGATACATTTGAAAATATATATTACTGGTTTGATTCAGTAATATTAGCCTTTTCAAACGTACGAGAAGAAGACAAACAAAAAGACTATTGTTCTGGGTTCTGGGTCATAAATGGGTATACATATATATATATACGTCTTGCTATATATATATACGTATTGATATAATCTATTTTAAGATCAATTTGATATACAATAGAAGTAATAAAATAAATGAATGTCAGTAAGTCAATACCAATTTTACGATGTTATTAAATTTGGTTTGTAATTCCAGTTTATCAAAACCTTTTTTATTGTCTTTCACCGGATAATATCTTGGATAAAGGAAACTGAGTTATAGCTCTATTTCTCTAGTAATATTAAACTTATTGAAAAACTAACTGCCACGTATCTTGAAATATATTCTATACCTATAACTCAATTTTATTTTTATCCAAGATGTTATCCAGAAATGTGATCAAGTAAACAATTTTTCTGACTGTTTGTCATTATTATTTTTGTATTAAAAACATATTATGATTTATTTATAAATAGTTCTATAAATTATTATCTATAAATGAATAAATCTATAATATAAACAATAAATATAAACCTTTTCTGTTTTATTTTAGTGAAAAGAAAGAAAAACTTATCTAAACTTAAGTACAACAAATATAAAATATAACGAAAACATACAATAGAGACATTAGATTAATTCTATAACACATGGAATATGCAACCTTTTTTTTTTCCATATTTATTTTCTAATATACTAGTTCCTATCCGTGACTCCTCCTTCATGAATTACAGAAGAGTGTTACAAAATAAGACTAAACATTAATACATTACTTGTTATAAAGCGGTAATTCTTTCATTAATTCTGTAATTTAGGTATAAATAAATATGTATAAAATAGACACTTAAACAGTACTGATTTCAATCCAATTACTCTCAAGGCTTATTTTAAAACTAGAAGCACGCAGTAATTAATTATAAATCCTATCACCAGATTATAATATAAGGTATGAAAACTAAACGCCAAATGAAAATAAACTAAATGGCAATCGTCAAACTCACATTTATGAATAATTTCAGCGTATGTTTCTCTGTTTTTGAGATGACGAATTAAAATAAACTAAATAGAAATTGAAAAATAATTATTTTTGCATGGAACGTGCAAATTTTCAAAATAACAAAAGACTCATAACAGTCAGACAATTAAGATAAGAAGATAAAGCTTCGCTCAAGAAAACGGTAAAATATTTTTAACATTATAACAAAAGAAAGAAGCATTCAGGTTGGTATTATAACATTCTAACTAAAATGTTATATTTGCAATAGTTATTTACACTATTTAGTTATTATATATATAAAGTGTAAGCATTGAATAGTATATAAATTTACGATATATATATATTAATTAGTAAATAATTGCATGACATTTGTAATAATCTTATATGACATGGATGGTGACAGTCAATCAATAACAAAATTATCTGATGTTTAAATAAATATATAATTGTATTATACATACAATAAACATACATACTTTTCTCTACCTGTATAAAGTAAATCTGTAGGGAGACTGGGGCTGGTTGTGACATTTTTTTTCTAAAGTGGCATAACTTTTTATGTTAATGATTATATTACTTAATTATAGGTTCCTTTGATCAAATAACTATTCAAAATTTTAATTTAAACATAATTTTAAATAAAAGACTATTAGAATTTAAATCATTGAAAGAATTCTTGGAAAAGAGGCGTGTCACTTTCAACCCCACGTCAGGGGCTGGTTGTTACAACACAAGGGGTAAAAAGTTACATTAAAAACAAGTACATAAATCACAGAATCATTTGATAATTATAATTATTAGCTACTTCCCTTAAACAAAAAATAATCAGTCTTGTATCTTTGCGTTTACAATAAATATTAAACTTCTTTTAAACAAAGAACAATCGACTGAGCATCTTTGTGCTTAAAATAAAAATCTGTCTTCTCTTAAACAAAAAGAAACAGCTTAATATATTTGTGCTTTAAATAAAAATCTGACTTCTCGTAAACAAAAAATAAATCGGATTAGCATCTTAGTGCTTATATTAATATAAAAATCAGAAACAATCAGACTTCAGTAGAGTGTACAGAAAAAGCTAAATCAACATTATTTAGCTACTATAGTCTGAACTTAACCTCTCTCGTAATTTATACAAGTATAGGACAGAACGTATCCTTTAACACAATTAATATGACCATTTCTTGCAAACTAGACATTGTACCCATTCCTCACCAGCTCGACTCTGGTCAAATGGTTCGCAACATATCAGACAAAAATAGTCATCTTTTTCACTTTCTCCATTGGTCTTTTAACACCTTCCTCTTTAAATAAACCTTTTTTCCTTTTTTATTTGTTTTTCTTTCAGCAGCTTTTGGATAAGGCCGAAAAGCATCAGGTGAAAAAGTAGGTTGTAGAAGGTCGTAGCTCCTAAAGCATTAAATGCTTCTTAATTGTACCCTTTTGCTTAGCTTCTCTTCGTTTCTTTATATATCTTGTTAATGACATATGAAATAACCCGAAGTCTTTTGCGATGAACCTTACTTTTGTTAGTCATATAAAAATATTAGGTAGGTTGTTACATGTCACAACCTGCCCCGAGCAATTGTCACTTTTAGCCCCAATACCAAAAGTAATCTTTCAATGTTATGCAGTAAATAGAATAATAAATATAAGTGTATGAACGAAGATTCATTGCAAAGAGAAAGCATTAGGGCATAGATTTCACACAAAACACATTTCATCTTCTACTGGTAACTGATTTTAGACCAATATTACTAAAAAACAAAAAAGTTACTAATCTGTGTTTTTTATAACCGCGTGCGCATGCTCCTTCCACACAAATGTTAGGGCCACTGAGGGTCGTGCGGCGTGGGGGCCGATGATGGCGTGATTCTTTTCTCTTTCTAACGTCAATCTATCACATTCCGTTCGGCCACTATTGCCGCTGTAACTACCTACCCCTGTCACAACCAGCCCCGGTCTCCCCTATACCTGTCTACGAGTATATATACTTGTATACCTGTATACCTTTAGTTATAAGTATAAGATTGCTAAAATATACACCGAAAATGTTGGAAATGAAGGCATTGTTGTGTGAAAATCATACTAGGTAACTTTCAGTGAATAGTTCTGACTGGTTGACGCAACGAACACGCGCACTAAGTACGAACTCACTAGATATATTAGAAAAAAATAATTATTATTATTTCCTTAAGTAGTAGTTAAGTTAATATTTTTGCTATTACTTTTTAAATATTAAGCGTAAAAAAAATTAAAGGATAACTTAAATAAAATAACAAACAATGTTTCAAGGGGCCATTTCAAATATTTAACGTATCCATTAAGAACTTACTCCAGACCATGTAAAGTGCAAGGAGGTCGTTACACTCCCGACCCTGAATTAAGGTAAATAAATAAATACATAAGCACCATTACCCTTCGTGTCATCTTTTGTGTTACTCCTAATTCTATGTCAAGTGTTTCTAGGAATGGTTAAATAATTACTACAATTATTTCTATTTATTTTATAGCTTCTTGAACTCGAACTAAACTCTTTAAATTTTGAACTGGAACCGTTATTGGAAATATATACATATATTCGTGATTTGTTAAAGATTGGTTGAAATTCCATTTGATTTTTCAAAAAACAAAGATAAATAATTAATAATAATTACGTACTGCGTACGTAAAACAACTATAAGACGTAAAAAAATCAACGTAAAACAAAACACGTAGAACACGTTCGAACTTGCCGTAAACCAAACACTGGTAGGACGAAATAGGGAAGCCGACGTGCGCAGCGGTCAATAAGGAAAACCGCGTAACTCCGGATTCGCGTAAGTCGAAGTATTACTGTATGTGCTTTCATACTGTCAAAGTCAAGTATATATTAGCCTGATGTCCAATAGTCACTAAGTACTCGTAAATTGTCACCTGGCGCTATAGAATGTATGGAAATCCTTGTCTTCAAACCGGGAGCAGTACGGAGACCTGTCAGACGTGGGCATCTATCGATATCAGAGCAGGCATCTGGACAATGCTATTGTGCCTCTATTGCAACACTTTGAATAACACAGGAACCATATTTTATTACAATTTTAAAATATATAACGAAATATAAGGGTGTGAAAACGCCATGTCAACGAGGTTTTGAGTTTGCGATTTTGACAACTGTCTGAAATATACATAAAGTAATTATGAGTCAAATAATTGGCAGAATTCGAAATTTCGAGATTGCCATATTATTGAAAAGAAGAAGAAGAAGAGTCAAATAATAACAGTCAATACCTTCCAATAAATAGGATTAATAATAAATAGCTTTTACTAAATGTACATACCTAATAAATAAAAAAATAAATGCCAAGATTCAAATAATAACGATAATATATCTGGTTGATATGCTTATCTTCAAAACTTTAAATATATCTTATGTATAAGACTGTCAGAAGAATCCAATAAATAAAGAATAAACTTTGTAACAAAGAAAACAATTCGAGTCCCTATTGGGTCCCAAATGTCTTTTAATTCACCAATTATTTTCAGATAAAAGTTCTGTTTGTATTTCCCCTACTCATTTTATAAAACTACCCTTAAAGTTAACAATTTGTAGCAAATACATTTGAAATAAAGAATATGAAAACAAATTGAGAAATTCTGACAAATGTATAGCCGTTCATTCGCCATTGTTACCTAAGTGATATCTGACGTGTTCTGATCCCATCAAGGTATCATATATTTTCTTTAAGTGGTACAATGCCATTATATAGTTAACGTTATTTTATGTTTATAGATAATATATTTTATATTTATATTTATATATTTTTATATCGATGTTATTATTTGTGTTTTTGAATTAAAGTATAAGCATTTTGTAGTTATATTACGTAATTTGTGATTGCGACTGCAAGTAGTAACGATATAACTTTTTATAGGTTTCAATAATTGATTATCCTCAACCAAGCTCACCTCAACCTCAATTTTAAGTATTTGTTTTCACGTGTTATAGTAGGGCTGTTGGCTTCTTACGGATTCTATGACACTGGTGACATACAAACAGGTAGTTGTTGAATGGCATCGGCTGGACATGTTCGATCTCTCTCTTTAGGTGTTCAGCCTCGCAGATGTGGAGCGCGCTCTGAAACAATGATTTTTCCAACGAATTTGCTAACCTGCCAGAGAGGCGGTGCTATTTAAATTATTTGTAATGTTTATATCACACATACTTATTTATATGTGTAGGTTTCCTATAGACATTAAAGTCACCTGTCTTTTATTACATATTAAATAATTTATTTAATTTATTTTTATCTCATGGCAGGTATTTAAACTTGCAACATGAGATAAATTAAAATTATATAGTAGAAATTGTTAAATTATAGTACTGGAAATTTTTAAAATAAAATCTTTTCGATTTTTCTATCTCAAAGAGTATTAAAACAATAAAGGATGGTCTAAACGGGAAACAGTTTGAGAATCAGCAGAATTGTAACGATAAACAGAAAGAAAACGCCCGCGAAGATATTTATCAGTTAAATATTCCGCAAGTAATGCCTCGGGTGCGGATCGTAAAGTAACAAAAGCAATGTGCTTTCCTTTAACAAGCTTGTAGCTTTCAGTTTTACATAATGAGGTGCTTTGGAAATACGAAAAGGGTTGATTTTACTGCCTTGTACATTTGGTATTGATTACTTTAAAACTATTATATTTTATTTATTAAATAATTGTGTTTCAGGAACTCAAACATTAGAAAACTTTAACCATCTGCAACTGCAGATCTTATATATTAAATACAGTTTCAGTAAATAATGTGTGCGCAATATTTTACGTGCCCGGATGTTACCGTTATATTTAACAAAAGATACATTGCAAGATAATTCACTCCTTACCTAACAGTAGAAAACTCTGCTAGTACATTTTAAATTTACAACATTTTGTAAACTTACAGTTAAAAACATAACTGACTTAATTTTTATATAAATTAATTAAATAAGTGAACAAAACAAACAATATTTCAAATACAAAATAATCATAATTAAATGCAACTTGAATTCGTTACGTTTAAAACACGAAGCACAAAGCTACCAAATTAAAAGTCTTTGTTGTATTGTAAGTGGCCATTAAATAACAATACCTTAATTTAAATTAACTACAACTTTTCGCATATAGCTTTCATGAGATGGTTCTTTTATAAAAAATTCACTTAATTTATGCAAAGATAGATCGTTCGTTTTTGAGTTCATATTCGTACTTTTTTTTTATGTAATAAGAGGTCAAACAAGCGTGCGGATCACAGGTGTAAAGTGATCACCGCCGCCCACGAACACTTGCAACGTCCGAGGACTCACAAGAGCGTTGCCGGCTTTGGAGGTGGGTATAAACGCCTTTTTTGAAGGTACCCATGTCGTATCGATCTGGAAACACCGCCGAAGGAAGTCCATTCCACATCTTTGTGGTACTTGGAAAAAATGTTCTTGAAAACCGCACAGTAGAGGATCGACACGCATCCAGGTGGTAAGGATGGTATTGTTGGCGATGTCGTGCTATGCGGTGGTGGCGGCGGGCATCAGATCAAAAAGCTCTTCGGAGCACTCCCCGTTGTAAGTGCGATAGAAAATATACAAAGAAGCCACGTCTCTACGCAATGCCAAAGAGTCCAGCCGTTCACAGAGCACTGGGTCCCCGACAATCCGAAGGGCTCTCCGCTGTACGCGGTCAAAAGGTAGAAGCTGGTATTGGGGTGAACCGGACCAGAGATGAGAGCAGTATTCCATATGAGGTCGGACCTGCGCCTTATAGAGCGCAAGTCTTTGGCCAATTGAAATACTGCCTCACTCTATTGATTACACCATATTATATTTATTTAAAAATTGCATAATATTTAAAGGACTTACGTCATTCTCTATTTACTTTAACATTCAAATATACTTAGCATGTAAATGTTTATATGGATTTTCTAAAAAAAAAAAAAAAACCAATAGATATGGCCCGGGTCCCGACAGCGACAATTACGAGGTATATAGAATGGTACATTCATCATGCTAAATAGACTTGATTGCAGAGTGACGGAACGCAATCCCAGCGGTCGCAGCTTCGCGTTGAAAACCTTTGAATATCATAAGTAGCTATTATCTACCCATATCGCTGGTTATTTATTTTTATTGCTAACACTTACTTTTATTATAAAAGTTTATGTTAACAATAACAATAAATGCCCAGTTTCAAAGCTTAGTTTACGAATATATTATACAGCCTCTCATCTACACAATCATACATTTATACGATATGGGTACTAATTTTCAGTCTATTTGTGATTTATTTATGTGGCTGTAAACTATGGTTACTTATTTTTAAGTTTTAATACAAACAAAATACTTGAAAATAAAAAAAAATAAATCTTTAAGTCGTGAAAAAAACACTTATGACCAAATTATATTTTCGAAATGTATTATTTCAGAAGTGTATATTGAACCAAAAACGTTATATCTTCCAGGATATAAAATCGTTTAGAAGCCGACAAATTGGTACTAGACAATTATGTTAAGCTGGATATAATTAATATGAGGATAATTTAAAAAAAAAGGTGAATTTTTTTTTAAGTAAAATAATGTAAAGATTTTTTTATTTGCATAAAAAATACTTTATATTACATTTAAAAAGAAAACAAATAACTATGAATATTTTTTCGTTCTTCTTTTGTTATCAATATATAATTTCTACTATGCATTGAAAATATCATATTAAAATAAATATAAATATGTATTTTATAGCGTTTTTTTCCATAACGTTATCACTATTAGACTAATGTTTCCAGTGACTCCATACACGTGAACTTAAGACGGGCATACGCTATTATTTCAGAGCTACTATTCGAATCGAAAGCACTAGCGTTCAAACAAACTAACCTTTTAGATGTATTATATTAATATAGAGATAACAAACCCGAAAGCAATAAATCAAAAAGTTTTGCATATAATCTAAATTCTGAAATATAAAGTAGCAAACGAGACTTCAATAACAAAGGAGCAATTAACGAACCAAAATTTAAACGTGTTCTAGAAATTTAAATACAGACAATACTTTAATTTAAGAGAATTCGTAAGTTATATTTTAAATACAGTTTTCACAAAACTATGGTTCTTTAAAACTGCCATTATCTTTACAGATGCATTTGCGAACAAAACTTGATTAAAAAGTACATTTGTTGCTAGAAAAAAAAAAGAAATCTAAATTGTTAGTAAAAATGTAATAAGATTCTGACTTAGAGAAATGTTTCTTAAATACTTTGTTTTAAGGTTCATTTTGGTGTTCAATGTCCATCTCGTTTTATATTAGAATATTTTCTTTTCATTTTCTTTGTTTTATTTATATATCCGTGAACATCTTAACTAATATGCAAATTTAAAACTTCTAATTTAAATTCTTTTTGATACGGTACTAAAGAAATTTTCATACTTTCATCTCTTATTTCAATAAAAGCTTAGTCCAATCTGTGCAAAAATTGTTTTTTAAATTTCTATGGAGTATAGAAGAAGAAAGTAAGAAGAAAGTAAGAAGAAAGTAAGAAGTAAGAATTCGTTATAGATCATAAATCAGTTTTAATCATCTTTGCTTATTTGTCTGATTGTCTGTACATGTATGTATCGAAACAGTTAGTTGCATTTATAATCTTTAAATCTATAATGGTTGGTCTGTTAGTATTTCCAACGGGGAGTTACGAATAGTGAGAAAGCGATGCCGTGGTGTCTCACAACGGCGATGAAGACTACCGTTGGATTTTAATGGGTAGTCTTAAACATAGCAACATTATTTCTGCTTGCGGGTAGTTCCACAAAACCCTCCGGCCAATACCTTCTTGGCCGCCTATCTGTAACCGATTTTTTCGGAAAAAAGGTCCATTAGTATAAACTTCTGGATGACTTGACCTGTTGGATGAAAAAGCATAATATTTACAATATGCGTTGGTTTTTTAATAATTTGACTTTAATAATAACAATAAGTTTATTTGCCCTCACGATGCTCTAAGGTTACATACACAAATATATTTTACAGAAAAAGTTATAATTAAAAGTAATAAAGCCCTGACTGCGAGCCGGGTCTCAGTAAAGTTCATGCCCCCCCCCCCCCCACACACCAAAAGACAAGAAAAGAAAAACCTAAACTTACACCTAGGAATAATATCAGATTTTTGGAGCAAAAGAAATAATATAAAACTAATCTATCTTAATAAATTATTGTTTATTAAAATGCCCTCTACACCTCATTTCTCTTCCCATATTTTTTGGTACTGAAGAATTAATTGTAATAAAAAAACATAAACATATTGATATATATATCAGCTTATATAATTTTATTAACTGACCAATTACAAGAGAAACGTTAAATACGTATAAGAAAGAAAAGCTCGGAAGAAAGAAATATACTGCCTATTTAAATATATTTAACGAGTTTAAAACAAAGTTTGTTTAACCAACGTGTTATAAAAATTCATAACTACAAGTATACTATAAAACTTTAATGCGAGTTTCTCGCTGACTTTAAGAGTATGTATTTTAAATCATTTTAGATTTTACCGTTAAAACTTATATGGACGTGAGTGTAGTGGCGACTATCCTAGAAAGGAAAAACATGTTTGGGGAGTGAAAATTTCACTATATGTCGACTTTAATAATAAGACAATACCATATATTCCGATCAAAATCAAGTATTTTTTTTTTATCTTCAGCCCAAATCAGTATTCGGGTTCTTTCGTGAAATTCACAAAATTTTCCAAACTAAAAAGCAGTCTATATTAAACTAAACTAAACTAAAAAGTAGTCTATTTACAAGTGCATTAAGCAACAAGCTTATCAAATTTAATCAAATTCTGTTTAGTAGTTTTTCCATTTTGCGCGAAAAAATAAACCGAGAAACATTTAAATAGTTTGTTTTGAATTTTTTTTCCATGGAACCAAGTAACAAAAAGTTTTTATTATGCTTAATTATATTATATATATATATTATAGGTATTTTTATTATAAAAGGTAACTCTTTTCATAATCATTCTATTTCACAATTGGCCCGCTAGATACTATAAAAATCAATATTTCTGGCACCAATATTTGTAAAACAGTAATTTTTAAAATCAAATATATATATATATTTGGATTACGTAATATATATATATATATATATTTTCTAAATTGTTTTATAAGCTTTTAATTAATCCAAATGTATTAGTTTTATAAAACAATTTAAAAAAAAATTAAACAATATAAAAAAGCTTATAAAACAATTTAGAAAAAATAATTGATTGAATAAATATTTCCATTACTATTTTCTTTTACCAGTCAAATCCTTGTCAAATCATGCAAGAAAGTAATCGGAATACAAATATATCTCCGAAAATTTCTTTCATACACTTAATGTACACTGTATACGTCAAATAATGTTACATACATTTAAGAGCCACTGTTGTGTTTCTGGCTGGCTCTTCTCAGCACCTCTTCGATCCATTTAAAAAGAGCCACTGTTGGGTTTCTGGCCAGCTCTTCTCAGCAGCTCTTCCGAGCTGATGGTATCTTACCCACAGATTGACTACACTGACCTTTTTTGTTTAAGTAATAATTGACGTTTCCAAAATGCCTACTTGAATAAAGGTATTTTTAATTCGAAATTGAATAGGAAAGTTTCAAATAAATGAAACAAGATTATCGATAAAATTATTTATTTTTCACACTTCATACAATTTCACGAAAATCACAATGAATATGACTTGGAATTCGTGGGGAGTTTGCTGGAATTTCATGTTTATCATCGAATAATTTAAGCTTCTTTGAGATCGCGCTTTGGCATCGCTCATCCCGCATTCATTATAAATATGTAGATGTTCAAATTCACTCGTAACTAATATATTTCTACGAAACCTTTTGGCTTTAATGATAAACAGTCACAAACCTATATACTCAATTCCTACATAAATGACTTAATCTCAACTAATAAATTCCAACTTTAATTCAAATTAAATACATTAATTTCATAAATAGTAAACAATATTGTTATTCAAATCGTATAGATAATAAAAATAAATAAAGGTATTATGAATAAATAGAAATGTTTTATCAAATATAAGAAAAAGAAACTGTTGACCTTGAAATTAAAGGGAAGCAAAATCTGCTCAGGATACTTTTTTTATTTTAGGTTAGTACTTAATTAAATTTTAATCAAGTTTATTTGAATATTAATTTGTAAACATATACTTAATAACATACATTTTACAATTTTATCAATAACCTTTTTACATAGTTAAAAATTTAAAGCTATGAATAGTACACGAATATATATTAATGTAACACATTTTTTGGATTGTCGACCTTTTTAATTCAATATTAACACAATATTATTAAAAACCAATAAAAAAAACACATTGTTTTCGTACAAAAATGTGCCGATCCCTTTAACAATTTTTAAAATCTTTTTGTCATTTCTTACTAAATACAGATTTTTATATAAATACTAGAGAATTCAATACTCCAGTAAAATATTATAAATTAAATTTATACGCCTAATTTGGCACTAAATATATCTATAACGTAATTACCAAACATTTCAGTCGTTTCATTAATTAATCAATTTATTTTTATCAAAATCATTCACCTAATACTACAATACATTGAACCTGATAATAAAAATCGTAAAAGTAACTGCGTAAGTCGCGGAAAACTTACATTGGTGTGGCCCTTTCTGGTTCTTTCTCTTCTTTTACGGTGTAGACAGAACGACGGATTGCACCACCATCGTACCTTGTACCTGGGACATGATGCAAAACTTCGGGCAAAATTTCTTCAGAATTGACTGTTGTCTCTTCCGTGAAATCTCCACTTTCGTCTCGTCAAGACCGTTGAATAAATTCTGGTGACAACATTTTCTGGGGATTGCCTTTTAATATCTTATCATGGTGCCTTAATCTGTGAACGATTTCATCGTGGAGTACGTTAAAACACATAGCAGTCAAAGCTAATCCAGTTATTATGTAAATAGAACAGAACCAAACGGTACCAGTAGACGCGCCATTCTTTTGGGTCAAACCTGGGGCTAAGTGTCCAAAACCAATTGTGCTGAGACTCATGAAACAAAAATATATTCCGTCAATGGGGCTCCATCCTTCTAATTGATACAGAACTAGAGCTCCGAAAAATATGTACGTAAAAATAGCCGCAAGGCATAAAGAAATCGGCGCAAGAATTGACAAGCCGCGGAGGGAAACTTTTGAATCTGTGTCAGCACAGCTCATTGAATCACAGTCTCGTAGAAAATTAAGACCTGGTTTATCTTTGATTGAGTTCGTACTGAGACTATTAGCTTGAGATGCTGATATAATTGTACCAGATGGTGATCGTACGTAATACGGTTCTTGCAAGTGTAGTGTTTGGGTCCTATAATCATCTTGACGCCTGACTTTCTCTTTTCTTTCTTTGACAGCCATTGTTCGTTCATCCAGACAGCAGTAACCACATTTGGAACATAAACAACAGCACAAAGCTCGGCTGAAGACGCTGCGTGCAAGTCTTGAGAGAAGAGCACCTACCACAGATAAATACAATAGTGTTAAAGGGATACCTATAACCGCATATCCGATTGTGACCGCTTTTCCGAGTGCTGTTTTTGGGGCCACGCTCCCATAGCCTGTAAAATAGAAATATGTTTACAAATTTAGTTGATAAAATACATTAAAAAAAAGAAGTAAATTAGTCCTAATTTTTATTTAATGGTGTGCACATTTTTTTTTAAATAAAACTTTTTTTTATCTTTGTAGCTACGCTCAATACTATTTTTGTTTTATTTATAATATTGTTGTTTTTTTGTTAATATTGTTATAAAGTTATAATAGAAGTTTTTTATTATTATATTCACATTACCTATAGTAGTAAGAACGGTCAGCGAATATAGAAACGCTTTAGCAAAATTCCATTCATAATCATCAGAAATATAAGCTGGCGCTGATTCCAAAGCTCTAACTCCACCATATTGCTCAGAAACGTCGGCAGCAACCCTAGCCACTAATTTTTCTTGAAACCTTGCAATTTCCTGAGCGGCGAGTCTCGTCCAATTCTCTTTATAGAGGATATTCAAGGAAACTGTAATTTCCCAGATGCTTTCCACTGTCTGTGATCTCAATTCAGCGCTGACTTGCGCAATACTGCTATTAACTTTAGGTAGTGTTGATTTCTTATTTTCGTTTGCATGATATGAAGTCGTGGCCAACGTCTTTTGGTGTACTTTTGCAGCACTTCCCTCTATAGCAAGAAAAATAAAAGCACCCACTAGTGTGTATATTAATAGTATAACAAATATTCCAAAATTTGTTATACATCCGGCGACCAAACTCTTCTTTTTGCTCTTTTTAGTTTTAACGCAAAAGCAGCAGGTTGTAACAATATCTTCATAATTCTCCACTTTACCATTCTTTTTATATTTTCCATTGAGGCTATTCTTTTTCTTATTTTTATCCATATTGGATTTCATAAATTAGTTTTATTGCGCATTTCTATTTAATCCATATCTTGAACTCATTATTGTATGTATAGTACTCATTGAAATCTGAAAAAAAAACACACTTATAAAATCTATCATCCAAATCAAACAATCCAGCAATTATTGTAATTTTCATGTATCGAATTAGAAATAAACAGCAAATAAATGTAACATATAAATAAAAGAAAATGTTTCCACTTATATTTAAAAGAAAACAGTCATCTGGAGTTGATTATCATTCAGATAATACTGATTTACGAAAATCTGTCTATACAGATAATATTATCTGAGATTCAGCTGAAGGAAATAAAGTAGCTTGACTAGTAAAAGGCGTGTCGGGGATCTAAGGGAAAAGAAATTCAAAGGAGACATCTCGAATATACGTATGCCATAAGGTTTTGAAAGAAAATTTAACATAAACGTTTTGTGCTTTATATCCTTTTATTGGTTTCTCAAATAAAAAAATATATAGCGCTTTTCGGTTCTTTTCGATTCATGTATATATATATTTACCATAAATCTTTACAATTTATTATTCAAAAGCTATTATGAATACTTTAGTTACTTGAAATCGTAGCGCTTATTTTGAAATAATATATATAAATAATGAAAATAAAATATTATAAACAATTATTATAAATATAATGCTAACACAAACTTTTGATGAAATATAATAAATATATACATATATACATTCAAAAAATATAAAACAAAAGCCTTCATATTAATCAATTTGATAACTGTATTTTTGTTATAGTAGCTATTTATTTAATATACATTATTCAAATTTAACTTATTTTATTATTCCGTCCTTATTTTAATATGAGATAGAAAAATATAAATTATATTTTTTTAGCACATTTGTCATATTTTAATATGGTTTTATAATGACAGTAACAAATTGTCGACGTTAGTTTATACATCAATCAAGCGATTTTGATACATTTAGGTTTGGCAGAATTTAAGGGTAATTTAATAAATATTTAATGTAAAGTGTCAAAACTACACTATATTTCACTCATAATAGTACAGAATAAATTTGTATGGTTTAAGGTTTGGTTACAAATTTTAATTTCATAAACAAGTTACATTAATTATATATAATATAATAAAATAATATAAGCAATCCATTATTATTAAAATGGTTTTATTTTAAGTTATTTATTAATAATATTAAATCAAATTTATACTAAATTATTTTCATAAACGAATTCTATTGATATTGTTGGAAAACTAAAATAAACTAAGGAAAACTAAAACTTAACTAAACATAATAAAACTAAAACTAAAACTTTTAAGGATGGTTGTCTCTTGATCCATTTCTGCGAACATTAAATCTTATCCTTTACACTACATTACTCAAAGCGTACATTGATTACCGAACTTAACGTTCCATCTTTTTAACCATTAACTAAGTTATTTTAGTTTAAGCAAAAGACTTGCTTTTTTGAAAAATGGTTGAAATATAATGAAAGTTTAATTTGCAAGTCGTAATAAAAAATGGTATTATTATTGATATTAATCTCTTCAACATTATCCGATAAGAATTTTCTCTCTGTAAAGTACCGTTACAATCCGTCTTAGCTTACAGGAATCAAGAAAAACAAAAAAAAATACAAAATGATAATCTTATTGCAGCCTCTTATAACATTATCCGCTTATAAAAAAATATTTTTATATTATAAGCTTTTATATTATAAGCTTTTTTTATGTTAAATAACTGGTAAAAATATGAAATCGCTGAAAAAATTTATATAATTCTTAAGTGTTACTTATTAAGATTGGTCAAAATGGCGAGGGGCTTTACGAAAAACGTTTTTTATGGGATGGGCAATTTAACAATATTCTCAATGTAAATTTATTATTTATAACATATACACTATAATAACTTAAAAATAAAATTGAAACAATTAAAAGATAATAAATTAATATATCAATGATTTTAATCAATATTTATAAATGTATTAATTAAAATACCCTATAAACCATTCTGTAAAATAAAATATTCAAAAAGTTTTAATTCACGTAATATAACTTAAAAAGAGACAAACAAAAAGACAAAACTATTTTGAATATTTACAAAAACAAGTGATAAGAAAAGAAAAAAAAATATTAGCATATATTTACAAGGACACGACATTAAATAGTTTTTGGGGAGATTAGATATGTACGCAGTTACCACACTGGTTCAAGCTTCGTGTTTTTGTTCCTCTAACTTCTACAGTAGAATTAATAGCAAATTCTGTTTAAGAGATTGTACAAAGTTGTCAAACCAATAAGTCGCCAGCAACACATGGCGTCTTAGACTATGGAATACAATATTTACTACATTTATACATAAATGTTACAGTATATATTTAAGTAATTTATATTTGTTCTATTGCTTAAAAATTATGAATACGTTACGTATTTGTATTCAAAATTTTACTCTTTAGTATTCGATTATCTTATCTTATGCAATCTTTATGTTATAATAAGAATATTTATTAATATAGGAGTATATAAACTATCTGGAATTATAAATTAAACTTTAAATAAGATCATGTTTAATTATTGTGAAAAAGATAAAAAACATGGTGTAAATGCATTATAGCCTTTTAAATTATATTTTGATTTATTCACATATTGATTTAAATGAATTTTGTATATAATATATATTTGTATAGGTATAGTACAAATTTCATATACGACAATTAATTCTAACATTCTCCTAGCCGTTACACCTAAAGTGATAACAATACGGCGGCACGAAGTTCTCAACTTGTTTTTACTAAACGCCAGTTCCAGAACTAATCCCCAACTTGAGTTTAACACATTCTAGAAAGTTCGACTAGATTAAGACAGTAACGACCATATGAGAACTGAACTAACCTGCTATTAAAAAATGACATGAAATATCTTGTATTACCACACATAGTTTTATATAATTCAATATTTATGTATCTAAAGGAAAACCTACTTTGAGCGATGATTTGTTAAGACGACGGTAAGTCACTGGTACCGTCACGTAGTCAAAAGAAAAGAAAGACTTAATTAAGCGGGTTTGTTTATAACTATTTTTATATATGTATATATATAAAAATAGTTATAAGCAAACCCACAATAAAATAGTAAGTTTATTATATTATTTATAAAAAAAGGGAAATAGGAAATATGAAAACGAAAATAATTATATACATATAATAATATACATTCTAACATAATCCATCTTAGTCTTTAGTTAAATAGTATTCTTTCACAGACCTTTTAAATAATTTTAAATTACTTGATTCTCTTATAACTAGAGGCAGTGCATTCCAAAGTCTAATAGCAACTACTGTAAAAGAATGAATGAATGAAAGAATTATGATATGAGTTAGTACTGCATTAAAATTTTACTTAGGAAATTATTTGAATAAAATTGTCTAATGCCAGTACTAATTTAGCAATTTTTATTAACAAAAATACCCTTAACAAAAAATATGAAGCAAAAGACAGCGGTTCTTACTTCGTGGCTGGTTGGGGTGACTTCGCTAAATCTGATGGCGGTCAAGCGAAATTATTCATTGTTTGGTGTAAAATAATCGACAGTAAAATATCACATAAATTGTTTCACGAAAAAAAGTACGAGCTCCAAATAAAAAAAAACTTAATTAATTAAAAAAAAAAACACTAAATTTTCAAATCGATTTTTTTAAATATTTTAGCCGCTTCCTAACCTAGCATTAACAATAGCAATGAAATGTAAAAAGACGAATATCCACCTACTAAAATTTTATTATCAATTGCGAAATTTATTTCCACTGAACTCGCTTGGAATCGTTCGGGAGCACCCAGGGTAATGAAATAAGTCATTTAAATTGGAATAGAGATTTCAATGGAACATTAGGCGCGGGGAGGCTGAAACCCTGTAACATTGGATTATATCACTGATTTATGTAAAATCTTTATCGGTGGCGACACCTGAAATTGAATTTTGGTATCGCTTTAAGTAAAAAGGCCGGTAAGATTTCTCGATATGACCATTTTTCGTTAGATATTAAAGTTATTAATGGCTGATGTAAATTTACCTTTTTTGAATCGTTCGTATCTTAATTCACAAGTAACATTTAATAAATGAATATTCATCATCGTGCTTTATATATTAATAGTAATAAAGAAATCATTTTAACAAATTTAATAAAATGTCTCTGTCTAAGGCTTATATTGTCTTTTCAATAAATGTAAGCCTTTTGATTATAAAATTTTACTGTTGGATGCCTTTTATTCACGAGCAGGTGCCAGGTAAATTTAAATTCAATTAAATTCACGGGTACAGTTAAGTCAATAGCCGTAATTTAAAGAGCGACAGATACTGCGAAGCGACACTTTAGTCATTCTAAAAGCAGCAAAAAAAGCAAGAAACGCAACAGTAAAAAGCAGCCTATAGATATATAGTTCTAATGTTCGCTTGATGACGCTTATTTGTAGAACAGATTTCGCTATCATAGTCCTAACTATATATTTAAATGTAATAAATTTAATCAATTAGAAGCCAATTAAATTCTGTTATTGATTGCTACAATTACAGAAACAATCCATTAAAATCTACTACTAATTTTAAGTCATATAATAACAGATTCCCAAAATAGAAGTTCGAAACTTAAATTCAAACTTTTGTCCGAAACGATAAGATTCTAGAATGTTCGTGATGTAAATGTTTAAGTATGTAAGATATTTATAATATATCTTTTATTACCTGAAATAAAAAAAAATAAGAAAGTTTCGTGTTAGAAGTTCAAAGCATGCCAAGCCAAGAACAAGTAAAAGAATATAACGAACGTTAAGTCTTCATTTAATCGTATAAGTTATAAAACTTCTATACATTACCTGCGGCTTTAATATAAACAAGATCTTTTTTATATATATATAAGCCTTATTTATTTATTTGTATTTTATTATCAATAATAACATTTTTGTGCTTAAATCGATAGATATAAATATATTGTTATTTATAAAATTTAGTTTGACAGGTAATCTTTTTAATAAACATGTTTGCATCATCGGATCTGTTTGTGTCGAATGTTTACAATGTGACTGAAAACTTTTTAGGTTAGTTTCTATTTTCGTCAGCATTTTGCTGCTTTTTAATACCTTGGCCCGGAACGTAACTGGACTTCCAAAAAACTTTATTGGCAAAAGTCCACTCCAAATACATTTTGCTGTCTATTATTATATACCAACATAATAAATTGATATGGCTACTTTTATACTTCGAACTAAATAAATATTCTTAATTTAAACTGTATTAATAACCGCTTAAACTTCAAGTGTCAAACTTTAATAGAAAAATGTGTATTCTAACATTGAATTGGTCCCGGTAGATGGCACTACTATCGTTTTTTTATTATATTTTTTTGGCATTATCTAAATTTTAATTTTTTCGTTCACCATTTTAAAATATTATTTATTACAATAAAAACTAAGTCATAAGTGTTTTCTTCATTATAGTCCGTTAGAATAATCTTAATTACATTTTCAAAGTTTTTAAAATGAACACAAATAAAAAATCTATCAGATAACCAAGATATATAGTATGTTTATCTTTTTTAATAATAACAACGTTCCTTTTAGCCGTCTCCATGAATATTAACTTATATTTTCAAATCTGTAAACAAGATATCCATGCTACGCTTTCTTGAAATTTCATTCTATATTTATGACAAAAAAAATATTTCCTCGCAAACATCCCACCATCCAGTATAATAGCAATATTTTAACAATTGCTATAGTAAGGTATAACAACAAAGATGGCGTATGCTTAAGTTTTCAGGCTCTTATTAGGCTTTTGAATATAAATGTAAAAAGTCCTGCATGATTAAGGAGCCTCCAGAGCCATGCATTTAAGTTGCGGCAGGATTCATAATTTTTCTTCCCTTGTTATTTTTTATGAAGGCCATAACATTCATATAAATCTGAGGTTTCAGGTTTTTATCATCAAATTCTGAAATATCGCTTTGAAGTATTATGAAATTATGTTTAAGATGAAATTTATTTTCCTAAAAGACTTTTGTGCTATTTCCCTGTGACCTTTTATACTTTTGATATCGTTAAGATAATTTAAAAATTTATTTATATAGAATTTAAGATATTCGTGAACCTCAAATATATCATTCAAATGATCACACAATTAAATGTTATTTGCATAAGAAACAATATTTAAAAAGAAAACAAAATGCAATGAAAATAGAATAGTCTTGTGCCTCGAATCAAGTCACTCTATTCGTGTATCGTTCGTAACATTTCAGTGGCACTTGTATGTCTCGGTATGTTACTGGAGAACAGTACCCAATTTAATTGAACACTCGAAATGGGATGGAACGAAAATTGAATGGACGGACGCAATGTGTTTAAAAGTTTTCAAGCTTCATATTTATAACGAGAAATCAGACATTTTATTCACATTTTTTTTTTTTGAATTTATGTCATAATCCAGTATAAGTTTTTTTTCATAAATATTCATAAAATAATAAGCAAATATTCAAATTTTGAACTTTATTTAAATTAGTAGGCACGTGTTATATAAATTGTAATTAGATATTACATTTGATTGAAATTTATTTTCATTCACTAAACTTATTAGTAATAAAATATAATATAGTTAAAATGCTGTTATAATTTAAGGCAATAATAAACAGATGGCAAATAAACATTTAACGAGGTTTTAACAGCTCAATAAAATGATTCCACAAACGATCAACATTTTGAATGTTTTTCGATAGTCGATCAATTACACAACGTATTTTATTTCACAGTAAGTCGTAACTTTTTGATAGTTTACTACGAACGCTTTAACCAACTCAGCACTGCAATTGTAGAGCTAAACTGTTTAATTTAAGTTCTATCCTATCCTATCCTAAATCTAACAAAGTATAAAAATTTAATTCTATCACAAAATATATAAAATATTACATTTCAATCATTTTATCAAATATTTTATTAAATTATAACCCATTTTGTTGGTTTTATTACTGTGAAGGTTTAATTTACAATATTGTTACATGTATTACGAAATAAATATAATTAGGGCTATGAAATATTTTTCATAAAATATAAAACCCATTTTCATATTTCATAATTGAATTTTTCTTTTATGTTTAATAGAATTTTATTTAGATACCAATAACTGAAAAATTAAAATAAATTAACATGCAAATAATATTAAACAAAGTTTATTTAAGAAATATATTGAATAATGCAATTAATACTAGCAAAACTTAACGATATACATTTCAATAGTTTCTTTTGTTATCATTAATGTATAAGTATAATTTAAATATAGATATAGATATATTTTATTTAAATGATAATGAAGAACGAAAGCATCCATCTGATAATATTCATTCGCTTAAGAAAAGCGAACATAACAGCACTTGAGAAGAGAGGAATTTAAAACGTAGACAAGGGAGGCAATAGGAAGTTCTGACATAACAAGATAAAAGAAGAAAATAAGACAACAGACTCTCACTCGCCATATGAATCTTCTGTGAGAAGGTGATTCCCCGGTCGATTCAACTCGTATGCGGGCTGTAGTGATCTAACAGCGTAGCTCTACCACCTAACTCTACCTCTACCACTTCTACCTAACTCTAGATATATTTATATCGCAATATGCTAGATAATGTGTTAATACAAATAATTTACAACCTAAAGCCTGTCAGTTTAATATTTATCTTCCCCTAAAATCACAGATAAATTTAAAATAAAACAATGAGTCTTTAAAGAAATTGCGGATTAACTCGCTCGCTGATGTTTTAGCAAAGTTAGAGTTTCGAATTATTGAACAAACATAACTTTATAATTGAATCAACGTTCTCCAATACACTGATATATGCAAAATGAATTTTCTCAACAGCTTAATAAGTTTTTGATCCCAATAAATACATTTTAATTTTGATTTTTACTGGCAGTGGGAAAATTTCATTTTTCATTTTAGATATCTTTATAGGTTTTTATTTATTTGTTTATATCGAAATATGAGTATAAAGTGGCCATATTTTTTATGTAATTACTTGAAAGCTTAATTTTCACCGTCAAGGGATTGCAAACTTAAATATTAGTATTTTGCATTAAGAGTTTTATATTTATTTTATTTGCCGTTTTCGGTAATCTTTATTTAAACTACAGTTCTGCTTATTTCAACAAATAAATAAAATATTATTGTTAATATAAGCCATGACATACATATATCCAATTTCTTTATTAATGAATCTTCAAAGCTATTAATATTGAATTATGACTTGACATTTGGCGCACATGGTCTTAGCTTGTATACTAGTGATAGCACTTTAAAAAATAATAATGTAGAAATTTATATATATATATATATGTTTAACAATATAAGTGAATTACATTTTGAGTGAATTTTCAAATTAAGATTATAATACTATTTAATCGTAAAATGGATAAAAATAATTTCTGAACGTAATACCTTCAAATACGAGTATGATTTTGGAAGGTTATTATACAATATACGTACAAAGTTAATAGATGGAGATATTAAAATAATTGGACAAATTAAAGAAAATAAATATTATTATTTACTATAAATATATAAAGGTAACCAAAATAGCACTGAATATATAAATGATGACCTTTCTTTAATATTTATAAAGCTAGCTTGTTTAGAAATCAAAAGGAATAATAATATTATACGTACTAAATTAAAACCAAATTAAATGCTTGTAGAACGAATGAATAAAAAAAATGAATTATAATATAAGTTTCTAATATAAGCATACATATACATTGTATATCAAATTATAATTAATAAGGATGATGAGATCTAATGAGTTTCAGGTTGCATTGACAACTGTCCAATTATGAATAGCGAATTTAATTCCAATTTGCCTAGGCTGGCAGAATACGCCAACGGTGCAAGGTGGATGCAATTTTAACATCTACCCTCATTTCATAAAGACTATTTTTGTATGCACTGTTCTTTGTAACTATCAGTATTAACAGCTCTTTTGTATGTCACACGTATAAGTGGCTTTCCACAAAGCAACTGAAGTGCGATTTTTTTTTTTTTAATTTAAACATGTTCCGCAAAGAGTTCCTTCATATTTATACAAATAACAAAGCCTTTTGTATATTCCGGACAGCCAGGAACAGAACTTCATGATTACCAAAATATACCAACTAATAAATTTATAAAACAGCGAAAATTATAGTTTATTGAATAAAAATAATTAATTGTACTTTATCTAAGATGATTTTAAAATATTTAATTATTAATATTAATTTAAAAGAAAAACTATAAAAGCAATTAATTATTTAGTTAATCATCTAATAACAAAATATTATGATATTTATTTTAAAAAGCATCGATCAATGCTAAATATAAAAAGAAAAAAATAATAAACATAATATATATTTTTTAATACTTACCCTTGTAATGAATTCTATTTGGCTTTTTGTAGAGCGTGTTTCAAAATCAATGTCTTCACGTTATTATTTACTTAATAAGATAAGAAATAACAATCTCGTAAATTTGAACTCATATAAAGAGTACCCTCTAAATTGGAGTCACTCATCTTTACTCATTGCCACTGATCTGTCAACAACTAAATGCTACACCCTCAATCAAATTACATTAAAATAACACTCAATTCCCAATACATAATATTAATACAATATAAGTTCATTAATTTCTCAACTGAAGTGGCTATCTAAGAATTATTATTTTTTATTTATAACAGAAATCCGTCACTACAAGGAAGAGCCGGGCACTGTCCGCCATCTTTGCGTTTCCACTGCGCATGCGTGTTTAGTTTTTCACAATGACACATGCGCTTTAAGATCGTAATTTATGTACACAAAAATAAACAGCACCGTCCCATTATTAATAATTCTGACCTTTTATATAAATATAATGGTATTTGCCAAATCATATTAATTTCACCGCAAATATAAATAATCTTAACCAAATTAGTTTACCATTAATAAAGATATTTACAATTATTGTTTAATAGCTACCAACGCAATTCATGTTAAAATTATTTAGAGATAATATTTTAATTTCTCTGACCTTTCGTATTATTGCGTAGTTAAAGAAAGATTCCTTACTTACACATACTGTATTCGTCATATCAGTACAATTTACATTTCACTACATTTTGTTTAAAAACCGGATTTTATTCCTCCTATAAGCAGAAAGATTTCAATAAATATTCTGTTCTCCTCAATATACTCTACCGACGGTATATTTCTTATTTCAGCTTGACTGCTTTCAGCTTTGAAACTAAGGCATATTCCTATCCAGCTTATCGATAAAAACTTAAAATAAAACTTTAAAAATAGAGCTTCAAATTATTTTCGAATCCCATCCAAATATCTCTTCAGCTTATAAAGTTTGTAAGCATCCTTAAGTTGAAAATGGTTCAAGATAAAATTTGTATTCTTATTTTTTATGTAAGTTATGGAATGTCTTGTTTGTTTGCACCCTTGTCATGCTAAACTCTCAAAATTGTTTATATAATACAGATTAAGGCAAAAAAAAGATAATGCTAGCTAGATGCAATATATTGACTGACTCGTATAAAATGTGACTGGACTGGGAAGGTACCAATATTTTAGTTAAAATGAATTAACTTATATAGCTGTGTTTCATACTTTGAGAGCCAGCATGTACCATGGAGGATGTACTACCATTCTTCAGTAGTCAATCAAGCTTATCAAAATTAACTCCTGTTATGTTTACTGTCTCCTATAACTATATATAATAAGTCATATTAATGTTATAGTATTTATTTCACAAAAATGAACTATCATTTTAAATTAATCCAACAAATAATAATATTTCGTAAAATACAATTCAATTATTTATCATATTTATAATATCATTTCATCAAACTCTAAATAGTTGATAAAAAATACAACTTAAATTGTACTATGTGAATGAATTTGCTTGTGTTTTCTACCTTGAATTATAATCTGTCTCCTCCCTTATACAAATGAATTCAGGTTTGAAACCAGTAATAATAAACCTGTTAGGATAAATAAAGATATAACAATCAAAGCTCCCATTTAAGAGGTTTGTAGGTGGAAATACTTCGCGAAAGAAAATATTTAAACTTCTAAACGTGTTTGAATATTACGTTTGTTTTAAATTAACCGTACTTCAAATGTTTACGGTAACAAGCTTCCAGCTCATCTCATCCTTGGAATTAAGAAAATCGTTTAAAAAATACTTTTAAATATTAAATATTTTGATGAGTTCCAACTTCCTTTGCATATTTTTTCAAATCATTTTTTTTTTATAATCTGTACTTAAAATATAATTTCTTTTTCCATGGTAAATTCTATCTCAGGATAAATAATTGCAATTATACTAGAATAGTCGGAAAATGTCTGGTAATGAAATACTGCAAGCTAAACTAAATAAAATGACTCAGTTAATACAAATATTGGGCGATCAATCAATATTATCAAAGAGAAGATAAATACGGGTTATGTCAAAGAGGAAGCTCTTAAGGCTATCCGGGCATCAAAATAAAGTACGCGTAAACACGCGGGTTATGCGGGATAGTGTTAGAAAGACTGAAATAGTGGCGCATACAAGGCAAGGTTACAAACATTTTATTTATTTGTTTAAAATATATATATATGTTTTTTTTTTATATTTAACTAAGTCGTTGCTTGACTTGACTTGTCGCTCGTTTGCCCTCTTATCACATAAAAAAAAAAAAAAAAAAAAAAAAAAAACATTCCAACTGATTATAAGTGAAATGTAGTCGTAGGTGGTAAGGCGCATCTTCGCTTGAAGACACCCACATTGTACTCGGAAAAATGTATGTACGAAGGTAAAAGCAGATAAAAAATTCTAAAAACCTTTTTTTTTATTAAATAAAAATATATTTATATTCTTTAAAAAAATAATAGTCTATATATTTTTTTCTTGAAATTTAATAATCCAACCTTTTATATGAACGAATTTATTTGCTCACAAATTCTTATACACAGACACTATACATTTTACAATTGTTTTATTATACGTTCTTCTAAATGGAAAACAGAACAATATTTTTCAGAATTTTCCTTACTTTTCTTACCTTTAAGAGTGTTGAAATAATAAATTGTATAATAGAATAAGAATATTGAAATGATACTTCATGGTAACACTTGTTGATCATTTCAAAGAAGCAAGTCACCACTTAGATGACTTATGTATTGAAGAGCGTGGAAGGATCTGACATATTGCGTCGATCGTAAATAATCAAGAGCAGATGACTTGTTATTCTTTTTATTTTTATTTTTTTTGGTTATTTTTTGTTTATTTTGTTCTCTACAATAATGATAATTATATTCAAGATTCTCGATGTGTATATAAATAGAACAGTCTATCGACATATGTTATAGTTTATTTCCGAGAAAGTTTTTTTTATTAAAAACTCATCGAAAGCTTTGAATATATTTAAGAAAATCTATAACTTGTTTGTAATTTATAATTAAGGTAGGCTTTTGTTGATCAGAATTTATATGAAATGGCCTATATAAATCTATTGGACTGACTATACTAACATTTTTACAATGTAATAACTGACGATTCAAAAGTCCATGTAAATGTTTAGTTGAATAAGATAATTTGAATTTAAACTATTCATATTTAGCTAAATTTTATACGCCCTAGAATCTAGTGTTTCTAGATGGACTCATTATTTTAGAATTTACATATTAAGTATCGTTTGACGTATAATTGTTATTAGTGTATATTTCACTAATCAATTTACTATTTTATTTCAAATATAGTACAGGCAGGCAAAGTATAACAATTATAAAGTACGAAGCAGAAGATCTGTTTAAGATAAAAAGTTTTTAATAAAAGCTCATCTGATAAAATTGAAGCTGGAAAGTGGAGCATCTAGACATTATGTGAGCTACAAAGAAACGCCAACGTCGTCTTCATAATGTAAGAGATCTCAAGAATCTTGTCACCAACAGCTTCGAGTAAATGCTGTGCAGTCATTCCTAAAATCATAATACCCTTTTCACTCCTCGGAGCATCCTGTGCTCATTTTTTAACTATTTATTTTGTGTTTAATATATGGAGTACAATATAGAAAATACATTTTATTTTTTACTTAAGCTTTGCACTTCACAATGACCAAGTTATATAGTATATTAAGTTCTTGAAAAGCGCAATCGAAATTATATTATGTCCCCCCCCCCCTCCACTCCATAATCTTTGTAGGGTTTAATCAATGTAATTATAGTATTAAAATAATCTTTTAAAAACAAGATTATTTTTCTCAGTGAATATAGTCTATATACTCAGATCATGAAAAAACACCGGATCAATTATGTATTAATTTAATTCATATATCATTTATTATTATATTCTCAATTTAGTTTATCTAATGTAATTATGCAAAGGCAATTTCTCAGTGGAAATAATCTCCGTATTATGTATTCATTTCAAAGATTCCTAGCACATCTTGTGCTTACATTCAAATATATTAGTTTAATTTAAATATACATAATTTTATAATAATTAAATTCAACCATTTCTACAGTGAAAATCTCTAAAGTGGTTACACACTGTATTAATGAATGTGACAACAATTTGAATAAATTATTATTGACAACCAAATTGAAAAAATAATGATATGGGATTTATCCGAAAAGGCGTTGTTTTTATACAGTAAAAAAAGTAACATCACTTCAAAGCGTAATATATTTCTTCTTTTCCGGAAAGCAATATAACACACTCCAACAAAAACAGAACCAACCAATAAGCGAGTTTGAAACAACATGTTTATTCCGTCGTAAAAAGCGCTAAGTTAAACAAAATACGACTTCCTTGAAATTGGGAGTTAGCGAGGCTAAAAACCGCGTTTGGAATCAAGAGTTTTTTTGTGGTTATTTATAAATGTCCGACCACTCTACATGGCTTTCCATCAAGTGTCCACAAACTAGAATGGATTTATTCAGAGGCTTTAACTTTTTACTTGTTACTGCATAAATTATGGATGCAGTTATTGCAGATACATGGTGTTAGGAAAAATATATATTATAATTTTAATGATTTCCCAATTTTATGCCTAGTATTTTTTTTAATAAATAATGATATTTGTAACCAATATTATTATCAAAATAATAGCAAAATTAATTTTTAATACTTCATTTCTTTATTATAAAATTATCTCTTCTTTAATATAGAAAATTATCTAAGTAAAATATAAAAGTAAATTGTAAAAGAAATCGAAGTTTTAAATAATCACCAAAAATATATTTACTAACTAGTGAAAAGGATTTCTTTCACGGATTTATTCTTTTAAACAAAAAAAAAGTTTATAGAACAAAAAAAAATGTCTAGAAAGTTTAATCGTCGAGTTAAAGTTTCCAGACAATTTTTAAGAGTTACGCTAATTGCTTAGTTATTTCAAAATTTAAAAAATAAATTATTATTGAATATTACTTATGAAAGGAAAAATAATACATCTTATATTTTATTTTATTAAACTAATTTATTACAGTAAGTCTGTGATCCAAGGCCGGTGTTATTGGTGTTCGTTTTCGGATATATTTTTCAAGAACGTCTGTATCCTTTCCAATGAATGTTTCGTTCAGTCCATATTTTTTCAATATCTACAAGATTCATGAAGACACGTTAAAATTATTTTTATAAAATCAGTTGAAAATATCAATATTTATAATTTATTCTATATTCTGATTTTAGCACAAAATAAAAAAATAAGGTTTTTTTACTCTATTTTGTTTTTAATATATAAATAATACAATTCAGCTTACATCAAACTCGTTCTGGCCTTTGGTTAAAAAAGCAAGCGTAGAAACCTGATATAATTTTTTTGGATCTAATGGTACATATTCGTCACCTTCTCTTATTAATGCATTGATTATTAATTCATTTGTTAAATTTAAAGTTAATCGCATTCCTGAAATTATAATATTAATATAAATAATTCAGTTAGTTAAAATATCATTTAATACTAAGAAATATATACATATTTATTTTAAACTTATATCGGGTCTACTAGAAAAATTAATTAATTAATTAAGTCCCATACGCGTCGTGACTTAAAAAGCCAGTGTGTAGACACCGTCAGTGTCGTTTGTTTAAATACCCTCACTTCCGATAGTAACAATATCAACAACACTAATAATGAGGAACAAGCGAGGGTAGTTACCGAGACTCGCGCCTCGCGAAGACGACGCTGAGCTGACATTAGTCATCCCGTGACCACGGCTGGTGAAATTCGGCCGAAACGTCGGGAAATAAAAAGGTATTTCAACTTTATTAATTTTTATCACAAAGTAGACCCTATATTAGTTTAAAATGTGTACAAGTCGCGATAGTATAAAAACATTTATAAACGTATTTGTTTCAAACATTGCATGGGAATAATATACGACTGAATTAAAATAGTTAAATTATAATGAGCCCACTGAGGCCCTTAGCTCAATTTATTTTTTCAGTGCAGTATGTATTCTTTCATATATCTCTGTCATCCGTCATTCCAGTACTTACATCTAATCTTATACTCGTAATATCATCTTTCATACGTATATTCGGTCTCTTTCTTTTTAAAATGTGTACATTCATATATATAACTTTTCTTGTTAAATATTCCTCTCTCTTTCATATCAAATATTTGTGACTTAAACAATAATCGTTCATTTTATAAGTTATTTAATCAAATTTAATCTTTTTTTTTTCCAGTGAATACAATTATTGAAATAGATTTATATGTTCGTTTTCAATCAATACGTGAGTCGATTCTATTCCAAACAGTTTTATTTATAAATCCTATTGAAAAACGTGGAGTGATCTTACCTGATACTTGCGGCATCCAGGGCCCTTGGAACGGTTTGTATACCCAATAATTAGTCATGCAAATTCTAAAAGTCTCTATCAAATATTTTCCCAGTAACGAGAACGTCACCACTTTATTTGTAAATGGTAATACATTAATAATCTCTCCCCTCGTTATATCTGAAAAAAATTGAAGAATTCCAAGAATTGACTACATTTCCACTTCCCATCAGGTGGAATGTAGTCAATTCTTCAAGTCAAGTCAAGTTCAAATCAAGCGTCAACTTAGTTTAAGTGTAAAAAAAAAGAAAAAAAAAACAAATTAATACAAATCTGAAATAACACACTTTGACGTTGAATATTTTATTCCTTGTTTTTAATGTCAATGTTGCATTGTCATTTCACTATGTTACTGTATACTATATCAGTACGAAGTCCAAATTATACTATATCATAGTCAGTACAATACAAAAAACCATACAAAAACATTTTTTTTTTTTAAATAGATGAAAAAAGGTTTAACTTACCAGCTTAAGACTTTATGGTATCATAACCTAATTTGGAAATATAAATTTAATTAATTTAAATTACGAAATTACGAAAAATTGAATTAAATTATTAAAGCTAATAAATTTTACGAAATTACAGCACTATAAAACCACTACGGTACTCGTAACTTAAAAAATATTTTCAGTACAATAAAACTAAAAACTAACTAAATGTGATTAGTAAACTAATAGTGGTTATTCTAAATATTTTAGTTTTTTTTAAGATGACGATTGGCGCCTTTTTTGTGTTAATTCCTAAA
The DNA here is from genome assembly GCA_963555665.1 of Dircenna loreta. Classification (NCBI taxonomy): domain Eukaryota; kingdom Metazoa; phylum Arthropoda; class Insecta; order Lepidoptera; family Nymphalidae; genus Dircenna; species Dircenna loreta. The sequence continues at coordinate 3,385,795 of OY743102.1, forward strand.
CGACTTTTAGGCCAATGGCATTTAGATTCGAAACATTTTAGTTAGTACTAAAAAATGTTCAATACGAATTTAAATTACTCCACGTGTCATTATTATAATACATTTTGAACTAACATGGACGCAACTTAATAAACTAAAATAATTTTAGTTTAAACTACAATAATTGATGTAACGTGATTTTCAACTAAGCTTGTTTAACTTTATTTAGCAATAGTAAATAACATTTATTATTGTTAATTAAATCATGTTATTTATTATAAGTATTGTATGTTTTACCTCCTTTTGGTATTGATCCGCGTATCATGTTTCTCAGTAGGAAGGCCACGTGCGGGAGATTCGATACGTTCTTCTCCTTGGTCTAAAACACGATATTATAATAAAAAAACTATTATTTTTATAATGCATAGTATTTATTTCATTTATTTATACTTTAGGTATACTAGAATCTTTTGCTTTTGCGAATTTTTTATAACATTTGGACACTACACTTTACTTAAACGTGAAAATAATTTTTAGATGAAAGATATAATGTGACGAAAGACAATTTTTATTTCACTTCTTTCAAATGTAAGAGAATTATTTAAAAATACGTAAGAAAATATTTTTTTATACTGTAATTATCAAAAAGAATATTATATAATATATTTACAATTATATGATATTGAAAATACTTACTATATCCAAAAAAGCGTCTGCAAAAAAATTGCCTATTTCACATTCCTTTGAACCACACTCTTTGGCTAAAAAGTCTGTTTTTACGGATCCTACCACCTCATTAACTAATTTATCTAGCTCTTCTGCATAAGGTTGTAGAAGTGCTTTTATTTCAGGATCTAAAGATATATTATATTTAAATTATTAAACAAGAAAAAATCACAAAATATAATGGACATTTTTTTTTTTATAATTTATCAAACGTACTCTCTGGAATAGACCGATTAAGAAATATGGGAACTCCATCAAAGTCTCTCAAATCTCCCTTATCGTCGAAGTATACAGTTAAATTACCAATATATTTGGAAAAGCAGTCTGCCGTAACTATGAGTACCTAAAAAAAATCCTTCATTAGTGCCTGTATTACATTGAATTTTTAGTGATTCATGAATAGTTTCGAACTCAATCCACGTCCTAACTAATGACATCGCAGCATGGGGGAAATGGGGGGTGAACTAGTCAGCCAAATAAAGGGAAATACAGCTGGGTAAAAACATAATGCCTTTATTATGATTATAAAAAAAAAATTCCAGATAAAAATAATTACAGAAATTAAAAGCACTAAGATAACAGTGAAGCCGCTTATAGTTAACACTGCGTGATTAAACTAATATAAAAAAATATTTTGTTATTATCGCTGTATATAGAATACATTGATTTGTTTTGGTTCACTAGACAGTGACCATTCATTGTTACGATAAATATACCTTTTTCCTGTAAGAAAACAACTTCTTAATGAATATATTTTTCTATACTTACTTTGTGATCCGGTTTCGATCCGGATTCCACTAAAACAGGATAAGGGCCAGAAACGTATTCATTACTTGGAGACTTTCCATTCCAAAGAAGACTGTGCGAATGCCCACCCACAATTACATCGATATTTTGACCAACGGTTGATGCTATTTGCCTTGAATTTAAAAATATGTCAGCACGTAGTTAACGTAAAACGTTATTTGTGATACAAACATGACATGTCAGTAAGTAAAGTTTTTATTGCTGATACAGGTATGTCATGTTATTTCTTAAATATATTTATTTTGAATGTCCAAAGACTAAATAAAAAATTTAACAGCTTTAAAAGACTTCAATCATAAGAGTATCAGGATTTATGGTTCAAATTTATCGAAGTATATTAGTACCATAAAGGATTCTTATGCACAGGAGTCAGTAAATTGACAGGTTTATAGGAAAATATGTGAGCCAACTGCTATCTTTGCATTTAAATCGCCGTCAAATAAACTGCTTTGAATAAAATACTCAATATGAATAAATGTACGGTTAAAGGTTTCCTTTTAAACTGAATTTATATAAAGAAATTAAGATTATAGTTTATATCGGTTTATTTTATGAGAAATATCATAAAATTTTACGTGAATAGATATTCACAGAGAAAATTTAGTACCTTAATGAAAGTAAACCAACAGTTTGCATTATACGAAAATTTTACTTCATGAGATATAATTTCCAATTTCGTTTTGAACGATGAACGAAATAATTTATTATATATAAATTTTATTGAGAACCATTCTAGTATCTAATATTTTACCTGACTAGTATTTTAAGGGAATTAAGGTAATTCTAATTTCAGAATTTGTAATTATACATATATTATTCATAATAAATAATATTAATATCAAAAAAATATATTTTGGGTACCTACTTATCAACCTCAAGCCCACAGTGTGACAGTACTATTATTATGTCTACTCCTTGGTCTGATAGTAGTTGAGCCTCTTTTTCTACAATACTTTTTGGTTCTAAAAATTTTACCTTGCCTGGATTTGACGATGTCTAAAATTAAGATTAACATAGGTATAAATATCATCATCCTACCCTTATCCCAATTCTCTTCGCAATTGAGTCATCTCTACATGTTAATTAATTTCATACATTTCTTTAAGTCTTCTTTTCAATACTGACACCCAACCTTATCTTATCAACACATTCACATAATTTCTTCCTCTATTCTTAGAGTCACATAACACATAAGTTTACTCGTCACGGGGTTTATATTACAGATATAACTTAAAGATATGTCACTGTTAAATACAAGTATCTTTTTCAATTACGGAAAGGGATTGCAGCTTAACCAATCACGCAGACGCTTTAGACTGCAAACACTTCATAGGTTTTATTTCACTGACTAGACCTTGCTGAACTTAAATATTCTCCAAAACATTATTGTCTGACAGTCCGGGTATAGAATCTGCGATTTCTAAGACGCATTTAGCTTTTACCCTCAAGCAAGTAAGTCTTAAAATGACTATTAAGACTGTCTTGCTTGAGGTTTAAGTGAAATAACTTACTTGTGTATCCGTGGTAATAAGACCGATTATACCAATTTTTCTACCATTCTTCTCAATAACAATGTGTGGTTTGTATAATCCATTTAAAGTAGGTTCTAAACTTGTATCAATATTGGCTATTAGAACGGGAGCTCGGAGTGCTGCAAGGTACGGTACTAGGCCCGCTACTCCATCATCAAACTCATGGTTGCCTACAGCCTGGAATAAGACAAATAACTTTTGATTATATTTTTGTATTTTTGAGAATTTAATTGTATATTGATAATTGCTGAACTAAAAACCAATTTCTTCTATGATCTCATTTTCATGAAGTAGCCATATAATTTATAAAACTGTTAAGCATTAATTGACTTACATGAGCATCATTAGGCAGTAAGTTAATGAATTTTTGAGTGATGTTCCATTTTAGCAAAGAATACCAAAACGTCCCTTGATACGTGTCTCCTGCATTCAAGAGAAGTGCGTTAGGCTTTTCTTCCAATAGAATCATGATTTCCTGGTACATTCTTGCAAAACCTCCCAAACATGATGTATCGTTGGATGTACAAACTGGGTAGGGTACTGAAGTCTCTACGAATCTGTAATAAAATTTATTTCTTTTATTTCGATTACTATTGTTACAATGTGTTAAAGCCATCCTTTGATCTTAAATGTCATCTATTTATTCTATTTAAGTATATTTAAATGTTTCTATTGTGCTTTTACTATTGAATTCAGCAGAACTTTATGATTACTTATCGTTTCAAGTTCTGCTTACTTCTTTATTTACTACATGGAATAAAATTCCACACTTGTGTATCTGAATGAAGAGATAAACTTAAGAAATGTCTTAAGATTTTTCTATAAAGATAATAAATTACCTACCTAAGACCATTTTTCCTAAAAACCTGAATTGAGGCCGGTTGAAACCGGGACACAGCTTACGTTTACAGAAAAAAAAAATTGGTGGACTTAATACTATCTAATAAAAAAAACAATGTAAAAACAAGAATAAGTTACAGTAATCCAAAGTGCATCAGTATTTATATAACCGACTAAACTGAAATGTAAGAAACATATAAAAACAAATACAATAGTAATCAAAATAAAAATCATGTACAGACAGATTAACACATTGTACAATGTTAACAATATGACTTTGGACATGCGTCTGATAATTATATCGCGTACAAAAAACATACTTCATTCAATATTCCTACCGACAAGGTTGCAAAACTTAAGGAAGGAAATATTAAAGGCTACAATTATATATATAATTTGATGTAATTATATATTCAAATCGGATTATAATAATTTAAAAAAAAGAAGTCGATAATTGATAATTCATAATTATCTGTAATTTAAAGAAAAAACTAACTAAATAATGAAAAAGAAATTAGATGATAAATTTCTAACTCTAGATCTTCAAATTTCATACCGCAAAATCGTAACTCTCTCTCTCTAAGGCGATGATGGTACCCGTTGGTTTTTAGCGGGTTTAGTGTTTTTAGTGTGTTTAGTGGGTTTAGTGGGAGTAAAAATTACCATACCATCTATCACCTTCTTGGTCGGGAAAATGGAAGGTTTTTCCAAGACACCAAATTATTATTGCAGGCCCACAATGAACTTGTAAAATTATGATTTTTTTGAAGATTTGTATAATATTACTTTAACTTTAACACTTGCTCTTCAAAATAATAATATTTATACAATAATAAATGTTTTATTCCTGCTTAGTGACGAAAATGTAATAATGTGAAAATAAAATATCAAATAACAAAAAACCCTTCCAGAAACGAGTTTCTAATGTTTGATATAGTAGGTTAATGAATGATTTACGATGACGTCATCAAAACTTTTTTAAACGTTACTAAAGTAATATTACTTTAAGGACGAATTGAAAACAGAGATTGTAACATTGCGAAAAGAGTTCATGGTAGGCCAGCTGGCGTCATAAGGAAAAATTACGTTTCGACGCAAACGGGATACAAAATATTTTGTCATACTAAAACAAACTATCTCGCTATGCTCATTGAAATGTATATTGTGCAATGGAGTGTTTGATCATTACAGTTTAATGTATGTAAATATTAATTCAGAATCTTCTAGAATAAATCATAAATAAATAAGACGCGTCAACTTTTCATCTTAAACGACAGAAACATCATTTTTATTAAGTAATTATTGTTTAAACACAATTTTATTCGATTAAGATGTATAAAGTTATATTAGTTTAAACTTTGTATTAACTAAAAAAAATATTACATAATGAGTCTTTTTTTTACTGATAAAAAATTAATTAATTTAATCAATAATTAAACACGACTTTTTTCCTCATAACAGCCGTATATATTACCTAACATTTGAAGTATAATGAGAAAAATAATTACCAAAGTACTTATATAAGACGATTAAAAAATATATATATAAATAAAAATACAGAATTTTCTGCAGACCAAGGTTTTATTTTTACTGAATTTAGCTGCATTAAATTACTTATAAATAAAGTGGTTTTTTTTAATGTTTTTTAATTACCGCATTCATTTTAAATTTGTAGTACAATTAACTAAGTAGCGTGAAAATCCAGGTATTTCCAGTTGTTAATCCTAAATGGTTACTTTGTATTCAGTCATGCTATTAACAATTTTCCGTGTTCATTTAAATACGTACTTATAACATTAAATTTATTATTCTGCCTTATTTAATTACGACAAACTAAAAATAAAAGAAATAATAGGTTTGTTATATAATAATATCATATTTCCTTAAAGATAAATGCAGTATTCTTGATTTATTATAAATCAATCTCTCTCTTTCTTTGCTTTTTGATTTCAAATTCATGAAAAACTATAATGGCTTAAAGCAATTGATTTTTCAAGTGTACCTAATTCGATAATCCGTAACACAAGACGGATTGTGTTTATACAGTGACGGGAAATATAATCCCGACTATATATATACAGGATGATGATAAAATAAAAATCAATCCTCTTCATATATATTAATATATATACAGGATGATGATAAAATAAAAATCAATCCTCTTCATATATATATATATATATATGAATATATATACAGGATGATGATAAAATAAAAATCAATCCTCTTCAGAAAGAAAGCTATGTGGGTGGTAAAAGTCACAAAATGTTTAGACATTTCGGTGGTTGTACTCACGATTTTATAGTCACTTATCTATTTCTTAACGTGTATATTTACAATATATATAATATAATATTCCACTATAATGTGCAAAATCTGGATATAGAATATTTAAAAAATCACACGTATCATTTTTTTAAGTGAGGTAGTTCTTGAAATTATGGTACTAGCAATAACTAAGACGGAAGCTGTTAGTATGTAGTTATTATAAAATAGTTTCTTATAGATTACAATTTTTAATACATTCCATTACTTATTCCATTTAAAGAAGAAATTTTTTTTTTTTTTTTTTTTTATGTTATAAGAGGGCAAACGAGCGTGCGGATCACAGGTGTGAAGTGATCACCGCCGCCCACGAACTCTTGCAACGTCCGAGGACTCACAAGAGCGTTGCCGGCCTTGGAGGTGGGTATAAACGCCTTTTTTGAAGGTACCCTTGTCGTATCGATCTGGAAACACCGCCGAAGGAAGTCCATTCCACATCTTTGTGGTACGCGGAAAAAATGTTCTTGAAAACCGCACAGTAGAGGATCGCCACGCATCCAGGTGGTAAGGATGGTATTGCAGGCGATGTCGTGCTGTGCGGTGGTGAAATTCGGCGGCGGGCATCAGATCAAAAAGCTCTTCGGAGCACTCCCCGTTGTAAATGCGATAGAAAACGCACAAAGAAGCCACGTCTCTACGCAATGCCAAAGAGTCCAGCCGTTCACAAAGCACTGGGTCCCCGACAATTCGAACAGCTCTCCGCTGTACGCGGTCAAAAGGTAGAAGCTGATATTGGGGTGAACCGGACCAGAGATGAGAGCAGTATTCCATATGTGTTCGGACCTGCGCCTTATAGAGCGCAAGCCTTTGGCCAGGATTGAAATACTGCCTCGCTCTATTGATTACACCCAATTTCATCGAGGCAAGTTTGGCCTTGCTCTCCAGATGACCACGAAACTGACAGTCGCTCGAAATGTCGAGGCCCAGTATACTGATACTTGGCGAGGCGTTGAGGGGTGTGCTTTCGAAGAGCGGCGATACGACAATTGGGGTTTTTTTAGTGGTAAACGCGCAAACCTGTGTCTTTTGGGGATTAAACTGAACGAGGTTCAGTTCACCCCACTCTGAGACCATCCCCAAGGATATCTCTACAGAAGACACAAGTTTCTTTCGGCACTCGTCGACGTTTTCCCGAGAGAGACCTGCACGGCCGGAATATACCGCATCCCCAGTGCTGTCATCTGCATAACAATGTAAGTTGGAAATATCCAACATATCATTGATATGCAAGAGGAACAGGGTTGGGGATAGCACGCAGCCTTGGGGTACACCTGCGTTCACGGGCTTGGGGTCCGAGCAATAACCGTCGAGAACGACCTGTATGCTCCGCCCAGTGAGAAAGCTGGTAATCCACTTGCACAAACTCTCGGGAAGCCCATAGGAAGGAAGCTTCGAAAGAAGCCCCTTGTGCCATACACGATCGAAGGCTTTCGCTATATCCAGACTAACTGCCAGACCCTCTCCCTTGCTCTCAACAACCGCAGTCCAACGATGCGTAAGATATAAAAGAAGATCGCCAGCCGATCGGCCATGGCGGAAGCCATATTGCCGGTCATTGATCAACTGGTGATCCTCGAGGTACGTCAGGAGCTGTCGGTTGATGATGTTCTCCATGACTTTGGAGAGTAGAGAGGTGATGGCGATAGGTCTGTAGTTAGCTGGGTCTGAGCTATCCCCTTTTTTAGGGATCGGATGGACAAAGGCGCTCTTCCATGAGACCGGGACTACGCCTTTTATATAGGAGTACCGAAATAGACGCGTTAGCACTGGAGTCAACTCAGGAGCACATGTTCGTAGCACCAATGGGGAAATCCCATCCGGCCCACTCGACTTATGAACATCCAAGGAAAACAGAGACTGTCGTATATTTTTTTGCCTGAAAATTATTTCCGGCATAGAGCTCTGACACCGCTGGATGGTAGGCGGTGTCTTCCCTTGGTCGTTCAAAGTCGAGTTTGAGGCAAAAAGAGTGCCCAAGAGATCGGCTTTCTCTTTTGCCGTGTGGGCCAGAGAGTCATTCCCCGTGTGCAATGGCGGTAGGGACGACTGGCAAAAATTACCCAGACTGGCCTTGGATAGCGCCCAAAATTTGCGCGTGCCAGGTGGGTACTTTGCCAGCTGTTCCCCGATTTTGACGACATGCTTGAACTTTGCTCTAGCTATTTGCCGTTTGAAGAATCTAGAGGCACGATTATATTTCCTCTTCAGATCTCTAGAGTTCGGATCCTTGGTGACTAACGCATTAGCCCAAGCACGATACGCCTGCCGTTTGCCGGCTGCTGCAGCCCTGACAGACGCATCAAACCAAGGCCGCGATCTGCCACCAAGTGGCACCACAGAGCTTGGCACAAAAAGTTCCATGCCCTGTAGTATCACTTCAGCTACAGCCGCAGCGCAGTCACTGGGATCATTGGAAGGGAAACAAATCGGCCCCCATGGGTAGGACGCAAAAAAGGACCGCAGTCCATCCCAATCCGATGACTTGTAGTGCCAAACGCGTCGGGTCGCGGGTCTTGTGCGAGCCGGACGTTGAATTGGCACCACACTCCGTACCAGGCAATGATCGGAGGACCCTAGAGGGGCCTCGACAATGACCTGGTACTTTCCTGGTCTGTTCATTGAAAATATAATGTTTTCAATGAACAGACGACCTCAGAAGGGCTGCAATGATGAACCAGCCCTATCGAGATGTGAAGTCAGCGATTTAACACAAAAAGTTACCGGGGTTAAATAAGAAAATATTATATTTATCTTTTTAATTTTCATACATTCAGAAGTATAAAAAATATAATGCCTTTAATAGGACAACAATTTTTGATATACTATTATTTTGTTGTTACATTAAATGCAGAGTCTTGGGCTCCCATTAAAAATTCCGCTATATTTTCAAATCCGTCTACCAAGTGCCAACTACAAATTTAAGTGTATCTCCAATTTATTGTTTGTGAAAAGTGCAGCTGTTACATTTACCTGAATAACCATATTCCTGTTAGTTGGTCCCAAACAACCAGGTACTAACCCAGCGATATCATTTCTACATTCTTTCATAACACAAGATCTAGTAAAGAAATAACTGCAGAATCTCAAGTACCTTCTACAGTGCGTAAATTCGCTAATAATACTGTAAAATGTATTATTTACGTATAATGTTATAAGGCCGAGAATAATCTCAATCTACTAATCAGAAATCATCAAAGCAATGCCACTGTGATCAAAGGTTTAAGGTTATCAATTATATCTTTACTCCACAACTTGCCCTAAAAGATAAAAGAGGTGTAGCTTTGAACTGTATACTTCCTACATGTAATAAAAAGCATTGTTACGTCATTTGTTAATAATATTTGTGTCTGTTATTTAATAATCGGATTACCTATTTCGACGCCTAAACCTCAGTTTAAAATCAGTTTTTAATTTTTAAAATGTTGGCTTTATTTTTAATGTTTGCTTATTATTTATTTTCTGTGGTTATTATTTATTATTAAAATTTTATAAATTTTATAAATGTACATTAATTTTGATTTGTAATTTTATCCCATTTTTTATTTAAAGAATATGGATATAGTTTAGGCGTTCAATTTATTTTAGATTGTATAAAATAAACTAATTATCATGTTGAATTGATAATACCAATCCGAATTTATATATCTGTTTATTCAAGATTTAAAATTACCAGATCGGATGAATTTGCTAAAAATGTTTACTTTCTGACCTCTAAATACTGATAATAGGGACCCATTAGATAATGGGTATGATAATGTCTCCTTTAAGATTAAAGGAGACATTTATTTCTGTATGATAAAAAATCTAATTTAATTAAAAGACAGATATGATCCGTCGTTATTTAAAATCATCCATCGGTTTTATTTGCTCTCGTGATCAACTTATGGATCTCCAACATGAACTATAGTCTTTAAAACCTTGATCATCACAATGCGCTTGCACACTTTTAGAAACTCAACACGCAATCAGTAAAATTAACAAAGATTTTAAAATTTTTAGGTTTTTTTTTTTATTACCAATTCCCGACAATATAAATTGTCTGTCTTGTAACGGATTTCGCAATTAGTTCGGTAAAGATCTATTATGCTATTGTGAGAATTTTTTTTTTCAGGTGGTTTTTGAAACAGAATATTAAATTATTAACCTTCAAGGCTCATCTCATTAACTTTGCGTTTAATTTTAAAATAATTGAAAACACATATTATTAGTATTTTTTTAATTTCTAAAACTTCTATGGTCAAGTTAAAAAAAATATATCTTTGCAAATTTATTGAGAATTAAGAAATTCACATTGTATAGAAAATATTTTAAAATATAATCCTGGAATAAATTCAATCCAGTTAATCTATAAAATATTATTGTTTTATATTTAAAATCATTAGTAAAATTCTAATTATTAAATCTAATGGAAAAATTTGGCAAAATAAAAAAATAACCCATTTAAAAAAAAACACGTATATACAAAAAATAAATACCATCGTAGGACTCGTCTTAATGAAGTATATTCATAAAAATATTATAATTTACAGCTTAATTAAAAAAAAACAAAGAACTATTTACCTTGCATGAAAATCATTATAATGTATTATATCCAATTTATAGAGTTCATTTTTCACAACACCACTATCTACCAAACTATTATATAAAATAAAAAACAGACTTAAATATAGAAGCATTTTTTTTTACTTAATCTACTGTCATTATTATATAACAACCTCACGTCAAACCCACTTGCAAGTTTTAGTAGTACTAAATACGACAGCGACGGTTAAAGATTCTTAAATAAAGTCTTATTATTTATTACCTTCTTGTAAAGTCGAGAATGGCAGAGCAATGATCTCCACAAAGTACATACGAAATTGTTGCATCACAATCGGGAACCCCATTCTGACGCTGATTGGCCTTGGCTTCGTACAAGGACCAACTTTCCACATAACTGGTCTGTGTGGGAAGAAAGGGCCTACACTTTTGTCAGAGACAAACTGAATGTAATCTTTTCATTTTCTTATTCTACCTTATTTCTTATCTTAGAATCTTTCTTACATCTCAATTAAAATATGCCATAATTAGAGGTCAGTAACTATTTGTTCTATGATGAACATCCTACAATATTAATTTAATTAATAATGTAGCCTTTTATTCTGCAGTATCCATTTTATTTGTATAATTTCCAAATAGAAAATAGGAAAAATAAGGCTAGCAATCTATCTCAATTTTTATCCAATATTGTCATATTTTCTTGACCTGTTTTAACTTCAATTGAATTGGTTTTTTTTAAATTAAAACCAAAAACCATGTACACTTTTTTGTTACTGTTTTGTCTTTGTTTGCATCCACAGTACTTAATTGTATTGATAAAAGGAAGTAAACTATAAATATTTTGTATCCATCACCAGTACGTCTTTTCTAAATATTTTGCAATCGTATAAAAAAATGACAAAACAGGATTACATTAAATTGATAGTACGAACAAAACTGTTAAATAATATTTGTACCTTACATATAATTCAAATTTCTTTTTACCTCAATATAAAAAATATTATGTTGTTTTGGTACAAATTTACTTATAGAGCGGTGGTGCCAATACATTAGAGTCGATTGGTCAGTGACTGGCTGTTCAGACAAAGGTTGTGGCTTCGATTTACGGACTGTTGGGCCGAATCTCGGTTTACTTAATGTCCGAAATTTGTTTGTTTTTAAAAATCCCTGCTACACAAGGAAAATCATGCTATTCTTTGATTTCCATTTATCTATAAATTTACTGTAATAAAATTACCTTCACTTTATTACACTCTGTCTCTTGATTTAATTCCTCTATTTAAGCTTAGCAATAGAAAAGTGAAAATTATTAATAATACAATATATTCATTAGTATTGAAACACAATAAAAGTTTATTCAAACCTGAGATGCTACATCTTTAAAAAACGTTTCTAAATTACAAGTGAATTTGTATATATTCTTACGTTTTTAAAAGTAGATTAAAAAAAGCTAAGCTAGAAAATTATCACTATATTGCTTAAACTAGTATAGAATATTTTATAACTGTGTACCAGCAATTTAATTATTTATCAATTTACTGAATCGTTTTAAACGTGCTGTAAAGTGCCGTAACGTGCTGTGCAAGCGAAGCTTAATATTTTGAAGATTAATTTAACAAATTTAATTTAGTTCGTTCAATATTTTATATTACCAAAAGCTTAATCATTGAAAGAGATGAAACAGCAATAATAAAAAATACTAACCTATATTATGTGATTTTATAGTTAATAATTTATTTATTATGACGTAATTTTAAGACTTTAGAATATATAAAGCAGATACAAGAACTGGTACAATGGAGTGATGTTTCTTAAGATCTAGATGATGACATATGTGGCATACAAGTGTCAATATATTTTTATTATTTATATGACTGGCAATGTCACCAAGTTATTTGAACCTTATTCTGAATCCTTGCAAATGGCATTGCCATAGTTTCCATACAATAATACAAGTTTATTAAACCACAAAAAAAAATACAAGTATGCCATAAACTGTATTTTAATCCTTTTACATTGTTGGTGACTATACTTACCCTAATTTCCCTAGAACTGAGGTATTTTTTTTGTATAAATCAGAGATACAATATATATATATATATTTAAATAAGGTTGGCCTAAGTTATTGCGCCTGTCCCGGAAGGCGTTCTTTGTGAATTCCCCGGTCCTCCGGTTTTTATATACTGTCGGGTCACAATAAGGTTTTTAGTGGTTATAAGACTAAAGGTGGGAGTCCCACATAACCCACCGGTTCTCCCTTTTACGGCGGGTATATATATAAGAAAAAAGAAAGTTGGACCTAGTAAGAAGAAATGTTTGTTACCAACGTCAAGCTTTTTTTTTAAACCAGACGATTCATCGACATCAGTATATGTACACACTTCTTCAATTAGTTGACGCCCCACTTGCGATAATTAATCTATGACTAGACCAACGAGAGAGTATATTTATTATAATATCTTTTGATGTCAGATTTATTTTGGAATTCAAGATGTTGAGTGCCCATAGCAAATAACAATTTTATAAACAATGGCTGTAACTATAACATCGAGCTAACCGCTAAAAGTACTGCTTTTTTTAATAAAACTATTATATTTATAATAAATAAATATAAGCACAACTATGATCGGCTTTTTGGCCATTGTAATGTAATGAATATATTTGATAAGGTCAAATTTTCTATTCTAACACAAGTTAATAATTCAACCTTATTAAAGGAACAGCATAGACCTACAAGCTGACGTCAACTTGAAACAAAACATAACAATACAAATTTTTGTAATAAGAATGGAAAGTGAACTGACGACTACTTAATACCTGAATATATTAACGAACTGCCCAAAGAACTACAAGAAATGTACAAAAGTACCACCAAAATCAAATCACGATTTCTAAAAATATTTCTTGAATAAATTGTCTTTACCCGCAACGGAAATTAAAATTAAATGAATGACTCACTGTACCCAGATAAACCCGTGAGATTTTCGTGGTACTTTAATTTCAAAATATTTTGTATTTTTGTGTATTGGCTAATAAATGTTATAAAAATATTTATAGAAATCGTTCTTAATATCCAACAAGAATAATTATATATTTATCAATAAGCAATTTTTCCGTTATCCGAATACTTTCGATGCTTCGTTAATTAGGTTAGGTTATTCCAGGTATCCCCGTAGCCACCACCCGGCCACGTGAGCTAGCAAACACTCGAGAGGCATAAAAAGTGAAAAAAAAACGGTTCTTTCATTGCAAAGGGTAAACCAGATTCCTCCTGAATATATAACCATCGTATATGACGCAACATTCGATGCCCACATAAGTCGTATGTCCTTTGGAGCCTACTGGTAACTGCGTTTATCAAGGGTTTATTGACGGATCACTAGTAGCCCGGAAGGGCGGCATCCTTCTCCAGGTGTGGTGTTAAGGCGCACTCGGTTGCGATTATTCTAAGGTGGTCTTGGATGCTTCCTGAGGTACTCAACGTAACCTGTATGGTCTTCTGAGTCTGTTAGGGGTGGTGGGCGACATTTTCAGTGTTAGTTTTGGGCCTCTTTTTGTCTCAGGGCCAGAATGGGTAAGGTGGATAAGTGATAGCATAATAAGTAAGCTGTAGCGGTGAAGTCTGTTCACCATCTGGTTTAGTGGGGATCCCACATAACCGGCCCCACCTTCCATTCGGTAGGGGCGTAAATTCATAATGGAATCCAGACCATATATTTATACGAATTTATTCCATAGCTTTAAAAATGTATAGAGCTTCTTCACTTTTTCAATTTGTTTGAAGTGAAAATTATTTTACCACTTACTCTAAAGGCTGCCGCTACCTCTTATGGGGTTTGATTTGAATCTGGAGATACGATTATCTCCAAGTTTTAATTATAAACTAAAGTCTCCGGTCTTCCACGTAGTTTGATCTGTGTGTCAAAATTTCTAGGACGGAAACGTTACAACCAAAAACGTACCGTACCTTTTTTAACAATGCAAGTCATAAATTCTTCCAGCTGTTTTTCCAACGATGGTGCCGCGGTCCAACTTGTATTCGTAAACAACCCGATATTTTAAGTTGAACAAATTGTTTTTTCGAATACAAATTCATATTATTCGAATACAAATGATTCACTCAACTAAAAACAGATAAATTAAAAATAAAATACAATTTGGGATTCCACACCAAACGTCACCCGCATATTAGAGGTAAAAATAGCCATCTAATCAAAAAGTGAACTTCGTATATTTTCAGATACTGTTAATACCTAAGATGGTTTCAGTTTTGTAAAATATTCCCCCACTACCAAGAGGCATATTTGTAAAAGAATATGCTATTTTATTTAAAGTACTCCAAATATATTATGTTAAATAGATATAACATTAAATTGAATCTATAACTGTTTCTACACTTGTAACCAACGTTTGTGAATATTTTAGCATCACATAATAAAAATAACCAATAATATATATAATATATATATATATATATACTGTTGAATTATATATAATATACTGTTAAATTATTAAAATATACAAAAAATAATAAATTATAGTTATATTATACATAAATACATACATTCTTATTTCCGGGTCAAGAGTTAAACACCAAATATATCTCGTATTGTTTTGATATACAGGATGTGTGAGTGAGAATTCATTTTTATTTTTAGAAGATAAGATATGCTCCGTAGCGTTTATTCCGCCCTTTGATAATTTTTATGGACAATGAAAATTTACTACAACTATTTGATAAATAAAAAATAATTAGATAAATCGACAGTAATAATTTATACGAAACCTTATTTAATATTTAGTTTATAATTTCCATTTATCAAACATTATATCAAATTCTATCGATCTTTTTTTTTTTACTATTTTTTTTTGTATGTACTAAAATCTTTTTTTATGTAAGTAACGCAATATTATTTAAGGGTAAAAGAAATGCAATATTATTTAAAGACAGAAAAAATGAGCTTTAATTCATTCATTATTATTTTTTATTCCTGAATTCTACGTTTCAAACAGTGGTATCCATTACATTATTTTCATCCATATATATTTTTGGTTTAATAAATCGTTAATTTTTGTAATTTCTATTACATGTCCAGTTTAATCGGTAAATATATTTTACCTTAAGTAAATTCAATCAATTACTTCCAATGCACTTAGTCTTTTGGTTCAGGATCATTTATTAACTCGTCGAATGAAGACATGGGAGATGTATATTCCTTTCACTCTTCAGTATCAAATATATAATCTTCACTCGCTTGAACTACTTTTTAAAATATATTAATTTATGTAACTTAGCTAATTTCTCCAGCTATGCTATATATATATATATATATATATATATATATATATATAACACTAACTCTAACGTTATATCAATGATTGTAATGTAATTGGTTTCAAATTAAGAGTTTATTAAAAAAACTAAAATTAAAGAACACAAAATATTAAAACTATAGTTATTCGTTATCCTTCCTTTTTTATCGCTCTACGCAATGTCTGTGTTTAAAGTTTCCATTCGGTTTCAGTTAAAAGTTATCTTCAAAAAATAAACACGTATTCTTTATATTATTAAATCAATCAAAATGAATAACAATAAATAATAAAATACCGAATCATCCGTACTTGAGTCGTGCACATCGTTGCACGTGATTTCAATGAGTCTGATTACAGTATGATATAGATTATATAAGCAATCCATTATGTCTGAATTTCAGCAAAAATCATTATGAAAGACGATGTTTTTGCACTATCCTACTCAAGATATTTGCATGGATTAAAAATTATCAAATACTATTATCAAATATTTTTCCTCAAAAGACCCGACAATCCTTTAGTCTGTACTTTTTTGAGAGACAAACAAACAGACATGCTTTCTCATATAATATTAGTTACGATACAATAATAAATATAATATAATAATAAACATATGCATAAGTATTGTACTGTTTCTAAGTAATTTATAGGTGAATAAAATATATTTGTTCGGAACCTTCCAGTGCGAATCCAATCGACAACTTTTTCGTTTCTTGTAACTTATTATTGTAAATGACTCAACCACAGCGCTGACTATCTAGACCTTTACTATAAAAAATATACATGAATCGATCGAGTTCTTGCTAAATAACAAACAAACCAACGATTATTTTTATTACAATTATATTACATTCTTTCTATAACTATTTTAACTGTTAATAAAATTTAAATCATTCAAACAAAAAAGGAAAAACAAGCGCAAAAAGTATTTTCAATTTAATGTATCTGAATGTTAAAAGTAATATAAGAATTGTATATTTTATGCATGTCTTAAAATATTAATTTATAAAATATGCTAGACTGCAAACTACAAGTGAACGCACCGAAGGGTCTTAATTTCTTGTCAGTATTTGAAGATATCATAATGTTATCTGCTGAACTGTTGCGATTCAAATTTTCTATAATAACTAGTATTATATATTGAACTATATTTAAAAAAATAAACATTGTTAACTTTAATTTATCTGCAAGGCTATAAATTTCAAAGATTGACTCATACTTCGAGCGAGTATTTATAAAATAGAATGTAACCTTCAATGTATAAATAAATTAAAGTTAAAAACGTATAATGAAAGTTAAACTACAAATATGAACTAACTATTCGCTTAATTTAACAAGTATTCTAATTAGGATGAGAGCTACCAATACATATCCCTTTTTGTATCTGATTCCAGAATTTATAATGTTCCCAAAGGCTTCAAGATGGAAATTATAGCCAAGATTATTGTTCTCCTTTGTAGGAAACAATGAATCTATAATAAAATTAATATCTTACCGTTCTCTTCATAGCATCATAAAGAGCACGGGAAGGTTTTCCTTATAATAATAAACAACAAGTATAAGATAGAAATATTACTTCATTTATTGTATTGTTCAGCTATTAACAGTAGATTAACTGCTGAAGGACATTATTGGTTGGGAAATTTAGCTTGGAACCTAGACTTAGCAATATTTGATACATTATATATCTTATTACCACCAACGACGATTTATTTGATTTCTACATTAAAAAAGAAACTACAATATCCGCGTAAGCTATATTTTGTAAAAGGCACTTTTATTGATTGCAATAATATAATAAATAGAAGTACAGGGCAAAGGAAAGAATATCATACTATAATTTTGAGACTTTAAGGACGTAGGCTGATGTTATTAAGATCAGACTAAAGTTTTATAGAAAAACGTGATCCAATCAAAAAAAAATATGTTCATCTAAAATACATTATGACAGATAATTTTATGTAGGTTAAAATTACTTTATAAGAAAAGGTTGTTTTCACATCAATGTGCTCCTATCATGGCGGACTCAGTTCACGCCGCGAGCTCGCCATGTTTCAAGCTCATGCGCTGTGCGCATGTTCCGATAAATAGAGCCGGCTATACACACACATATATATATAAAAATTAAATATTAGGAGTTATTTTATTTATATCCGGCTCTATATATAGGTATATATTTATATATATATATATATATATATATATATAGCCGGATATTAAACATAAAAACTCCAAATATTTAATTCTCACTACAAATAATGGAAATGATAGATGTAGAATACTTTCTTTACACTCATTTTTTTTTCATAAAACAATACAAATAATAATAATACAACCGACAGATTTTATGATTTTTATTTTATCTTAAAATATCAAAATATTATCTCCACATACAATCATTTTCCATTAGTAATTATCGCATAGATATAAATATATTAAAATCATACGTGGCTCTACTATTATTAAAGTTTGAATAATACCCTGATAAATATTATAAAAAACTGTTATATGTGTTTTTATAGTTATATTTAAATTTTTAATATTGTTTACTTTATTCAAAGATATTTAACACCGGACTGAAACTCAGATGCTATAAATTGAACAATTTCTATCAGTTCGTCTTTCTGTACGAACTTAACTCCTACACGGTTGAAACGAGTTTGCTTTTATAAGATTATATTTAACTTGTAAATTTTATAATTTTATTTCCTTTATAAATATTATTCTATTTTCCATGTATTATTTTATATAATTAGATATATTGTGATGCAATGTTTATTTAGCTTAGGTTTATTATTATATAAAATATATTTTATTGCTTTAAAAGTAATTGTATTGGTAATAGAAATATGAAGTTGAATATATAATAATACAAATAAATAATTTATATGTCACGTACCTACTCCTATCATTAACGAGTTATTCTGGCCTTGGTACATGAAAGAGAAATCTATTTACGTGACTGCAATTTAAATTACAACTAGCAATGATAATAACTGACGTGCTTTATTGGAAAGACAATTAATAATTGTTTCATAAATAGTCTTCTAGTACTTACTAATTTGTTACAGTAACCTAATACGAATATTTCTATGAAGTTATTGTAAAAATCAGTATTTGCTTACAACAGTTCCACACAAAAGGTACTAGAAATAGAATTTACTTTTGATGAAACTAACTAATACTATATTATATTATCTGAAGCAGGACAAAAGAATGAAATAATGGAATGCATCACGCAATAATGCTTTCAGCGGATGGCGAGAGAAAAAAAAACTATAAATAGCAATGTAAGCACACAGCTTGAGAGATCAAATGTATTTAACCAGTTTAAAAGAATTTAAAATATATAAAAATGAAACTCATATCAGAATAATTAATTGGAATTGACTTCAAGTAATTTATTTACGTCAGCAGATAGTACATTCTCATTCATGTTCCATATTTTACTGTTATGAGTGATTTTAATGAATTCACAAAGGTATGTAAAGGTATATCAAGGTATGTAAAGGTATATCAAGGTATGTCACGGCATAGAAATGTAGTCATTCTTTTTCATCGCCTCACAACATGCACTATTCTTTTTGCGCCCATTACCCTGTGACACCTTTTATTCGGTAGGTTGAATTCATATCTGTGACATATTTTCTATACTCCATTTTGAGAGCGAGTGTATGAATGATACGTTAGGACATTTATTTATCACTCTACAAGCTAAAGCTCATTTTTTTTGCACGTATTCACTGAATAATTGCTAAAATGGGTATTTATTTAATTTTTGGACGGGGTGGCAAATGTGAAGCCATTAGATGTTTTTGCAAATATAGATGCAATTTTTTTGCCATCCTTGACAAATGTAAATTGCTGACGCAAGCTAGGAAAAGGAAGGTAGGGTGTCTTGTTCTAACCTTACCAAACATAGTTATTGCTAATTTTCTTTAAGAAGGTAGTAACACCACTACCAAGCTCAAGCAAGCACATACGAGCTGCAGTCAAATGCACACTACAGCTCTACTACTTACTATATAATTAATACCTTATAAGTAGAGTAATACCTACTTATAAGCTTTTTTAATTTAAAATAATAATTTTAAAATCTTGAGGAATGTTTGTTACATCCCATCATTTCATTTATAACATTTATTTGTATTTCAAAAATAAGTTTTTTCAATAGCTGTAAAATCGTCAAAATTGTCATATACCATCTCCTTGCAATAAATTGTTCTTAATCAACTTTTACTTTCCATACATGACATGTTATATATAACTGTAATAGTTCGTTATCAACAACAATTTAGTGAAACCGGATACCGTAAAATGTAATTAAATTAACCGCTTCAATGACATAGGACAGCATCAAAGGCATTAATCATATCCAATAAGCTCATTGGTAAGTTAATTAATCATTACTCTGCTGTTATTGGTTAAAAAGCAAAGGTAAACCGCAAACAGCTGTAATCATACTAATTGAACGTCAACACATGATAAATAAAATAAATATATTGTCACAAACAGCTTATAATATAATGGCATATAAATATCAAATAAACTACTTTTTTTTGGTTATTTAATTTAACTTTGATTTACAATAATTCGTCCGTCCGTTTTAATGTTTAAAGGCGAATGCTTCTTTATATACAATTCAACAACTTTCTCATCTCTACCCACAAATTCCATATTTCGTTTTCCATCTCTGAACATCTGTAACAAAAAACAATTATTAGTTGTAGAAACGCTTTCATATTGTCCTAGATCCATCACTGTGTCACTCTCTGTCATTGTACAATATAGTACTTCGCTATCCACATGAATTAAAAAAGTTATGTCTTTTCTATTTCAAAAGCTTATGCATATATTTTTGGAGGTTAGGTTGCCAGACGAGCAGACCGTCCCATTTATGTTGATTGATGCCGTCGCAGGAATCAAGGTCAATCGTCCAATGCAAGTAATAAGGACACTGCTGAGAGTTGGTTTTAGAATCTAACTATAAAACATTTTTTATCTTTAGAGGAATTCAAGAAACAAGTGGTAATATACTCGATCACCTCCCAAAAAAGTTATTATTTATTTGAAAGAGTACAACAGATATGAGCTCCGGCTGAGATTAAGTACTAAAAAAACTTAAAACGTTAAATAAAAGACAGTGTAAGTTAATAAAACGATAAATATCTAATCAAAAAAACTGCCAGGAGTTGTGATAGCATGTCAAATGACTGTATCGACCCATCAGAAACCTTGACGTGCGATTTGACATGAAATTATTATTTTTTTATAATCATTCTATTAAAGTAAAAGGATTAAGTAGCCTTACCGTAAACCCATCACCTCCATCGGCGAGGTAGGCTGGTGCAATCACATGGTAATATACTTCTGGATCCAAAGGTATATTAGATTTATTATACCCAACGGAAACTGATGTCACTCGCTGACCTTCAGGGAGCACCATGCTGTAAACCACCTGAAGACCTGGAAATAGGTTGCTCTTGGATTATTTTATAGATAAACATCAGGAATAGTCAATTCTTTGGAATTGTTTTTTTTATTTGATTACACACAAATTCTACATGTTCAGTTATTACAAATGTTGACGGGGAAATATTTTATGAACGTACAGTATTTTTTAAACATATCATACCGATTGGAATAAAACAGACAAAAAGTGTTTAGAGTTCGTATATTATTACAAATAACTGTTTAATTTTAGATAGAAACTAGATAATTAAAAACAAGCTATATATTTTTTGTACTAACCTGATACTTGTAGCATATAGGGTCCCTTAAACGGTCTATATTCCCAGGCATTTGAAACACTTCTTTCCAAAGCTTCTTTTATATCCTTGCCTTGTAGCTCGAATGTCTCGATACGATCATTGAATGGTAACAATTCAAATAATACTCCTTTTGTTATATCTGAAGTTTTTAAATTACTTTAATTAATAAGTATACCAAATATTTGGCATTTTTTTTTTTATAAATTTTCTACTTACTTCCACTTGGTATAGGAGATTTCATATTCCCTCGTTGTATAAACCCAATGTGATGAAATTCAGGTTTCAAAGATTGTGCCTGCCGAAAAAAACTTAATTAGTAAATAATAATAATAAATGCTTTATTGTACACCCAGAAAATACATTGAGACAAAAAAAATATAAAAAAGTACAAATTTGGCGGATTCATCGCTTAAGGGCGATCTCTTACAAGTAACCATTAAAGTAAAGAAAGGTATTAAACAGACGTGACGTAGGCGTATCATATATAAAGACGAAGAAAGGAAAAAAAATTGTAACATTGTCTTTATTGTATATTGAATCTAACGAAATAAAAAGCTATAAGATAAAAAAAAATTGTTAAAGAACTAAAAAAGAGTTATGAAACCTAATTAGAAAGAAATACTTACATATTCAACCATGGCGTCAACCAGTAAATCACCTAAAGCGCATTCCCCAAATGCACAATCTTCAAAGTTCAAAGTGGTGGTCGTTTGCCCAATCACCCCAGCCTCTGCCTCGTGAACCAGCGCTGCATATGGGGCTAGCTTGGCTTTTATCTCCATATCTAGATTCGAAAGAAGGATTCAACATAAAGTTCGTCAAGTGGTTAGTGGCCCTTACTGCTTATCCGTTCGTTTGGGTGAGATTTCCTCACGAAAACATTTCTCTTTGTCAATTCTCTTCAATCTACATATTGTTTATTCGAATCGGAATGCACTTTGTGTCCGTTATTTATATGTTTGTTTAAAACCCGCAAAAGGGATTCATTCTTTACCGCAAGAGTTGTTTTAAAAAATAATAATATACAAGTTTTTCCGACGCGTATCTGAATCTTGTTATAGAATGGAGCCGTCCTATTTGATCAATAGTTATGACCTTTATAAATCTAGTATGCAATTTTAAATCTTTATAACTGCTACAATAGTTTTTAATTCGTCTGTCAGTTTCAGAGATTAACGCCTTAAAACAAATAAACAAACTCTTCAGCTTTATACGTACAGGTATAGAGACCCAAACTATGAATGAAAATATATTTTGTTATAAAACAAATAGTAGCTTGTTGCTGTTTTTTTTTTATAAAAAAAATGTGTACTATAATGGTGTAGTTCTCAGCGCTGTTATTCTATTTAAATTCTGTTATAAACCCAATGTCAATAATTCAATAATAGTAAAGAATTTGATCAATAGTTATGACCTTTATAAA
Source organism: Dircenna loreta (assembly GCA_963555665.1). Classification (NCBI taxonomy): domain Eukaryota; kingdom Metazoa; phylum Arthropoda; class Insecta; order Lepidoptera; family Nymphalidae; genus Dircenna; species Dircenna loreta. Next base: position 3,409,050 of record OY743102.1, read on the forward strand.
TCTAGTATGCATTTTTAAATCTTTATAACTGCTGCAATAGTTTTTAATTCGTCTGACAGTTTCAGAGATTAACGCCTTAAAACAAATAAACAAACTCTTCAGCTTTATAGACCCAAGCTATGAATGAAAATATATTTTGTTATAAAACAAATAGTAGCTTGTTGGTGTTTTTTTTATAAAAAAAATGTGTACTATAATGGTGTAGCCCTTAGTGCTGTTATTCTATTTAAATTCTGTTATAAACCCAATGTCAATAATTCAATTATAGTAAAGATCATAAAACGAGTACGAGTACCAGTCAATTGCAAGCAATGGCGGATATGACACTGTTCGAACAGTTGTAAATATGAATGGTGTTTGATTTATTTATTATATGGTTAAAGTATAATACGAATATATTGCCGGATATAAAATATTTGTTTAAGAAATGATACTATAATTGTTAGAAGTTTAAAGTACAATAATACAAATCTTGTATTGATTATTTGTTTATATTGGAGTTATAATTATACTTAGTTCAGATAAAGTATCCATTAAGCTGATTAATGTTATTATTTCAAATAGAATTTCAAGTTTACATAAATACTGATATGGTAATGTATGCCAGAAAGCCGGAGATACCGTGTACATACATACAGCGTGTATTTTTTCATCTACGATATTTATATTTTCCTTAGTTCTTAAATGTTGGCTCATTGATTCAGACTTCAATGGTTAATGACCTGTAAAGTCTTGGGTTCATTTCAAACCCCCTTTTTGGAAATACCAATGCTTATATATATATTTTCAACATTCTGTGAACCACAATATATATTTTTTCCGTTTCTGATATTTGTGTCTGCTATTTGAATTGTTATCAAACTCCAGTATATATTATTATTTAAAGAAAAAGTTATGTTAAAAACTATACTTCATAATCTAACGGTAATTTTTCACATTCTCTCCGTTACGTATACATTTTGAACCGTCCTTGTACCGCCGTAATCGCGATAACTGAATGTATGTATTTAATAGATTCTCTCATTTAATGATATTATTCACAGGCTAGTATAAAAAAAAAATAATAGCAAATAAATACCTTCAGGTAGAGATCTATCAAGAAACACTGGACCACCCTCCCATTTCACGTAGTCTCCTCGATAATTGAAGTACACCGTCAGGTTTCCCATATATTTGGTAAACGCTGACGCTTGGACTATCAAAACCTGGAATGTATGAAAGACAATACGATTCAGAATGTATGGAGTATTTAATCATTTAAAAGCATAAAATGCAAATATTGTGAAATGCCAATGGACATTAATTATACACAATAATAATGAGAAAAACGTGCTGGTTAGTAAATCATATTTAATTATTACTGTAGGTATTTTGAGATTCACTAAAACATTTCTTCTTTATTTAAATAATACGTCTTTATCTAGCTGTTGTTAGCGACTCCATTCGCGTGACTTGCATTTTGAAATACACGTTCGGAATATCTGCTATGAATACTGATGATTTTTTTTGTAAAAGTCGTAGTATTGTCGTGTTTCATGGTTTTTTTTATTCTCTTAAACCGCCAGCTGTAATGCCGTTTCAAGTGAAAAAGTTAAAAACCTTCTTCAAAATGTGTGTGAGTTGTATTGAAGGCAAAAAAGCTATATATCAGAGTGATAGCGCATCGCGATCAAACAAAATAAAATAAAAATATATATTTTTTAAGTATTATACATACTTTATGGTTTTCATTTGCAGTAGATTGAATAAACACGGGGTACGGACCGGCGACATCCTCTCCGCTGGGCGAGGGGCCGTTCCACAGCAAGGAGTGAGAATGACCACCCACTATTATGTCTACATATTTGCCGTAATCACGAGCTAGTTCTCTATAAAATCATATATATACAATATCAAATTTTCCTCAATATAATGTCGTGATAATTACGTAATAAAAGACATATCAAAACATTTACATATAAATGCAACGTTGTGTGAAAAATATTTACCATAAACAGCCATTGACTACTTTTCGAGTCTTAACAATACAAACACACTAAAGCTTAATTCATATTTACTTATTTTGAACATATATTTATTTATCTGCAAGTTACTAATGTTTCACGAAGTCCTATGACTAAGATAAATCCTGTCATAAATAAACAGATGCCTACAATGAATGATTAAACAAAATGATCAAAAACAGACTACAAATTGTTAATCTTGATACTTACTTATCAACTTCAAGGCCACAGTGTGATAAGACAATGATGATATCGACCCCTTTCTCATTCAGTATCTTCGCCTCTCGTCTCATCGCCTCTCTTGGATCAGTGAAATCCACATTACCAGGTGATGATAATATCTGTAAATATAAAACAAGTAGAGTCACTCTGAACCACTATTAGATTAGTATAAAATCGTAACCAAGCCAGATTATAAGTATTAATAAAAAACTTCTTTTAAAATTTATCTATATTCGATAACCCTCGAATCGATTGTCCGCAAATGAGACATTTATCCAAAAAATAATTGACTTTTTTAATTGATCTCAGCAGAGGTCGCTGCTTTCTGGCTCAAAATCCGTTTCCAGTGAGATTCAGCTTAAAACGTGTTCAAAGTATTCAAAATTCGTTTTTTTTTTGGATTTAAATACTAAAAATCAGTAGAAGTGCGAAAGCGAAAAAGTAATCTTCAGACCACAATTTCTTGGACTCTAATCGGATGCGCCCTCACAGTATTTCTTACGTAGGTGTAGATAGCAGATACGGTTGCCACTTGACTTTTGACGAGCCAATATTCTTATCAAATGAAATGCATGAAGTATCTAGAATTAATACTCAACAATACCAATTAATATTCCTATAAACGTAAACAGACTTCGGTATTTTATACTCATAATTCAATAATACACGTAAGAAATTAAATAAATATTATTATTTGTAAAAAATTGAAATAAAGGTAGGCATTAAAGTATAAAAAGCATAAAATGTTTAAAAAAAACAACTACTTTTTACTACAGAATTTGTCGGATAATAATGTCAATACAGCAAGATAAACTCACATATATATATATATATATATATATATATATATGATGGTTATCAGGGTACACGATAAGTTTATAAGTAGAAATCACTTTTAATAAAACATTTATAATTTCATATTATAATGTTAGCACTGTAAGTATATATAAAAGCATTTATCTTTTGGTATTCTACACTCAGCCTTGCAATTATACAGTCCCAAATATAACTTCACGTAACGTATCTAGTACTGGAATTATGAAATTATGAACAACGTAAAATGCCATAATTATCTAAACAGCAGGTTGACTAAAGTATCTTAACGATGTTTAAACAAAATAGTTTACTATTATATGCAAATATAATTCTTTTAAAAGTTTCTATAGTTAATAAAGGACTCGAGGGTAGTTATAAAAAATATTACTATTAATTGTTCTAAATAAAATGTTCTCTCTATATTAAGTATTTAATAATATAATAATCTATTGAATAGATTATTATATTTTTAATTTTGAAATGTAATGACAATAAAAAATAACGAAATTATGAAACACATTCCATAATATGCTCTGTTTTAATTCTTTTAACTATCCAATCCACATTTCAAATCATTTCAAATCATTTTCGAAGTTTTGAAATAATGGTCATCTAATTCTGAATTAGTTATTTTAAGACGCTTTTGTATGCTACGGTGTTGCGGTTTAAGTAATTTGGGTATGTTCTTGAGTTTGGGCTGACAGTACATAGTCTTATATAAAAAAAAAATGCAATGACGAGTGATAAAAAAAAATATTCTAAAACGATATTTAAGTCGTAATGTTATTCTTGCTAGATAAGCCCTCAATACACGTGTCTACTTGCACATTGTATTGGAACTTATCTCCAGAGATCAACGCTATCGGAAGACTGCAAACATCAGAGACTAATTTTGTCAATATCGAAATGAAAGCGGACTAACACTCATACGATAAACATTTACCAATGAAGATAATTTTGACGACTCTCTATATAAGGCCCAAAATTAAACTTTTAGACAATCTAACATTGGTAAAATTATTAATAATATATTATTATATTAAATACATATTATATAATATGATAAAAAATATATTATTATGCTTCTATAATTTGTATAAAATAATTTCAATGCATAATTTATTTAAATACGCTCAATTTTGACACTAACCTTCGTATCAGTAGTTATAAGACCTATAAGGCCAATTCTTCTTTTATTTCTTTTAATGATGATATGTTTTTTGTAGAGACCTTGTAAAATTGGTTCCTTGCTAGTATCCATATTGGCAGCTATTATTGGTGCTTTGAGAGCTCGAAGATACGGAGCCAAACCTTGGGGACCATCATCAAACTCGTGGTTACCTATAGCCTTGAAAATAACATGCTTTATTCAGCTAAATTGGATTAATTAGTTGATACAATAGTATAATCTATATGTAACATACATAAGGATTATTTTTGGACAATAACAAAAATACTAATAAATGATTTTTTTGACTGCTCTGCATCATAACATAAATTGCTAATTGAAAGTGCAAAATAGACGAAAGAGTCTAGATTCGTTACTCGTATGCTTCCGTCAGTAAATTACGTAATGACGGATAGTTACCCGTAGTTGGGAGCATTGAAAAGGTAAGTTATAAACAGATTTATCATTTTATTTATATAAAAAAAGAAATATAATCTATTCTATACATATATAATTATATATATTTATACATATACATATATATAATTATATATGTATAGAATTATATATATGTATATGTATAAATATTTATATTGTAAGCAAGAGTGTAGAACGTAACGTAACGTAAATAAAACCAACTCAATATTATGTTCTAGAGATTAAATAAAATATTATATTATTCACATAAAACAGATTATTCGACCTCTCTATGCCAATATAATCTTACTTACATGAGCGTCATGAGGCAAGAGATTCATGAATTCCTGTGTTACATTCCACTTAAGCAGAGTATACCAATACGTTCCTTGGAAGCTGTCTCCAGCGTTAAGAAGGATGGAATTTGGTTTCTCCTTTCGCAAATCTTCTATTTTCTTGAACAACCGTGGAAAGCCACCAATGCAGGAATTGTTGTTAAACCGACAGGTCGGCGTTTCAACGGATGTCTCTTCAAACCTGAATTAGGATTACTAGTTGAAAGTAATTAGGAACAGTTTGAAAAAAAATAGTACTAGACTGTTTTAAAACATTACAAAAATATATATTTTTTATTGATATTAAATTAGCATTTGCCGTCGAATTCGTCTGCTCTTCTCTCCCGTATAAAGTTAAAAGCCATCTACAATAATGATATTTGAAGCTCTGTTGTATATAATAAACACGTATCAAATAGTCAGTTAAAATAATATTTATTATACAGATTCTGCCTCGACACTAAATTATGATGACGGTGATGATGAAACTGTATAATTCATTCGCTATTTTTATCAGATTTTGTTTTTTTACCAAATATCTCAAGTATATTTGGATAAAACAGGGCTTAAATCCGTAAAAGCCATACTCTCTAAAATCATAACTGTTAAAGAGCTCGTGTATCTTAGTGTAGTGTTTGTTAAATTAAAGATTCAGCGGTCAATGAACTCATCGGGTGGGTGTGACAAATATTATCATCTGTGAGATCTGTGAGATCTTTTGAACTAGTGCAGTGACCTTTTCAGTAGAAGGCATGACTTTTAAACCAAACATTTCCAGACTATCAAACCAAACTTTCTTAAAAATAAAAAAAATGAAATATTATTTTCTAGAGTAAGCTCAAATAGCAATTCTATCTTAAAATATATATTTACATTTTTTTTTTAAGTTGAACATTTTACACATAAGGATCTAGCTATACAAAAAAGACTAAACAAAGCAAAATCATCCGGGATAGAAATACAATGTTCATAAGCAACGGGGAAACATAAGTCACTTATTAAATTGCTTTACCAATTTAGACCTAAATATTGACCTGGACGCCAACTATCTAAAGGATTAATGGTAAGAACTCTGCAAAAGTCAATTATCTGGAATAAAATTCGGTTAAGGATAGCATTTTTAACAGTGTTCGTTTATTTAACCCAATAAAGAAAAAAGAAGATACGCTAAACATAAAACATCGCAAACCCTTTGCGAATCCTATAATAATGAATTAATTACGTATCTATGTCAGAAACTTTTATAAGTAAGGCGTAAAACCTCTTTCATTCTGCACGAATGTTTCAAAAATATCAAAAAAGTATATATGTATACCACAAATACGCATCAACTTATCATAACGTATGGGGTTATTTTTTACATAAAAAATCATTACAGGAAAGGAAAACTATAATTTTCGAGGCATTTCAAACACTTAGTAATTGTTTACATTTAAAGAACAAATAATCAAAAAAGAGAGTCACGGGTGACCAATTCTTTACTTTTTTTTTTTTTATTACTTACACGATGTAACTCCAGAGATAAGAGATACTTCGATTGATGACCTTCTTTTAAGAACTATAAATACCTCTACCACAATTGTACCTTGAACGACGCTACATAATCCTGATTTGTAAGAATTACAAAACACCGTAAAAAGTAAAAAATATGCGTAACTTAGCCAATACTATGTTTATAGCTTATAATAGAATAACTATTATATGTATTTTATTCGAGAACCTACACATAAATAAATGAACCTCGATTCCTCAATAAATTACTATACAAAAGAAATGTTGATTTCTTACTGGTTTTCACACTGGATTTCACACCGGTTATTTCCAAAGATATTTAAAATAGTGAAAATACGCCCTTTGTATAAAAGAAGAGAAAAACTGGTCCTTACCTATTTCCATTTTACCATCTTTATCCAAGATTTTAGAAGGAATTACTAATGGCAGACTTGATCATTACCAAGAGAAATATAATATGTTATCGCCAAATTTAGGGTTCGCTTGAGTAAATCTGATGATAATGCGCTCATTAAATTTTTTTAAGCAAAAAAAAAGTTAATCAATATTTACTTGGAAAAACAACTTTTAAAAAATGAGATTTCGAACGTTTTGAATCCATTACAGTTAGTGAACATACTCTTCTGACTTCCTCCCTCTGTAGAGTGGCGTACTACAGAGCAGCATTCTGCGACCAGCAGTATTTCTCGTTTATGTCAATAATATAACTCTACCTACCTACCTGAATATAAAGGAAGAATAATAATAATTGTTGACAATAATTCTTTGATGTATGCCGCAGATATTTTGGACGAAATATATATTGCCGCTCAGTTAAATTTCAAAAGGGTAAATCTAAGGCTAAGTAATTATTATTTTAAACAAAATTATATCAATTAAAACCAAATTATTCCCTTCTTTAATCAAGGCAGAACACAAAACTTTACTTGCTTAATTTAACTGCTTAAAATAACCGGGTGTAAAAAGCTATACACTATAATCTCAACTTAACGCAACATATTGCCTTATCAGGTTGAATAAGAAAACTAGTATTTTTTAAATAACTTCTTTACGGAACAGAACCGCCCTTTGTTAAAAAAAAATATATCTTGTCCTATACCAGTCACTTACGAGTATTGCATATTGTATTTTTTCGCGAGAAGGAGCTATAAAAACTAAGTGTAAGTAGTTCTGTGACATATTTATAGTTACTGTGGTACAATAAGATTATAAATAAATATATGTATAAATATCACGTTTTCTAAGAACAATATAATCGTATTGTATGGATAATATATTGTAAAAAGTTACGTATTTTTTTTATTTTACTGTTTTTTTTTTAAATCATACCACTAGAATACTACAATACATTACAAACAACAAAAATAGCATACATTTTGAGCGAAATAGCACTTTGACGTACCAACCTTTGGACCAGTTATAAACCTTATTTCTAATATACCTTGGTCAATTATAATTAAATTTATTTTTAAAATTAAATACAACGATGTTCTTGTACACAGAGAACACTGAATATATTATTATATAGTGTTATAAACAACAAATTATCTTGCATGTATAGTCATTAACAAGTAATTGTTTATAAATATGAATTATCTATACTCAACTGGCAACCGAAATAAAATGTTTGCAGTCACCAACAATGTCATTTTGCAATGCTTGCAATCTAGTGACATTGCAAAAAATATTAAAATTTGTATTGAAATATGTGTATTGAATTCTTATTTTTTTTTTAAAGTGCATTTTGTTCGAGAGTCTATATTTTTATCTAAGCTTTATATTCAAAAAGAAGTGTTACAATAAAAAGACATTAGACGACAATATATTTGCTCTAAAAATTATTGAAATCTTTGAAAACAGGACGTCTGGAAAATGTTTCATTTTTATTCTATTCATCTACCTATCTATCAATGTAGGTGGTAAGTCTAGATGTAACCATTTGACTGCAGCTTATATAAGAGCTAGCTCTACCGGGGTAGGATCTGGGCCTTTTTTTGGGTATTTCTTTTCGATCTCCTATGAGAGAGTTAACATAGGACATGTGTGCAAAAAAAAATCTACGTTTCAGTGCGTGCGAAAGTTGGAAGAACAGACACTAACCTTCCCCTACCCTTTCCTAGCTCGCTTCATAATCAGCATTTCTCCAGGGTGGTAACATCCGGCACAAGAATTACAGTTACACCCTGTAAGTACAACTATGAAATGCCAAGTATATTTTTATTATTTGCCATAAATCGTTATAGAAATCGGAAGTCTCGTCTAATCGTTTGAAGGACAAACCGTGAGAATTCTTTTGTCTATCTTCTCAGGTATTTTAACAAGCTAATATAATTAACAGAAACGGTAGCAAGCATGACGGCGAAAAAATAATTTTAAAACAATTAAAATCCTTAATAACAATTTTTCATTTTATTTATGATAAATTACGTTTAGTATTGGATACTATTTCTTCTTTTTCGTGGTTTTTATTACTTTGTTGGGTAAATATATGTATGTAGTTGATTCACACATAAGTCGAGGCTCGAAACGTTGAAATTGTATAAGACAAGCGAAGATAAAATCGGATAGATGTAATTTAAATGTAAAGAATAAAAAAATGTACATGGCTATAATAACTTGACCTAAAAGATTATTATGACTATACATAATGTAGCATAAACTAACCTTGCGTGAAAATCATTGTAATGTATCAAATCCACTGGAAACAATCCTTCGAATGGCAAAGCGAAAGTAAAAACAAGACCGAGCATAAAATTTAACACAAAACACGTTACTACTGCGCCCATTTTAACGCAATTTATTATTCAACAAGACACAATGTTCATTCGACGGCGTTTGTAAATTCACTGACAAATAGAATTGATGAGTTAGAGGTCTTATAGGTATTATCTTTTACGATAACAGAATAATCTCTTAAAGAAATCACAATACAAAACGACTGCAGCTATTATTGCAACGACAATTTTTAATCCAGTTTTGGTGAATTAATTTCATATTATATACTTAAAGCTGATAATATAATGTAGTCCATATACTAATTAATAGATATTTCAAAGTTACCTGGTTTGTAAATAGTTTTGGCAAAGGCAATCAAGGTAGCTCAATTCGGGTAATAAATTTTTTCATTTTGCTTTTTTTTATAATTTACAAATTGATTTATGTTTTTTTATGTGTTACTTTTTATATTTTGACTTTCTTTTTAGATAATATGTTATAAAACGAGAAAATTAATACTTATTTAATAGTTATCAAACTAAAAAAAAAAGTTATTTTGAACTTTGGGAAACCTTGATTCAGCTTATCGATTTTATGAATTTATACCCATTATTTGCGGATTTTACAACTTGAAAAAATGATCTTGACAACGATGTCCGAACTACAAATATAAAATTAAACTTATTATTTCCATAATATAGCACTGAAATAAATGAATAAAAAACAACTACGTAATTGCTTTTTAATTTTTATTGTATTTAAAGAAAACAATATTTAATTAAATTAAGTAATTTCAACAGACATCAAATGAATTCAATTAATTTGTAAAAAATATTTTACAAAAAAGAATCGTAGCAAAAATCTCTTCGTGCATTCCATCTAACTCCATTCTCAATTTCATCTGCAATACATTCTTCTATTTTTTTGGATTTTATCTTCTACTTTATCTGCATTTTTTTTATGGTTAACTGAACTAGTTAGCGGTTATTATTGCCTACAGATTAAACTAGGAACTACTATTTCTTCCATACAAATTTCTGGCGACTTATTTTCTTCATGTAGAGTTTTATTTTCTGTTTTCAATCTCTTGCTTCTGCGCCACTTCTTACTTGTGATCTTTTTCTGCAATACTGCATAGTATCAACTACAAATTTATTATTTCTTGGACTGTACCTGTACTGTACCTGTACTCTACCTGTACTGTACCCGTACTGTACCTGTACTGTACCTGTACTGTACCTGTACTGTACCTGTACTGTACCTGTACTGTACCTGTACTGTACCTGTACTGTACCTGTACTGTACTGTACTGTAACCCTTTAAAATTATCCAAATTAGGTATTCTGCTGGAAAACTTCGATTATAAATTATATATTATAAACTAAACAATTTATAGTCTAATCTAAATTTTACCCGTAATTCAAGGACGGAATAAAATTATTATTTTGCGTGACAGCGATAATATAAGTTTACTTAAGTGTAGTAACCAAAACTATTTGAATTACATATTTAATTTCAACTATAGAACAATATACTGTTTGGTGAGAAATAGTTTCCAAGTAGAGTACCTACAGATAAATTAAAAAATACAATTTCAATACAAATTTAACCATTTATTTTATTTCATTTAATTTAATTGTAAATAGTTAAACAAACAATATAATGGTATTATAGACTTTTAGGTACATATATATTTGTTATACATATTTGCAAACAAAGCTTCCACTGATAGTTAGACAATAATTGAATAATTCAAATTATTTAAATGAAAAAATAATAAAAATATTCAATAGAAAATTTTAAAAAAATGTCTATCCGATCCGCAGTTTAAATACTAAATTAACCTCAATACGAATCAAGGTTACCTGAATTGTCAGATATTTTTTAATGAGCACATTTTTATTTATTTTATTTTTATAAATGTAATTCAACGCTAATAAATGAGCTTTAAAAAAAATCATTTTATATGTACCAAACATTTTATGTGTACCAAATATCACATTTAAACTAGATCTGAAAATAAAGACCGAATTTTTTTGTGGATCCATATCTTATCTGATTGCCTAATATTAATCTAATCTTAAGCTATTAGAAAACAAACTCATGCCACAGGTATTTGCACTGACTTAATTTATCTATCTAACTTAATATACATATAAGAATTTAAAACCTGTAACAAATATTTGAATTCTCAAGTAATAATATGTATAGGTAGTATATAGCTAATGATGTTCCTAAACGGGCTAGCCTTCTGTCAATTTGTAGACAATTTTGTCGGTAAAACAGTTTTGTCGGTCATTCCGACCAAGTCTAATGAATATATGACATAAGTCCTGAATTAAGAACTATGGAAGCTAGACTTCACAAGAAGGAGGTCACAAGAAGGTTTGTGGTCAGCCCCGTGTATACAAAGGGCCTCCACTGAAAGCAATAGGCGATATTATGAAAAAAAAAATCACAGCCTAAAAAACCCTATCATACGATTGGTTGGTTGACCCTGAGATCAATCAACCCATATATGCTACTATCGAACGGAACTCACCGTCGCTTGTCTTTGGACGGTGTATTTCGCGTCTATTATGAGGGATTTCCCACAGCACCGCTTAACACTCGTACGTAATTTTGTTTTTTTTTTCCGCGCATCGCTTCTCGTCATTAAAGTGAAAAACAGACTGAGTCATTGTTATAACTGGTTTAGTGAGTATTTAGTTGACTAATAAGTAAATACTTTAAAAATTATTAAGATCGGACTTTTCTTTGACAATACATTTCCGGCACTTATAAAAGATTTCCTGTACTTAGTAAGTAGTAGTAATATTTCAATGGGCTTAGCATGTAGAGGAATCGAAGACGTATTTCTCTGCACACATTGTACAGCGAGAGCTGCGCCCAGTAGGTAGATGAGAAAAAAATTATGGTATGGTATTTATGGACAGAAAGATAACTAAACAAATTATAACTCAAATAAATAACGACCACATAAAGTATTATTCAATTGTGATGGATTCTACCCGACATGTGATCAAAATGATCAACACTCATGACAAGGAATTACATGAACTAATTCCCCCATCCCCCTTCCATCACCGGACGTTCCGACGCACGGCGAGCGTCCATCCTTTTGTAGTAGACGTGCCGCATGTCCGAACGAAGCGCTACGCTTCATCTTTTTTAAATCGGACAGCGAAGGAGTGGAACAGCTTGCCTGCGGCGGTATTTCCATCCAAGTACAATGTGGGTGTCTTCAAGGCAAGAGTGAATAGGCTTTTACTAAGTTAATGCGTTTTACCACCTACGACTACATTTCCATTTCCCATCAGGTGGAATGTAATCAAGCGTCAACTTGTTTAAGTATAAATAAAAAAAAAAAAAAAAAACAACAACACTAACTATCTTATATCATTGGAGGGTCCATAAAATGGTGGACACAAGCACTTTTAAAACAAAATAAATAAATGCGCTTTATTCCATTGCCTCAACCTAGTTTCTTCACAAATTCCTTTAACCTAGTTGGCGAAGAATATGTTAAGGTTGAATAGCGCAAAAAATATAAGTTTTCTTTTTTTTTCTATTTATACGGCCCATAGGTGGGAATTATTAAATTGTTACACAAAACTCATATTTATAATAGAAAGTTTTAACTAGATCAGATCAGAGTAGGCTATAGTGCTGTCAAACTTTTAAAAAATATTGTGATGACGTGATGAAATTTTTTAAAAGATGAGAATGTTTATTTCTGAATTACGATTTTTATTTAATAGAATAGTGAAACTGGATACTCCATACTACAATTTTTGGGATGAATTTTTGGAGAGATTTCATTTAGTTAAAAAAAGTACAGAGCTCTACCACATGTTTACATATTGGTAGCGGCAATAAGTTAATTATTTCATTAAAAGAAAACGGCTCGATTTAAATATTTTTACCGGTATTATATTACAAAAAATATTATGTGTATACAAGTTAGTTTGAATAGTCGCTGCACTAAGGTAAATGACCTTACTAGTTGACCTTGTGACTTGATTGTTGATGACGTATAGGTTTATATGTGATATGTAAGTGTTCTCAATGCTGAGATTTAATTCGTAGCAGGAATGATACGAGTTATTTTTAAAGCCTGTTTGTCAGCATCTTAATGCTACTTACTCGCAGATAAGAAAATTCTGGTTAATAAAATTATCTCGCGTATGTATAACGCAAACAATCGCGGATATCTGTGTGTCCTCCCTCTTTAAGAAGAGGGAGGACACACAGATACGAAGATATTGAGTCTAAGGACTCAAGCACTTGTTATAAATTCCTAAATATATAATTTTTTAGTCATAAATCTGCAACATTGTTCCTGTTAAGAACATATTGATATAGTTACGATTTTATTTTATTATTGATTTTCTTATAATATATAAAACGATTTTTTTTGGATATTTAAAATAAAATAACAAACATCTACATTTAAGTCTGAGATGATGTTAGGTTAATGGGATTAAAAAGTTCTATTCATAAATATACTTGAGGTATCCTAAAATTGTAGTCTGAATACTGTAAAATCATTCTTTCGAAGTAAAATAAAATTAATATTTTTATTATTATACATTTTTATTTACAATAATTATTCTATACATATACAAATTATAAAGGAGGCCAATACAATGTGACGTCATTGTGAGCGGACTCGGGAACCCATTTCAGGTACTCGTTTAACAAATCTGAAACAATTTAACCAATTTAGTGTGACCTTATTTCATTTTTCATGCGGTTCAAAAAGTTAATTCAATTATAAATCATGCGGATACAAAAATTAAAAAAACACACCAAATACGAGTCAATGAGTTATACATTATACAGTAATATTCGTTATATCAAGACATTCGTTAAACTGAGGTTTGTTATTTTAAGGTTATGTTGGTTTAAAATTTGTTATGAAGAGGTAAAAACCTGTCGCGACTGAATCATATACTGTGGGATTAAGGGTCATATATATATATATATATATATATATATATATATACGTTATACCGTTATACGGGAACGTTATATACAGGTTTTGAGTTGACAAAATTCGTTAATTAGAGGAATTTATACTTTTTTGTTAGTTGAGAATTCGTTACAAAGAGGTTGGCGAAAAAATCCGTAATGTAAAGGTATATTTTACATACCTTTACCTTTCGGATTTTTTTACGAACAGTTCAACAATTTTACGAACGAAAATTCTTATGGACAATCCTAAGGGATTACAAAAAATTGGTTATATATGGAATCGTTATATTTAGGTTGCACTTTTTTTTGGTTGTATTTAAGTACTACAGAAATATCACTATAATTTCAAAGCACGATCAGATATATCTAACTATTTCTTAATTGAAGTACAGTGAATTTGTACTTACAATTGGGTTGTTCCTTCCATATGTTCTCCAATTGGTCCTTCGAGCCGATTCGTTCAGCAATCAAAGCTTTTAATATTATCTCCGTTCTTGGTTGTAATTTTGCCCAACTCTTAATCATCGTGGACGGAGGAGACAGCAACGACCCAGCGTATTTTTTAAGCTTTGAAAATACTGTTCCTTCTATAAGAAATCTTGCAAACCATCTGTAAAAGTATTAATTGCAGCTTTGAGCTCAATAATGCATTTCTTATTATATGATATTTATAATTACCTATATTTATCAATTCTTTCAGGGTATTCTATCTCAACCTGCGGTAGCTCCCAACAACTTTTACCAAAAGTTCCCTTAAAGTGACATTTCACTTTTCCAGATTTTTCGTCATACCGAGGCTCGGGATCCGACAGAGGCTCACCTTCAATAAAAAAATATGTATGAACAAAAATTATAACGCGAGAAGGATTTACAATGTTGATTATATATATCTCGGATATATAATTAGACTATGAATGTAACTTTTAACCATATAAATATTGAAAAAATTGGCGAATAATAAAACGCTATTAAAATCCGTCACTCAGGTAAGCTTCATTTACAATTTAGGAGACGCTCAAACATTTAAGAAGCTGTTTACTATTTGAGGGACCTTTCAGTATACGGGCATAAGAATATTAAACACAAAGAAAACAGCTACTTGCTGACATAATATAGAGATTTTTAAGTAAGAACAGTTAATTTTATAAATTAAATACTTTATGTATCTTAGCTACTGGCAATTTTATTATTAAATTTTGTAAAAAATATACAATTAAAAATAAAATAATTCAATTTATAGAGGTATTGGTAGGTTAGGAAATCTGTAACGTATTACTTTTTTTCAATCTATATTAAATTTCAGATATTATTGAATTTGTTTCAGAGTTTATTAAAAAAACAAATATTTCCTTTTCATAATATACGTATACGTACCTAAATTACACAAGAAAGGTACATAGACGGGCAGCCAGTCGGGTTCGATGGCGGTGACATTTCTCATGATCATTTTGTTGGTACCAGTCCCACCAGCTTGGTACAGCTCGTGGTACACCACCCACTCGGGGATCACCTTACGAAGGATTGACTCCGAGTGAAGGAACACTGGCTCCTCAAGGTCGCCGCAGTGATAGGCATATTTGTATTTACGTTTATCTTCTCCTGAAATTAATCAGATTAAGTATGTTAGTTTTGAATGTTACCATACGAAATATTTAAATTATGTATATATACACAAATACTGTATTTTTAAAAATATATTGTAAAATGGCTCCCGATCCGAGATAGTTTTTTATTTGTTCCCATACCAAGAACGAAGTTTGGGAAAATGGTAACACTTCAAGGAGCACAACTGTACAAAAGACCATTTATTTTACATATTATACATTTAAATGTTAAAAAGCAGTTATTTGCGACGTTCAAGTGACAGCTAACTAAATAAATTATAGAAGATAAGTGAATCTTACGATATGTATAAATATGACGAATAAAAATAAAAATTGTATAATGTTAAGTTTTTAAACGTAAGTGACAAATTTTATTTTTGGGAATAAAAAAATATATTGTCTTACTTATTCTTTAATTTTTAAGTTCAGTTTTGGGCAAAATTTTACATGTTACACAAGTCGAAACGAAATATCTATTTATGGGAATATTTTTTTCAGTGATATTGCTTTTAATTCACGTTCCTGTTAGTGAGCTGGCAAAAATAATAGAATTTTAGGTAAATATTCCTATTTAATTATAGTAAGTTAACTAAATTTTACCTAAGTTGACTAAATTTTGTTTATTCGCTTTTCTGACTTAATTGTCAAGTCATTTGAGTCTTATGAAATATAGATGTAATCTTAAAAACCATCTTCACCATCGTGGATATTATTATGGAAATTTACTTTTGCTTCACAGTAATTCAGACTTAGGTTAAGAAAAAAGAATGAATGAACAAATAATAACAGGAAGAAAAACGTCTGTTAGAATGACAATAAACCTAATAAAATGCGTTATATTATAATCAAGACATTTCCTTCAAGTTCAGAAGTACATTAAAATGTGATTTAATAAAAAAAACATTTACCTCTATATACTGGCCGTACTTATAATTATATACAAATTATAATTTATCATTGACAAAAATATTTATTTTTAAAAATTTGGTTAAAAACTTGTATCGTCTGTAAATAACATAATAAGTCGTAAGGCAATAAACAATAAACAATAAATAATAAATAATAATAAATAATGCATTCACGGAAAAACCACATGTCTATTAACCCATTACTTTAATTTTACCAACTTACAAGTATTGCTTGAACAATGCTTTTTTTTATAGACAAGGAATTCAAAATTGTACAAAAAAACAACAGTTTTACGGAATCTTATTTGTGTTTTTCTGTATATACAGTGAAATCTATAAAATATCAAATAATATACAAAAATATTTCAACAAACCTTCCTTAACTTCAGCCAGGCTGATCTTCCTCCCGACCTGGTCTCCCAGACCGCTCAGCAAGAGCTGTCGCAACAAGCGCGCTTGTCTGTCGTCGGGGGGCTTCATCTGCGGATCCATCACCAGATTCACTCCAGACACGCTCAAGTTGATCTCTGACGTCAGCTGTTTCCGTAGCTTACGGATCTCTATTATCGCCTGAAAGAAATATTATTTTGTACTTAAAGAACTATAGGGGACATTTCAATTTATTTTTGAGACTCCTGCATCTTCCCACCAGACTTAGTTTAGTACGTGATGTAAAACAAGTTCCGTTCCACGTGCCCCACCTTTTCCCTCAGTCCGTACTTGGCGCAGAACCCCTGCAGGTCGTCGCTGGCGTGGTCTGCGGCGCCGGCGGCCCGCAGCAGCACCCCGGGGTCGCCCAGCAGCAGCGTGTTGCCCGCCGCCGGCCAGCTGCCCGCCGCACCCGTCAGCACCTACAAGATCACCACACATTTAGCATATTACTTAGGATCCCATTCTTAAATGTCTAAAAACAAATATTCACAGTCACACTACTACAAACTACAATAATTAAATATTAAAATACTTAAAAATTAAAAGTAAAAATCAAAATTAATATGAACCTTGGCTAGGATAGAATACAAAACCACCCACCTCCGGAACAGCGAGAGCAGACACCATGGTGATAGCATACGGCAGTAAACTGAACTGGTGGCTGAGAGCCAACATCTTGCCGTACCGAGGGAGCAGAGGGAACGCCGACACCGCCTTCCCCAGGGCCGTTACTTTTAATACCTGAAGAAAAAAACAGTTTTTGAATTTTAACAAGATGTAGTTAACAAATAGGTATTAGTGGAGTAAGGTTTTGTATTCATTAAACTAATAATTGAAAACATGAAAGACAATAATTTAATAAAAATATATATAATAATAATTTAAATAGAAAATGATTGAGAAAAATTTAAATGAGAAATATGTTTATATTTATATTATTATATGAATGTTTGTAAGGTTAATTGTATGAAAAATAGATTAATTGTTTTAAAAATGAAAAATTAAATCATATGAATACCGAAGTGTTACCTCTTCATCGTTTCTTCTCTTGCTCTTCATTTCAATCTTTTCCAGCAGGCCAAGCACTTCAAGCCGCTTTTCAGCTAAACGCAGCTGCATTCTATCGGGTGCGGTGGGATACGGGAAATTAACTACCTTTAAAAATAAATATCACATTATCCTTTTGCACATTAAATTTAACTACAAAAAAATTTCAATAAGCACACACGTATTTGACACTCCTGGACGCAAGTATACAGACGTACACAAGTACGCAGTCACCCGCACACGCGCACGACTTAGACGCGTACACACACCCAAGTACGCACGCACACACACGCACACACAGACGCACACACAGACGCACCTTGTCGATGCCCATACACTTGAGCGTGAGCAGCAGGTGGTCGACGGGGCGGGTGCAGAGGTCGGGCGGGTGGTGCGGCGCGCAGTCGTGCTGGTGGACGGCGGCGCTGTAGAGGCGGTAGGCGTGGCCGGCGGCGGTGCGGCCCGCGCGCCCCGAGCGCTGCTCCGCGCTGGCCTGCGACGTCCACTCCACGCGCCACGCGCTGGCTCCCGTCACGTGGTCGTACACACTGGAGTTATGTAGGACTTAGACAAAAATATATTCTATTTGTCACTTTGAGCATTGTGTGCGATCATTACCGCATCTTTTTCTTTCCGGTATCGACTACGTATTTGATGCTCGGTATGGTGAGAGACGTTTCCGCCACGTCGGTGCTGACGACGCACAGTCTGGCCCCCGGGGGTGGTGCTTCGAACACGCGCTTCTGCCTGTTTGTACTGAGCATGGAGTATAGAGGGAGCACCCATAGAGGCTGTCTGCAGGATTTAATCACCTGGGTGAGGGAATCTTCTTCTGTGTCTAAAAAAAAGTAGTTTGTGTCGTTTCAATTACAGTTACGTTCAATTACTACATACAGTGCGTTTACGAAACGTCTATATAAACAAATCCATGAAAAATATTATATAATTTGCACAGAGACAAGATTAGGGGCGTGGCTTGTGTGACGTCATTGGGGACTTCACATTATTGCTTCTAATTATACTATATTATTAGTTGGTTTTTGTTACTGTTCGTTTATAAAATTAATTAGTTTGTTACATTTAATAAAATGTAATGTTTTTGGTTTAATAGTGTGTATTTTTATAAAGTTGAAAATATATTTAAACTTCAATAATATTCATAAAAAAAAGTGTTATGTAACATGAGGTTTATTTTAAAATAAATAATCACCAGAATCACTTATATGTCCCTCGCTGTCGTCGTCGTTGACTAAGTCTGCCTGGCCGTCATCTTCAGGCATGTCGTAGTCATCCAGATTAATTTTAGGTAATTGGATGACCTTCTGCTTAGCTTTCCTTCTAGCTTTGCGTATTCGCTTCATTTCTTTTTCTACCTGTTACAATTCACAAAGATCTGTTAGAAGTAGTTAAGACATGACATTTTACGAAAAAAATAAACAGTACTTTTATTAAGACCTTACACTTAAAATGTATGTTAAATTAACTAAAAAAAACATAAAATCGAATTAAAATTTATATGAAATAATCAAAACAAATGTCAAGTACAAAAATTATTATTACCTTTTCCTACTAAATATATTTTAAGATACATGTGACTGTGACTAAATATACTGGATATAACCGTTTAAGTTTTTTTATTTATTTATTTTTTTATTATTATTATTTTCCACGGACACGTCATCCGTGCTCTTTTTTGACGTTTTACAATTATTGTAAAGTTAAATTATAATTTATAAATAGAGATTTTAAAAACATGCATAGCGGAAGATATTATTAGAAGAAATCTTAAAAATAAACTGCGTTAGAGAATCCTTTGCACAGGTTTTTTTTTTTATTTGTCATTAGTATGTATATATATTTATATATATTTAAATATGTGATTTGTTAAATTTTAGTTAAGTTATTATATTTAAACAACATTACATTGATGTAGACTATAGACTATTATTTTTCTACCAACACACTGCTGTAAAGATCCACTGTTGATTTGATGTTTTGAACAGTTTGAGTTTGGTGTATGTACTAAGAACGTCGCGGTCCCTCACCTCATCATCATCAGACTCAATATCATCAGGCTCGGAGTCAAACGCGGGATCGACTTCCTTCACACACTTTTTATTTATTATCTTTGAATAATCCAGGTCTTTACGATAAGGAAACGATGCTTTCAGCTTACGTACGAGATAGTTCACCTGGAAATTATGAGATCATAAAACCATTCAGATTTTGAGGATGTTTTCAAATTAGTTCAATGACCTATGACATGTAATTTATGCCATACTAGATACCTCTTGCTTTCCCGTCACAAATATCAATATTCCCCCTTCTGGGAGACGAGTGTGTATTTTTACTGCTTTCTTGTAGGCCTCCTTCAAGTAGTCGCTGTATGTGTGTCTGTTAAAGTGTACAGTCACTGGAAACTGCCTTGATTCTATCTGTTACATATAATTTTATAATCAGCCAAAGAATAAATACATTACGAATGAATGCCTCCGTCAATCAAACATAATATAATTTAAATAATTATATTTTATATTCTGAATACACTTATATAATAAAATTCGACATCTTCATTTTGGAATTTCCAACCAACCCGTTATATACTATTTGACATATGTAATGTTTTATTTAATTATTCTTTTATTGATGTATGAGATTGAAAACATATTTAATGTTGAATTTATAAATACCTTTATTAACGGAGGTGGAGTTTTAAATAGTCGTGTGTTTTCGGTAAAATCTTCAACCCTGAGTGTAGCCGACATGATGATTAATCTCAATGGCATTCCTCTCTTACGTCTCAGCGGCACTATCCGGGACAACAACCCCAGCAGTATGTCGCTATACATGCTACGTTCGTGAGCTTCGTCGATAATTATCACTGAATACTTGCTTAGAAGAAAATCTGTTTGGATTTCTTTTAAGAGGACACCTAAAAATATTATTATTATATAGTTATTTATTATTAGTATATTTTCAAGAAACTAGTTTGCTGTTAACTCAGGCTATAGCTGGTGGTGGTGGGTTTAAGACATGTGGGTCTGGGTGTTGTTTATATGTATTATTTGTATGTATTTACAAAAGCAATAGGATTTTATATATGTTTATTCGAATTCAAATTCAATAATATGTTATATTAAAGTAGACTAAGAAAAGCTAAGAGGCTCTACGCCTATTTTGGGATCCCGATCGGTGGTCTCCTTCCGGGGAGACTACCACCGAGGGACCTGGACCCTATCTAGGACTCTGCACACTCGGAGTCCAAAGACTGGGTTCGGCTCGGAGGGGGTTTCGGCCTCCTCCGCAAGGTAGCAGGCTAGGGTGGTAGGGTGAGCCCTCCACAATCTATCAAGCTTGCGAAAAAGAGAAGGTGCCCTCTCCGTGGTGTCTTCGTCGGGGCGGTTGAATGCGAAAGCGATCCCGTGGTGGACTATGATGGCAGGCGACAACCGTCTGGTTTCATGTTTGGTGAAAGTCCCACATAACCGCCTCTCATCTGCCCCTTTAGCAATTAGCTTCCAGACGTTAAAAAAAAAAGTCAGTCCATGAGTAAGCTACCACCAGCTCGGAATGCGACTCTGCTGAGAAGAGCTGGCCAGAAACTCAACAACTTAACAAGGTTTGATGTATACATTAGAATATCCTGCAATTGAGTCAACAAGCAAAGCTCCACAACCTAACCTTTTAGTTGATCAAAATACGAACAACTAAAAATTGATTGTGTTAGTTGGCTAGTACCCATAATACAATCTGTGCTTAATCTGAGGCTAGATCGTATTGTGTCACATCTGAACATTTATAACACATTAGTATTGTCTTTATTAGGTATATATGTTTTAAAACTAAGAATGTTAAAATTTTTTCTTACCATCAGTCATAAATTTAATCTTAGTTTCTTTACTAACATTTCCCTCAAAGCGCATCAAATAGGACACCTCCTTGCTAGTCAACCCCAGTTCATGAGCAACTCGGGCTGACATTGCAACTGTGGCCACTCTCCGAGGTTCAGTCACTGCAATCATTTTCTCTTCAGCATACCCTGCTTCATATAGGAATTGAGGTATTTGAGTGGTTTTACCACTTCCTGAAATGGAGATAAGATAATAATCATTATAATTATTTTTAAATCTTACAAACTATATAAAATCAATAAAATCTTGTAGATTACATTTCAATAGTTAAATTGTATTTGTTTTAAATGAAGGGACCTTTGGCCGGCGAGGGCATAAAAGGTCTTCGTTATAATTTACATACCAGTTTCACCAGCAACAATGACAAATTCATTTTCATTAATCAGCTCCATCACCCGCTGTTCCTCCCCTAAGATTGGCAGCTTCAACCTTGCCACCTGTACTTTAGGGTCTCTTTTTACTTGAACATTTATTGTTGGATGCTCTAATACTGGTTTTGTTGTTTCTTCTATTATTTCATGCATTCCTTTTTTATTTGCTTTAATTGTTTCTTCCTTCATTTGCTTTTTATTATCTGTTACTTTACTAGCAATTGGTGAAATTGATGGTTCTTCTTCCATTACTACTTTTACTGTATTTTGAACTTCATTACTTTCAATTAGAGTTTCATTTTCATGCTCGTAACATTCACTAGTACCAGGTCTATCATCTTCTTCTGAACTTTCTTCTTCAGAGGATGTTTCTAGTCCAATGACATTGGGATCATATTTTTTCTTCTTGCTAACATCCATTCTATCCATTCTTAATAACCGAAGTCTCTTTTTGGCTCCTGAAATATTTTTATTGCCATTAATAACATTCACCATGATAATTTAAAACTACAAAAGTAGGTCTTGAATCAAATATTACCAGCAATGCTACTAAACTTCTTCTGCTCTGTATCCTTAGGAGCATTGTAAGCACTGTCCAACTTATATTCTGTCAACTTTCTCAACCCAAGTGTCTGGATGGCAGATATTGCAGTTAGTTGTCTCACCTCTTCGGGTGTAGCTTGAACTTGAGACAGAGATTCCAAAAGTGCTGCTCTCTGGTAATAATAGTAATAATGATACAATAATAATAATTTGAAAGATAATTTACATATCATTAAATTTTTTTAACAGTTTACTTTAATTTAAAAAAAATATATGTAAAAAACAATGAAATGAGAAAAAATTTACATTTTCCTTCTTTTTCTTTTTATCAACAATTTTTTCCAATCTTTTTCTTTGTGCTTTTGAAAGAAATCTTATCTTTTCCTTCTTTTCAGTAACAATTTTTGTTTCTCTCTTCTTTGAAGGCAGGACTACCGTATTTGTGGTGTCTGCAGACCCATATTCATTAGAGGCAAACTCTAGTTTAATCTAGAATAAAAATAGAAATACATCTTCAAGAGTATAAGTACCTGTAAGTCTAGTTTTAAAATTAAGTATTTTAGAAATGTTTTTACTATTCACCACCAGTTCATCTTTATATGTCAATAATTAGCAATCTTATATAATTATCGTAGTATTAACAAGAAATAATGGATGCTAGGTATATAATCCACTACCTCATTAGTTTTAGAGTCATCGATCTTCGTTTTGACCACTTGTCGGGCCTTTGCATTATATCGCCCTTTTCCCATCTTCGACCCTTTTTTTAACGAAGCTATATGTTTCTTAATAATTCAGAGTATTTTAATAAATCTTATACGCTTAACAATATAATTAATTCTGTGAAATTAAAAAGTAGAATAAACAAGATTTCACATCGTTCTCACAACTTTTCAACGTGCTTTTGACTTTTGTTATGACATTTGACAGTTAAAGGCTGACATTTTATGTTGTCCCTAATGATACCTACTGTGTTACCGTATTGTCAATATATATATATTAATATCTTAAAAATATATATGTACACATATTAACTTACTGTATAAAGTGTTATATTATAGATAGCATTTTATTAAGTAATTGATAATATCATGGACGGCCAGAATATAAGCTTTTCGTATTTTGTTTTTCGAATATACAGTTGTAATATTGTTTAGATAATACCAAAATACATTTTTTTCTTTACATATATTGGCTAAAATCGATATAAAAGTGATATTGATTAAAAGATAAGATTTTAACCATTTATAGGTTGTAATAATTTTATTTTAATCCTTAAAAACAATGTCCCTCATTAAGGAACTTTACTTCTTTGTGTACAAATGCACACGTATTTATGGTAAATAACTTGTTAAATTATTTTTGTACATGTGAGATCTAAATTCACTACAATTTATCTTCAAAATACAGATTGAAAAGAGACCGAAAAAACATAGCTTGAAACTTTTGGGGAACCGTCGTGCCTAACATCTGAACGACTTCAGAACTGACCAAACTGGAATAATATACGACCGACGAACTGAACTTTTCTTTTTCTTTATATTATTATGGCAATTTTGACACAAAGTGACATTTTGTGTTTTGACATTTTGTGATAAACTTAACCCAAATCTACGATTAAATTGGCTTACCAAATATTGACAAAATGTTACATGAAATATCGCGAAAATCTATTAATATAAATAATATCGATAAAATAAACATGTCATGGCATAATTCCATAATAGCTATCCGTATAAATAAGAATTTACATATGGTGGAATTATCGTATAATTTACATTCTTTGGAGAAGAAAATAGATTTTAAGGATTCTATTGTAATGTGTAGCACTAATAGTCCAATACCAGGCAATTATTTAAAGAAATATGTGTCGAAGGGCATTAAAAATTCCGAATTATTGGAAATTATGACTGATCCTGCATTTTGGCCTCATAGTAAGTTAATTACAAAAGAAATGACAGATATTATCCAAATTGATTGGTTACCACATAACTTATTAAGCCATAATGAGAGACTCCTATCTGTTGTAAACAGTATTGGTAATGTGGAATTGTATGTACAAAAAAGGCTTCAATGGGAGTGCATAGCAGATTTATCTAAATTAATGAGTAGTCATCTAATTGAGGATGTTAAAGAGCTTCCACAGAATTTTGATGAAATGAAGGAATTTGTTTACAACATTGAAACTTCTGCTATTTGTTGGTCACCACAAATAAATTCCAATAACTCTTGTTACTTTATTTCATCCCAAAAAAATGGCCAGTTAATTTGTTGGTTACTTAAATATGATGAAGAATTTACAATAGAATACTGTGGTAGCTTACAACATGAACCAAATATTAGTGTAGCATCAATAACTTGGGTGCCTTTACTTAATGACAACTTTTTACTGATCTCTTGCAATGATCTTGGTCAGATAATTGCTGATGAATGTGTGATAGAAGAAAATAATATAAAGAGTATTCAACAGTGTACTATGTGGGCACATATGGATAAGATGGTGCCCACAAGCTTTCACTATTATTTATATAATAATAAAATAATAATAATTTGTAATAAACATAGACATTTACTTATACAAATGTATGATAAAAATATTAAGCTCTTATCACAATATATAGAAAATGTAAATGATTATAAAATAATTTGTATCACTCAAAATAATAATTTATTTTACTTGTGTTCCGAGAATATAAAAATTTACACGATAAATATTTCTATAACGGATAATCATTTAGGTGTTGCTTTGGAAAGTCTTGAAATAAAAGATCTATACCCAGAACATGAACTTTGCAGTCTAGCAATATCTGAAAATCAGGCCTTATTTGCATTTGCATTAATAGACAGAAAAGTACAGCACAGAAAACTACAATTAAAAATTGATATTGTCTTGATGTCAACTGAAAATGAATTTGATTCTCACGTCACAAAAATAATGAATAACCCAACAAGAAAACTTACAAACATATGGGACCATCTTGAAGTTTTGAGGCTCAAAATAATAAAAGCAAAAAAATTACCAAGCATAGATTATAACAATTTACTAAATGAAGGTGAAGTTGACGTTTACAAACTAAAACTTTACTACATATTTCTCATATTTTATTTGAACTTAGAAAAGCTTGTTGTAGTACGCCTAAAGGGAACAATGCCGGTAACTTCTATCGATCAAATAAAAGAGCAGATCCTCTTGTCTCAAGCTGTGAAATTAATAACCAGTATATATGAAAGATATGAAGTTCAAGAGAAATTAAGTGATTTTGATTGTGAATGTTTTGTTGGAAGTAAGAATTTTCTTCAATACTACTGTGGCAAGTACTCCAAGAACATCAATTCTTTGGTCCCACAAAAGATTCTTGATAGTGTTACATTTAATCGTGAATATATTTGCCAATGTTGTGATGAAAATATTACTATTTTTTCATGTAAAAATAACCATTTAAATATGTTTTGTGCTGTCACATTTACTCCTATTGAAGAAGACGACTATCTCGTGTGTAAGGTCTGTGGTATCACCGCGAGGTTCGAACTACTCCCACAAAGGCCGTTATGTGTATTTTGTGATCTTAATTTAAGTTATGGTTTGTTACCTTCGTAAATATATTTTTACATACTTTTCTCTATTTTTACTATAAATAAGGCGAGAGTAAAAGGGCATTGCATTTTTGTTACATACCTATAAAAAATAATTTGATTTTACAAATCAGCGTTAAAAGTTAATATAGATTATATATTGAAAGTTATATCAGATTAACATGAAATCAGATAACGCTTGGGTGGTATCATTTTTTAAATCGAAATCGAACTCATTAATTAGGTGATTAATAGATAAGTATTCAATATTGTAAGTAATAATTATTCAATAATGTAAGACGTTTTTAGATTCGGATTACTTTGAAGATAAATACCTCCCATAAATAAACTAATACAGTATAAACCCATAAACATACAAACTTTACCTCTTTATTATATTAGAATAGATAGATCAAAATCAAAATATGTATAAGATTATTCTTAGTTAAAGTTTTTGTTGAAAAGGAGTGTTGAATGAAATCTATTATAAATTCGAATAAATAAGTTATTTGTTTACTTTCATATTTATCAATGCTAAATATATATTAGTCTGATGTCTAAAAGTCGCCAAATACTCGTAGTTTGTCACCTGGCGCATTAGAACATAAAAAGTAAGATACATATTGAATTTCACAGTATTGTGTTTCCTATAATATATATTTAACTTACAATTAGCCTCAACAACACGTGGCCGGTTATCCTATTAAGTTTTAGCTTTTGTATTTAACTAGAGCGCCATCTATTAGATACTTACTCAATCCAGTCAACAAATATGCTTATACCGCCATCTACTAGATAATACTGTGTTTACTGTCAGATAATACCCAAATAATTCGCAATAAAATAAATAAATAAATGTGATCGAACGGGATAAATAGTCCTATGTCCGTCTCCTGGCTCTAAGCTGCCTCCCCATCAATTTTCAGCCAAAACGGTTCGGTTGTTCTTAAATAATTATTTATAATTATACTAAGACCACTTTCTTTTATATATATAGATAAAAGCTTGTCGCGATATTTCAACACTCGTACAGTAATAGGTTAAAATTAATATCAATCAGATCAAGTTACTTAATTTACTAGTTGATCTGCACAGATACATCTTCGAGATTTAAGCGCTATTATTACTCAGTTTGAACATGTTTCAAATGGCTAAAATCAATCGATAGATTTTTATTGGTGCATATTAATTCATATATTTGCGCTGTTTATATGCTACATGGAATCCACATATTTGCGTCATTTAAATGTCACATCTTGTGTTACAGGAATTGGTATGAAATGGTAACTTGGTCAAATTCTATTAATCCTTACTTGACTAAACTGAATAAAAAAGTTACAGTAAATTATAAGTCATCGGAACTCTGGATCACAAAATGTACTATAACAATAAAAAATGTAATGAGTTATAATTAAAGGAATTAAAACAATAATTATAATGTTAGGGTCATCTTTTTACCATTGTATTAATGTAATGTAATTATAAGACATAAGATGTAAATATATAGGTAAATATACCATTTGACACTGGCTGAAAATAACTCAACACAACCAAAGGCAATTATTATATAAAAATAATGCGGTATACGTCCTTTTTGGTGACATTCAAGATGGTACAAAAAAGGACTCATTTTCCCGCGCAATTGGCAATGGACGCTAACCACGGTGACAAATGGAGAAATAAAGGAATTGTGATTTTTAATGAATTATTAAGGAAATACTGCTATTGCACAATTATTGTCTTACTGATAAGAGGATATGGAATACAATTATATGAAAGTGGAGAAATGTTGTTTGAATTGTTGGCTTTCGTCAACAATAATAATAAAAAATAGTTGTACTGTGGTAAATACTAATTCTGAATATATAAAAACAAAGTTTCTCGATCTGCTTACTTTATACTGTACTAAGTACATCGTAAATTATTAAGCCTTGATAAATAAACAAAAATCCCGTATTCTGCAAGTCGTATCTACATGGCTCTCTTCTTATATCTTCTTAATTTTTTGTTTTGGAATATATAAGATTATACGAATTATTAACCTAAATAGGTATTTGATAGATTACACACGCATTTAATTTAATGACAACTGTAAAAATAGTTTTTGGTATTGGTTGAATATTGGTGTAAATAGGTAGATAAGAAGTTTACAAAAGTAAAATGTTTATTTATTAAGTTCTTGAATGAGTAGTACAGACACAATTATGTGTACTATATCTAAGGACATTTTAACAAAAATAAGCTCCAGACTTATTGTTACACTTCGAATGAAATTTGTAAAAAAAAAAACTACTTTATTTTACGCTTTTTTGTGCCCCTTTGTTTAATTTCATATATCAAACGAGTCAGTGATGGGATACGTATTACGTCACAATTATAACATTAAGAATGTATTTCGTGCGCACTGCAAGTTACGCTCTATGGTACGATCACATAAATATATAAACAACCTTGATGTCTTGGGTGTATACAAGAATCCTATTGTGAAACTCGTCGGAAATTCGATATATTTGTCACTGAACAAATACATTAAAAATGGCTCAACAATAATCGAACACATCTTGGATCTGAGAACGGCCCGTTACATAGTTTTTAACAAAGCGTTCGTGCTAGCTAGAATTTTTCTGCTAAATGGCAGTAGGGATAGCGGTTGAATGCCACCATCGGCTTGAAAAGCATTCAGATATATAGAAAACATTAACAACAACTTGGAAAATTTAAAACGGGTTCTCACGCAGGTCACCGCTGAAATCACAGTGAGCTTAGAGAGTAGGAAGCCCTACAGCGCACCCTGCGCGTATTTCAAATGTTCTAAACTGTAATTTTCTCAATACTTTCAGAAGCAATCATAGTACAATAGTACAATAGTTGAACAGAAAAAACCGTCTACAATAAATAATGTAATAATTCCAGGGTTAAGTTAATATTGTACAATTTTCATTGAAAAATGAATTTTATAATTAGGATAATTAATATTTTTTATTTTGAATAGAAATTTAACTTACTTTAGTACAAATGTAAATGAAAAAAATACATATTTTAATTGTACACATTACAGGGCGCGGCAGCGCGCAACCAATTTCAAACGCCCGACCGCATGGCTGCCGCAATAGTATATCTCAAATGATAGTTTCGGCCCAAAACGGCGGTTTCACAACCTCAGTCAAGCCCCCTTTGACCTAGAGTTACCAAATTTTTTATACGAGCTATGTTTACCGTTTTCTACCCCAAATAAAAAATCAACTGTCTATCTCTTCGCAAACCGGAGAAAAAAATAGTCCAAAAAGGTCTTATTTCGCGTTCTTATTCATGAGTGATGAAAATGATTTTTCCTACTTCCAGATATGCTAGGAAGCTGGAACTTGGTAGGAAGGTTCCCTTTATGTTCAAACCTCCAGGAAAAATATAAAATTCCGAAAATTCCAATTTTTAGACCTTAAGGTCAAATACGTGGACAAGTGAATTTCCCTTCATGTTGCATACCAATCGATTCGTCTAATCAATTACATTAAAAACTACATACAATATTTCCAAAAAAATTTATTCGTTAAGTCAAAAATAGGTCGAAACGCAATACTTTCATTGAACACAGTGACTCTCATGAGAGGGGCCATCGTTCCCCAAATACTCTCCGTCTAGCTTTTCCCGTTCACCGCTCTGGTTTCATATCCCATTCTTTCACATTTCAGTGTATTCGACTTTGGAATTCTCTTCCCAATCATATCAGGAAATCACGTATAAAGCTCACGTTCACAAAAGGAGTTCACCGTTATTCTTCTAAAAGGCTTTCATATTAGAATGTAACATTTACATTGTGTTTGCATCTTTTATAGTAATAAATATTCATATAAGTATATATTTATGTATAGAGGATCGATTTTTTTTCCAGTCTGACAGTCTGTCCTCAACGCAGGCCCTTATATTAAAGGTTCATATATGGTAGGGATACATTACATGGTACAAAGTTTCTTCCCATATAATATTCTGACGCGCTCTAGTAACACGAAAAATTCCCGCTTGGGCTCCCCTACTATTATATCTTTTGGTAGAAACAAACAAATCACACAGTCTACTTATTACAACAAGAAAAGACAATCGTGTGCAGTCAGTCCATCTTCGTAAATACTTTTCAAATTCCCTATGAGTGTTAAAGTAAATTAATCCTTACCTCAAAGTCATAAGAGTCACATTACACGTGTCTTAATAACCTTTATTTAAATTTGAAACGAAAGTCATTTAGAGTCTTTTTCGCAATCATCTCAATAGAAACTTAGGTAGTATAAAAGAGACAAAAATAAGTTTCTGCTTCTTTTACTAATTGATGTTATATCGGCTTCTGAATGATTAAGTAAACAAAATAATAACTCTCAAGTAGGTTCGGGCCACCATCGATTATTATTATTTTATAAATACTTTTTTTTTGTATTTTATTTATATTTTTCTTTGAAAGGTCACTACTGCTACTAGTAATATTATTTAATTTCAAAAAATCTGTATTAATAGATATAAAGATACCATTGTATCAGTTAATATCGATAAAGATAGTGAGTTTAAAAAATAGATTAGGGGTAGAAGATAATGGAATGCTATAAATAGTCATAAATTACATACAGTACACAGTTACAGGCAGTACATTAGATCCAACTAACTATAGACCAATTTCAGTACTACCCACATTTAGTAAGATCTTTGAAAAAATTATCCTTAGTCAACTAGTAGCTCACTTTAATAAAAATAACATTTAGCATAAACAACAGTTTGGTTTCACTCCCGGTCGCTCAACAACAACAGATGCTGGTGTTGAGTTATTGCTGAATATATTTGGAGCCTGGGAGGAATCACGAGATGCTCTGGGCATTTTCTGTGATTTGTCTAAGGGATTCGACTGTATACAGCATAAAACTCTAATCCGAAAATTACAGCATTATGGAATTAGGAAAAAAGCCCTTGATTTGATTAGTTCCTATCTTAATGAAAGAATACGAAAAGTAGACGTTAATGGAAAGCGTTCCCCTGGTTCATTTGTCAAAATGGGCGTGCCACAAGGCTCTATATTGGGGCCTTTCTTATTCCTCATTTACATAAATGACTTGTCTTACTTTGTAAGGGATAAACATGGGATAGTATTGTTTGCTGATGATACATCTCTTATTTTCAAATGAATAGATAGCAATCAGTAATTAACGATGTAAACAATGCTCTCTCAGATGTTGTACAATGGTTTAATGCTAATAATCTGTTGCTCAACGAAAAAAAGACTAAATGTATTAAATTTACTTTATCAAACGTGAAGACCGTCAAAACCAATGTTCAGCTAAAAAATGAGGAATTGGAATTGGTTAATGCTGCTACTTTTTTGGGCATAACCTTGGATGCAAGATTGCAATGGGGCCCTCATATTTCAGATTTGTCGAACAGACTTAGTTCTGCTGCTTACGCGGTTCAAAGAATACGCCGCTTGACTAACGTTGAAACGGCTAGATTAGTTTACTTTAGTTATTTTCACAGTGTCATGTCATATGGTATACTGTTATGGGGTAATGCATCAGATATTGATGCTATATTTGTGCTGCAGAAGAGGGCTGTTCGTGCGATCTATAAGATGAGGCCCCGAGAATCGTTAAGAAATAAATTCAAAGAATTCAAAATTATGACTGTATATGATCAATATATTTATGAGAACCTAATGTATGTATATAAGAATATTAATAACTTCAAGAAAAATTGTGATTTACACAAAATTAATACAGAAACAAAAATAAACTTGCTATGCCTACTACTAGGCTCCAAAAAATAGGAAATTCCTTCAAATTTAATTGTATACGTTTTTATAATAAACTCCCAAATGAAGCCTTAAAATTGTCATTAAATAAATTTAAAGTATACATTAAAAGAAATTTGATAAAAAAATCCTATTATAGTGTAAAGGATTATATTAACGACGGTATGGCCTGGGAATAAACTGTATTGTGGCGATAAACTAGTAACCTGCGCAATTTGTTTGACGTTGCTAGTTACTTTTGTTTGATCAACTGGCCGCATCACACCGTTCCCTTAGAAGTCATTACTTGCGGTAGCGTTGGGGGTCGGGTCGCCCTCCCTCCCTCAAATATGGCGAAGGGGGTGATGGCTGACCCTTGCGTTTTGCTCGTGAACGCGTGCTGCTTGCGGTAACTGGTCGTGTGGCTGGCAATGGTTCTTGTGTTTTCATTTTTTTTAATTCTTAAAATATTAAGCCTTCTACGTGAATTGATTGCCATGGTTCTAGTTGTTCGTAAATTGCTCGTTTTACTTATATTGACATTTGTGAAACAGTGATCACAATAAAAAAAAACACCCGGCTGAGTTTGTTGTGTGGTTCTTCTCAGACCAGGGCGCGTTTGGAACCCTCGTAATTTTAACTTATTCAAAGGTGTTCTTGCAGAAGGGCTTATTTCGATAATTATGGTATCAAAATAGGCCCTCCTGACACCTCTATTTGACGTACACAAGTAATCACTGAGAATGATTCAAAGTGGAAAAGATTTAAATAAATAAATAAATACATAAATATATAGTAATTGATACAATAATATTGGTAAATATAAGGTAAAAAAAAAATATGAGGTTGAAGTCAAACCAAACTAAGATCGCAAAGTAAATTATCCACGGTATTCCCCATCACTATTTCTTTTCAGACCTGTCTGTGCTGCCAGTAACACGGACACGATCCATTATTCAAAAATAATTTAATTTTAGCCTATTTTATTGAGCCTATTTGGAAAATTAAAATGCCAAGATAATATATAATATTATTTAATGTATATAGCAGCCTAACTATTACATATTTACAATACTATAAAATATTCCGAGTTTAATATTATAATAAAATTTTCATGGTATTTTTTTAGAATTATGAACATAATATCTTCGAAAAAGTAAAGATTATTATTAATATTTATAATCATTTACACCCAACTATTTAAATATGAATGTTTAATATTTGTTCTCTTCGGTGTGACTAATGAAGATCAATTTTAGTGTTTTGTTGCCGCGAAGGCTCCAAGGTCAAATTCTGAAATGCCGCAAACCCGAAAAGAAGAATTATGTAATAGAGTTGATAAAGATAGAGAAGAGAAGAGGGACCTGAGGGACACGCGCTCTAAGACGGCGCACAATGGCGAGTATTTATTATCCATTCAAACTATTTTTTATTTATTTTTTTTAATTTTTATTTATTTCATGTACCACAATAAGTTATACATAAATGAAAATGAACAAAGACG
The DNA here is from genome assembly GCA_963555665.1 of Dircenna loreta. Classification (NCBI taxonomy): domain Eukaryota; kingdom Metazoa; phylum Arthropoda; class Insecta; order Lepidoptera; family Nymphalidae; genus Dircenna; species Dircenna loreta. The sequence continues at coordinate 3,442,869 of OY743102.1, forward strand.
TATACATTGGACAAGCTTATCTCTACAGAGAGATCTCTTCCAGCTACCCACGAGTGTTGGATAGGTTTTGATGGCAGAGATAGGTATATAGATATTTAATACTTAATTGTAATACTAATAAATGATAATAAAAAAAAAATACATATACATATAAATGATAATAAAAAAAATACATATAATAACAATATATATAAAAATACACACATAATAATATATATAATTTATGATTGTGATAGATAATAGTGCTTCAGTGTTCGTTTAAATGACATGACGGAAGGGCTGCAAGTAACATTAGATGGAAGGGAATTTCATCACCTTGCTGCATGTACGGTAAAAGATTTGGAGTAAAAGTGGGATTTATAGGCAGGAATATCAAAAGTTTTTTCTAGGACACAAGAACGTTTTGGGCGGCTACTGGGAAGTGAGGGATGAAAACGTTCATGCAAATAAGGGGGGGGCACGTTTAGAGAAAACGTTGTACAGCGTGGTTAGGATGTGCATATTCCGGCGAAAACTATATTGACGTTCCGATATTTTATTTAAAAACCATAGAATTGAACAAAAAAGTTGTTTTTGCATTTTTTTATTAATTGTCGTATAAGTTTTATTGTTTATATGCAATATTTGGTGTACAATTTTTTGGGGCTATAACAATAACACTACCGGCATTCCTTTTCCTTTAGACTCATCTTTTCACCTTAAATCTTTAAAGTTGTTGCAACATAGATATATAGGGACTATATCAGACGCAGCAGAGAAATTTATTTGGTCTTCGTAATTGAAGTAAATTAAAAAAAATATCCATGTCCATTGTCCAGCAAAACGATCACTCAATATAAGCAGCATAGACTAAGATTTTAAGCAATTAATATTAAACAATTTAATAAACTAAAATAAAACCATTTCTTAATTATTAAAATTATAATAAAATAATCGTATATGAGCTTAGATATATATTAAATATAGCTAGACTGCTTTGTAGTATCTGCGGGCGGTACCGTCCCATTTGTTTGATGTAATGACCTGTAAAAGATAAAATGGGTTAATGTTTTTGATATTTTTCCATTTATTTTTTATTGCAATGATAATTTAAAACACTGCAGAGAAGTTATTTGAGATCAGTATCCACACAAAGATTAGAATAGTCAAAGAACCAAATACATGTAAAAGAAATAAAACTTGCCACAACGAGTTGATCATCGGAAAATTCTCTTCTGAGGAGTACGGATCGACCGTCCTCAAATGTCAGATTCTGAGTGATTTCATTGCCCTCGACGGTAAATTTCGCTTTTGCCTGAAAAGTATCGTTCAGTAATAAGTTTAGTTGTTATATCTTTTGAGTCGGAAAAAAAGAAAAATAAACGTTGTACAAATAGTGACATTATTAGTATTATATTTATATTTACCCGGCTGTATTAACGTAGAAATTAAATAGACTAGTTTCGAAACCATTCGGGGTTCTTATTCATGAGCTCTAAGCGTGGAGAACTCGCGGCGCGAAGTGGGTGCCGCAGCTCACGCCGCGAGCACCGCCGCAGACACCTGCTAGAGACCTCTGAAGACATCACTATGTCTTCCACCCCACCGCCGTCGACACCTTCGCGTCGGGCGCAGAGAGCTGCGGCAAGCAGTTCGCGCCTCGAGTCCGCCACGCTTAGAGATCATGAATAAGAACCCCGAATGGGCTCGAAACTAGTCAGGCACATTCCGATTTAATTTCTACGTGAATACAGCCGGGTAAATATAAATATAATAGTCATCGTTCACGAAAGTTTAAACATAAAAAAAAATAGTAATATTACAATTATTCTAACAGACCATTACAAACCAAATTAAAACAGAACTCACAACAATTCCAAGAGCTACGTCCTCGTCGAATTCAACTCCAGCCTTGAATTTCAGATCCTTGCTGCCACCACCTGGGGTAGTTATGTTTAAGGTGTACTCGTCACCATCTTTCTTCAGTGTCTGTGTTGGCTTAAAGTTAATTAGCAATTCCCTTTTGTCTTCAGGAACAGCTGAATATTGATAATAAAACAATTAATATCTCTTAACTCCTAGACTTTCAATAGATGCGCTGTTACTAGAAAAAAATTGATTTAAAAAAAAAAAGAAAAATATTTTAATATATTTATCGCTTTTCAATTAAAAAAATATAATTTAAAACTGCTGAACAGTTTTTAATATTGGTACCACTTGTCAGCCTTAAATCGAAAAGCTATATTTTTTATATCTAAATCTATACTTAAAATAATAATAAAGTAATTATTGTAAAAAAGAACAAATTAAAAAAAAAAACAGGATTTAACAAATAAACAAAAACAGGTTTGCAATTAGAACTTTACTCAAATTGTCCTTCTTTTAAATAACATATTATTATTATTTAATAGTAATAAAATAGTAAACTATTATTTTACGTACGAAGTGTTTCCACGAATTCCTTGAAGTTCTCGTCCTTAGTAAGAGCAAAGGTTTTGTTAAGGAAGGACATTTTTCGTTGTTCTAGATGTTTCTTCACTGAATACCAATTATTAAATAATTACTAAATGATACACGAACACTGCTTTTATTAGCACTGAAAGGTGTGTCTGATAGCAACCGACTTTTGTACTTTTTATCACACTTTGGTTAACTTAAATCATTAAGGCTTAGCCGATTGATTTATAAAAGATATATTAATTAGTATGGAGTCGTGTGAATTTTTTTACTTAATTGATACTCGATTCTTATATAATATGGTATGGAAGTCATGAAAATAATATTATATAGATATTTTACAGTTCATTCGTTCACACCTTATTTAATAATCTTAATACCTATTTTCTATATTTTGTTAGGTGATTGCTACGGCCATAGAAACAATTTTAAAACGAGAAGTGCCGTGCTGTAATTTTAGTATGGAAGAAAATTATCAGAACGCCCCTTTGATGATCTTTTTAAGACATTAAAGATAATTTCGATTATAATTTATATGATTAAATTATCAGTTGAAAAAATATATTCTCGTTATCATTGCAGCTATGTTATGCAAAATAATGTAGCGAAAAATCGTTTATAATCCTTTTATCACATTTATTAGGTTCTCATCTTATATATTTTTTGGCTCGTTTGAAGATTCTTAAATAGAATATGTCTCATGGCTCATGACTATTGTGGGACCGACCTTTATTGTTTAGGTCAGAAAGGTTTTTATAGAATTTCGTACCCGTAAAAAATTATATATTTTCTTCACATAGACGATCTTTTTGCTCCTTTAATTTATTCTCATATATGAATTCGGACTGTGACGGAAATAGTCAATACCATGTTTAATTGTATTTTAATCAATAAGTTAAAAGGGTATCCATGGAGTTTCTTGCCGGATCTTCTCCATGTACCTTGGGAACGTGCATCTAGAGTCTGACATTTCATAGTGCAATGTATACCTATCAAAGTATTATTTTATTTTAACAAAAAAAATGACTTTGACTTTGACTTTATGTAATCTCTATCTTAGATCCAATCAAAAGATATAAAATGTCTTTGCAGTTTGGGAGTAACAATATTATTTAATAAATATGTACGAGTACAGGGACAAAAGAACTACTTATTGAACGTTTTTATCAAAATTTACTTTTCGACTTCAAAAACATGGGTGATTCAAAAGTAACTTACACCTTTCAATACTTACAATGTTACTCTTTTAGTGTTAAGACTTTATTTATCTATACACAATCTATAATAATATATAAAGCAGAAGAGTTTGTTTGTTTGTTAGTATGAACGCGCTAATCTCAGGAACTACTGGATCAATTTGAAAAATTCTTTCAGTGTAAAATATTATATTTATCGAGGAGTGCTACAGGTTACATAATATCACGCTAAAATAAGTAGGGGAGAAGCTGCAATAAAAAATGTAGCGAAAAAGGCAAAATTTAGATCTTTCCTTACGTGCGCTGAGTAAACGGAGAAAGTTACGAAAAAATCAACTACCACAAAATTGATCCCCTCTGAAAGTTCTAAAAGAAAGTCCGCGACAGCAAATATCTAGCTTTTAAGATTAACCCACTATCACCATTTTTACGGTTACTAATATTATATACTTAGCCTATGTACTAAGTTAACTTATGTATTTAGCTTACGTACTAAGCTTATGTACGCAGCTTGTTTACTACGCTTTTGTACTCAGCTTATGTACTACGCTTACTTACTAAGCTTATGTACTTAGCTTATGTACTAAGCTTATATACGCATCTTATTTATAAAGCTTATGTACGCAGCTAATTTACTAAGATTATGCGCTCAGCTTATGGACTAAGCTGATGTTTTCAGCTTTTGTACTATGCTTACGTTTTATGCGTATGTACTAAGCTTATTATCTTAGGTACTTGGCTTATAAACTAAGCTTATGTATTAAGCTTATGAACTAAGCATATGTTCTTAGCTTATGTAATAGTTCATAGTAATGTTTATGTACTTTTCTTATGTTATAAGTTTTCGGAATATCGGAATATCATATTTCAATTTTTGTCTATATTTATGTGGTCCGGCTTCCTCGAAAAAATACTGGATAGGCGCAAGCGTTGTGTTTATCAATGTCTCCTTGCCATAAAATAACTAATATATCGGGAATAGAGTTTAAAGCCAGCATCATATTATTTTAATCATGAGATTTGTGCGAGCTGACGAAGTTGCTGGCATCAGCTAGTTACTTATATAAACATTAGAACTGCAGATATTTATTAGGTTTAATATATACTTAAGCATATTATATATATTTTTACTTTTATTTTTTATTTATATGTATATAAATATATCTAAATACGAGCATATATTTTTATTTAGTTTATGTTTGCAACTTTACTTAGCAACGTTGAGTTTGTTCATCAACAAGCATCAACTTTTAAGTCCCTTACAGTCCGGATTCCGTCCCGGTCATAGTACGGTTACAGCATTAGTTAAGATCACCGATGATATTCGAGCAGCAATGGACAATAAACAGCTCATAGTGTTGACACTCCTAGATTTCAGCAATGCATTCAACACTGTTGACTATGACATTTTGCTGAGTCTGTTACGTACTCTTAACATATCTCCATCAGTGATAGATTGGTTTCAGAGTTACCTTAATGGCCGGCGACAGCACATTCGGAAGGATAATAAGTTCCTCTCATCCTGGTGCAATGTCTTGGCTGGGGTACCTCAAGGTGGCGTTTTATCTCCTTTACTTTTCGCAATTTTTATTAATTCTATCACTAACTATATAACTTCTCTCTATCACTTGTATGCAGATGATATTCAAATTTACCGACACTCAGGAGTGGCAACCTTAACTCGACTATATCTGACATTAATGATGACCTGACTGAAATTTTAAAATGGAGTAGCCTCTGTGGTTTAAAAATAAATCCTGCTAAATCACAGGCCATAATTATATTATACTATACCTTATTGTGACTCTGTTAAGAATCTTGGTGTGTACTTTGATCAGACGTTATGCTGGTCTGTGCACATTAAAGATCTTAGCAGGAAAACATTCGTCGCAATGAATTCTCTCCATGGTCTGAGATATTTTCTTCCAATTCCTACCAAAATTATGTTAGCCCATTCTCTTCTTCTTTCTATTCTCGATTATGCCGATGCAAGCTTCGTTATTTAACTGAGGACTATTTAAATAAACTAGAACGACTTCAAAACATAGCAATACGGTTCATTTTTGGCTTGCGCAAATATGACCACATATTTCAATTTCGTCAAAGGCTCAAGTGGCTTACCATTCGTCATCGCCGGGATTTACATGTTCTTTCTCTTCTGTACTGTGTATTATTCGACCTAAAAACACCCTCCTATCTAAAGGAAAAGTTTGAATTTCTTGGAACAACGGATGATTTCAGATCGCCACAATTACTGATCATCAAAATGCCTGCCCACAACTCCAAATTTTGTAGCATTCTTTTACAGTAGTTGCTATTAGACTTTGGAATGCACTGCCTCTAGTTATAAGCGAATCAAGATATTTAAAATTATTTAAAAGGTCTGTGAAAGAATACTATTTAACTGAAGACTCAGATGGCTTATGTTAGAATGTGTATTATTATATGTATATAATTATTTCCGTTTTCATATTTCCTATTTCCCTTTTTTTTATAAATAACATACATAAATTACTATTTTATTGTGGGTTTGTTTATAACTATTTTTTTTATTTATATAATATGGTTTAGTTTATTATAGGTATGTTTATAAATCCATGTATTAGTGTGTAGTTATTAGTATGTTTATTATTATTGTTACTTTATGCCACCTACCTTCAATTAAGAAATTTTATTTTATTTCATTTTTTTTTTCTCTCGTACTAACCCTAAAGTTGTCTGGAAGAAATCGCCTTTAGGCGATAAGACCGCCTGTTGTACTTTTAATATGTATTTGTTTGTGACTTTTAATTTTGTGGTGTACAATAAAGAATAAATAATAATAAATAATAACGTTAATTTATGTAAATAATTTAAATTGGTGTCGGTATATTGTCAGTATACACAAATATGTATGCTTTAGAAATTTACAAGTGCATTACGTCTGGACATATGTCTTATCATTTATTTTAATTTTGTTTTTTTACTTTGTTGTAGAATAAAGATGTTGATGTTTACAATGATGATATAATTGATGTATTTAGACAATAAAGATTTATAACCGAAAGGTAATATAGATAGACTTTTAAGTTACAGATACGTCATGTTTTGACTGCTTATGTGCCAAAGGTTGTTAAGTATTGTGTAGTGATGGGTTCACTGGCATTAGATATATATATATATATATATATATTCTTTATTGCATACCACAAATATGTAAAGTACAAGACAAGCAAACAAAAAAATATATAAAAATAAAAATAAGAAATAAAAAAGTAAAAAAAAAAACAAAATTATTTAAATATAATTTTAAGTTTACTTATGCTATATTAATATTATGTCTATCTTGGTTATGATTTGTGTCAGATGAGTGTAAAAGACATTAGTTTTACAATTTATTAAGTAACTATAAAACCAAAAACTACACACGCCAGCTTAAAGTTCACTAAAATGCAAGATGAGTTTATATTTTGGTTTATCAAGATAAATAAAATTAAAATTTTGTATCTATTTGCAATATAATCCATACAGCAAAAGAAAAGACAGCACGCCTACTATCTACTTAATTAATTTAATATTGTTTTGTTATCATGTCAAATTTTGGCATTTAAAGAAAGTTTTTTTTTACTTAGTGACATTAAAGAATGAATACTTTTTTTTAAATGCCACTTTTAAATTACAAAATTACTAAATGTAGCTGGAATAAAACATTAATTTTCCATGGAGCTCATGTTATAAAGTAAATATCAAAGTAATATTATAGTAAAAACATGATAGTTCTCTGATAGTTTTTAAGAGTTTAGAATGACTGGAGGACTGGATCCTTTTTCTCCTTTGCTTTTGATTCAATTTTTGTATTTGTTGTTTTTAAGATTAACAATTTTTAGTGATATCAGCAAGAAAATATGTTATTTTATTCCAATCTAATTGTAATTAATAAATTTGTATCGTAAAAATATTAATAATTATTATATTCGATTAGTGGGAAAACACTATTATACTCGTCTAATACAATATGTTTATATAATGTAATATAATTTTCCATTATTTTGTGGTACACGTGCCTCATGTCCAAACAAAGTTGTACGCTTCATCTTTTTTAAATCGTACAGCGAAGGAGTGGAACAGCTTTCCTGCGTCGGTATTTCCATCCGAGTACAATGTGGGTGTCTTCAAGGCAAGAGTGAATAGGTTTTTACTAAGTTGATGCGCTTTACCACCTACGACTACATTTCCACTTCCCATCAGGTGGAATGTAGTCAAGCGTCAACTTAGTTTAAGTTTAACAAAAAAACTCTACGAAGAGGTACATTACTATAAGTTAGGTTAGGAAAATCCTTCAATGTACACGTACGTACAAATAAAGTTAATGTTGCCATAACACAATAAATAACAGAATTCAACTGATTTTATCCCATCAATTTGAAACAAATTAATCAACCTAAATAAAACAACATAAAATTATTCAAATATAATTAAAATAAACATTTCTAAACTTAGACATATATATTAAATATTAAATTAAATTATATATATATATTAAAAATTAAATTAAAAAAAGCTAGACTGCTTTGTAGTATCTGCGGGCGGTGCCGTCCCATTTGTTCGTTGTAATGACCTGTAACAGATAATAAATTTAAAATTATTATTAATAAATATTTTGTAAAATAATATTTAGCTATGGTTACAGTGCAGTGATAATTATAAAATCCTAAATTCACTATCTGCACAAAGATGGAATTAAAATTTGAACATATTTTGGATGTTAAATGTCAAAATATACGTTAAAAATAACAAAACTTACCACAACGAGTTCATCATCAGAGTATTCTCTTCTGTAGACGAGAGAAAAATCATCACCAAACGACTGACTTTGTGTCACTACATTGTCCTCGACGACAAATTTAGATTTTGCCTATAAATTCACATTCATTATCAATAATGATGTTTATTGATTTGATATTCTTATTAAGTGTAGTAAATAATTATACTAACTCAAAATTGTTTAAAACAGAATTACAAACAAATGCAATTATAATATTCATTTTAGTTTATTACATATAAATAAACACAAAGCACTACTTGTAAATTATGGTACGAATAACGTTTTCAAAGATATCGAAGGTACTCACAACAAAACCAGGAGCGACCTCTTCGTCGAATTCAACTCCATCCTTGAATTTAAGATCCTTGCTGCCACCTTCTGGAGTGGTGGTATTTAGGATATACTCATCACCATCTTTCTTCAGCGACTGTGACGGCTTAAAATTAAGCAGCAGCTCCTTCTTGTCTTCAGGGATTCCTGCGGAATATTGATTACAATCAATTAATCGTCCAAAATAAAACATTCATAAGGATTTCCAATAGCTTCGCTACACTAATGTTTGTTGAAAACTCTGTTTAAGATGTAAGAGAGAGTAGTAGGTGATTTTTTATGATTTTTATGTTTGGTTTGGTGGTTCTTAATTTGAAAACGGCATTTTGAAATAATGTGAAAGGTTAAAAATCATTTATATATATATACATATTATATAAGTTACATTCCTATAAATATATAAGTATATAATTAAAATGTTAAATTATGAATTCGAATATACTTTTATTTCCAAAAGTAACAATTGAATAATATACATTTTTAGCAATTGCAATTACGGCACCATTGTACTCGAATTTTTATTCTTATAATAAAAGTTGTTTCTCAAAAAATTGTTGTAGACGATTTCTTTTTACGTACCAAGACTGTCCACGAATTCCTTGAAGTTCTCGTCCTTATCAAGAGAATAGGTTTTGTTAAGGAAAGACATTTTTCGTTGTTCTAGATGTTTCTTCACTGAATACCGATTATTAAATAATTATTAAATGATACACGAACACTGCTTTTATTAGCACTGAAAGGTGTGTCTGATAGCAACCGACTTTTGTACTTTTTATCACTTACCGTTAGGTACTGTCATGAACTTAAATCTTTTACGTTTTGCCTGTTGACCATTAAAGAAAAATTAAAATTAATTATTATGGGGTCATGATCATTTGACCAACTTAAATGGTAATTAGTGTTCGAAATTATTTTGACCAATAATTTGATCTGACGGCTAGGAAAAAAATGTGGGTATCTCACAGCTCACTTAAGCTTTAAAAGTCGTATATTCTTGACAATGTTCAAGATTATACGAATTTTATCGATTGCTAATACGAAATCTATAAAATCAGGCTAAATTGCTTTCAAGTATAATAATAATAATAATAATAATAATAGAATAATGCCATAAACAAAAACAAATAATTACAAAAAAAGTGAAAAAAAAACATAGACATACACAGATAGATAGAATATGATAATATATTTTTTAATATTAGTTCCAAACCAAAAACTACTGGAGTATGTTATATATCATAATACCCTATTCTTAATATTTAGGATAGCTTATATTTAGGATAGCTATTCTTAATATTTAGGATAGGATATATAGGATATATAGGATATTATTCTTAATATTTAGGATAGCTTAATATTTATTATATTATTGGACACCCTTGTGTCAACTCAGTGACAGTTTGGATCTTTGGATATATTTTGTTCCATTGAACAAAATACATCCAGAGATATCCTAATTTAAGTCATTAAAGAGTATTTAAATTACAATTTCAGTCTGATTAAATTATTATTTGAAAAAACTACATTCATAAAAACAAATCATTGCACATTTAATTATCATTCGTAAGTAGTTGTATAATGTCAGCAATTTTTGTGTAAAATACTAATTTAACTATCACAAGAATTAAATTTAATAGATTAGTTATTTATCTTTTTCTTATCGCATATATTAATCCTCCTGTCCTCATTATTTATGAATTATATCTATTTGTCGTCTCATGACTTGACGCTTGGAGAAGCTGTCTCATTCGCCCTATTGTGAAGCCGACCTTTGCCGTGAAAGTCAGACACATTTATGATGTAATACGTACCTAAAAATAAAAATTAAATATATATTATTCACGTGGAAGGTTCTTTATGTGTTCGTTGTTTTTTTAAGGGCTAGTTGCAAGAGAAAGTTCGTGGTATTATTTTGGTCTTGACAGGACGTGTCCAAGATTTAATATAAATAATGTAATGTTTAAAAAATATATTTTTACTTGACGATTTTTTCACTGCCCTATTGATTATAATCGGCCACCGTCGTATATCAACCACTGTAATACAAGGAGGCATCACCGGCGCTATACTGACAACAGTTGATACACTATGGATGAGATATAAGTATAAAAACTTTTAAATAATAAATAATTTTAACCATATTAGTTCTAAATTTACTATATATACAAAAAATAAAAAAATATATATTGTATTGTAGATATTCCCAACATTGAAGATATTTAAAAAAAGTGATAAAGCTAGATTGTAATGAATCTACTGTATCCGGTTGTTGTTAGTACGTTTTAAGTGTAATGTAAAGAGAGGTTCACTGCTAACAGCAATTAATTGATAACATTTTAGCAGACTATCGTGTTTACAAATTAGATATGTACTCATATAATCTCATATTTTCCATTCATTGATTTAAAATATGATGATAGCTTCTACAATAGTTAATTGCTTTTATCTGTACAAAATTTTTTACAAAGGATACATTAATAGAGTCTCTACAACAACCTTTTTGCAAGAGTTTCAATATTTCCCTTACTACGTAGATAATTAGGAGTTTACAGTTTCTATATTATAATGTTTTCCGTCTCTCAATTATCAACACTTATAAAATACAACATAGAATTAATAGGCTCCTTGACTATTTTTGATTTTATCGTAAAATCAACAAACAATGACTATTTGATTTGAATTATTTTTGTAAATAAGCAGACTAAAGACGCAAATAAAAAAAACAAAGTGAATAGCATAAAATGATTCTATCAGTGCGCAAAAACGTACGATTCTTGTAAATATTTTTTCAACCTATTTGAAATATTGCAAAAAAATATTAACTGCATACAAGATAATTAAAGATATTTAGTATAAATAAGATAAGAACGTTACTGATAATTTGTAAGGTGATGGATTATCAAATTTCGTAAATGTACTTTCTCGGTGGCGCTGTTGTTATCAAATCGATAGGACTTTTATCACGTTCTACTTAAAAAATTCGATTACATAGAAATTAATGTTTGAGACTCATTTTAATCATTTGTTAAAAAAATATAAACCTATAGGTGAGGGAATTTGTTTATACTGAATAATTAGGTAAAGTTTTTTGGTAAATGTATTGCATTATGAGTGATTTTCAGAGTAAGCTATTGGTAAATTGCTTTCTTTATAACAAAAAAATTCGTACACTGTCGAAGATCCTTGAGTGTGATTTGTTTATCACCCATACTTTGAATCAGGCGACTTCGTTTCCATATCGACTTTGTTTCTTGCTTTTAAATGTAAAATTAAAAGCATTCTCTTAAATAAAGCTTATTATAGCATACAGGAGTTTTTGGTTGATCGTATTTCGGTCAACTAAAAGGTTAGGTTGTGGAGCTTTGCTTGTTGACTCATTTGCGGGATACTCTAATGTATACATCAAACATTGTTAAATTGTTTTTTTAAAAAAAAGAGCAACTGTTGAGTTTCTGGCCAGCTCTTCTCATCAGAGCAGCATTCCGAGCTGGTGGTAGCTTACTCACGGACTGACATACTGACATTTTTTTTTTTTTTTTTAATGTAATGTAATGTAATTGACGATTCAAAAGTGCATGTAAATGCCTACTTGAATAAAGATATTTTTGATTTTATCCGGGCCCCCTTCCAACAGAGTCATCTTTACATATCATTAATTAAATTGTATACAAATATTTTTTTACACTTCTAGTAATTATAAAATGTAAGCTGAAAAAATTTCTTAAGTTAAATATTTCACATTTTGACAGGGGTGACATAATAATAACATGTAAGCTGAGGAGATTTCTTAAGTAAAATATTTCGCATTTGACATTTGACGTAACATGATAATATAAAATTTGATTAGTAGTATTGTTACAATGCGCGACCAAACAAAGAGATAAACCAACAAAATTAAAACGATTATTTTATTATTATATATATTATTAGCTTTAAATAATCCTCGCATAATATTTTATATATACTAGGATCATAAAAGTTTACACAAAATTGACTGTATCAATTCCTACATTTTGTTGTATGTCATCATGTAATGCAAAAATCAGTGACACGGGCCAATTGAGCTACTTCAATTCAAATTATCCAAGAATCCATTTACACGCACTTATGAATCGTCAATTTCTATAATATAAAAATGTCTGTGCAGTCAGTCCATAAGTAAACTTCCAGTAGCTCAGAATGCTACTCTGATGAAGAGCTAGCCAGAAGCTCAACAGTTGAACTTCTTGAAGGAATTCAACACTGTTTGATGTATATATACATTATAACAACAGCCCTGCAAATGAGTCAACAACCAAAGCTCCAACCTAAGTTTTTAGTAGATCGAAATGCAATCGATCGAATTTACTTTTAATTTTAGATTTTTATTTTAAACTAAGAAAAGGAAGGTCCAGGATATCTTATGGAACTGTATTATATATGCGTAAGCCTATGAAGGATTTTTTAACTTTTTGAAGAAATTTGGGCTTAAGTTTATTTTTATTTATCTTGCGTCTTACCTATTTTTACATAAATATCCAAATTTCAACAATATAATAAATTATTAAATATGTATTGAGAAAAGTAGAAATACCACTTTCTTTAAAAACAGGATTTTCAGGATTAAGTTATAAATAGCACGCACAGTTCTTTTTTGTAAAAAATATGCAGGATTAATTTCGTCAGCTTGACCCCATAATATGTAAGCTAAGACAAAATATTATGAAAATCACTAAAATGAACGAGCGGAGCCGTATTAAAATTCGTTAATTGTCTTACTTTTTGATTGCATAGACGGCCGAGCGAAGTTTGATTGCGAGACTTGAGAGATGAGGGCTCCACTGGAGTTTTTCATCTATAGTTATACCTAGTAAAACTGTTGAGTCAGTCAGTTCTAACCCTTAATTACTAAGTAGCACGCTACAACTGACTTTTTACATTAGGAAGTGTAAACTCCATACATTTAGATTTCTGAGCATTTAAGACCAAATTATTAATTTCAAAAAAAAAAAAACACGTGACGGCGCTTGTGTTATTGTGTTGCATCATCATCAGCAAAAACTACAGTGTCACATAGACTTTTTACGAAAAATGGTAGGTCATGAATATAAAGTAAAAATAAAAAGGGGCCAAGAATGGGCCTTGTGGAACACTAATCTTCAAGTGAGAACCAGACGGTTTAAAATCATTTACGTTAATTATCTGGACTTCTTGATCTTCGTTAAGATGCAATAAGATCCATCACTAAGCACACCGTAGTTAATAAATATTTATTTCATAGGTTTATAAATATATATATCATAAAATAATATTTATAATCCTTTTTAAAGAGACCATATCAATATCTACCAGGTTTTTTTAAATCTTAACCAACGTTTCTAGCTTTGTAATAAAATAACGCGCAGTAAAGAGCTGAGAGACAATTCTAGTTTTCTGTCTCTGATGTACTCTAATGATATTTTTGGTAAAAATAAACCAATAAATCTGTTTCTACTGAAACGTGCCTTTGTTATTATTAACCATTACATACATTATCTAAACTTTAATAGTTAAAAGTTGACAAACACCCTCTCTTACACAGATGTATATACATTTTGCTTATTAATATATTTTAATATTTTGAACCTGAGTAGATTATGGAGAGGTGAGTTGTCGATGCAGTCATTTAAAAAAAATAAGCTATTAGGTAGTTTAGTCAAACTATTACTTTGAAACAAATAAATGATTTGCACTTTTTTAGGTGAACGTGTTTTAGGCTGTGTCATACATTACACATTTTAATGTGATATCTAAACACGTCATATCCTGATATCACACTAAAAATTTATTTTACATCAGCATAGTAAAAAAAGATATGGGTCTTGAAACACGATTAAGAAAGAAAGATGACAAGCATTTTATATGATATGATATTATAAAAAAAAATACTTCTATATCATTTTCACTATATGTATTTACAATTTGGTTTCACAATATAATTAAATATTAAAAGTACTTTGATAATAATATATAGCAATGATAATCAATCGATGAGTTCGTATATTCTAATACATTTTCCATCCCAACCTTCCGCAGTTGTTATCTGAAAAAATAAGATAATTCATTACTATTTTTATAAAAGCACCAACTATTTATTTACAAGTGCGCGGGGTTCATAGTTCAGTATCATAAGTATTTAAAATGAATTTTGGAAAAACATACTTCTATTTTCTTAATTTATAACAAATATAATGTAACAATAACGTATAAATATAAAATGAAATTGATAAGTAAATCAGAAAATATCATTAGTATTTTAATTTTCAAACAAATATACAATTAAAAAATCTATATGTTTATAAATAAATTAATTAAAAATATACACGAACAGGGCTTGATCTTCCATACCATTATACCGTACCAGACTATACCATTTCTGTCGCTCTAAAAATAGAGCTAACGTAACGATAAATGCTAATATTAATTTCGGTTGTAATTTTTTTGTATAATCTTACTATACAACAAATTTATTAAGATTTTGGTATAATACCTAATATACGTCATCATCCCGAGGGTAATTATGGAAGTATAAAAAGTTAGATTCATTCCACTGTGAAACATCAATGACATTAAACTACAAGGGTATGGATTGGTCTGGTCTGTCCATAAAAATGGATATAATTTACGAACTTCAGAATATATCTTTTGTCAATTCTAATTTGGACTACGTATATAATGAAACTTCTATTGTATAAGTATGTAAAAGGAACAGAATTATCTTCTTTACTGATAAAAATACGAGTGAACGCACTACAAGAAGCGAGTTACAAAGTGTACTCTCACCACGTTAAAAATGGTCAAAGAGTTGGAACAGGATCATCATCCTTCTTTTGTCTGAATGATGTTGATGTTATCTGCAAGTCACAAAACTGCATTTTTGTGATAAAGTCTTGAAGACTTTGGCCACATTGTAGCAACGGACGTGTTCTACCTCTCAGTAATACACATATTTAAAATGCATTGGCATTTTTTACAGAACTAATGATCATATTAAATGCATTGTATATAATTGGTGTTGGGAGATTAGAACGACAGAAAAATTAAGGCAAGAGCTAGTAAATTATTTAAAAGAAAAACTCCATGGAAGTGTAAAATTATAGAAACATTCAGAAATTAAAAAAGTATATATAACCTTTAAATATAAATTCACCCTAAACACGTTTTTTAAACTAATTATATGAACTAAATCAATTTTGCAATTCTTACCACAGTTAGTACTTTGTCTGTGAAATTTCTAACATGTGTTGATTTTCTACCATTGCTTTCAATTTGTATCTGTGTTAATTTATCCCCTTCAATCTGCATTACCGATGTCACCTGAAAATTATTATATATTTTATCAGACTATACTAATAAGTACTATATGAGATATGAAGTAAGTATAACATCAGACTACATCAGACTGCATCAGACTACATCAGACTACATCAGACTGCATCAGACTGCATCAGACTACATCAGACTTTCCACATCAATACAGTGTTGGTAAATATAAATAATATCAGACTAATTTGAATTATTAAGAAAGAAAATAAAAAAATACAGGTACTAGTGATTTATCTTATCGTTCAGCAGAAAATCAATTTGGTGTTTTTTCAATTCATAAATAAATTATGTGCCTAAAAAAACAATGTACCTAAATAAATAATCTTACTGAACCAGAAATGTCAGAAACCATTTTATAAACAATAATTTCATACTTTTCATAGAAAATGATAAAGTAATAGTAGCTAGATTACTTGAATAGTTCGCTAAAAAAGTACTCTTATGCATATAATGGAGTCTTAATTAGATACATATCTCCTTTTCAGATATTTTATTACTAAAAGTTTAAGCCTGCCTTTGAGTCTAGCTGATAAAATAATAAGCCAATAGCAACAATAAAAATCTTCTCATTTACCTTTATACCATCGGGTCTGTCTTCAGAGAACTCTTCCCCCATTTTGAAGGTAGTTACCACCTTCCGTATTGGAGTTGTCATCGTGAGGGAGTATGACCCATCATCGTTCTTTGTCAATACTGTGACAGGTGACAATGAGGTGACTAGCTTGCGTGAAAACAGACCAACCTCTGAAATTAAATAATATTTTTTAGTGAAGTAACTTTTAATGTCCCACAACATCATTCACGGGATATTTTTATGCTTTACAATATATCGGTACTGTTGTAAGCGGCCAGGTTCCCGAAATAAATAATATTCATTGCGGTAGTTTAAACTACCTTGCCGATTTAAAATATTGTGATCCACAAACAGCCAACGACATTATTTATAATTATGAAAGAGATGAGATGACTGCCACTGTAGAAAATGATAGGCAGTTTATTCACAAAATTTGTCTTTACCAAGAAAAAATCAGCATGCGAATATTTTGTCTACGTGCCAATAAATAATAATTTATATTGCCTAATTTATAACGACTAATCCATTTTAAGCCCTAACTTGAAGACAATAGATCTGATTTAGGCATCTAGGAGACTTTTTATTTTATTTGTTTTTTTTACACTTAAACTAAGTTAACGCTTGACTACATTCCACCTGATGGGAAATGGAAATATAGTCGTAGGTGGTAAAGCGCATCAACTTAGTAAAAGCCTATTCACTCTTGCCTTGAAGGCACCGACACGGTCGGAAAAACCGACGCAGGCAAGGTGTTCCACTCCTTCGCTGTCCGACTTAAAAAAGATGAAGCGTAGTGCTTCGTTCGGACATGCAGCGCTTCTACTACAAAAGGATGGATGCTCGCCGTGCGTCGGAACGACCAGTGATGGAAATGGAATAGGGGAATTAGTTCATGTAATTCCTTCGCACACTCACCAAAATGTATCCTATAGAATACTGAGAGGCTAGCAACTCTACATCTATGTTCGAGGCTATGAAGATTGGCTTCCACCAGTTCAGGGTAACTAATTAACCTCTTTGTACGCCTCTCAATTGTGTCTAGATCAGCAAGATGAAATCTTGCGGCAACAGCCATTAAATGGCCACAGTAATCCACACACGACCGGATCTGTGCTTTATATAATGTAAGAAGTTGTCCCGGTGTGAAGTACTGCCGGACCTTTGCAAGGACGCCAAGCTTGCTGGCGGCTGCTCTTGCCCTAGACTCAATGAACCGACCAAAGTTGAGGTTCGAGGAAATCTCTATCCCTAGCAACTGAAGTCGGTCACTGTATTCCAAAGCTACATTCTGGAAATTCTAGGAGCCAAGGTGATAGGGCTCCTTTTGGCGGTTAATAAACACGTCTGTGATTTGGTGGCGTTGAATTTATCAAGGTTGGCATTGCCCCATACGGAGACCGCCTCTAGCTTGTCATTCAAACGCTGCACCGTGGCTTCTCTTTCAACCTGTACTTGATCTCTACTGGCCCGAGTACTCGGCAGATATCTTTTGGCAAATAGACAAATACTCGACTAATGTAATTTAGTTGATAAGGTAATAAAAAAGAATTATCATCAAAAATGTTTCTTACGAACAATGGCTATTTGTCTAATTATATATATATATATATATATATATATATATAGCATGAAATATTGGAGTATTTTTAAATTTGTTACATTCATTTTAAAAAAAAAATTATTTTTCTCATATACAATAACAATGACTATTTCATATATATAACATGAAATATTGGAGTATTCTTAATTTTGTTACATTCATTTAAAAAAAAAAATATTTTTTCACTTCTAAATATATTATTCACATGACATTAAAAATAACATATGATTTATAAAAACAAGTTATCAATATTTCCTCGTAATTTTAATATGTTGTGTATAGTTTTTTTACTTATATTTTTTATTTGACCCTGATGTGATGTTCACGAATAGTAGAAAAACACGGGTTTTTTTTTACGGGATTTTACCGGACATATAGCAAGGTCCATCTAAACTCTATTGGCAAAATATTAATGTTTAAAACTATAAAGTGATCCACATTATTTTTGATCATGGCCTTATTTATAACTAGCTTTTTTCCGTAACTCTCTCAACGTGTAATATGGACCAAACTATATAGCTCTATTACAAAACTACTAAGAAGAAAGAAAACCCGAGAATCAAACAGTATTATCCGCCATATTTTTTCAAAAGGTACAATTTTACTTTACAGTTATTATATTTTAAAAAGTATATTTATTCAGGCGTGTTATTAAAAGACATAGCCTTTTTTCTGAATCTTTTAAATGCAGCATGAGTTTTCTAAATTGGGTTTAAAAACACATAAATTTGAAGTATCGTTCGGTTATTGCCTGACAAACCAAAAATAGCAACTGTCAATTTTAATCTTAAATTGTGATTAAGTTACCTCAGTATAAAAATAAAAAATAACAAATTTTAATGCACATTATATTTTTTTAAGATAATAAGTCAGTTTATTTTGTAATAACGAGTTTTAAACAAATTATTTAAGTGTATTATAAACGTTTGTTTTTTTTTCCTTCAATAATTTTATTTATATCCAGTCCTTGTGGAATGATACAAAAAATATATGACGTTCATAAATTTGTTTTTTCTCGTTTCTGAATACATATTTCTACATCGGTTTACAATATATATATATGTATATTATAATCACTTGTAACAAATTAAAGTCTAACTTTACTTTTAACAAACAATTTACATATTCATGATCAAACAAATTTTAAAGTATAATGTAACAAAGGTCATTATTACTGGAATGTTTTCTATATCAATATAATAGGTACTTATTTATTATTATAACAAATGAAACCCAGTGAAATATTTGTATATATGTTGTAGAAAATCTTACATTCAAAGCGAGAATTGTATGTTCTAAATTATACACTCGGTTTACGTAACAATATTTTTTTTTCATTAACCAAGTACATATTTCATTGCAAGTGACTCGTAACGTAACCGGTTATTGTGTTATCTTACGAAACAAATAAGAAACTTGTGTCAATTAAGTTTTTAAAAGGGAAATTATTAAACATCAGAAACTTGGTGATATATAAATGATTGCAAGGTTAAATAAATGTGACCTTTTCTGTTAGCTATTGACGTCTTTCAAATGCATCCGTTATGATACTACGTTATGGCAATAATCAGACCAGGCTTTGTGGGATTTCAACTGGCGGCCCTTTGTTGCTGGCCTCGGCTGGTAATTGTGGCTGACTATGTGGCTGTTAGATTCCGGGTGGGGAGACCCTTTTCTGAAAGGTCGTTCTGTCTTTGCGGGATGCCTGTCTTTGCGGGATGACTTCTTCGTGGTGGATTCACCTGGCAATCTCAATTGTCAGTTTAAGATGTGCTAGTCTCACAACCACGCTTCTTCCTCTAGGTGGTTATCTATAAAGGAATTCCAAGCAAGAAAAGTCTGTGGTCGGAACGAAACCCTCACCGACGTCTGGCGATTATTGGCAGAGAGAGTAGTTGGTTACTACTATTGGCTTCCTTCTGCGAGAAAGAGATTGAATCCGAAAGCGATCGCAACTTTCAAAATAAAGCGGAATTGTTTTTTTTTTAGGTAAAACTATACAAATTACTTGATCGCTCTAAATATTTATACAATAGGACTGACAAAATAATATGAGACAGAATAGAACATTCAATAGCAAAAAAAAAAAACGCTTTTCTAAATTAAAATATTGTCCTACGAGAGAGGTATAAATGAACATGATTATTTATAAAGTGAGAATAAATCTAGATGAAATTCATCCAATTACTGTAGAGACTGTACTCTAAAAACGTTACTCTGTTTGAACTACATTTATACCCAAAAAATATGATAATTTCAAATTTGAACCAGTTAAAAAACTATTTAAAATGCATACCTTTCGTGAGTCTATCAAGACTATTGTTTTAATTATATTTATTATAAAAAATATATTAAGACAAGGAATATTTTGTAAGAACTGTTATTATTAGATACAAAATATCAGAATGGAACTCTTTAATCACTTTTTCCAGTGGTTAAAGAAACGCGTATTCTAAAAAAAATATTTCTTCGAAAACGTTATACTCTAGGAATTTCTCTTTATACGTTAGAAATGTATGTTTTGCTACTGCGGTGCTACAAAGGCAAACATAATTTTATTATGACTGTACTAGGATAATTATATGATTGGAATAATATATCCATAATATAAAAGAATACAACTTAATTACTTGATGTATAAAAAACAAAGATCTAATGAGGTAATGAAATATGTAAAAAATGACGACTTTATTTGTTTATTTCATATATAGTAGTAATAGCTTATATAGTAGTAAACAAATAACTTGAATGATGTTTTACTCCAAAAAGGAATGGATTCCGAACCCATATTTAAACCAGACTTTTGCAGCAACAATTTTTTCATAAATAATATAATACAATAAACAATTTTTATATATAAACTTTCGTGAACCATGACTATTGTATTTATATTTACCCGGCTGTTTTCGAACCCATTTATATTTGCCCGACTAGTTTCGAACCCATTCGGGGTTCTTAATCATGAGCTCTAAGCGTGGCGGATTCGCGGCGCGAACTGCGTGCCGCAGCTCTCCCGATTAAGAATCTCGAATGGGTTTGAAACTAGTCGGGCGCATTCCGATTTAATTTCTACGTAAACACAGCGTAAATATTAATATAAGAATAAATAATGTAGTTTACTTTATTGTATATCCCATGGAATAAAACCACAGACAACAGAAACAAGGCTGATACAACTCGACTAAGAATTAGTACCTGCAAGTTACAATGACGCCCATTTTTTTTATTTAACAATGCAGTGTTTACAAAACACAAAAATGTTTGTGCAATAATAGAAAGCTTACACGTTAAAGGTAATTCACACACGTTATCTAACGCTGTTATATTATTATTTAATTTGCATGATTGAAAATATTGTTCAAATGTCACAGCGATAATAATAACGTACACAAACAATGACTGAATATTCTTACTGGTATTGACAGTTGGTGAAACGTGTTACAGATATTCCGGGAAAAAACAATGGCTTGTAAAATGAATCGAATGAAACGAATGAACCTTTTAGGGGTGTTGAAATTGATATTTATAATTACAGGGCGGATTTAGTAAGTTGCGAAAAAAATTAATTAATTCTATCCGATTTTTATAAAATAGTAAAAAACAATATATTTATTATTAATCGTATAAAAACAACTTATATTACTATAAATTATACCTATACTAATAAACCAAATGTTTTGATAGCTTTAAATTTGGATAATAGGACAATTAAAACAAAAGTAAAAAAGAAAATGGCCACTTTAACAATCATAGTATATATAAAATATTAAATAAACATTTCTTTCTTATTACCCTATATTTTTTATTAATTATTTTAATTTCATTTCAATTAATGTATAGCAATTTTTATTATTTTATATACGGACATACAAACAGACATGTAATGTACGGGTTCTATCATCAGTATCAAATTCAAAGTGCAGGTACCAAAATACATTTTCCCAATAATAATCAGTCCCTTATTGTAAAATAAATTATCATTGTAGATATAGAGACATACAATAATTCAAATTGTTTGTCAATACGTGTTAACTATTATTTTATAACATATATAATAATAATATAATTGTATAGAAGTAGTTCAAACTATGTGTGAAGTTAGTTCTAGAAATAAGTTTTCCATAATCACCTTATCTAAGTTTACTACGAAATAAGAAAAAAAATATCTTTACATATAATTAATTAAAGATAATAAACGTACACGACGAGTACAAACTTATCGATTTATTTAATATAAGTGAATTTTATGTGATAAATTATTCTATTATTATATATAAATTAAAAGTGATATGATAACGAATCAAATCTGGTAACGATATTTGATATTTTTATATGCTTGAGATATGAAATAAAAATAATTAAACATTAAAAAGTTACATAAAAAACTCACCTATAAATTTGAGGTACTCTTCAAAATTTTCTGAACTTTTCAATTTATATTTTTTTCCGACGTATTTTTCCATTTTATCACGCACTGACACACGTCAACAGTTCAAGGCGGTCGTTCGCGGTATTAACTATAATTTTCTGAGTCCCAAGTAGTTGATATGTATTTAGATTTAATTTACTTAACATATGTTATTAAAGGTGCTTAAAAGTACTCAAAAATGAGCCTATTATTGAAATAGTGACAAATAAATATACGTTTTAAAGGATTATTAACTATATTTATATTAAACCGGCTGTATGTATTCACGTAGATTTTTTACGTGAATATAACCGGAAAAATGTAAATATAATAGTCGTGGTTCACGAAAGTTTAAATAAAAAAAAAAAATTACGATTATGTATATTTTCTAAATAAGACTTCTTGTAAAAGTCATACAGTCAAAGTTATGGTGTTTTCGTCTATGGATATTTACACACACAAATGCAACCGATGACGAATGAGGAAGGACAGAGCATACTAGAACAGGAAGGTATACCGAGAGGATGCTAGGAGGGGGGAGGGGAGACATACGACTCTCTCACTCACCATACGAAACGTTCATACATAGTTACTTTACACCAATTTTCTTGTTTATTGTGATACTGACCTACTCGAGCCTGCTCGTATAGAAGTCAAGTCAAAATATAAAGAAAAACTAACATCCCTTTAAAATCGTACTATCAGGAAGAATGAAGTTTTCCCTGATTAAAGTTTTTTTGGTCAAGGAGTTCTGTTTATATTTAAATGTAATATATATGTTAAATAGAATATAAGTTCAAAACGTTTATGTAATTACGGATATCTAATAACTAGCCTGGGATCAAACAATCGCAAAGAGTATTTATAGGTTATTGCCTGGCGTATTATAATCTAATCGTAATAATAAGAAATAATATAAATAATCAGAATTGCGTTAAATTATATAACAATACTAATCTTCCGATGATAATTAATGACGCAATGCCTATTTTAAATACTAGATACATTATAAACCTATTAAGTAAACCAGTAAGTAAATGTAATATACATTATATTACATTTATTTACTGGTTAGAATTTAATACGAACTCTATTGCTGTGGCTGGTATAGTCTAAATAATTAAAAAACAAAACAGAACAGACTGTATAATCCAAATCCAAGGCAAACTGGTCATAGAAATATAGGTAATATAAGTTTTGGTATTTAAAAAATATATAGAGAAGTTTACTTAGTCATTAAACCAGGAATTAATGAATCAACATATAGACAACACTTATTTTGATAGTTTTTTTCTTTTATTTCTTTTTGATATTTTTTTTAATACAAAGGTATTAGCCATATGCATGTTTAATTTCTAACAGATATATTAAGCACTTCGCTTAAATGTAAACGTTTGGGTCGGTTTTGATAAAAATCTTTTTTTTTAGTCGGCTTAGAAAAGTTTCGATTTATAATTTCAGAAAATGGCGGTGTCACCGGGTTTAAGAGTTAAATATTGGATGGCTTCAATATAATTAAAATGCTATGAAAACTGGTGATATACAAAATTATATCGTTACTTGATGTCAGAAGCAACAATGCATTTACTATATAATACAATACGTTCAAAGTGTCTCCATTAAAATTAACATATATATATATTGGAGTGCAGAATATATTTTTACTGTGTGTATTTGAGGGAGGCACTTAACATTTCTGTATTTAGTTTGGACTATTGGAGGTAGGTGGCGCTGCGTTACATGCTAATATATTTCTCTTTCTGACAGAACAATATCTGCTGGGCTCTATTATATTATATGAATGAAAAACCATTATATAATGTCAAACAAAGACAGCTGGCGGATTTAATATCATTCGCTTTTTAGTTACAATAGTATAGTTTAATAGTAAAAATAAGAATTTGTTTATATCTGACAGTACGAAATGCGTTCAGTTTTCTAAACAATTAAGTATTTTATTTGTAATTTTGAACTGATCCTTAAAGCAAGTCTCGAAATTTAATGGATTTTTTATGACCATTCTCGGATATCGTCGTACTTGTGTTTACATATTTTATCCTGAGATGGAAAAATAGCAATAACTTCAAATCATAAATTTATTCTCATGTACTTTAACTAGTAAATATATACTTTAAAAAATAGTACAGAATTCAAAATATTAAATAGCCATTTAATTGATATATTGACATATTACTTTAATCAATGGAAGCGACATTGTTTCGTATTATCCGCAGGCGTCGTGTCAAAAGTATATTTGATTGAAACTGAAGTTAACCTTTTGGCGTATCGTGAAACCTTAAAATATTTCAATAATCTTTTTTCAATTTTTTCCGCCAAGGAATCCTTTACTAAATCTCGATAAAAATTGTTATTGACGTCATACTACATCTTTTTTTTTTCTAGGAAACAATTAACTCTGACCAAGAAGTGTAATTTGATACTACATTCTAAATATATATATTACAAGATGTTGCCAATGGATAAGTATACAAATTTTCGTTCTCGATTAAAATACTAAGCCACATGTCATTATTTAAAATTTACCAAAAATCCATACATTTTAGGATTTATTCTAATTGTAACCCAAAAAAATGTGCTTCTTTAAGTTAAAAAGTCAATAATCGTGATGTCAGGTTAGGTATTAAATTTTATCATGTATGGTAGTTTGTACAAAAGTTTTTATGCTTGAATAAGCCAGACAGAAAAACCGATAAACAGACAAAAAAACTTTAAAAAATCTAGTTTTGTATCGAACATATTATTTTTTAAATTTCATGAGTGGGTTTTGCCTTGATTTTTTTTATTCTAACCTTTGTCACAGTAAAAATGCCATTCTATTGTATGAGTTTTATAAGACGTGCCCAATGATATATAAACTAAACATATAATTATAAATAATAAGAATATTATCATTGACAATACTTACCATGTAATATCATTTTGTAGTGTTTTGGATACTTATATTTAAAACTGTAAATAGGATGTTTAACACGTTTACTTCTTGGTAACAAACCACTTCTTTAGATTAATGTTTACAATTTACCCATTTCTAACATGCTACAAACTTTCAAACTCAATATCCAGATTAGGCAAGTACATTTTATTATGTATAAGTTCAATCTGTCGCAATAGATTTGATAATACAATAGTACATGTGATGTTTTCCATAAATGTTTAATACAGATTTGTCAGGTCACACACACACACTTAACATACTTCACACATACACTTAACTACATATCTATCTATACATTTCCAGTTAGTGGCCCGATAACTACAAGGCCTGATGATATTGTCACAGATATGGGTTGAATATCTGAATAGACTGACCCCTTGGCGGTGGTACAAAAAACCGTCAAAAACTTTGGACATCAATTCCAAAAATTTCGTGAGTCATGAAATTTTATGAGAAAAATGAAGATTTGTGCACGACACAGAATCGTTTTTACCAGCATCATTGGAGGAGGCATCTGCATCCTCTTATATATTTTACTTTCACTTTCAAACTAATATTCATAATAAATTTTCAGTTGATTTCTACTATCCTATTACAGTACATTTGCATACATAGTGTGTATTTTATTTGTAACTGCGTATTTTTTAACACTTCATTAATACGTTTAATACATATAAAAAAAC
This sequence comes from Dircenna loreta, assembly GCA_963555665.1. Taxonomy (NCBI): domain Eukaryota; kingdom Metazoa; phylum Arthropoda; class Insecta; order Lepidoptera; family Nymphalidae; genus Dircenna; species Dircenna loreta. The sequence continues at coordinate 3,469,200 of OY743102.1, forward strand.
TGTATGTTTGTTATTCTTTAGAATCCTAAGAATAGAAATTTAAGTCAGATATATGCTTTACCCCTTTTTGATGTTACTGCATTGGTTTCATAAGGGCGATCAATATTTTTTCTAGATCGTTGGTAAATTCAAGATTCATCATTTATTATGGTAGCGCTAACACAGCAAGAATAACATGTCTCAAATATATCCATAATATCGTGTCACAATTCCATTTTTCACTTGGAGTATATCTTTTCAGTTCAGTTGCTGAGCATGTGTTTTTCTGTTCAGTTGAGAAACATTCAATTCTAGAACCAAATTGAAATTGAGCACGTCTTGGGAAGACGTTCTGCTGACAATAACATCATTTATCATTCAATACATTGATATAAATAGATAAAATAGAAATAGATAATCACTATCCAATAAAAAAGTTCAAATAGTATCCATGGAGTTTTTTGCCGGTATGTCTTCATGGACCTAAACCTTGAAACCGTGCATCTAGAGTCTGACTCCATACGCCATTCAGGTCCCCCTTTAACCAGGGCCCCTTCAGGCCCCCATTCTCCAGAGTGAGTCCTAATACCCACTCACTCCCCGGTGACGCTGTATTGACCAATAGGACAAACAGCACAGACATGACAAAAAAAATAATAATTGACGTTTCATAAGTGAAACCTATTTGAAATAAAAGAATTTGATTTTAACTTCACTTTGAGATGTACTGTTTTGCCTTCGAATAATAAAATCATCGCTAAATTGGAGCCTCTGTATTACGGAAAGTATTACATTTAATGTCAATAATTATTTTTCATATGTAAGTAATGATATTATTAATAAAAATGTTACGCAATAAAAACACCTTATCTTAGCTCCTAAAGATATTTTAATTTACATAACATTTACTGCAATTCCCTTTTATCGTCAGATATCTGCAAGCATGTTTTATTTAACCGTGTCATTTATAAAATTAAAGGTTTTGTAATTTGAGGATTTTGTTTTTTTTTTTTTTGAGTTTTAAAATCCGTTATGGATACCCACCGGCAAAGAAGGTGATGGCCAGCGATTATGTGGAACTACCTATCAGCATAGAGAACGCTGCCATTTTTAAGGCTAACCAATAAAAAGCCAACGTTTACCCTCATCGCCGTAGTGAGACGCCACGGGAACACTCTCGCACTCACTCACCTTAGTGTAACCCACCCCCCCCCATATTAGGCTGCTGTTTTTAAAGTAGGTCGTTGTCTTTTCAGTGATAGAGATACAAACCTAAATTAACTAATAACATGTTCAAATATGGTCAAACGACCTTACAACCCTTTCATGGACGATCAACGTGAAGTTGTCACTAGGACTCTCAAGAAAGATTTAAAAAAAAATAGATGTTCTTTAGCTTTCATTTTTTTGAAACTCTTTGCCAATAACTCTCCACCAGTACTTATACGAAGTTTCATGCGTCTGAAACAGAACTCAAAGCAATTTTTACACGACACATTTCTACAACAGATTTCTCAACGGCCTTCTAGAACGTAGCTAGTGCATCTTCCGGCAATAGCTTTCCAAAATCTTCTGGAAAACATTTGGTTTCTTAAATCAAAAGACTTTTATACTAAATAACCGGTTAAGGAGAACGTTTCACTTTCGCAGCAGTTGGTTTATTGTAAAACCGCCATAATGTTGACAGGCGCCTTGTTTCTGGATGATATTGATAAATCCAAGATTTTTCACCGCTTAAAATATTACAAACACGGCTGGTAGAATTTACTCCGAATTTATGAATCATATTATGGTGCCATTCCACTTTTTCAGCTACAGCATATTTTTTTTAGATCAGGTAAAGAACGATGACTTCATTTAAGATTTAATATATAAAAATATAATCTTCCAATCTGTCAAGTTTAAGAGACCGTACTAAAATTGCTATACCAACGGTATACAGAATTTTTTCAAGGCGCTTTATCTATAGAAACAAATTAATATTATTAAAGAAATATCAAATTTAAAGTTTGTCTTAACGATATGAAAAATAAATAAAAATGTTCGAGACGCAGTTCCATTTTTCAATGAAATAATATTTTTTCATAATTCTGGAAATAAAATTAAGAGGCAAATTTTAATTTAAAACAAATATATTTTCACTTTTAAACAATCGGATTTTCAAAACAAATTGTAGTAGTACGAAATCCGGCTGCTGAATTAGTGCATTCATCAAGTATATGTCAAAAACCAAATTTTAGATTAAAAGAATATATACCTACCAGGTTGCCTGTCAAAATGTGGCCGCTAGTATTTTTAATTAAATTATTGTTAATCGATTTTTTGGAAAGAATTTAATTCTCTTATTTTTTAAATAAAATATCGTCCACTTCACGGCAATGTATATAAAGACTAAAAATTACGGTTGCCGTTGTGCATTTCTCCGCGCTTCTTCGCAGCCAGGTGTAAACAGGTATGATTATGAAACATTTATACGTTCATAACGTACATTTATGATTAATATATCAAATTAAAGATATTTTTTTTGTTTATTATTATATACGGTTGCCTTATTAAATCTGCCACAAATAAGGGTTGCATTCGTGATTAGATAAATTTGAGATCTCGTGTAATATTTATATATTAATCATAATATTTCATTATATTTGGATTATAAGAAAACAGCTTTGGTTTATCCGTCCTTTTTATTGTGGGAATTTTGTAGAATTTGTAAGAATCATTTTGGTTTAAAATAATTTGTTTAGTACATAATGTGTTTCGATAACATTATATACTTAATATTATATTATTTGTGTCAGAATCATTATCTGACCCGAATAAGCTGCGGGGTGATCTATTTACTTTACATAGAAAGCGCTAGAATTCATTGTAACATTCATTTAATATATCAACTTGTATGTCCATCTGTAAATTTATGAAAATTAAAATAGATAGTAATATAAAAAGTTGTACAGTACTAGTCATTTTAGAAACGAAAGTAAATATGGCGCACTGAATTTCAGTAAAAGTGCATCTTCAAGATTTATCTTCCCGACTAGCTGCCAATCTATCTATCTATCATCTATCTGGAATAGCTACCAACAGACATCATTTGGGAAACTTTCTTTTACAAATATGAAAAAGAATATCTAAATAATTATCACTTATTAATTTTGACCATTCAGTAGTTCTTGGCCTAGTTTATGTATATTTTAATTGTTATAAATTGATAAAAAGATCTTTGTAAGCTGTGGATCAAATTTATATTAAAGAAAACATATTTATAGTTTGTAGTAATTCGGTAGACAACTGATTAAAACGTACAAAAAAATTCCCTTGCTATACGGACGCTTTATCAAAACGTATGTAATGAGCCATTTCCGAATCCAAGACGTGTTCCGTTATCGCTGAAATATTGCTGTCCACATTTTTAAGACTTCGGTTTTTGGTGATCCTGATATTAACGTTTCAACGAGTTTTCCTTACGTAACACTTACTGCAATCCCTAGGAATCTTGATCAGACCTTAAAACAAAAGCAATCTAGACCCGGGACGTCTAGATTGCTTTTGTCTTAAGGTAACCATTACATTGAACGTAACTTGCAGTACGCACGAAATATAGTCTTAATATGAAAATTAAAACGTATTACGAACCCTATCCTATCAGTGACTCCTTTAATGTATGGAAGTAAATAGGTGAATGATTTTTTTTCCTATTTACTACTCTTAAGCTGGAACGCCAATTATATTTCCAATACCTAATTATATACCAATTTCCAATTCCTTTCTGTCGTATTTAATGTCATTCATATATCGTTGTATAAAATATAAATCCTGTTTATAATTTTTGGATGTCAATAAAATTTTGGATGCTTGGGATTTATTGGACGCAATGCTTTTAAAAAGTCTTTATTTATAAGCGCATGCACTAATTTTGTAAGTTTGTTTGCATTTCTGTTAGTGGGATTGTAATTTACTCTCTTGTGGGTGTTATTATCCGATAAACAATTTATGATTTTCATACATTACCGTATCTACAATAACTATAGTATTTACTTTATCCGCCGATAATATTAAAATATCCTTATTATTCCATAATTTTGACAAAGAAACCCTGTCCCCTCTTGTAGTTGTTTAGTTGGTTTGAACGTAAAAACGCTGCAATGTTTTGCCCCAAGCCGCATCGTGAATTGGAATTGAGTTCCTAAATATAGTATCCTGTATGCCACAAATGATAGATTGGATTCAATATTGAACGAGGTGTTGATGCGAAAATCAACCTTTTTTTATAATGCACTAACGTCGCTATTGCCCAAGTACTTAAATAAGTTGATAACGGTTTAACGACCCGTGCGGTATAATTCCACTTGAGTACAGACGGGTAAATAAATGGTTCACGAATGTTTAAATGTATAAAAAAATATCATCATCATTTCATATCAAATATGAAATCAAAACACTTTTTTAACTTTTCATCTTTGTTATGTGTTCTGTTAATTTTTTTTCTGTGATTCAACAAAGTTCTTTCCATATCATTATATTGTATTCATTATAAAATAGATGTATGAAAGTAACAATTTTTAACTTATACAGTAACGGCAGGGAAAATAAAATCGTCAATTGTAAGTGTTTGAAGAGTTAGTTTGAATATTCTCCATCTAAATATTGAGTTTTTATCTTACTTATATTTTTACGTCTTGGTTCAATTCATATATTTTGCTTTGGATAATTCAAAAGGAGTGGTAGTTTTGCATTTGTTTCACGCTGAGAATTATTTTTAATGTCTGTTACTAGGTAATAATCTAGGTCTAACCATGCGAGACTTTTATATTTAGGAGCATGAAAAATTTACTTTTATATTTAGGAGCAAAAAAAAAAAAAAAAAGCTATTTCGTTATTCTCTATAATATTTAAGAATTATAGCCTATTATAACATCAGGAGAAATCATAGAGGGGGATGCTCCAGTCTCTATAAGAAACTTACCTTTATATTCAGATTTTTTAATGAAGGATCTATCATATTTATATTTACCCGGCTGTATTCACGCAGAAATTAAATCGGAATGTGCCCGACTAGTTTCGAACCCATTCGGGGTCCTTAATCATGAGCTCTGAGCGTGGCGGAAAAAAAAAGAAAAATGATCTTTACAATGAGTAGATTTATTATAATGTAGTTTGACTGTTTGTCTGTCTTTGAGTATCAAAGATTATTTGGTTTTCACAAAATGTTACCTTCGATGTCATCAGAGAATTGTTGTTCATAAAAATATGACTGTTTATTGTGTGAATGTGGAGAGCCTACTTGGTCTTAATTTTCTGGGGTATAAAAATGCTTTTCAAGACACACTGTTGTTTCTCTGCTTTATTATTTATCTTTATATATTACTAGCTTTTACCCGCAACTTCGTTTGTTTGATCCCAAGCTAAGCAAACTTGTGTTATGGAAATCAGCCAGATGATAAACGTACATATACAAAATGGCAAACTAAATATTTACACACTAAAGGCACAAAACATAAACATTTGAGTTTTTTTAAACAAATTTTTGCCCCGGGTGGGCCCTGAGGGACATGGTTCAGACCTCGAAACTGACTTGTCAAAACCTACTTTGACACCGATTTTCGTTAATAAAGCTTCATAAACAATGATGTGTGCCTCCATTGTCATTAAACCGTCAAACACCACTCCCTCCATTAAAAAACAATATTAAAGGTTTTTTTATTCGTGAGCACCTACTGAAATATCGATTCTGGAATACATTTAGCATTTAAAAATAAAGAAATTTCCCATTTTTGTTCCACTCTTTTTTAATCCTTTTAAGCCATAAAAAATAATAATTTTAATTTATAAAACTACCCAAGTATAGATTTCATGACATTAGCTTCAAATTCAAATAATTTATTAAAAAAAAATTTCATACATTAGTTTTTATCCCCTTTTTACCTTCTATTATGATGGAATTTCAAAAAATCCTTTCTTAGTACCATTCTTGAAACTAAGAAACATATGCTCTCCAAATTTCAAGTTTATACGACTAGTGGTTTTGGCTGTATTTTGTCTCTAAGTCAGTCAGGACATCTTTCATCGTATATGTAGAGATGGATCTGACACTTTCTAGGGTAGATTTATTTGTTGTTCAGGTAAATTGGGTTGCCTTAAATTATTATTAAAAGGTCTAAAGTGTCCTTAAGGTGTATTTTTTCAGGGTAACTGGAACTGAAATTTATTTTTCAATTCTTTTTTTGGGGTACAAAATTAGAGTTAATTAGAGTTAACATTAAGTTAAAATGGTCTAGGAAGTTCAAAATGTGGTTTTATTTGTAAAGTAGAGTACAGTTAAGATTAATATTTTCTAGCGGATACAATAACTAACTCTAGGTTTTATAATTCTAATTCCTATGCCTACGTTAAAACCTTATTGGCTGTTATTTACAATAACCATACAATTATTAAGTTTAAAAATGAATTGTATAAAATTTAATAATAAAAGGGGCTAAAACTGAGACAAAAGTAACAAATTCAAGTAATTATTTAAATTGTTAATTTATATTGACAAGATTTAATTTTTTCTGGAATGAAAATGGTTTTAAGATTGTATAAATGAATCAATCGTACCGATTTTACAGAACTAATTTTGATAATTATACTCTAACCAATGTGGGTAAAAAAAAATCTTCAGAATAAATATATCATATTCTAAACAATTTTTATCTATCTACCCGATATTTTTTTCTTATTTAAAAACATAAAAATAGCGGGCTTCATAGATATTAAATTAATCTGTAAATAAATAAAGGTTTGTTCATATATTTACACATTAAGATTAAATTTGTTTTCAAGTAATTATAGCAGTATGAAGTAAGTGGATACATATAGATATAAATAAATAAATTTTGTGTCTGTCTGTGATTTCAAAATAACTCTGTTTCTTAAAGTTCTTCAATTTGTTTATATATGATGGCAAGATACATGAAACTTTTCAAGACTTTTTATCCCTCTGTCTGTCTTTGTTTATCCCGAGGTAATTATTAGAACTTAAACGTTTTAATGACACTTCACTGTTATAGTAAAGGCACAGAATACATTTAGGGTCAGAGTTGAAATTGAAAATTCAAAAAAAATATGCATAACCCCAATTTGCGTCCTTGAGCAAAAGAATATAGTCCAGTATCAATAAAAAGTAGCCCACTGTATATTTTCAATCTTAGACACTTATTAGAAAATTATTTTGGCTATCATCGTGAAAGAACACTTAGAAATTCAGCAAATAAATAATGTACTTAGTATTTTAATGGGTAAAACCTCGTGTGATAAAAAAAAATAATGATCCAGTCTTACTTACATACAAATTTGCCTTTATAACATTAATAAGCGATTAAACATAAATAAGCGATTATTTAAAATACCGTTCTCAAAAAACTTAATCTAAACTAGTTTTTCATTAGTCTGTATCCCACTAATGTAAAAACTTACGAAAATAAGTGGATTTATTCTGATTGCGTCAAGTATTGATGGTTTCTGTTAGTTGTCTGTGGGAGTAAAGATAAAATCGCTGGCATCAACTAGTTGATAATATAATAAATAGATCTTGTAATAGAACAAAGCTTCAACTCTTCTAGTACGGCACATTCAATATTTGTATATTTCTTATCTATATAATAATATATATATATGTTTATATATTTTCGTCTGTCTGTTAAACTGGGCGTTACGCTGAAACTACTTGGGGTATATAGATTCAATTCGATTTAGGAAATATTTTTTACGGATTAATTATTTCCTTAGCGGTCGGTAATGACACATATAATTACGTATTACTGACCGCTGATGAAATAATTAATCCGTAAAAAACATTTCTTACGGAAGAAAAAAATCTGTATTATGTACTTAAGACGTAGTAATAAACAATTGCTACGTGTAATGTACAAATTACAGAACTCTATAGTATATTTCTTGATTTTTTTGTCTGTTTGTTATTGTTATTTGTATTTGTTATTGTTATTGTTTGTTGTATAATATTTTGCGATATTAAAATAGAGTGGGGTGATAAAGAGAACCGAATCGCTGTGATTGCATTACACAAAGTAGGTATGGAGCCAAATGCAATTTTTAAAACTGTCCATACACTTGGTATTAGTAAAATGTTTGTGTATCGGGCTATTAATAGGTACAATAAGACTTCCTCTGTTTGTGACAGAAAAGATCTGGCCGTCCACGTAGTCTTCGTACGAAAGAGGTGGTCTAAGAAGTAAGGGAAAGAATTCGGAGAAATCCTGTCCGAAAGCAAAAGATTTTATCTCGGGAAATGAAGATAGCACCTAGAACCATGTCGCGTATTTTAAAAGATGACATAGGATTTGAATCCTATAAGAGACGCACTGGTCATTTTTTAAGTGATAATTTAAAGAAGAATAGGGTAATAAAATCGAAACAACTACTGGAGGAGTACGCAAAGGGAGATCACGAAAAAAAATTGTTTAAGGATAAGAAAAGTTTTGCAACTGAGCAACATTTTAACAAACAAAATGAGCATATTTATGCTCAAAGCTATAAAAAAGCTTCCCAATTAGACGACAGAGTGCAACGTGGACCTTATTTGACTTCAGTGATGGTTTGTTCAGTTCAGTGGGGTGTTAGTTATGAAGGAGTGACTGAGCCATATTTTTGTGAAAAAGGTATCAAAATATCGGCACAAGTATATCAAGATACCATTCTTGAGAAGGTAGTTAAGCCCCTTAACATCACCATGTTCAATAACCAAGTATGGTCCTTCCAGCAAGACACGGCGCCGGGTCATAAAGCTCGTTCCTCGGAGTCTTGATTGGAAGCGAACGTTTCGGAATTCATCAGAGCTGAAGACTGGCCGTCGTCTAGTCCCGATCTTAATCCGCTGGATTATGATTTATGGTCAATTTTTGAGAGTACAGCTTGCTCTAAACGCCATGATAATTTGGAGTCCCTAAAACAATCTATACGGTTGGCTGTGGAGAATATTACCATGGAAAGAGTGCGTGCTTCTATTGATAACTGGCCTCAACGTTTAAAGGACTGCTTGCAGCCAATGGAGACGACTTCGAATAAGCTTTATATATTTTTTTATATTTATGTAGTAAACTAATTGTTTTATATTTATGTAGTAAACTTACTTACAGTAAACGTAATAAATGTTATTTGCAGTTATTTTTTTATATTTTTAAGCGTAACAGTATTTATGGCCAGACTAAGTATATATAATTATTTATTGTTTTATAAATATGGGTTAGTTAAATAAATTTAACATACGACGATGTCTTTATGTACAATTATTAATTAGCATTAAATCTGAAAATTTTCATTTTGTTTCATTTTTGTAGTTCTGTATTAGAATTTCTAAACTGTAACGCCTTTCAGGGTTTTCCCGAACGGAGTCGCAAGCAATAGCTAATATTAAGATAAATAAAGATAAGAAAGATAATTAGAAGTATCATTATCACGACACTTCTCTTAAAAATACTGTTCTTAAGATTGTAACTGTTTAAAATGTCGGAAAGTTACTAAATTGTTCAAGTAGACCTGGACGCGAACATACAATAAACAAAATATCAGAACAAATATCATAAAACAATAATTCAAGCTGTCACGTGTCATTCTAACTTGTAGTTATCTTTGGCAAAGATATATAATGAGGGATCTTTGGCATTAGAACATTGTGTCACAGTTGTTGTTCTTGATTTAAATACGTATTTCATTGTGACTTCGTAACGATATGAACTGAATTGACTTTTTAAAATAGATTGATTGGTTTTGAATTATAAAATAAGTAAGTATTTTGATATAACATAAATTGTAACACCAGGTGGTTATACTATTAGTTATTCCTTTACTATTTAACTCTTAAACTATTAACTATTGAGTTATTTAATTTTTAACTAAATTGCGAATTAAACAGCTACTTCCACATATGTAAAAGGTTATTTGTGGAAGAATGACAAATTGACGCTCACGTCTTCAATTAGAGATCAAAAATATAAATATTTGTGGAAAAAAAATTACGTTTATTACATTAAATATATTAATTTTTTTGTGTGGAGATTAGAATAAATTTTAATAATCTACTTATTGTATTTACCGTAAGCCTCGAGAATTTTTTTTGTATGCTAAGATTTTCTCAGCGTATTTATTATTATATTAAAGTATGTTTTTCTGAATGTAATGTGAAGTGATGTAATGTAATGAAACACAAACAGATAATAAGCCTAAAAGAATTTGTGGGTATTGTTAGTGACACCGGTGATTTTCTGCTGAAATGCGTAAATAAACCTAAATAACGATAATAAAAGTTAGAGTTCAGAGTGCAAAGACTACGTATGAAAAATGGTTTTTATTCGGTTTGTATTCTGAAAAACGACAAGTAATTTTCGCAGCTAAAACCTACGAGAGCTCGTTTTTGCTAAAATAGACTCAACCGAGATATTGGTAGAAGATCGCTCGACAGCAAAATATGATAGAAATATTTTTAAAATAATGTGCTATTTAAATATATAACAAAAATATACTATACTCTTAATTCATTATTTTATTATTAATCTAAGTGTTATAATTTTACAGGAATGCAGCGGTTCTCTGACGAAGTTTTTTGGTATTTTAGTGAAGTTTCTTCGAAAGTTGTTGCTGAGACTGGAATATCAACAGACCGAGAACATCTAGGTAAAATATTACTACGATGCTTAAAGGAAGCACCGGATTTCATATCGCAGGTAGGCATTTTTATTGATTTACAAATATCATTTTTTTATTTTATATAGATTTTTTGTTTATTATTTACAGCTGATCTACGTATATCTATGTATTATAACCAACAGGATATATTTAAAATACGTAAAAAATAATTGAAAGGTTTATAAAATATGTCATTATATTTAATTTTTATATTTATTATTATATTTATCTTTATTATTTATATTTCATCGCTCAAATTCACGTTAATTTATAAGAATTTGCCCTTATATTTTCGAACCTATTCCATAAGAAAACTACTGCATAGCCCTTAATGAGTACAAAGTAAGTCCAGATAAATTAACGTTATTAGAGCCAGGTTGATATAAATACAATAATTTTAAATCATGAGAGTAATTAAAATTATATTCATATTTACAAATATTTAATATTAAAAAAACATATGCATATATTAAAATAGTAAGGACATCACATCCATCTATGAAATAAGTTGTAAAATTTTTAATTGTTACTCTGTTATTTGTATAAAATAGAACCTCATATATATATTTTTAAATGTCTGCCGGTTTGCATGTCAGCGCATCACGCACAAACTTATTTACTAATTTTACTGATATTTACTGCGGAAAGTCTCACATTTTCACATACAATATATGACATCGGCTATAATTACAGAAATACACTAAACTTCTTTACGAATTTTAGTGACATTTGTGTGCTTATTGACTAAGTCAGCCGTAATTGTACTTTGAAATTTTTTCCCATCACAGGAAAACTAAATCGAGATCGGATCATGATGAAATTTTGTATTGTGATATGTGATGAAATAGAGGTGAAATCCAAATTTGAAATAGATATCTGTCTTTACTTACTTATTACTTACTTACTTATTTACTTACTTATTTTTATTACTAGTGGGCGCATCGGACATAGTCTTGCTCTAGAAATATATTTATAAACACAATAAAGCTAAGGAGTTTGTTTATTTGAACGCCCTAAATTCTGATACTATAGCCTGATTAAAATATTTTAATTAAATATATCTATCATATATTAAGGTAAAAGTAAATAATAATGTCTCATTACGACCCTCATAACTAGTTTTCGAAATATATTCTACAATAAGCTCTAAAGTAATGTGACCAATAACGAATAAGCTCTGAAGTAATGTGACCAATAACGAATAAGCTCGGAAGTAATGTGACCAATAACGAATAAGCTCTGAAGTAATGTGACCAATAACGAATAAGCTCTGAAGTAATGTGACCAATAACGAATAAGCTCGGAAGTAATGTGACCAATAACGAATAAGCTCTGAAGTAATGTGACCAATAACGAATAAGCTCGGAAGTAATGTGACCAATAACGAATAAGCTCGGAAGTAATGTGACCAATAACGAATAAGCTCTGAAGTAATGTGACCAATAACGAATAAGCTCTGAAGTAATGTGACCAATAACGAATAAGCTCTGAAGTAATGTGACCAATAACGAATAAGCTCGGAAGTAATGTGACCAATAACGAATAAGCTCTGAAGTAATGTGACCAATAACGAATAAGCTCTGAAGTAATGTGACCAATAACGAATAAGCTCTGAAGTAATGTGACCAATAACGAATAAGCTCGGAAGTAATGTGACCAATAACGAATAAGCTCGGAAGTAATGTGACCAATAACGAATAAGCTCTGAAGTAATGTGACCAATAACGAATAAGCTCGGAAGTAATGTGACCAATAACGAATAAGCTCGGAAGTAATGTGACCAATAACGAATAAGCTCGGAAGTAATGTGACCAATAACGAATAAGCTCGGAAGTAATGTGACCAATAACGAATAAGCTCGGAAGTAATGTGACCAATAACGAATAAGCTCGGAAGTAATGTGACCAATAACGAATAAGCTCGGAAATAATGTGACCAATAACGAATAAGCTCGGAAGTAATGTGACCAATAACGAATAAGCTCGGAACTAATGTGACGAATTAAAAATCTACTGTAGCCTACTGTAGTTAGAGAAGTAGTGGTAAATTAGTAAAAAAAATAAAAAAATAAAAACCTGATCTATTTTGAAACCTTGAAGCCAAAACACTCATCAATTGTTGGTACAACTTTCAGATCGATGGAGGGACAGGGGAAGAAGAAACCAATAAATCTGTCTTGGAAAGAACCGTCCTCTGTGCTTCGAGCTTCAAAAACTTTGGTTTAGCTTATCATGACGTGATAGCTGTGATTGCTCCTAACCACTTACATATCAGTATTCCTCTCTATGCCGCTTTTACTCTTGGTGTAGTTTTTGCTGGATTGGATATAACATTGGGAGAGAGTGAGTAATCGGATTAATAATGCTAATTATATTTGCATATAATGCAAACATATGCGCATGAAATTGGACTTGTTTTTTTTTAATCTTTGAGATTATTAAATTAAATCTTTTACTAGTTTTGCTTTTACTTAATAGTCCAACAATATTAAGTGACACATACGATCGATAAATCAAAACATTATATATTTTATATTTCTTCCGTTTCAATCGTTACTTTATAATGATATTCGTAGATGAATTAGCGGAAACTTTTAAGTGCTGTCAGCCCAAAATTGTACTTTGTCAGAGTACTAATGTTGAAACGATTCGTAAAGCATTGGCACAAATAAATAAAACTGCCGAAATAGTTACATTTGACGTAAGCTCAGATTGCATGAGTTTTACGGAATTCATTCATAAATATGCTGGTAGTACAACTGTTGATAATTTTAAGTAAGTCATTTTTGTTTTTAATATTCTTATTGTTTTGTAATATTACATACTAAACTTTAAATTTGATTGCAGACCAGAAAATTTTGATCCTGAGAGCACTAACGGTATGTTGGTATCAACAAGTGGTTCAACCGGATTTCCTAAACTAGCGGCTCTCACACACCAAAATATATGCATTGGCTTCATTAACAATGGGTGTATATCGCATTTTATAAAATTTAATCCTATCTATTATATTTTCTTTTCCGGATGTTAAATCAAAATTAATTTCTTATTATTTATTATTTCCTATAGATGAAAAACCATTCAATAAGGTTTACTTTGATTCTTTTGCAGGATAGGCTTTACCCCGTTTCCGACTCCATTTAATTTAGGCTTAGTCGTATCACCAATTCAGTGGGTCTCAGCCACCTTTCAAATAATAATGTCACCCATCATGAAATACACACGACTGCAAACTTCAACTCCCTTAACTCAAGATCACGTTTATGATTTAATAAATAAATATAGGGTAAGGAACAATAATTTTATACAAAAATAATTTATTTTGTTGTTAAAATAAATAGTCCGATAAAAATATTACAAAACTTATTTTCAAATACTAAAATGTTTCATAAACAATCTTTTCAGCCCGAATATACCATTCTTAGTCCTACGTATTTAACGACGTTGTTGAAAAAAGATCAGAGAAAAAAATGTGATTTCTCCTCTTTCAAGCACATGCTAATAGGCGGAAGTGCTGTACCAAAAGAACTCCTTCAGGAGTTACAGGTATGGTTTAATTTGGTTCATTCCAAATTTGGTTAGGTAGGGAGAAGAGCGCAACCAGTCGATGGTGAGCGTGAATGCGCATTTTAAACGGACCCCTTAAACCTACACCTGGGTCACAAGTCCCAGAAGCTGTTTGCACTCCTCTCCCTGCAACGCGATGGGCCCGGCACCCGCACGGTGAATCCATGGAATGCTAAGAAGCTTCGTCTCCGTTGAAATGGATATTTTAATGGATGAATTTTATTAAAAAGCGCTCTATAAGTATAATATTTATTTTTCAGAGTGTGAACCCAAATGTAATAATAAATCTGGGATATGGTATGACGGAAGCAGCAGGAGTTATTTTTAACCCATTCTGCGCTCCCCTTGGTTCAATTGGAAGGCCAATGGGACATATTAAATTAAAGGTATACCTAAAAATATAGTATTGCAACATCATTTTCTGTTATAGTTGTTCATCGGCCATGGCCCTCTGGTCTCTACTGCTCTACGGCCCCAGTAGAGCCGATTGTTTGTAGTCCATATTGCCTAGCCAAGTCGGGTCAGTACCAACCTCCTACGGAAGACTGAAAAAATATTACATCTGCTGTCTATATTATCTACAAATATTTATATCATATATCAATTTAAGCTTCATTTTCAAATCGTCTCTAGCTCTATATTTAATAACTAATGTTTTGAATTCACGATTGCAGTTGGTAAATTTTGAAACAGACGAGTGCATTGTCGAACCCAACCAGCCGGGTGAATTACGTCTTAAAGGGCGGTCTATATTCAAGGTTTGTGAACTCTTTTACGTGAGTGATATATCCAAAATAAGATCTTAAGATGATTTGAATTCGACTATGAATAGTGAATGTTCTATGAGTAAATTTTTCTTCACTTTCAATATTATTGCGTATCTTGAATAAGATCAAGAGTCAAACTTTCTTAATGAAGAGTAAAATCTTATGGTAGTATTAATTCTAGGGATATTACAATAATCCTGAGATGACAGCGGCGGCTTTTGATAAAGATAGCTATTTAAAGACAGGCGATATTGTATATAGAGATGAACACTTTAACGTATTCTTTGTTGATCGTCTCAAGACGCTTCTCAAATACAGGAATCATCAGGTAAAAGAAAACAAGAATTTATGGTGTCCTAATATTTAATAAAAATCTCAAAAATCATTATTTGTTTTTTTCAAAAAGTTCAAATATTATATTACTAACAATTCAACAGCTTAAACTTTATGAGCTTTCTGATCTTGAAATAATTACGTTCGTATAATCTTATCTCTAAAATTAATAAGTCATTTTAACCCAGGTGTCTCCTGTGGAGATAGAGAGTGTGATATTAAAACACCCTGGAGTATTGGACGTGGCAGTGACCGGCATACCTGACGCGGAGTGCGGGGATCTACCTGTGGCCTTCGTGGTGAAGAACGAGGGCCAGGACGTATCCTCTGAAGATATCATAGACTTAGTTAAAGGTAATCTTACAGCATTTAGACAATGGTATCATTTTATATTATGTATACACATACTTAGAAATAACTATAGACAAAGAAATAAATATAAATTATACTCGAATTGTTACTAGAAAACCGGACGCTAGTTAGTCCGCTATGAGTAACAGAAATTTATATCTAAGCAATAACAAACTGCTGCAAAAAAAAGAGCGTAGGAGAAGAGAGAAGAGAGAAGTTAGGATTACTTTCCACATAGCAGTTAAAAAAATATTTACATGTAATTAAAAAAATATTTGAACTCGTAAATCATTTCCTCTCTTTCTTATCTATTTTTCTCTCTCTCTCTTTCTTAACCTCAATGAAATTTTATTGCTTTATTTGTTATACTTTTAACTTTCATTTTAGAATCGCTGACAGATACAAAGCACCTAAGGGGTGGAGTTGCATTTATAAATGCACTACCCCTAACTTCTACATCGAAGGTAGATCGAGCAAAGCTGAAGAAAATGGCTATAAGTCTTAAGAAGGATATTGCTAATTGTTAAACAATATTTCATTTTCTTTTATAAAATAAAATAAATTAAATTATAATCAATTTATATAGTAATTTTATTTTCATTACATTATTTTTAATATCTTAAACATTTTTTCCAAGTATTAATCTAACTAAGTACAGTAGCTAGAGCGCAAAAGGGTATAACAACCACCAAAAAATTCATAGAGTTCATTAAAGAAGGCTCGTCTAAAAAAACAAAACAAAAGCCTCACTCTATCTTGGAGGCGGCTCGCGATTGGACTATAATGATGGATACGTATGAGAAACAGTAAAGAATTCCTGAGGATATTGTTGTCTCGTCATCCAGACCGGACATATTCCTGTACCCTAGACAGAACTGACCAGGAATAGGTATATAGTAAATTTGTACGCGGTAGAAGTGGGAGCGAGAGGTATAACAGCGAAATCTCTCTATAATCTACTTAAAGATCTTGGCCTCTCTAGAACTATCATCAGTACATTTCTAGAACGTACTTCAAAGGCGGCATTGGTAGGTTCATTCCAAATTTGGTTAGGTAGGGAGAGGAGCGCAACCAGTTGATGGTGAGCGTGAATGCGCATTTTAAAGGGGCCCCTTAAACCTACACTTGGGTCGCAAGTCCCAGGAGCTGTTTGCACTCCTCTCCCTGCAACGCGATGGGCCCGGCACCCGCACGGTGAATCCATGGAATGCTAAGAAGCTTCGTCTCTATGTTTTTTAAGGATAGTATAAATGTAAAAGTGTAATTAGGAATCTAAAGAATCTAATTATATAAGAAATTACATGTTTAATACATTTTTATAATCTTGATTTGTTATTCTAAAACATATCTAGTATGCTATATTATTTTATTTATATTATTATAAGATAAGTCGCTTCCGTTTTAAAAATGTATAGTTATGATTAGAATAATTAAAATTCATACTGTTTTGGTTTATAATAATGTTTTATACTTAAATTATTTAAAATTTTAACAGTTTGAAGGTAGAAAAACATGTTTACTCTCGCTAGGTTAGGTAACACAATGTTTGCATATTGATAAGACGTTGAGGTCAGAGACAGTCGTAAACCCACGTTGAACCGCCGTTATCGTCCCTCTTACGTAAGTTTATGCGATTTCATATTTAATCATTTTTAATAAAGGCAATGAATATTGTAAATCATACTATGAATGAATCTTAATATTGCCAAGTTTTTATAGATAAATAGCAGTGTGGTAACAGGGGCTGATATTTTCCATAGCTTAATATATATTTTTTTTATTTCAATAATTTGATAATACCACGTACAGGTCAACATACAAATAATCTAAAAAATAAATAATACGCTATGCCGGCATGATTGCTAATCAAAATCGGTCCAGTAGGTAGTTTTCGTGTTAAAGCCGGACAACAGACAGACCTACAAAAATTTTATAAATGTTTTTCTTGGCTTGTGTTACTTGTTTTTAGTTTTTGTTCAATGTACAGAATCGAACTCTTCTATAGTATTATTATATGTATCGTTAATTATCACGTTTTCTCAATGTCAGGTACCTACTATAAGTATGAGATAAGAATTATTGTAAGATTATAAGTGTGACGTCTCAAAATAAAACCATTTAATAATTTTCTTCAACTCGCTTCTTTGACAAAAGTATCTTGATCAGAGTTGAATAAAATAATTTATAACTTACGTTTTCGCTTGTAGCGGATAATATTAAATTCGAAATTTCAATAATAACAGTGTTGGCTGATTACTTACGAAAATTTATCTTAAGGTAGGTTATTTAAAGACTCGTCACTACTCTGCTACTACATTTTGTCTTGCACTGTAAGCGTCTAGTGCACTGAAACATGTATGCAAATAAATTAAAACAGGACTTTTAAATATACTATAAAAAAATCATTAACAAGATCGGAAATCGTACCAATGCATCGAATCGAACCTCGTGAAGTACGTATGTATTGTTCTGCCAGCTAATGTCAATACCCGTTATAATGAATTGGCCATTCTATATATTAATACAACTAAACAATATTAATACAAGCCTGTTTCTCAATTTAAAATATGTTAATTAATATTCCTTTTACACAACGATTTCTTCTAATCATCGTAGAACATTTTAAACTAATATATAATTTATTATAATAATTTTTATGGTTCTGTCAGTTGCAACAAACTATTTATTTTCATAGTGGCAAATAAATATGGCGCAATGGACAAGAAGCAGAAATGCTGTTAATATGCATCTTCAAGATTTGTCATCTAGAGTAGTTGCCGAATCTGGGATAGCTACCGATAGATATCACCTGGGAAAACTCATTTTACAAGGCTTTAAAGATGCACCGGACTTCCTTTTGCAAGTATGAGAAATAAAATAATAATTATTAATAAAGATTAATAAATATAATTTAATAAACTTTCAACCAAAGAGGTAATTTTCGATTAATACTTCTAATTAGTCCACTTGTAAGTCAAACTTACGACCGAATTAAAAAATCTACAGAAATTTAAGTTAAACTTTGAAATATTGGAAAAACATTCATTTCACAGATTAGGTATTGGAACTATTAATTAAAAAACTAAACAGAATTAATCTTAAGTAGCGGAAATTAAACTGTAGATTTATTAAAAAAAAAATATAATAATTTGAAGGCTTTTCTTTTTAGCATATTGCATTTCAAAATAACAAATTTTACTAATCCATCATTAAGGATTCCTTACAAACTGCAAATTAAATGTAATTTTAAGCAATAATATTTGCAAAAGAAAGTTTAAATTTGCAGTGTTCATAACTTAATACGAATTTGAAATTTGATAATACCAAAATATAATTTTACAAGAAATTATCAAGATTTTATACAGTTATTTAATAATTACAGCGTTTCCTAAATTATAATATTATTTAGATTGATGGCGCCACAGGAGAAACTGAAACATTTGGATCAGCTCTGAAGAGATCAGTTCAATGTGGGACAGCGTTGAGGAAGTTGGGAATTAAGAAGGGAGATGTGGTCATTTTAATGGCACCTAACCATATTCATCTTTGTATACCAATGTACGCAGCTTTGTACATTGGTGCGATAACTGCGGGGATTGATATGGAATTAAAAATTAGTAAGTAACTATCGTTAAGTAGTAGTAGTAGTAGTTAAGAGAGTAACTAAGAAAAACCGTTCTTCTTAGTTAGTTACTTTCTAAGAAATTTGAATATAAAATGTTGCGATCGCATTCCCATTAAGGCCTTTTCTGGACCTCTTTCTTCAAGGAAAAGACATATAAATTAGATTTTCTTATAATATTTCCTTCAACGATCAGACGGAAACAAATCCAACGCTTATCCATTCTATTGACTTTGGTGATTGATTTAGCAAAAACCTGAACTATTATCACTCAGACGCCGAAAAAAATAGGTCGACTATTTTATATTTCATTAAAAATTTCGTTATCATTTCATAAATATTAACTACGAATTAATCTTTTATAATCTACTTATCCATCTCTCCATTTCAAGTCATGTATGTAATAGTTTCCTTGTAAAGATAAAATATTTTAATAGACTTCTTGTAGATGAACTGAAGGAAACATTCAACATCAATAAGCCAAGCATAATATTTTGTCAAAACGAAAGAGCTGCAGATGTTGACTTAGCCTTAAAGGGCCTTAACTTCGAATCTAAAATAGTTACATTTGACGATGGCGAAAATTACTTAACGTTTACTGACCTTCTGAATACATATGGAGGCGATATTTCTGTTGAAGATTTTAAGTAAGTTCCTCTTTTAAGAAATCGTATTTGTATTATAAACTTTACAAATTCCTAGACTTCATTATTTGTTACGTTAGAAACGTTGTATTATTTTTTTATTTATTGAAAATAATGTGATAATATATTCACAGAGCCACAGACATTGACCCTATTGAAACATTAGCTCTATTAGTACCTACTAGCGGGACCACTGGCCTGCCTAAGTCAGCTGCTGTAACTCATTCAAACTTCGCAATTTCTGCCCCTAGCATGTGGTAAGTTTTTATTTTTTACATTTAGCTAGCAATGACTTATGTAGTAATTCTAGCTATGCCTTCGCTAGTGTGTCATATAAGTATAAAGTTAATTAGAATAAACAAATAAATATTTCTAACTAGTAGTGGATGACACAATTCGACTAAGAAAAGTAACTTAACAAATGAGAACAGTGAACAACCTTTAAACTGAGTAACCTTTAAGGTTATCCGGCGAGAAGTTTAGACAAAAATGAAGTATGAAAGAATAATTTTCTTTCTAATATTATTTATTTTCTGTTTCAGGGTCCTCTTTGATAAAAGTCCAACACCAACCCGCCTATCATGTATATTGTCTCCTATCCAGTGGTACTCAGCGGTATTTCAATACGTATTTTCACCGATTATGAGAAATTCGCGACTTCAGTCATCCTTGCCGATGACCCAAGAACATGCCTACTATATTATAAACAAATACAAGGTGAGAGATTATTTTTTCTTAACATTTTTGAACATTTCAAATAAAATTTTGAGTCTCAACGAGATAGAACCAATGAATCTAATATAAGAGAAACAAAAATATTAAATATTGGTTATACATAATTAAATGTTTGTAGCTTATATAATAATGTTGTTTAACAGCCAACATTTACGATGTCCAGTCCAAACATGTGGACTTCGCTCTTCAAAGTGGGAGATCGTGACAGATGTGACTTCAGCTGTTTTGAGATCATCTTGGCAGGTGGTAGCGCTGTACCACCCGGTCTTATTGATGTCGTTAATGTAATTCTACCCAACATGTTATGTATATAATTCTATTTAGCCTTAAAATGATAATAAATATTACTTAAACAAACAAATACACGTGATATAATAGTCACTTGTCTGTCATAATTGTACAATTTACAAACGTGGATATTTTTAAGAATAAGTAAATTGTGTGATTATATTCTATGGTTATTATTATAATTTATTTTAATATGTTTACATAGGAAGTTGTCCCGAATACGTGTTTTGCGTCTATATATGGTTTAAGTGAACTATCGGGCCTGGCTTTCATATATGACAGCACACATCCGAAATCACTCGGTAGACCTTCACCTGTCCATGAACTTCGGGTAAGAATCTACAGTTGTGATTACTGATCATGTTTCGTTAGAAGAAAATTACACATATAATACAAATAAAATACACTTATAATACGTTGTAATATGTAATATAATTAGAGACCGTATCGCCAAGTTGAAACTTTTTAAAATTGTACATTTTTTTACAATCTGCTTGAGCTATTTGTATATTTTTAAGATCAGTCTTCTTTTTTTGGTTTTAGGCAGTGGTATATCTTTTTAGATTTAGCTTTTTTAAGTGAAGTTTTAATTTATAAAATTTAGATTAAATTACTTTTTAGGGTTGTGTACTAAACTATTTTTGACTTTTATATTTTGTTTATAATATTCAGATTAAATTAATAATTAAGTGATATAAAATATATATATATTTTTTTTATAAGTACAATAATGGGATAAAATTATTGGTTGTATAAGCTATATAAATTAGTTTCTTAAGTTCAATGTTACTTTAAAACACATAATATATATTTTTATAAAATTATACAACAATTTGAAGTATTTAGAATAGTTGAGCAAATAAGTTTTAACTTAGATTAAACGAGGTCTTTGTAATTTTATACAGTGGAAAATCGGGCTATGGAGTCCCATTTCTTCGTTAGGCGTGTATTTCCATCAAATATTTTCGTTTCTTGTATTTTATGCAGGTAGATTCTAACGGGCTGATCGAAGAAACATTTTAATGAATGAATGTTACAATTTTAACGTGTTTCTATGATATTGTATTTTCCATAGGGATGGATCAATTTTATATAGAGCTTTTGGTTTGAACGGTGATTTGGAAAATAGTATAATTTTACTATATTATAATATATTTTAAGAAAAACGAATATTTGTAAATAATTATCCATGGTACATTTTTTTTAAAAACCTTTCAGCTCGTTTGTAAAGATACACAAAAAGATGTGACCGAACCAAACGTTCCAGGTGAATTATGGATAAAAGGACCCGCTGTTTTTAAAGTAAGTAGAATATACTTTAGTTGTGTTGTGTCACGAATACGGTGTATCAATCATATTTTTGTCAAGGCCACAACTTTATATATATATATTACAAAATCTATTTATTTTAGGGCTATTACAATAATCCAGAAGTTACAGCGAGTACCTTCTCAGAAGACGGTTGGTTCAAGACCGGAGACTTGTTCAAGCGAGACGAACAATGGTATTTCTATTTCGTGGAAAGAATCAAGATGTTGCTCAAATACAGAAACCACCAGGTTTGACATGAAATTTATAAATAACGTAATTCCAACGATAAAAAAGCATAACATCCAATCATATTACAATTCAAAAGCTTATGGTATATTTTATAACATCGTTAGGGTAATTCATTAATGTTACATATTTTTATTTGGACCTTTATAAATCGACTTAATTTTATAAAGGTTTATAAATTTTGATTGTATTTTTTCCAGATATCCCCAGTTGAGTTAGAGAATGTGATTGCCTCTCACCCAGCAGTATTTGAGGTGGCGGTGACTTCCGTGCCGCATCCGGAGCACGGCGACTTACCAGTAGCGTGCGTCGTACCATACAAGAACGCTAAAGTTACTGCACAGGAAATAAAGGATTTAGTTAAAGGTAAGTGACCATAATTTTAAAGGCTAGTTTTCTGTTTGCGACGCAACCTCATATGATATGTTATTATATTAATTTTGAAACCCACTTTTAATTGTTTTGAACATACAAGCATCTAAATCAATGACTAAATCATTCAATTAAAGAGCAATTCTGTTTCAGAATCACTAACTGATTCGAAGCAATTGAGAGGTGGCGTGATATTTTTGAAACATTTACCTATGACGACAACATGTAAAGTGAACCGAACCCTTCTAGCCACCTTGGCTCTATCTTCAGAAAGGCTTTAAAATAGTTCAAAATATAAATACCGTTATTAAGTTATAAAAATAAATAAATTGGCTCAATTATTTTTTTATTTCGTACAAACTGTAATATTATAGAAATGTCAACATTTTATCAATAATTTTAGTTTTAGTGAATAAAGTATTTCAATAAAATCACCATTATAATGATCATTTTAGTTTTGTTTCGTATTCTAGAAACACGTATGAAGGACACATACATCCAGGATATTTTTAGATATCCGTAATCTTAATCTGAATGGATGTGTTTAATATTTTTTATATTGAACGATGCCAGCGTGGTAACATATGGCCATCATCATTTAGACTTGGTGTTACAGGGTTCATATTGCCAGCGTGGTAAAATAATAAGACAAACCTATATATTGCTCAGAAATATAATTATAAATATTTTTATAACTCTCTCACTAATTTCTAGAGGCACCAAACGTTTCGTATCGAAGAGATAGTCATATCCACCCCTCCAAAAGAAGTGACAATAGGACTATCCTTACTTTAAAAACAACAACTCTGTCCGCGTTCCGCCATTTAAACTTAACGGTAGTATATGCGTTTGCCCCACTACTGAGTAATCAGTTGGCGAACTTTAATTAAAAAAATATTGTAATCAACGACATACTGTGTTATACGAATACTCAATAAAATATATTATTTGTAAAACTTATTTTTTAAAGTCCACTGTCACTTACTTTATAAATTACTGTTCATTTTTTTAAGATAGCAAATTATATAGTACTATACATATTCCACAGTAGTCCTAGTCTCCAGAAGTGGACTCGATACCGAGCCGCGTTCCCCTACGACGATCTTTTCAGAAAATAGAATCCCTGCAGTCATCTCAAATATTGTACAAATCATGACGTTAAAGAACCTTAATTGTAACGAGACGAAGCTTCTTAGCATTCCAAGGCTTCACCGTACGGCTGCCGGGCCCATCGCGTTACAGGGCCCCTTTAAAATGCGCATTCACGCTCACCTTAGCTGGTTGCGCTCCTCTCCCTTGGTCCCTTGGTCCTTGTTCCTTGGTCAGTTCGCAATACTTGTTTACTTTCATTGTGTCAAAGATCACTTTGGGGATGTTAGTTTCCCACGGAACAGTAAGCTCCACAAGTATCACGCGCTTTAACTGTCAAGAGTACAGGAATAAGTCCGGTCTGGATGACGAGACAACAATATCCTCAGGAATTCTATACTGTCTCTCATACGTAGCCATCATTATAGTCCAATCGCGAGCCGCCTCCAAGATAGAGTGAGAGTTTTGTTTTGTTTTATAAATATTTATTTTGTAAAAATGGGCGTGCCACAAGGCTCGATATTGGGGCCTTTCTTATTCCACATTTACATAAATGACTTGCCTTACTTTGTAATAAAACTTGCCTTACTTTGTGATAAACATGGGAAAGTATTGTTTGCTGATGATACATCTCTTTTTTTTTAAATGAATAGACAGCAATCAGTAATTCACAAAATAAACAATGCTCTCTTAGATGTTGTACAATGGTAAAACGCTAATGATTTGTTGCTTAATAAAAAAAGACTAAATGTATTAAATTTACTTTATCAAACGCGAAGATCATCAAAACCAATGTACAGCTAAATATGAGGAATTAGAATTAGTTACTGCTGTTACTTTTTTGGGCATTACCTAGGATGCAAGATTGCAATAGGGCCCTCATATTTCTGACTTGTCGAACAGACTTAGTTCTGACGCTTACGCGGTCTAAAGAATACGCCGGATAACTAACTTTGAAACGGCTACATTAGTTTACCTTTGTTATTTTCACAGTATCATGTCATATGGCATACTGTTATGGGGTAATGCATTCTGATGCAATACCCCATAACTTTTCATTGATGCTATATTTGTGCTGCAGAAAAGGGCTGTTCGTGCGATCTATAAAATGAGGCCTAGAAAAGCATTGAAAAAAAAATCAAAGAATTCCAAACTATGACTGTATATATATCAATATATTTATGAGAACTTAATGGACATACATTACATAAGAATGTTAATAACTTCAAAAAAAATTGTGATTTACACAAAATTAATACCCGAAACAAAAATAAACTTGCTATGGGCCAATAGGTTCCAAAAAATAAGAAATTCCTTCAAGATTTATTGTATATGATTTTATATTGAACTCCCTAATGAAGCCTTAAAATTGCCACTAAATAAATTAAAATTATACATTAAAAGAAATTTGATAAAAAATTCCATTGCATTATAGTGTAAATTCCTGGGAATAAATTGTATTTTAGCGATAAACTAGTAAACTGTACAATTTGTTTGACGTTGTTAGTTACTCTTGTTTTATCAACTGGTCGCATCACATCGTTTCCGTAGAATTCATTACCTGCGGTAGCGTTGGGGGTTGGGTCACCCTCGCTCCCTCAAATATGGCGAAGGAGGTGATGGCTGACCATTGCGTTATGCTCGTGAACGGGTGCTGCTTCCGGTGACTGGTGGTGTTGCTGGCAACGGTTTTTGTATTTTAATTTCTTTCATTTCTTAAATTATAAGGTCTTCCACGCGAATTGATTGCGATGGTTCTTGTTGTTCGTAAATTGCTATATACAAATTGCTATATATTGCCATTTGTGAAACAGTGATCACAGAAAAGAAACACCTGGCTGAGTTTGTTGTGTGGTTCAGGGCGCGTTTAGAACCCTCGTTATTTTATTTTTAAGTTCAGAGGTGTCCTTGCAGAAGGGCTTATTTCGTTAAGTATGGTATCAAAATAGTTCTGACACCTCTATTTGACGTACATAAGAGATCACTGATAATGATTCAAAGTGGAAAAGATTTAAATAAATAAATAATTTCTTAGTAATAGACTGTCATTTAAGGTTTATGCTGACCATATTTATATCCAACAATCCCTCCTATAATAAAATGATTATAATAATAACTATTTTTCTTGTTTTATGAATTAGGTATCTTCATTTGTCGATTCTGCATCATACACTCCATAAGTATGGTCATTACAACTCTCAGCGCTATCGAAAGGCACTAAACGCTGGCAAAACTGTATTTTCATTAAGTACTTCTTTCAACAATGTTTCCAATAAATGATTCCTCTCTCCTAAACGAAGCTTCATCCATACCCTTTGAGGTTAAATGTTCTGTTTGCAAACGAGCCTTCGCAGAAAACGTTTCTTGGCTCTCTGGAAAATTTGCGTTTATATGGTCTCCGAAGGTACTGATATTAACCATATTAACTGACTTATACAACTGGCTTATACGGCTACAATTGGTCTAGATATTTTTTCATATAAATATTTAAATTGTAATGATAAGCCTTAAATAATTTCTGTTTTAAATATTGGTCCTTCAAGCCACTCCATGAAAATTGGTTTTCTTAAACCATTTCATTAAAATATTTGCTATTATGGAAGCAATAGGAGATCCTATAGCAATACTCCATATATTTGTTTATTATGCTATTTTTTTTATTATACAAGTTATTATATAAGCTATATTATTTTTTATATCAATAACATCATATATTGAGATGTTAGCAAATAGTGACACTATGTCAAATCACTGATAAATTTTATAAAATATAGCGAATCTTTTACATAAGTCTCAGTTTTGCCTGTAACTGTTTTTAAAATAGTGGTTATGTAACGGGCTATCTTGTATGTAGGAGAGTCATCACCAATCATGTTTGTGAATTTTTGGAAGTCCATACAACTTTTGGTAAGTGGGATTTATAGGCAGTAATGCTTTTAAAAGTTCATTATTTTTAAGCGCCTGCACTAATGTTGTTAGCTTGTTTGTAGTTCTGTGAGTCTGATTGTAGTTTACTCTCTTGTAGGTTTTATTTTATTATCCACCGATAAGAGACGAAGCTTCTTAGCATCGCGTTGCAGGGAGAGGAGTGCAAACAGCTCCTGGGACTTGCGACCTAGGTATAGGTTTAAGGGGCCCCTTTAAAATGCGCATTCACGCTCAGCTCAACTGGTTGCGCTCCTCTCCCTACCTAACCAAATTTGGAATGAACCTACCAATGCCGCCTTTGAAGTACGTTCTAGAAATTAATTGATGATAGTTCTAGAGAGGCCAAGATCTTTAAGTAGGTTAAAGAGAGATTTCGCTGCTCTCGCTCCCACTTTTACCGCGTACAAATTAACTATATACCTATTCGTGGTCAGTTCGTTGCTCAGTTCGTAAAACTTGTTTACTTTAATTGTGTGATCTTAGGGGATGTTAGTTTCCCACGGAACAGTAAGCTCCACAAGTATCACGTGCTTTAACTGCTGTCTAGAGTACAGGAATATATATGTCTGGTCTGAATGACGAGACAACAATATCCTTAGGAATTCTATACTGTTTCTCATACGTATCCATCATTATAGTCCAATCGCGAGCCGCCTCCAAGATAGAGTGAGGCTTTTGTTTTGTTTTTTTTGAACGAGCCCTCTTTAATGAACTCTATGAATCTTTTGGTGGTTGTTATACCCTTTTGCGCTCTAGCTACTGAAAGACTAACCGCTTCACCTATGATTTCTAATACTTTATGATGGCGCCGCGAGTATTGACCTTTTTCCAATAGCACCCTGCACCCTACCAACAAGTTTTTAGCCGTTCCTACTGCCTCCCCACAGATATTGCAAGAGTTTTCGGTAGCTTTACCCCATCTTACTAAATTACTTTGATCGGGGAGAGTCATTTGGAATGCATTTAGGTTGAATTTTAATAAGGTTGGAGACCAATCATGAAGTAAGGTGCGCCACCTCAATGCTAATGGAATACAAAAGTCGCCTATGGTCACCCACTTATATTGAATTTCTAGATTCATCGCGTGCACTCGATACTGATCGTTTTCATCTTGCCGAATAAAGGATTTTATTAAGTCTATATCTCGAACATTCCCACTAGATCCTAACCCTACTTTATTTATTTGAGCACCTATCGTGAATTGTTTATGGAATTGAAGTCGTGACTCCAGCTCTGATGCATTTTTATCTTTTGGAAGAGATGTTACAATATCATCATGAGATTTTTCGATGATATCTCTTTGGTAACTCTTAGGTGTTTATAGAGCTCCGATGGTTTTTTTAATTTCATCCCAAAATTGTTTCGGTCTCTGAATAAAGTTGAAGAGTACGCAGAACACGCCAGCCCAAACCACGACTTTAATGATAGGTTCTTCAAAATTCAAACCTTTTGTTAAAGTTATGTAAATCGTTTAAACGGTGTCAAAAAGTTCACTTTTTAAACTTATAGTGTGTGTGTGTCCTCTGGTTATTTCTTTGTTTAACTAAGTTGATTTACAATTTGGTCGGTCAAAACTTCGTAGAACTGATCATGTAGTACTTTTCTCTTCCATAAAGCCATGCGGTCAACCGTACTGATTACTATACATAAATATACATTTCCAACTAAAGTGTCATGGTATACAACGTCGATTATGGCTGTTTGAAACAATAACAATGATAAAGATGGGTCTCCTAAAAAGCACAAATATACCACGAAACGAGAAAAAAAATCAACATGCTAGTATTATTAAATAGTGTTATTAAATGATTTGAACATTTTAGTTTTTATAATTAAGTATATGTTTTTTAATTTACCCCATCACTGGTCCTCGGGAGCCACGACACAATGCTGGCAACATTATTTTCATGATCTTCGCTTTCATTGTATGAAAGGGAAAGTTATATCTGTGTATACATAATCACGCTAAGTTATTGACTTCTTGGTTTCATGAAATTTTCGTCGTTATTTCCGTCCAACGATATTTTTTGTAGTTTTAAATTATGTATTGTAAGATCCTAGTTGCACTTTACGAAAGGGGTCCCCCCCCTTTAGTAAAGTGCAACTACAATGTTATAAGACGATAAGAAATTCAATGACACATTATTGCTTTAAACATATTGTAATCATTGTAAAATATATGAAATTATATATCTTTTAATATTATTCATTATTTATATATTATTAATTTACTGTTATTAGATAAGATACATTGTTTTCTGTTAAGATTTAGGTCAAAATTTTATATAACCAGAAAAATACATCCAAAAATTATTATACGTTATAATAAGTACTGATTCATAAAGATAAATGTTATATATAATGTGTTTATTTGATTACATATAAAGCGTTAGATATAAATGTTGTACTATCTTTTTATTTTTTTTTATTTTTTTGTGTTTTGTTTTAAATGTAGCACAATAGAGAATATCATATGATACTATAAAAAATATAAATGTATAAGTATTACATTATATACCCGAAAAAATGGTATGAGTAATTAAATTTTACATAATGAAGAATTTTATTATTTGCACTCATATTTACACGGTTCTTGATAGATTGCTTCAATCTTAAGACATGTTTAATTATGATAACGGGATTATCAACTAATATTGTGTTAATTTATCTTTCCGAGCCTTATCTGGTAAATACTTAGATTGGTTATTTTTTCACTGGCGCCTAATCAAGATGTTTCAACTCAAAACGTTAAAATAATGATCAACAGTTAGTACTCTTAACTGTAAGCTATCAAACGTATTAAGATACGATTACAGCTAAATATTATTTACGAAATGCCATTAAAATTATTATTTTATCTCTTCATTTAATGTATGAACCCGATTTCGTCTAGAATCTACTTATTTTTCACAGATAACTTTTGCTTATTAAATAGAAATAATTTTCAAACATCTTAGATTTAAGGTACATCATTCATGAATAGTGTGCTATCCTATAGTAAAGACAATAAATAGGAATATTAATATGTAAATGTTATTTTACATGTGTACAATGTACGTGCTTAGAGTTGTTGATGAGTTTTGAGACTGGACTTCGGTTAATAGCTGTGCTGAACAAAAGGTCGATAATGTAATTTATAGATGAGACTATATAATAATATACAAACACATTGTTACGAAGATGAATATATTTGAGTCCTTAACATATACTTGTAAGATCAATATTATTGATTATAATTGATAAATCAATCAAAATAAACTATTAACCGAGATGTAATGTCCTATTAAGAGCATGTCGGTTTGTTGGTGAAATTTAAAAAAAAAATCTACACAATTTTAACCCCATCTTTAGATTTTATTTACATAAATATCTCAAACTATGGTTATCTTGAATATAATATAAATAATTTTATAAATAAGAGTGGAAATTATAAGTTCTCATTAAACAAGTACTAAGTATTGAATATTTAAATTTGCTTGGTGAGGTTATATAATGTTTGCACATTCGTAACACATTAATGCCAGTGTCAAATTACATAAGTGTATGACTGTGACTGAATTACGTTTGACAAACATAATAATTAATGCTCTTTATATGAGTAGTGCTTAAGTTTAAGTATCTACATGTCGATAGTATTCCATTATTTAGTCTATGGTAAGGACTGCTGTCTCCATTATTTATTTATTTAAAAAACTTTATTGTTCCAGAACAAAAAATGTTACAATGGCGGAGTTAATGCTAAAAACTAGTGAAATAAAAAAAATCTAAATCACAAGAGATCCTTCTGGAGTTTTACACGTACTTACAAACTCTAATTCGCTCTGAATTCCTTTTATCCTCCGGAAAAAGGTTCTACAAAAATCGTGACCACTTCCTTTTAAAACTGTAACTTATATGTTTGTCATATTAATTATACAACTTATAAACATCATATTAACGGAATTCAAATACCCATGCATTGTCATGAACTGAAATGATTACAGAGTGCTCCGATCCGAATCCCGAACTGAAAAAAGGACTTTTATTAGACTAAACCCAGTTTAAAGGCATCCTTATAGCTAACTGTTTTCCTAAAATGAAATACAACTACAGGATAAATATATCTGAGGTCAGCATTTTCGAATCACCTAAATCTCGATATATATTTCTAACGAATATCAATATAGAAAGAGTTATACAATATTAATAAAAACTATACAAACCTGTGACTCAATCACACGGAACTCAGGAACACTCACTCAGGAAGTTTGAAACCAGCGCAGAGCTTTACATTTGAGCACTGACGAAGCCAATAATCTGTAATTGACCCGGAGATTTTATCCTTTATTTATTACTCTGGAAGACGATATCAGTACCACAAACAATGAACCGACTCAAATAAAGTCCTATTGGGTTCCGAAATGCCGAAAAAGAAACAATACGTTCAAAACCAAATTCACAAAATGCTAAAAAGTGGTCTGATTAAATCTTGATTGATTTAATATATTTTTATTATCTCTGAGATTTGGCACTCTTTCGGTTGTGCCGAAAAAGTTAGATGCTTTTAGGCAGAAATGGAGTCTCGTAATTGAGACAGCTCGCTGACGTTGAAATCTGTTATTATATCTCATACATAATTTAACTAAAATACTAGAACAACTTGGTGAAAATACATCTCAACTCTTGACCTTGCGTTGGAATTTAATGACATATGTCTGTTGTCCAGTTTAAACGCCAAAACTGCTGGACAAGTGCAAGCGTTGTGTTTGTCAAAGTCCCCTTGAGATAGAGTGACTTGAACGTCGGGCATAGAGTTTAAAGCCAGCGCCATCTATTGACTACCTGTCAAAGTATAATATAACATTTATAAAACATTGGGGAATGTATAACTTTTGAGTCTCTGGGTGGGAGCTGACGAAGTTGCTGGCAACAGCTATGATCTTTACAATAAATCCTAACCTTAAAAACTAATAATGAAAGGAGAATCCAAACCTGTTAAATATTATAATTTTGGCCATGAAACTTGCATGTATATAAATAAGTAAAAAACTATTTTTAATCATCACACACACACATACATTTCTAAGTACATATTACTACACTCAAACGCGGAAATATACTCGTATACTACTTATGTCATTATAGTATCAGACCTCGACTCGGTGTTATAATCTCAGTTCACAGTTTAGGATCATTTCGGTTTGTTGTGTATTGTGAGTGTATTGTGAGTATTTTATAACGTAAAATACGTAACATCATTTTATTTTTGTATTTTATTTTATTTTATTATCATTTTATTTTGATATACGACTTTTTTTATTACTTTTCTATGCTTTATGGTTCAATAAGTGATTTTTTTTATAAAAACATTCTAATAATAAAAAAAATCTAATATCTTAATTAAAATTGTATTAAGTCGTAATTTATTAGTCTAACAATGAGTGAATTATTCAACCGATTAGTTTTAACCATTTTCCGGAAATAAAAGTTTTTTGTGACATTTGTAAATGAATCAAAATTATATACGATTTTATTCTGATGGAAAATATTCCATCATATGTTTATTCATGACAGGTATGTTGTGAATAAACACATTTGCTTAATTAGAATTTTGGTTTTTATTAAATTATGAATAAATTTTGTTTTAAAATTATAAGTATATAGTAATTTGATAAACATTTCATAGTTGTTCGATAATTCGATTAAAAATCGTTCAATAAAGGCAACATGTGTAAATGTTATAAAACCTAATAGATTAGATATGAGATATTCGTACCACCGCTAAGGAATTATCGGCGATGTAACACTGTTTTGTGTGAAATTGGTACCATGACATAACAGATAACTTAACATCATTTTTTATGTAGATTTTGTAAATTTTTATGTAGTTTTATGTACATTTTGCAATATACTGTATCCAGTATTGAAAATGTAATTAAAATAATTCGTTATGAAAGACCCTTAAAACGGATAGGACTCGCTCGTGGTAACTCTGGCAGTCCGTCCCCGTCGCTCTGTCAAATCATTTACCGCATCCTTACCAGTCTTGAAAAGTTAGCATTCTACTTAGTCTGGCCATAAATACTGTTACACTTAAAAATAAAAAAAAAATACATTTGAATTTCGAATCTGTCATTTTTATACGATTGTTCATTGTGTTTTCTCATTTTGGCGCCAATACATTGTACAATATTTTGCGATATTAAAATAGAGTGGGGTGAAAAAGAGAACCCACCCAATCACTGTGATTGCATTACACAAAGTAGGTATGGAGCCAAATGCAACTCTCCATACACTTGGTATTAGTTGAATGTTTGTGTACTGGGCTATCAATAGGTACAATAACACTTCCTCTGTTTGTGACAGAAAAAGATCTGGCCGTCCTAGTAGTGTTCCTACGAAAAAGGTGGTCAAAGCAGTAAAGGAAAGAATTCGAAGAAATCCTGTCTGAAAGCAAAAGAGTTCGTATCTCTTATCTCGAGAAATGAAGAGAGCACCTAGAACCATGTCGCGTATTTTAAAAGATGACTTGGGACTTGCAGACTATACGAAACGAACTGGTCATTTCTTAACTGATAATTTAAAGAAGAATAGGGTGATAAAATCGAAATAACTACTGGAGGAGTACGCAAAGGGAGGTCACGAAAAAAAATTGTTTAATGATAAGAACATTTTTGCAATTGAGCAACAATTTAACAAACAAAATGACCGTATTTATGCTCAAAGCTCTAAAGAAGCTTCCCAATTAGACGACAGAGTGCAACGTGGACCTTATCCGACTTCAGTGATGGTTTGGTTGGGTGTTAGCTATGAAGGAGTGACTGAGCCATATTCCTTGTGAAAAAGATATCAAAACATCGGCACAAGTATATCAAGATACCATTCTTGAGAAGGTAGTTAAGTCCCTTAACATCACCATGTTCAATAACCAAGTACGGTCCTTCCAGCAAGACACGGCGCCGGGTCATAAAGCTCGTTCCTCGCAGTCTTGGTTGGAAGCGAACGTTTCGGACTTCATCAGAGCTGAATACTGGCCGTCGTCTAGTCCCGGTATTAATCCGCTGGATTATCATTTATGGTCAATTTTAGAGAGTACAGCTTGCTCCAAACGCCATGATAATTTGGAGTCCCTAAAACAATCTATACATTTGGCAGTGAAGAGTTTTCCCATGGAAAGAGTGCGTGCTTCTATTGATAACTGGCCTCAACGTTTAAAGGACCGTATTGCAGCCAATGGAGACCACTTTGAATAATATTATTATTTTATATTTATTTAATAAATAATTGTTTTATATTTATGTACTAAACTAACATACTGTAAAAGTAATAAATGTTATTTGCAGTTTTTTTTTTTTTAAGTATGACAGTATTTATGGCCAGACTAAGTACGAGTATATAAACATCTTTATCAGGACGGAGGCATAGCAAACATGTTTATATATCATTTTAAATATGATAACAAATCTATAACTTTTACATCACATACCCGTGTAATCGTTGTCGAATATTGTGAACTATTGAGATATTCTATAAACTTATCTAGAACAACTATAATCTATATAAAAACGTTTATAGTTGTTATTTTTTTTTGTAGAGGCAAGTAAATATGGCGCAATGGATAAGAAGCAGAAATGCTGTTAATATGCATCTTCAAGATTTGTCATCTAGAGTAGTTGCCGAATCTGGGATAGCTACCGATAGATATCACCTGGGAAAACTCATTTTACAAGGCTTTAAAGATGCACCGGACTTCCTTTTACAAGTATGAGAAGAAAAACATTTGATTAATTATTTTAATTCAAATTAAGGTTCAAAGAGAGGTGTGAAAGAGAGAGAGAGATCAAAGACATCGTTAGAAATTAATATTCCTAGTTAATATAGTCCACACACGCACACACACACACACACACTCACACACACACACACACTCACACACACACACACACACATACCGACTTTGAACTGAAATTAAAAATTTATTTACTTTCCCAAACACAGAATATAACATACACTTAAATAATTAGTGCAGGGACAGGAGTCCAGACTAGGTAGGCCCTGTGATCCTGGTCATGAAAGTCCTGGTCTCCCTTACCCTCTAGACGGTGACAAAACAATAATTATATAACATAGTGTTTGAAACATTGATAATAAAAAAACGAAGAAAAATTATAGAATTCAAGTTAATAAGAAAGTAACAAAACTGTTTATTTATTCAATTGAGAATAAAATAAAATCATTTTCTAAAGGTATTGAAAAAATAATTATTATCTTTGGACTTTAAGCTTGACAATAGCTTGCATCTATTTACACTCAACCATTTAAATTGTTACAAATACATTGATAAAGAAACCTTGCAAACTAAACTTAAATGTAATTTTAAGCAATGATATTTAAAATTGAATAATAATTTTATTAAGATTGATGGCGCCACAGGAGAAACTGAAACATTTGGATCAGCTCTGAAGAGATCGGTTCAATGTGGGACAGCGTTGAGGAAGTTGGGAATTAAAAAGGGAGATGTGGTCATTTTAATGGCACCTAACCATATTCATCTTTGTATACCAATGTACGCAGCTTTGTACGTTGGTGCGATAACTGCGGGGATTGATATGGAATTAAAAATTAGTAAGTATCGTTCATTTTTTACATCGTAAGTAACTTAAAAAGAAATTCGGGTATATTCGGAATAGAGACAAATGTAAGGTCTAGTCGAAGACGTATAATGCAAGTTCTTATCATATACTGCTGTTGCGATCAGACTGAAATAAATTCTACCAGTCAACTTCATTGACAGCTTTTGGTGACCGATTTAAAACAACAATATCACGTTACAAAAAATATTGACGACTTTGCCCTTAATAATTTTAAACGTTACTGTACTTTATTGATTTTTATATCTCCTTTTACTTCAAGTCAAGAAGATTTATGTACATTGCTCATGAAATTTACTATTAATATACTTACATTTTTTAAACCTCTTTTTGTAGATGAACTGAAGGAAACATTCAACATCAACAAGCCAAGCATAATATTTTGTCAAAGCAAAAGGGCTGCAGATGTTGACTTAGCTTTAAAGGAAATTAATTTGGAATCTAAAATAGTTATATTTGACGATGGCGAAAATTACTTAACTTTTACTGACCTTCTGAATACATATGGAGGCGATACTTCTGTTGAAGATTTTAAGTAAGTTCCTCTTTTAAGAAATCGTATTTGTATTATAAACTTTACAAATTCCTAGACTTCATTATTTGTTACGTTAGAAACGTTGTATTATTTTTTTATTTATTGAAAATTATGTGATAATATATCCACAGAGCCACAGATATTGACCCTATTGAAACATTAGCTCTATTAGTACCTACTAGCGGGACCACTGGACTGCCTAAGTCAGCTGCTGTAACTCATTCAAACTTCGCAATTTCTGCCCCTAGCATGTGGTAAGTTGGTATTTTTTACATTTAACTAGCAATGACTTATGTTAACATTTTAGCCAAAAGCTTAACTAACCTTGCTTGCTATGCCTTAAAAGTGTAGTGTCAATTAGAATATACAAATAGCTATTTATATAGTAGTAGTAGAAGGCACAATTCTGCATTGAAAAAATTACTTGACGATTCAGAACAGTGAACCTTTACAATGAGTAACCTTTAAGGTACTTATCTGGCGAAACGTTGAGACAAACCTTCTGATTGAAATAGCAAGATTTTTCAAAATTTTATTTATAATAATAATTATTTTTTATTTATAATAATAATAATAATATAAATAATTTAAATATAACAATAATGATACTCTTTATTGTACACCAAAAAAAAAAAACAATACATTACGTACAAAAGATGACCTTATCGTTAAGGCAGTGGATCTCTGCCAAGTAACTTTGAGGTACAAATACTTGATTTGAGTTGATATTTGATTTGATTTGAGATTTGAGTGTTCTAATATAATATATTTGATAATTCATTTATTTATGATATGTTTCAGGGTCCTCTTTGATAAAAGTCCAACACCAACCCGCCTATCATGTATATTGTCTCCTATCCAGTGGTACTCAGCGGTATTTCAATACGTATTTTCACCGATTATGAGAAATTCGCGACTTCAGTCGTCCTTGCCGATGACCCAAGAACATGCCTACTATATTATAAACAAATACAAGGTGAGAGATTATTTTATCTTAACATTTTTGAACATTTCAAATAAAATTTTGAGTCTCAACGAGATGGAACCAATGAATCTAATAGAAAGAAACAAAAATATTTAATATTGGCAATACATAATTAACTGTTTGTAGCTTATATAATAATGTTATTTAACAGCCAACATTTACGATGTCCAGTCCAAACATGTGGACTTCACTCTTCAAAGTGGGAGATCGTGACAGATGTGACTTCAGCTGTTTTGAGATCATCTACGCAGGTGGTAGCGCTCTTCAATCTACCCTTACTGATGTCATTAAAGTACGTTAACCCAGCATATTAGTTAGCCTTAAATATTATTTCAAATAAAGAAACATAAGTTATGAAATAGTCACTTTCTATTAATAAAGTTGCAGAAATTAAAAACGGTAATAATTTTTCAGTAAAAATAAATTGGGAGATAAATATTCTACTGTTAGTAAAACTAATTTATTTTAATATTTTTCCATAGGAAATTATACCCAATACGTGTTTTGCATCCGTATATGGTTTGAGTGAACTATCGGGCCTGGCTTTCATACATGACAGCACACATCCAAGATCAGTTGGTAGACCTTCACCTGTCCATGAACTTCGGGTAAGTTACAGTACATTTTTAGGTGGACATTTAGTACAACACAAAGTTAGATATATATATGTTAATTTAGATAAAATAGTATGTTCATTTACAAAAAAACTTTCAGCTAGTTTCTCCTGATACACAAGAGGATGTCACTGAAGCAAACGTTCCAGGTGAATTATGGATCAAAGGGCCTGCCGTTTTTAAAGTAAGTAGAATACATTTTAGTTGTTCAGGTATCAAATCACACCAGATCAGCATATTTCCACATATTTCCAGGTGTCTGTGGAAAATATCGCCACTTATCAGCATATGGACTGTCAGCTGGTGTGCCACATAGTTCCATAAAATTACATGCGAACATAATTGTGGATTCTTAATTATATATTGTCAATACATAGTATATATATCATACATTTTAATTCTTACAGGGCTATTACAATAATCCAGAAGTTACAGCGAGTACCTTCTCAGAAGACGGTTGGTTCAAGACCGGAGACTTGTTCAAGCGAGACGAACAATGGTATTTCTATTTCGTGGAAAGAATCAAGATGTTGCTCAAATACAGAAACCACCAGGTTTGACATGAAATTTATAAATAACGTAATTCCAACGATAAAAAAGCATAACATCCAATCATATTGCAATTCAAAAGCTTATGGTATATTTTATA
Organism: Dircenna loreta; assembly: GCA_963555665.1. Taxonomy (NCBI): domain Eukaryota; kingdom Metazoa; phylum Arthropoda; class Insecta; order Lepidoptera; family Nymphalidae; genus Dircenna; species Dircenna loreta. The sequence goes on from OY743102.1 coordinate 3,507,521, forward strand.
ACATCGTTAGGGTAATTCATTAATGTTACATATTTTTATTTGGACCTTTATAAATCAACTTAATTTTATAAAGGTTTATAAATTTGGGTTGTATGTTTTTCCAGATATCCCCAGTTGAGTTAGAGAATGTGATTGCGACTCATCCAGCAGTATTTGAGGTGGCAGTGACTGCAGTGCCGCATCCAGAGCACGGCGACTTACCAGTAGCGTGTGTCGTACTACACAAGAACGCTACTGTTACTGCACAGGAAATAAAAGATTTAGTTAAAGGTAATATAAATAATATCTTATATTTTATGTTCATTTGGTATAAAATTTATCTGATGTATTATTTTCAATATGAGACCAAAATTAGACCAAAATATCTAATGAATGTCCTTATTCTATTTCAGAATCATTAGCTGACTCGAAGCAATTGAGAGGTGGCGTAATATTTTTGAAATCTCTGCCTTTGACTTCAACATCTAAAGTGTGCCGACCCTTACTAGCCACCTTGGCTCTTTCTTCAGAAAGGCTATAAAATAGCACGGATTACATATATAAAAAATATAGAAGTAAATAATTAAGTTGAATATTATTTATTTTGTACTGATGGATTGTCCCAAACTATATATTTTTTTATAATTAACATTTTATAAGATGAAATACATTTGATTTTTTTTTACATTGAACTAAGTTGTTGCTTGACTACATTCCACCTGATGGTAAGTGAAATGTAGTCATAGGTGGTAAGGCGCATCAACTTAGGAGCAGCCTATTCACTCTTCGCTTGAAGACACCCACATTGTACTCCGACAGAAATACCGACGCATGGAAGCTGTTCCAGTCCTTCGCTGTACGAATTAAAAACGACGAGGCAAAATGTTTCGTACGGATAGGTGGAATGTCAACAACGAAAGGATGGATGCTCGCCGTGCGTCGGAACGTCCGGTGATGGAAGGGGGATAGGGGAATCAGATCGTGCAATTCCAACGCTAACTCACCAAAATGTATCCTATAGAATACTGAGATGCTCGCGACTCTACATCTGTGGTCGAGACTATGGAGTCGAGCGTCAACCAGCTCAGGGTCGCCAATTAGCCTCTTAGCTCGCCTCACAATTGAGTCCAGAGATGCAAGATGAGATTTTGCGGCACCAGCCACTATATGGCCACAATACTCCACACACGACCGGATTTGTGCTTTATATAGTACTAGCATTTGTCCCGGTGTGAAGTACTGTCGGACCCTCGCAAGAACGTCCAGCTTGCTGGCAGCTGCTCTTGCTCTAGACTCAATGAACCGACCAAAGTTGAGGTTTGAGGAAATCTCTATCCCTAGCAACTGAAGTCGGTCACAGTATTCCAAAGATATATTCCGGAAAGTAGGAGCCAAGGTGAAAGGGCTCCTTTTGGCGGTGAACATAGATACCGGGTTTGAGCAGATCGTTAATATGCAGCAGGAAGAGAGTTGCTGAAAGAACGGACCCCTGAGAAACTCCGGCATTTATTGTTAAGGGTATATATATTAAGTATATATACCCATTACCATTATCCATTGCTTTGAGGCTTAAATATATATATTTAAAGCCTTTAGCTCATACATTTTCTTAAATACTAACGAGGCTAAATCTGCTTTTTTAATAGTTTTTAAAAAACTTTTAGTATCATAAGATGTAATAATATTGGGAAATAAAGAGGTTTCCAAAAGGAGGGTTCTGTAAATACAAAGAATTATACACTTTAAATAGTAGTATTCTGCTGACAAGCAATCTTTTAAATATTTGACTCAAACGGCATAGAGAGGAAAACATTTATTTATTTATTTAATTCTTTATTGCAGTCAAACATAGGCAGCAGTAACAAGTTAACCAAGTGTAAAATAGGCCGAAGAGGAAAAAAGTTCTTTAATTCTTAACAATGGATGAAATGTACTATAAAATTTACGTGACAGTTCTTTAACTTTGTGACATACCTACTAAGAGCAGTCTAAATAGATTCCACATTTTTTAACTAAAGAAAAAAGAGTATAAATATATCAAAAATGACATTTGGTAAAGAATTTGAGTCAATAATGGACAACTATGGCAGTAGATACCTATAAAACGGCTTAACATTTGAATAGGTTTACTTCTAAGACAAAATCATTAGACATTGCTGCATTGCAACATTCTTTTAAGAGCAGTGTTTTCATAGTAAATTGATTGTTGAATTAAATTTACTTCTTTGTATGTAAACCTGCAAATCACCGGTGTAATGGTGGTGACGGTAATTTAAATTAAAGGTAGTGGAGTTAATAAAAAGAGAAAATAATAAAGGAGACAAAATACCGCCTTCAGGGACCCCACCAATCACGTTACATCATTTAGAGGCCAGTGTGAATGGCTTGTTGGCGCCCTCGAGAATATGAGGAGCCTGTTAGCAGAACCCGAGATATTGTACTTGGAAGTAAGAGGTCGTGGTCAACAGTGCTAAATGCGTTACTAAAGTCGACTAGTACAAGAATGGTAACACACTTGTTTTTCATACTATGACGAATGTCTTCAATACCCCTTACAAGGCAAGTACTTGTGCTGTGTCCAGTGCGGAAAACTGATGGCAACGAGTCTAGCAAGTCATTTTTCGAGTAGCTAACGAAGGATTAGTGATCTTAGAGAGTGGGAGAATGTGAATTTTGTGCCACAAATATGGATAACTGCTAGAAGAAAAGGAAAACTTAATTATTTTGGATAAGAGTAATCAGTAAGTCGATAATAAATGTTATCATAGTGTGATTAATTCCGTCACAGCCAGCCAAAGCCTTTGCTAGTATGGCTTTTTAACCTTGGCTTCGTTAACAGGCGTGAAGTTAAATAATAGAATATCCAGCTTGGGCAAGCAGTGAATAGTGTGTAAGCTTTTCTTTGGGAGTCAATAGTAATTGTGAAAGAAAATTGCCGATTTATACAATTGACGTCCACAGAAGAAAATGTTTCCAAATATCAAGGTTTGCTTATAGGGTCTTGACCAAAATTAAAGTATGTGATTTTTTAAATATATATGATCACTTGGACGACTTTAAAATACCATGTTTACTTCAAGTACAGAATACAAGTACAATTATGTTTATTCTTTCAAACAATGACTTTTTTTTATAAATACTACAATGCAATTATACCCTGCAAGCAAATTACATTCATAACTATGATTATATTTGTTCAGATATACCAAGGTATTGCTTAATGATATGATTTAAATACTGTGCTCCCTACAGATCCTAGTCCTTCTCTTACGTCTTCTTCTCTACTTGAATTTATACAACGGCTCAATAGTCCCTTCTACCAGGAAATCAGTGGCGAACAGACTATTATTTAAGTTAGTAAAATATAGGAAATTATTACAGTTTTATACAATAATGATACAAATGGCAGTCTACGCAATGTCACAAATATGGGTTGAGTCGTTCTGTCAGTATATTGTATGTATGTTAATATTTTCTTTTCGAAGCGCAATCTGTAGATTTTATTTACGTTTTTAAGCAGTTCTTGAATCAGAATTCATCAATACGGGCTGGACTCAAAGTTGCGATTTATTGGGTTACGGCCCCGTTCGTATGGACAAATTTTTCAATCATTTTTTTCAAAAATATTGAAAAAAGCATTAACACTTATTAAAAATTATTATACAAATACAGCACGCTGTGCAAGGTGCATTTATACATAATAGCAGTTCGGAAAATTACGGTAATTTTGGGTGATCATCTAATCACATTCAACCTTCAATTCTAGCTATAAAAAAGTTGTTTTGTGTTCTTGCTGTATGCCATTTAGTATAATATGTCATCTCACATATTGTAACGTACATCGAAATTGAATCATACACAATAGCGTCACTTAACGTATTGTCAGATTCGCGAGAAGTACGTCATCTCTATTGTTAACAATATTTTAAACTTATCATTGAAGAAATAATCCACAAATTTAATGTAAAAGACATGAATGAAAAATCATAACTATTCTTAAGTTTCTAAAGTAAGAAAACTTTTTTTATTCTCTGAAAAATACAAACGCAGTAATCACTAAAATAGCAATTCTCAACGCAGTAGTCAAAATATTACCGTGGGTTGTTTTATATCCCGAAAGAAGAAAAAATATTGCATTTTATTATTTGGAATTATTGTAAGAATTACATTTAAACTCTGGTATAATATTTAAGTGACTAGATGCCACAAGAATATCATAACTATATAATTTACTTCATATAACTATGTCATCATTTTATCGCTAAGCATTTGTTGAAAAATTGTAATTATGCTTGTAATTTAAGTAAGAAGGGAATGAGACTTCAGAATTAACAGATGACACAAAACATAGCTGTAACCAATAACTAGGGCTGTGATGGAATGGATCATTTTACAGTTCATTTGACTCCACATCATTGTAAAATATTAATATGTCTGAGTAATTTTCAGGGACGAATTAATTTTCATTTATTTTTGACCCTTGAAAATATAGAATTAAAAGTAAAAAAAATAAAAGCAATAGAAAAGTTTGCGGTGATATCAACAATTTTTTTTTTATTTTTTACAATGTTGGCAAATATAATCCACACAATGGTTATATGAATTATTTAATAATTCAATAATAATCCCCTTACGGGCTTCAATTGAATTATATAATAGTACTTGAAGAGCTGGCCGGGTAGAAAACCGGTAATTCGGTATTAATAAAGACTATATTTAGCGTTAATAATAAACAACTGTTTGAAGGACGGTAAAAGACATATGGATCGCCTTTACCTAAAGAGGAATGTACACAGTTAAAAAATATATATTTCATAAGTATTATATTTGATAAATTCTCAAAATACATTACTATGTAATTTGAGTATGTTATGGAGGTATTTCCTATAATGATGCGAAATATCTTCAAGACTTTATAACAAAAAATTTCATAATAAAAGACAAATTTTATACTTAAAACTGACTTGTCAAAAAAAGTATTTTTTTTTGCCACAGGCATGGTTTAATGCTTTAATTTGTATATTTATATTTTATATCTTAATAATATAAAAGATCTCAGTCATTTCATTTGTAACATTGTGAAGACGAATCACGTAACATAACTTGAGGTTACCGACTGATTAAAACTCTTTTATGATTTGTTATCATATATAAATTACAACTCATTTACACTTAACAACAAAAAAACTGTAAACGTAAACTGTAAGCATCTATCCTTTAAGATAACTTACCACAGTTAGCAGATATATAGTTGTTCAAGATTATCCAAAAAATTCCATTTACCCATGTCCAGTCAAGTCCAGTCCAACTTTGCAGCTATACATGTTTATCGAATGTGGTTTCTCCTTTTATTGACTTTGCTGCTTTATAACTTTCTGAACCAGTGAGCGTGTATTACATCGTTTTCTGAATATTATCATCTTGTTTTTAGCTTTGTTTAACGCTGCAGTTATATTTAATTATGACAATTGTCGCTCATCCTACACGATCCTACAAGATCTAAGCTAAAATCTTCTAAAGTCTTTCTATCAATCAATATCAATTGGTAGAGTGACTCGACGGTTTTCCGGAGTCCAATAATCCGCAGTCAATATTTGGAATAAAGGTCATTGTTACGTTTTATATATAAAATTTTGACAGGAACATTTGGTTATTTGATTGTTTTTTCTGTTTCTTTCGAGCATCATACAACACTTAATTTCGATAAAGACTTCCTACTAAGGATTTTTTTCATTTTCAATGGATATCTCAAAGGCTTTGATAACATTTAGTGTTATAAACTTTCATTTCAGATTTTTTTTTCTTTTTACAGACACTAGTTTAAGCGAACATCAATAAAAATTGAAACGTATGTTTTTTGTCTAAATATTATTTGTGAGCAGATGAAATCGACAGCAGCTAGTTTATTTATATTATTGATGAGCTTATTTATATCGTATCTGGAGATATATTTCAGTTTAAACACTACAATACAATACATAATTCAATACGAAAATAATTGTCAGCATATTTACGAAAAAAAATATATATCTACATCAAGTGCATGCACTTCCTTATTTGAGAAATTGTAAATTATTAGGTAGACATAACTCATTCGTTCCCAGATACTCGTATAGAAAAGACGGACCAGTACAATAATTGTCGTGCCTGCATTATATATAATTAAAAGAAGTTAATTTTCTGTTCAGTAAGTCAAATAATTATATTATAATTATCTTATTTACAGTTAACATTAACCTGTCTCCGATTTCATTAATTTAAAGTCATACATACTTTAATTATTTAAGCTCAAAAGTCAAAGATATTAATACGCTACTATCAATTTAATTCTTTCAATGCTCTTTTAAAATGCATTCATTTTATTGAGTCGATTTCCAATTACCATATTTCAAACCGTTGGCTATTTTTTATCATGAATGCCATAACTTTATATATTAATTTATTATACTTTAATGTTCTAAGAATGGCTCCAACAAGGATCAACGACGCTGTACATTGGTATATGTCAGATATTACTTCTCGCGTAGTTGCGAAGTCAGGTATCCCAAGTGACAGACACCATATGGGGAAAATTATTCTGCAAAGCTTAAGGGACTATCCGGATGCTGTAGCCCAAGTAATAAATCTTTTATCGGAAATAGTTCTTACAAAATTCTATGCGTTGTTTTTGTGCTTATTTTTATAGAGTTGAGTTTTATGCCATAAGCTAATTTGATACATTCTAATAAGCGTAACAAAATTTATTAAAACTAGAGAAAAGTACTTTATTTAGCTTTCAAAAAATAGAATGGAGATTCAAATGTATTGTCACAATAATCGTAGATATATCACTATCAATATAAATAATTACATTTGATAGCTACGAATCTTATTCATATTATAATATGTATTATATTTATATGATAACAGATCGATGGAGCGACTGGTGAATCGGAAAATAACGAATCAATGTTAGAGAGATCTGTTAAATGCGCTCAAAGTTTCAGAAAATTTGGTCTAAAACCAAGCGAAGTGATAGTTCTAATGGCACCGAATCATATAGATCTTTGTATACCATTTTACGCCGCATTGTATACGGGAAATGTTATTGCTGCTGTTGATTATAACTTAGGAATAAGTAAGTATTAATAATAAATGATCTCAAAATGCGTATTTTTGTAATAAATTATACTTTGATGGAAATATTTTTAAGATGAACTCCAAGGAACTTTAAGTGTTTTGGAACCGAAACTTATATTCTGTCAAAGCTCAAAAGCGCCAACTATTCAAATAGCGTTGAATGAAATAGACTCCAATGCATTTATCGTAACGTTTGACAAGGGCGACTATCTCTGCAATTTTGAGGCTTTTATTGAAAAAAATTTTGACGAGGCAGACGTCGGAAATTTTAGGTAAAACAATACAATAAAAAAAATTAAGCAGTTGTCACAAATATAACACAATATTGATTAATAACAATGCAAAACCACAGGGCTACGAACCTTGACCCAGAGGAGGCCACAGCATTTCTCATATCTACGAGTGGTACTACCGGTTTACCAAAAGCAGCTGAAGTTACCCACAAGAATTTTTTAATTTCATTACCAAATATTTTGTAAGTACTTACATATTACTTACTTACTTACATATTATATTAAATTATTCGCTATTTCTCAGTACTAGAGGACAACGGAGTTAATAATCATTACCAAATATTTTGTAAGTACTTACATATTACTTACTTACTTACATATTATATTAAATTATTCGCTATTTCTCAGTACTAGAGGACAACGGAGTTAATAATTGGTAATTGAGTGCAATAATACGGTCGGTAAACTGTAAATGATATTCCAATTGCTTTCAGAAATGTAACAACACTATTTGTTTATTTTATTTATAACAACATAATTTGTTTACATTATATTTGTAACAGCTTTTAAAATAATAGATTTATATATGTTATATAATATAGCAAAATAAGTAATCAATAGATTTTTAAAGTCATATATTTTTTTAAATTCTTTGTTATCCTAAGTCTTTACACTTTGAATTATAGAAATAGTATTCTATTTAGTCGGGTCATAAGTTCTGTCACATGTGTATAGTGAAATAATTGACTCCTGTTTGTTTGTTAAAATAATTATTTATACATCAAAATTAACTTAATGAAACGTGCCTTTTTATGTTATTTACATTTATTCAAAATGAGGTTCGTGATTTTGAATACACGTGATTTACCATATTTTGTAAACCAGTCCAGTCATCGTGCCGGATTAAGGGAATTTCACGCGCAGTAAGTCTTGCGTGCTTCTCGCTCTATGGGCCGGCGTGGAATCTTGCTGGAATATCCAGGGCCTGTTATTGAATATGGTATGAGAAACAGCTTCTAAAATGTCGTTAGGTTATAATTTGATAAACAATCGCATTTGTTTCTAAGCCTTTCTCACAATCTATCTCAGTTAAGCCCTATTATGAGACTTCTAACCATGACTGAGGTTGGAAAATGGCCTCGCTGGACACGCGGAATACGGTGGCTTGCTTTTTCAATGCCGTGGGCATATATACCTTATAATTTTGTTTATTTTAGATCTCTTTCATGTTAAAAATTTATTCGTCCGTAGCAAAGCATTTGACGGTGCTTTTTTTCTGCGAACTGCTTCAACAAAACCGGGATCTCTTCAGTCTAATGTTCATTAGGCGCCTATCTTAGCGATGTCCTGTTTTTCTGCAACAAGCTCGTAGCCCTTAGTCTTCATTTAACACCCTTTTTACTGTGGTTGTGCTTAACCCCATCTTAAGGGATAACGTTTTCTGCTTGCGAATGCAATTTCTTTGAATTCGCGCCTTCAAAGCTTTTACCTCTGCTGGCGTCCTAGCGGAGCGAGGGCGACTGCTTTTTTTTTTCTTCTAAACTTGAGGCTACATTATATAATTTGATGATACGATAAACGAATCTTCTGGTTAGATTAAAAAAATTTCAGCATATAGAACGTGATAACCGCAAATCGGTCTTCTTTAAGCGTCCACTCCATAGTTAATATGACGTCAAATGAGACATAAATATACTGTGATATTTTCATAAAAGATTGTAAATTCAAATTAAGAAACATTTTTGTGGCTAGCGTTCCTAATTGAATTTATTGTGTGACAGAAATTTAGACCGACTAGGTAATATCTTTCTATACATCAAGAAAAATATCATTTTTCTCCAGTTCACGTTATTCAAACTTTCCAACACCTACGGAAATGGCTCTGGTGGGATCACCACTGCAGTGGCTAACAGCTCTGTTCCATTATGTGGCTTCTCCTATATTTAAATACCAGCGTCTACAGTCGTCTTTGCCTCTTACTCAGGAACACGCTTTTCATATGATCGACACTTATAAGGTAGTTTAATATGATTTACATTTATAAAGTTATCGGAGGTAAGCAAGCCGACGGTTTGGATGATTTTTTTTTTGTTCTTAATCTTAATAATCTTATTATAAGGATATTTTTATCAATTCATATTTAATATTTGAAAAGTTATTATAACTTTATACAGTATCCTGTCTGAAATACTTTATTATTTCATTTTATTTACCTTTGTACCAATAGACTTAGAAAACTAATACATATATTTAAAAGAATGATTATATTTTATCATTTTTTAACTTTAAAATCTTCTTTAACATATTTAAAAAATAAGGAGTTATCTATGGGTCTAACATTTTATTTCAAATGTATGCATTGAACTTTACTTTCAAAGCCTACGTTCAGCATTTTAAGTCCAACTATGATGACAACTCTTCTTAGAAGCGACTACCAGTGCGACTTTTCTAGCTTCGATTTCATTATGTTAGGAGGAAGCGCAGTCTCTACCTCACTTATAGATGAAATTAAGGTACCATTTTATTTACAGCTATTTTTAAATTTATTATTTTTAAATACTTATATTATATTTATTTATAAATATTTAAATTATTTACATAATACACCCCTAGTCACTAGTAAAAGTTACTAAACAACTCAACTATCTGTACGTCAAAGTTGCCAAGAGATCGCTGCTTTAACTTGAGGTTAACTAATATTTTTGATTAATAATTTTGAGGTTTACTAATATATTACTTTAAAAAATAGCTTTATTTAAATTTCCAACTTAAAACTATCAAAATTGTAGAGTTTGACTGCAACTACTGAAGTTATGAATATTTATGGCATGAGTGAACTTAGTAGCATTGGTTTTTTGGGAGATTTTGCTCCACCGGGCTCTTGTGGAAGGCCTCTAGGCGGGTTTTACTATCGAGTAAGTTTAGTGTCAAGATCTATTTGAAATGACTGTTGTTTGTTCTTTTAGTCCCCAATTTACTATTAATTTTAGATAATTGATACTGAAACGCATGCAGATATCACAGAGCCGAACAAGCCAGGAGAGTTATGGATGAAAGGCCCGTCCATATTTAAAGTAAATTAATATATTTTAGATCAAACCTAGTTAGCTAATTTGATTCTAAATCTAGGTTCTAAAAGGAATCATTTTTCACATTTATACACGACAGATTTATTGTTATATAAGCGTACATTAATCATTAATTAACACATTATTTTTATCACCAATATTGACCCAATTGCAATGAACTGGGTCAAACATAAAATTTTCTCATTTTTATCAATTTTATATTGTTTGAGTTGTTCTATATAGATAGTAAGTATTAAAATATACTTTCTATTTTAATAAATGGTCATAACTTACATGTTTACTTTATGCTTAGGGATATCTCAAGAACGAGCAAGCAACAAGGGAAACTTTCTCTCAAGATGGCTGGTTTAAGACCGGAGACATGTTCTATAGAGATGAGAATTGGAACTTTTATTTCTTAGAACGTATTAAATTGCTTTTAAAATACAAAAGTTATCAGGTAATATAAAGCAAATATAAAAACAGTTATAGGAATACAGGCTAGATAAATAATCGTGCGGTTCTTGAGTAATCAATGAAAATACACGTTCTAATTGAAACTGTATCGCTATTATCCTTAGATATCTCCAGTGGAAGTCGAGAATGTAATACGTCAAGTTCCCGGTGTTCTGGATGTAGCTGTGTCTGGTCTTCCGGACCCTGAGTGCGGAGACCTTCCAGTTGCGTGTGTTGTGATTCAAGATGGTCAGCAAGTTACAGCTGATGATATAAAGAATGCCGTAAGAGGTAATTTGGAATGGTCAAGTTAATTAAAAACATAGTTCGACTATATACGATTGTGTATTAATATTATTTGAAAATTAAAAGCGCCGAATAATATTTATTTCTGAGCTAAATTTTTATATTTGATAACAATCCAGACTATAACATTTTTTTTTTTATTGTTTTTAGATACATTATCAGACTCCAAACAGCTTAGAGGTGGTGTGATATTTTTAAGCAATATTCCAATGACTGCGTCGACAAAAGTTCATAGACGGAAGCTGAAAGAAATTGTACTGACAACGGAAAGGCTATAAAGATGCAAAACTAAGGAGGAGATAGTTATAGTTTTTTTTTTGTATTATGCAACATTTAGTGCAAAATTTAGATTTTTAACATAAAGCACTTAGTACGCTGAACTGGTAACATTACTTAAAAATCTTTGTGTTACCTAAAATGACGACTTATAAATATAAAATACAGGTCTGGAGTTGCCACTGCAGAAAACTGCCGTACATTCTTAATTTATTTCGGGATTGATCATTAGCCAGAAAATATATGTCAATGAGTATTTATATTTATTTAATTTTGTCCTCCTCTATATATAAAATAAGAAATATGATACAGCCCACTTTTAGATTTACATTGAAAAAAACTTTTGAGATCGAATTTTAGAACTAATCTACTTCGTTTCTCTATTTTTGGTGCAATAAAGCGTATTTATACTCATATTTATAAGTATTATATAAAAATTATGTGCTTTTTAATAAAAAACATGTCTGTAACGAAGCAATTTTAGTCTTTATATGATAAGATGTTTATACTTATCAACTTTAGATGAAATCTTTATCGTTACATAATTATAAATTATAGTCGACTATCAAATTGCAAGTAAGTTTGTAAACAAAAAGAAGCTAGAAGAAGAAGAACAAAGAAAAAAATGCTCTCAACTAATTTGTATCAAAAACTTAAGGCATAAATAATAATATTTATTTTGTGACCATTTAGAATCTTGCTTTAATACACTTTAAGAATGATACAACTTAGAATTTCATATGAGTTTCAATTTGATGCCATAACGTATTACTGAGAAAAACTAAAAAAATGATACATCGTTAATAAAACATTGGGCTTTGATTCTTTTCATATTATTTATTTATTTAATAAAAAGTCACATTTTCTTACCTTATAAATAAATATATTGTCATGAATCACAGTATAAATATTTCCTACTATTCCCATAACATTACTAATTATTTTAATATAAATACCCCATTATAAGCAATAAATACCATGCTCCAGTCATTTAAGATTAAAAATAAAGATCTCAGTAAAGGTAGCTAAATTATCACTTGCAAAATGAAAATAAAGCAATATGTATAGAATATGTCTTAGTTTATTGCTGTCACATATAACAATTAAGGAAATATCATTCTCTTTTAGAATTTATAACAACTTGAAATAACTTCGCTCTTGCAATTTTCCCTGATGATGTTTGCGGAAACCCTTTAAGAAATACAACTCCACCTCGTAATTCCTTGTTTTTAGATAGTTTACCTGCGAATTAAATGATATAATATATAGAACTATCTATAAGAATTTACTATTTATTAAACTATTTATTTGAGTACCCTACTGATTGATTTCGAGAAATAATATAAAATTTGCCGCTTGCTTAAATTTTTGGTATCAATTAAGAAATCTGTTTAACTTAAATATTGAATAAGGTAAATTTTGAGGTTGTAGAACCTAGCCGTAGTCAATTGAATGCAGCTCTTATAAAAGCTGGGTCAACTGGGGCAGGCAGGCTCACACAGAAGATAGCCGTGAGTTAAAGAATCGAGAGCATCTCCGTATGTCTGAGTATCCTCCATCCATCCTGTCCTGTCATGTCCAGTCCGAATAGGTGGCAACACTATGCCATAGTGGTAATTTTTGCAGATGTCCACTGGTGACAGTATACTACTTACCAAGAAGTAGACCATATGTTCGATTTCTATATATTATGAAATAGGGAACTAAAAAAAGATAAACACATACTAGCTATAAGGTCCTTGATGTCCTTGGCGGTGGCGTTCTTCCCGGGCTGCAGCACAACGCAGGCAACAGGGTGCTCGCCATCCGTAGGGTCGGGGATGCCAATCACACACACGTCCTTCACGCTCGGATGCTTGCGGATAACATCCTCTAGTTCTATTGGTATCACCTGGTTAAGGATGACTTTGTATAGATTCTGAGCTCTTATTTAATAATTAATTTACAGCAGTAGCCCCCAAAAAGTTGGGTTATAGTTTGACGTGACTTAATACATCGGACGCAAATAGAGAAATCGGTTATATATTTTTTGTTTATTAGCTCTCATCCACGAAAATTTGTTAGCCATTTGTAGATCATAAACACTCCAGGACTAATTATTTTATAAATTATATTATTTTTTATTTCCACCCTTTGTGAAAACCCCTCTACATAAATACATAAAAACTTACATGTGAATTTCTGTATTTTATGAGGGCTTTTATCCTTTCTACATAAAAGTAATTATTTTCCTCGTCTCTGTACAGAAGGTCCCCGGTCTTAAAATATCCGTCTGGTGTAAATGCTGTCGCTGTTTCTTTTGGATCTTGGTAGTATTCCTATGGAATATTTTAATTATAATTTTAAAAACTAAAACGAGATGTTGCGAAGTGTATAAATGGGAGTACTTACCGTGAAACAAGGTCCTTTCACCCACATTTGACCGGTGACATGAGGCTCTTTTATTTCGACTTCAGTCTCCTGATCGATTAACTGAAACCAAAGGTGAAGTTTATATTTTATGTATAGAAAGTGACGTAACTTAACTAATAGTATAAAATTGGCTTTTTTTTAATAACGATTATATATTAACAAGTAATATATTTATAAATATGCTATATAAATCTTTAGTTTCATCTGTGTATTTTTTTTCTGTTTCGTCACAATAATTTTGTAATTAAAATTTGGGTTACCTAGCCTAATAGCATGCCTAGCCAATTTTGGTCCCTCTGTTGAAATGAGCGAAAACGGTCTGATAAATTTTGGTAAAAAAGAAATTTAGAAGATGTATAAAAACATGTGATTGCATTATTGCTCAGCTGTATAATGGAAATGCAGTATTTAGTATTTTTGTACCATACTTTGTGGGCGGCAAAAGCTAGCCGTTTGTGTGTTACACATTGACTTAGTATTTAATGACTATGAATGTAGGTATTTAGTCATAAAACTATAAATACAAAATCACTTTATTTCCACGATAGACAGTTAGCGACTTATGCCGGATAATAACTTGTCATCGTTTCTGTCTGGACCCTCTTTGTAGCTAGTCCGATATAAAGCTCACCTTAACATCATAAAACGGCAGTGGTTTTCCGCACGTACCGAGAGGTCCAGATGGATTCGGCATTAAGATGGGACCCAACATTTCAGTCTGACCGTATGCAATCGATGCAACCGCTTCTTTTGATAATTGAGCCTAAAAATATTTATAATACAATTTTAATGTTTGCAGTAATATTTTGAATAAAATAATATAATATATTTAATAGTCAAGAAATAATATAAAATAATACCCGAAATTTCGCAAAAATATCTGGATATACTTTGGATCCAGTGACTGTGACTGATCGGAAACATTCAAGGTCCACATCTTTTCTATTCATCAGAAAGGTCATCAAAGTCGGACTTATTAACCCATTTCTTGGCTGTAAACATCAATATCATTAGTTTATTTCATAGGTTTATCCGCATTTGTTAGAGAGGTTCACCAGCTTTCTCAAACGGGGCACACTTCCATATAAATGGGCCTGTGAGGAAGTAAAATTGCAGGTATTGGACGGACACGTATCTTAAAATTTAATAATCAAAAACGTTTGCATTCACCCAAGGTTATTTTATGGGCAAATTTATCAACAAATGATATTACTGCTCTAAACTTCTGAAACTGAAAAACTGAAAATCGCCGAGGAATTGCTGTTAACGTAAATACAGATCGGTATATTGCCATGCTACAGGATTTCGATGATTTTAATCTTTGATCTAGGGTTCAGCAAGATGGGGCAACATGCCACTCTAGCAAGAACTCATTTAGTGGTATTCGCAAAATTTTTGGACTAAAAGTGATGTCCAAAAGAGGTGACATTAACTAGTCCCTAGAGAATTTGAAGGATTTTTTTTTAGAACCGCAAAACATTTCACAAAATAAATGAGGCCGTCATTGAAAATTTCCGCTCCAGGAATCAGCAATGTTAAAATAGTCAAAGATCACATATGGATAAAGTAATTTAAAAAAATTAAATCCTGATTTGTGTACTTTAACAATAAATCTCACATAACTAATTTCTTTTAAGTCATCATTTGAAATTTAAATATTCGACCCTGTAGGAAAGTTTTTTGGGTCATTTAATTTCATTCATATAATTTACCTTATATTTGTTTATAATATCAACAATGTGATCAAAATCATCTGGTTTAGACGTCTGTATTTTTGTATCGCCTGTCAATGGTGTGGATATAATGGTGAAGCAAGTGGATATCCAATGCACTGGAGAAATTAGAAGAGTCTTCTTGTAGCCCCTGGAAATGAGACACGTCTTAAATACACCCGATATTATTGATGACTTTTATTTGTTTTTGATACATGAACCGTCGGTTTCTGAAAATATGATAAATAAAAAATATTTGACTTTTTTTTATTTTAAGAGTTGTGATTGCTGATATATCACACCAACAATCATTTGGTAAACTTAAAATGCGATTTGACAGTCGATTAGGTTGTATATATTTTTTTTTAGAATAAGTAAGTGATTTGGAATCAATTTAAAAAAATTCTCTCTCTGATTTAGAATCAATTAAAAAAAAATATTCTTCACAAGTTTTAAGGGATTTAAAGGACAAGTGATAAATGGTAGATTGTTTGAAAAGATTTTACGTTATTTTAAAGTTAGAATATTCTCTATTATCAAGGTATATTCCATAGTTGTACCTAATATTATACCAGCATTCGTTTTCCTGAGTCACGTTAGGTTTATGTAATAAATTACAATAATTATTATTCTAAACCTATTTCCCTCAATTAAGTTATATTTATTTAAAATTATATATTAACTAACAATACTTATTACGAAAAAAATCGATCATGTCTAGGTTTTTGTATGCATTTGTAGTATTTGCTTTTTTGTTATTTGTTTTGCTTGTTTGCTTAATTTGTTTTTTTTTTTAATCTTTAACATTAACGTTTTAATTACGTTTTATTTAATCGTTTCTATGTTTATTATAAAGTATGTTACGTACTTGACAAGAACCACCATCTTCAGCACTCTCAACCATTTTAACATGAATGGCTTATGATTAAAAGCTGCCACTTTCACCTTCCCCGTCGTACCACTGGTGCTTACAAGAAATGCGTTCACCTTGTTTATGTCGATTTCCAATACTCTGAAATCATTAAAATTCAATTGTTAACGTTTTACATATAAGTATTTTATATAGTTTGTTATTACAAATTCATATTCAATTATTTGGATGCCTGAGGCGCTGACTGATGCAGAGAGCAGAGCGAGTAAAGAGTCAAACCTGAGGTAATTGATTTCAAAATATTTATATATTTTTTTACTAAATAATACTTCGGACACTTTATCAGTATGAAACTGTGTATTCATAGGTATAATTTAATTCCTAAAATTGATCACGTGACCTTCAGGCTATTTGTAATTATAGATCTAGTAATTATGTCACGTTTCCAATCTAAAACCAATATATATGTAATACGACATAATTACATCGGTTGTTATTTGTATAACTTTAAGGAAAAGTTAAGATTTTAAATAGTACATCTGCAGGTTTACCTGTTTTATCTTATCTCATTAAGGCCTATATGTAAATATATTTGAATAAAAGTATTTCTGCATATATCTAAAAATATTATATGTATAGCGAATAAAATAGGCACGAAGCCAACTTAGTACTTAATAAATAAATGGCTACATAAGTGTCGGTTTGTATGCTGGTTATTCATTCATAAATGGGTTATGATGACATCTGTTACAGTCTGAAGTGGTCTGGTGGATTCAACATACAGGATACACGTATATAAATACACTTTCCTCCTTTTTTACGACATACGATTACGGGTCATAAACTATTCACAATAGGCGGTGTAAAAAGATGGGAAAATTAATTTAAAAAACTTGGGAACACCACAGGAAGGAACAGGAAGTTAGGTAGCGATAAACTTACTTTACAAATTTGGCAAAAGTAATTACAGAACTAGTCGTGTTGAAGAAATTTATATAGACGGCCTAATAACTATTAAGATCTAAGCTAGCTAAGATTGTATCCAGTTCTATCTCAAATATGTATTATGTACAGTAAATAAATTAAAACTTACTTAAAATCCTGTAAGGGTTCATCAATGTCATATTTGTCCATAAATTTGGACATTGTACAATCTCCATCATCGAATGTTACCAATTTGATGTCTAAATCTAGATCTTTCGCTACTTTTTTATAAACTTCGACATATTCATTTTGGCAGAATGCTATTTTCGGCTTTGTGAGGTTAAACAAGGTTCGTATTTCATCTGAAAAGGTATTTAAAAAACTTCTGTAATAACGTAGTGAGTACTCTATGATAATTATTTTCGCTCCACTTACAATAGTAATTCAAACAATAATATCGCATTAAATATTTGGCTTGAACAAAATTCAATTTTTTATTTAGATAACAAGATTTTTGAAAACATGGAGTACAAGTTGATCGCTGTCCAAATTGTTTTTCCCCATAAGGCAGCTCCACTATGTGCACTCAATTTACATAAATAGTTTGTCAGATAGGGGCTGAAAATATCTCCAGGCCAGCCATAATTCAAAATATAGGCAAGTCATTTTCCGAAACCGAAAATATTAAAAGACCTTTCTGACATCGGATTGAATATCAACTAACATATTTTTCTTGTCACTGAACCAAAAGGCAATTAACGGCTAATTTTAATAAATTATGTACTCTAGCATAAAAGAAACAACCTACCATATTTAAAGTAGGGATCAACTCCGACGCTCGGCAAACCATTATAAAGAGCCGAGTAGATGGGAATGTGAAGATCTAAATGGTTTCTTCCACCGATAGCGAGAACATCTCCTGGCTTCAATCCATAGGTTCTTAGGGCTCTCGCTAACCGAACTGACCGAGCCAATACCGAGGCGTAGGTCTCTTCATCGCCTGTAGCTGCGTCTATCTGAGGGTCAAATATTTTAATTCTATCAACTGTATGTTACTGATAGGGTTCAATGTAAGTAAATTTGTTTTGACAAAGATCATTAATATAGTATTTTAACTGTTATATTATATTTATATGATAAATATATAATTTATTTAATAATAGTTAAAAAAAATGTTTCAATTTGCCAATTATAAACACTGATTTTACTGCTATAAGTTCAGTACAGGTGTCGTTTAAATAATTTAAAATTAAATTTAATGTAAACCTTTTTAATCTAACATTTTTTTAATAAATAATCTTTTTTATAAATGAATCCGCTGGTGAACAAACAAACAAATTTTAAAAGGTTGATTTGATTCAATAATATTTTTGAAACAAGAAAATATAGCACCGGCATAATAAAATAGCTATATGACATTAAGATTGATTGAAACTTTGAATTAAATAGAATTCTATATTTTATGTTAATCCTCAAGGATTGAAACAAATCTTTATATTAATATTTATAATAAATAAATATTTAATAATCATATTTACTTTCATTGTTGAGGATAAAAATAAGACTCACCTGGCATATAGTATCTGTATGCAGTTTCAAATGCTCTAACACCACGTGACCAAGATGGTGGTCAGGCCCGCAATATGTCTCAGACTTGGAGTTGTTCATTGTTCACACTGTACACGAATGTCCTCTCGTTTTCACTCCGTCAGTTAAATACACAGCAGACATCACTGAGATAAAGCGCGGGTTACACATTACAGGAAAAGTTAAGACGTTATTCGAAATTGTACTCTCTTTTCTACGTTATAGATATTTGTTTACTTTGTTTGCAAATATACGATATATAATGACGGTTCTACACCTAGAATTATGAATCGTTTGTTATTTACCTTCTAATTAGGAAATATACTAAATATTAATAAAAAAGGTTAAGAAAAATGACGTTTTATTGGCACGAGCATACTTGAACAAATACATTACATGAATAACTATATTAATGGAAGTTTGGTGAGTGAATATACCACAATGTATGTACAAACTTTCACTTTATCATTGGAAGAAAACATCGATCACATCTATTGTCTTTTTTATTTACAGGGATTATGTATACATAGACTATTTTACGCGCCAGTATCTTTATCAATAATGTACTTTGTTACATTTTTGTCAGAATGTACCAAAATAAGAATACGTGACAGATATTGCACGTGGTAAGTTTTGCAAACTTTATTTTTGTACGTTCGTCAATTATGGATATTCTTCCTCTCCTTTTTCGTCTTCTATCCCTTATAAGGATCAAAAAACTATGCCTATTGGGGAATGTGAATGTAATCTAGATATTTAAATCGAAAACATTTTTTAAGGAATAAAAGCTTCACCCCGCTTAACGCTAATAAAACATTTTAGTACATTACGAATAAATATAGTATTCTATTTATTTACATATTAGGTATTATTTATAAAAGAGGCATTTTTCCGGACTTAGTCTCTTTCTAACTTAATAATTCCATCGCTATAAAATAAAGAATAAGTGTTAATAATGATATATTTATCCTAAAAATTATTTCCATTTATCCTACAAGACGTAATTTCCAATCCGTAATTAGCTGTTGTTATTCAAAATAAAATAGTACCTATATTATTTGTAAAATACTTAAAATAATGAGAGGCAAAATTAAATTTCATGTTTACTAATACTGTATGTGACATTATATTGTGAAACATATTTATTTTATATTAATTACATAGATACTAAACATTTTATAAGAATTATATTTCTGGTGGCAGCTGCATCGAAGGGCCTTTTGCCTAAATTTTCGGAAATATAAATATTTTTTATCCTCAGCATAAATTAAAATATATTTTTTAATATTTATAACCGAACACATCTTATTATTAATAATTGTAAAACAACTATTCTCCCCCTTTTTATAATAAGTATTTTTTAATTTTCTTATAAAATAATCTATTCTGTAACATAGTTTAGAGATTGTAAACAAATTAATTTGAAAAAGTTAAATAAACTCAACGTGGTTAAACATGTCTATAGACAATTTCAATCATAACTTTAAAGATATTTCTTTATAATTATCGAAGCTGGATAAGTTTATGAAAATGAGTCATATAAAAAACCCATTTTCTAGAATTTTTAAAATAAAAAATGCAATTAGTGTTGATGACAAATACGTTTATTCTCTGTTTAATAATGCTAAGTCATTATTGTTGGTATTATTATGTGAATTCGGTTTAACGATAAAGAATAGTTTGTAAATGTTTTATTTTTGCGGTTTTTAATACATCAATTAAGCAAAGCTAAACAAAAACCCCCAGGAAACATGAGGAAAAATTATCATTGAAGGATTTTTTAAAGTTTTCCTCAAATCTGGTAGACGACATATCGTGAGTATTTCCAATGATAGTAAGAATACAATACTTTTTATATCGTCGTAGTAGAGTTTAGACGGCGAGAAGCAATCTGAAAATATATAAATAAATATAAACTCTATGTGTTATCTGAAAATTAACACCAAGAAAAAATAATCTTCATATTACGTGCATTTGGTGCAAAAGACTCCATTATCTCTAATAGCGATGTTTTCAAGGCAGCCTTGTATTAGACTAGCTAGTAGATGTATGATATACATACATCCTTACACATAAATCTCATAAATAATTGTACAGTTATGAAAAGTTTATTAAAAGACATCAATACTGCAATAAGTATATTTCTCTATTCTATTTTAAAAACCTTAAGGGAATCCACTCGCCTCATTGAAGCCGGCAGTTAGTTTTACAAGCGGGCAGGAGCAGCAAGCGGGGACTTAAATGACAATTGACAAGATATTTGAACCACTGATGAGGAAATTATGGGTGAATAAGATAGAGTAGAGATGATAAAGGATTTGAAAATTTCAGCGGAAGTTGTTGAGCAGATGCGATGAAATTTAAAAAGGGTTATACCAAATATAAAATTAACACATATTTTGAAACCCTCACGTTATTTTATTGCTCTGCCTTCATGCTTCGGTATAGTCGAGTATTGGTGAGTGAAGAGATTGTTTTTAAAGACATAGACAGACATAGACAGAACTTGATCTACAGTAATTTCAATTTAAAATATATCGCGGTACGGTAGCTCAATTAGTAAGAGCGACGGCACGATTTCCCAGAGATCATGGGTTCGTATCCCGGTCCGGTAAAATTAAAAATATCGGTTTATTTTCATTGTATATTTAATTGAATGTTAATTAAGCTTTGCGGGTTACTTTCTTTACAATTTGTTTTTTTTTAACAGGTATATATATTTTTTTATTTTTAGTTACACTCCCGAATTCGGAAGAGGACAGAATAAAACAAGGATAAAAAATAACTATAATTGTTTGCATAAAATAATAAAATGGACCAGGACCAGGTACCTTCAACCACCAGGAATATAATTCTTATAAAATGTTTAGCATCTATGTAATTAATATAAGAGAAACATATTTCACAATATAATGTCACTTCAATATAACTAAACATGAAATATAATTTTGCCTCTCATTATTGTAATTAGTCTCGAATAAATATTTTCTAAAAATCTTGTCTGCATGTATGTACCTCTCTATGCTCACGCATTACTTAACAATTTTCTAAATTGATTGAAATTTAGTATTCATTAAGGCCCAGAACAGGTCATATAGTTAATTTAAATCGAACCACTAAAACTTGAGCAATTGTCAAAATACGTGACAACTAAACTACGTATTTGCTAGCACACACAGACACACACACTGTAAATAAAAGTTTTCATATACTATATATATATATACATATATATATATATATATATAGTATATTATTGTTATTTCAACTTATATATACTCTAACCACATTTTATGACGATATTAGAACAGGAAGTGGTATTATTACTACATAAATAATATTGTTTTACTAATTTGATACTTTATTATAATAACCTTTTATTTATCTACATACTCGAAGATTTTATCTCAATTTGTACATATATATTTTTATCTCTGGATAAATAATTATATTGATAAATATAAACATGCTCTATTGTTTTAATTAGGCCAATAGCCTCGTATCTACGTATTTCTTTATTAATAATAATGAAGTATAAAACATACCCATAATATAACAAGACAATAAAGATCTTTGCAAAGATGTACGTCATACTGGTTGTAGTATCGTCATTCTTACTTCATACTGTGTAAGAATCCGCTATTGAGGTCATAATTTCTACTAACAGATAGAACAGTTGGTAATTAATCATCCAAAAATCGATATTTTATTATTTCGAATTGGAAATAACTAAATTTATCAAATAATGTGTGCAAATAAGGCTTAACTGACACTGTAATCCCATGATCACGGCTGGAGAAATACGGCCACAAACGGAAAATAAAAAAGGTAGAATTCAGTTAAAAATTTAATTCAAAATATATATTTAAATAGCTAAAACTTATCTTTATTTTAAATATATATTTAACTAGCTGATGCCCGCGACTTTGTCCGCAAGGACTTATGAACACAGAGCTCTTAAGAAACTTCTTTATCAATGGATAAAAATAATGCATTGGATTGGTGGATTTTAAAAATAAAGATGGAGCATTCTCCAAAAATCCACGAAAAGCCCTATAATTATCAAGATATCGATGTCAAATACCTTAACCTTTAATGGTAGAATTTCATGATATCTATTTTTAGGAAATTTTGACATGCCAAAAAGAATACTCTGGCCGAGTTTTGTATCTATAAGAGATAGAATATGCAATTATTTTTTTTAAACTTATACTAAGTTGACACTTGACTACATTCCACCTGATGGGAAGTGGAAATGTAGTCGTAGGTGGTAAAGCGCATCAACTTAGTAAATGCCTATTCACTCTTGCCTTGAAGACACTCACATTGTACTCGGACGGATAAACTGACTCTTTTAAGCTGTTCCACTCCTGCGCTGTTCGATTTAAAAAAGATGAAGCTTAGCGCTTCGTTCGGACACGCGGCGCGTCTGCTATAAAAGGATGGATGCTCGCCGTGCGTCAGAACGTCCGGTGATGGAGTGGGGATGGGGGAATTGGGTCATATAATTCCATCGCGCACTCACCAAAACGTATCCTATAAAATACTGAGAGGTTGGCAGCTCTACGTCTTGTAGCCCCTGGAAACGGGACACTTCTTAAATACTCCCGATACAATGATACCTCTCTCTTGTTTTACAAGAACAGCCAGAAATATTTGACAGTACTATCACGAATTATGTTAGCTGTCTAGCACACCCACCAGAAAACTTAACATGTAATTTGAAAGTCTATTGGTTAATTTATATATATCTTATTTGTCGGTTATTATATTTACAATAAAATCAGACAAATTGTGTCAATATAAAGAGCGATTATCCAACTTTTTATTTATAAGTCAAGTTTTAAGAAGGAATAAATCGTTATAAAAGATAATATTACGTTATTTTATTGTTTTTTTATTGCTCTACTTCGCTATAATCGTTTTAATTAAAGTATTGTATATTATATTATATATTAAAAGGTCACGTTAGGTTTTTGTTATATGATATAACTTACCATAACAGTAATTATTCCTAACATTTTTTTTTCGCAATTTATCTCTTTAGTAATATTTAAGTAATCTGATCATTGCTATGAACTGAGAAATTCACAAACTTTTTAGATTTTACATTTTGAGGATGTTTGTTTATATAATGATTTAATATTTAGTAACTGTTATTAAGTTATTTATAAATGTTTTTATATTAATACTTACGGAAAAAGCGATCATTTCGTTTGCGTTTTTATAACAAAATTTCATTTGCAACAATAAAAAGTCTTCTTAATACACTTTTCCATTTCCAAGGTCGTTTGTATCTTTAATATTTACGAATATATCTAAGGAATAATGGTTTGTACACATTAATTTGTTACGTACTTGCCGAAGACCACCATCCTCAGCAATGTTATCCATTTTAACTTAAATGATTGCTGCTTTTTTCACCTTCCCATGCTTACAAAAAGGCCACCCATGCTTACAAAAAGACCACCCATGCTTACAAAACAAATTTACCATATTTATTTCGATATGCAACACTCTGTTATTATTAGAATTTAATGTCAACATTGTACATATTTACTTTTTTTTTGTTACAAATCAAAGTCAATTATTCAAACACAAAAGGCGTAAATAATGCAGAAGTTTTCAAGTCACCTGAAGTAATTATTATTATTTAGTAAAGTAGTTTATTACTAGAAAACTATATTTTAATAGGTAAGTAACTACAACTATATTTTAATTATAAGACTTTCAGGATGTTTGTAATTTTATATATTTGAAGTGAGATAATATCACGTTTCCAATTGAAAACCAATATACAAGTAATACAATATTATAGCTACGTTGTTTGTTATTTGTATTTAAGGAAAAGTTAAGGATCTAAGTATAACTTCTGCTGGTGTACCTCTTATTCACTATAAAAACTACTGCTTCTATAGAGCATAATAATTTTAATAAAATGTAACGGTTGGAAAAAAAAAATACAAAAGAAGGAAAGAAGAAAGGAAAACAAAGATCTTGTGAACCTCTCTGTCCAACGGAACATTGCAGGAGCCCGAGCAAAAGTATAGTTTTTATTTTTTTCTTAGTGTTTACAAACCCCCATGTTCGTTGTATGATCCTTTTAAAATCTATTTCAGAGGATGTAATACTATAACTATCTGCGTTTAATCTATAAATTATAGTAAGTGGTGATTTCAACATAAACTTATTAAATGATTTCTCAACCACTGCTAGATTCAGATTATTATCGAAATAATAAGAGCTTTTTTACTTATTTTTAGAGCCACTAGCTTAACTAAGACTGTTTCTACTATATTTTAACAGATTAGATATCAAAAAATAAAAAATAATAGACAAGTTAAATGTAAGAAATAATACTATAGAGAAGAAGTGCTTAAAGATAGAAATAAAGCTTCTACTCTATAATTAACAATATTACACATCTATATCGTATATTTATATATTTATATATATATATATATATCATCAGAAAATAGTCGAAGACGTTACAAACCAGTCAATGACAACAAATAATGAACAAATAAAAATTCAGATAAAAACCTTGAAAACCGATAACTTCTAATTTTTCCTTGAGCCTGCAACTGAGGGGCAGTTGCAGGCTAACTGACTGAATTATAGATATATTTTGTACATAATGTTTTATAAGATATAGAGTGATGGAAGTGTTAATATTGCAGCGTCAGTGACACAGTTTTAAGGATTCCCGAAGAGCCATATTGAATATGGCTCAAACTGCTATCTTTTGTCAAATAAACGTTGAGTCTAAATCTGCCTCGGATCCCCATAGCAGAATACCTTAAAATATAATACTATGGAAGTTTGCAAAGTAAACGAACCTAACTGGTGGTAGCATAGTTAATTGTCTAATTTACCTAACAACATAACTTAACGGCGCTTTACTTTAACGGTTAGTTAGTATTGATATGAGCTCGCTATTATAAGTTTGAATCAATAATACAGTTTCATTAAAAGTCTCCATTACGTTGTGGGCAATAATTAAATTTAGGCCAAATACAACATGCTGCTGGGAAAAATAAGGTAAAGAAAACTTGAGACATTTCGTTTTGTTATTATTAAGCAAAAAATAGCCGCAAATCAGGTAGAGAGTACCTCGTAGCTATCGTTTACATGTAAAACGTCCGCATCTTTTTTGTCTACTTTAAAAATTTGGGAAGTAGCATCCGCTAACAAGTTAATATTTCATTTATTGGTCATCATATATGGTAAATCTTTAATATAAACTAAGAACAAAAAAGGACCATGAATTGACCCTTGAAGTACCCCCAATTTTACTAATGTACCAAAACTTACTATTTCTTCTTTTATAGTGCAAAAAAAACGAATATGTTACATATTTCCGACCATTTTATAACAATTAATAAAGCTTTTTGTTAAATTTATAATGTCATATGATGAAAATTGAAAGAAAAATTATCCTTACAGTTTAACAATGTTTATCCTTACACAATTACACATTACAGTGGATTATCAAGTAAAAAGTATGTGTAATTAACGTGCAAAAAATATTTATGTTTCAAAAATATGAGGCATAAGTAATTGTTTTTTTTATTAGGAAGAAAAGCTGTTTATTCACACTATAAGAACAACACACTTTAGTATTTTATATGGATATAGACTCTATACCATCACACATTGTTGAGAACAATGGTCTTAATAGCTAGCTTGTAAATTTTGATTTGTTTCCTTTAATACGTCATTTATTCCTTTCATAAAAACTCATATTATTTTTTATTGATAAATATATGGTCTTGAATCACAATATGTTTAATTCCTTCCTATCTTGTAACTTTAATTTCCTTAATACAAATTCTCTAATAATACCACGCTGTTATTAAATATTAAACAAGCATAAAAATCTCTATATAGGTTTAAATAAAAATTTGATGTGCAATATGTATTAAAATATACATAAAGTATTTATGTCATTTGGAAATTACATTCTCTTTTCGAGTTCGTAACGATCTGCAGTAATTTCTTTCTTGCAACTTTCCCTGATGATGTTTGCGGAAACCCTTTAAGGAAAACTACTCCACCTCGCAATTCCTTATTTTTAGATAGTTTATCTGCGAATGGAAATTGAAGAATATATTTTTATACATCAAAATTTGTAACCCTTATTATACACTATACAAATGCCTTTATACCTATTATACATGATTTCTGGGGATATACAGAATCTATAAAATTTATTATTATTATTATTTTTTTTTTTTTTTTTTCTCTTTATTTTGGAAGGGGTTTTTTCAATACTGAATATGTCACCCCTATGATTGATACAAAAGTATAAAGACTTAAGCCTACCTATTATCTACCCGTAACCTTAAACATAAAAGAATTAATTTATAAAGCATTCTAGCTTTATCCGAAGAAGGACAAGCTAGAATGCTATTATAAAATCCTAAATTAAAAAAAGAATTACCAAAAATTTTACTCCTTTGAGTCAGCACACGGCTACATTCCGACAGTATATGATGAGCGTCTTCTATGACCCCGCACGCACTACAGTTAGGTGATTCAACTTTACCCATCATAAACCCAAAACTATTGAGAGGTAGATGTCCAGATCTAAGCCTCACAGCCATCACAACCTCCTCTCTACTCATCCTTCTCTCACTGAACCACAAGGTACGAGGGAGAGATGGCTGAATAACCTTATACCATATACCTTTCGTCAAAGATCTTTTATCAAAATATTCGGACCAAAATTCTAAACAAAAATTCTTTACTGACGGAATAAGTTCGGTATACCATGGTAGACAATTTGAAGGTACCCCATCAGACCCAGCCTCGTAAGCTAGGCGATCTACTACCTCATTACCTTGTAGTCCAATGTGAGAAGGGATCCACTGCAATACAACGACTTTACGAGCGGCAGTAATTTTAAAAATGCTTTTAATTATAGAATACGCCAATGGAAAACCTCTAAAAGCGGATGTACATTTAATCAAATGTAAAAGAGCAGATTTAGAATCCGTAAATATAACAAACCGGTCTAAATCCAATGATTGAATATATAAAAGAGCCTCTGCAATGGCGAATAATTCTAAATGCATAATAGAAACTTCAGTAGTAATTTTAAATTTACAATAAGTACCTGTTTGAGAATCAAAAAATGCAGCACCATAAAAGTTTTCATGTTTTGAACCATCCGTAAAAACAGAGTAAAAGTTACCATATTGATCATTCATTAGTTTACAGCAGATAGTTCTTAAATTATACATATTATAACAACGTTTAGGTCTACTCAAAGGCCACAAACTAGGCTTTATAGCTAATGACAAGTCCACATTGCTAACCCAAGTATCTAATGAAAACATATCATATTTATTATCACAGGTAATTGATAATTTATTTAAAACGTTGTGCATTGTAGCTAAAAGAGGCTTTTTTTTGTTTGTCCAGTAACTTTTTTCAGTAAGATCGTTTAATTTTTTAATTATTTTCATAATAGGAAAGTCATTAGATTTCACTTTTAAATAAAATTTACCTGCTAGATACCGACGACGCACTGCCAAGGGACACAGTTGTAGTTCAGACTCCATTACATGACTTGGAGTACTTTTGATAAAACCACCAATCACACGAAGACACGCGTTTTGTAATCGATCCAGTTTAATTAAATGACAGTCGGCGCTGTTATCAAATAAGAAACTAGCATAATCCACCCGGCTACGTACCAGGGATATAAAAAGTCGCCTTAATTGTAAAGGATGTAAACCCCATCCAGGTCCGACTAAAACTTTGAAAATATTCGTAAACTTAACTACTTTAAAACAAATCTCACTAACATGTTTCTTCCAGCGAAGACCTTTATCTAACCACAGACCCAAGTACCTCACATTTTCTACTACTTCTAACGGTACACCTTTAAATCGTACATCAATCGTTTGTTGACGAAATCCTCTATTAAACAAACAAATTTTACTTTTAGATGGAGATATGTCTAAGCCTATATTTGTTAACATAATGTCAATTGAGTTAAGTGCAGCTTGGATTTGGTATTCTCCTTCCTGAATAGATTTACATTGTACATATATAACAAAATCGTCTGCATACTGGGAGATATGCACACTATTTTGCAATTTAATACATATTTCTGAGGTAATAATATTAAATAACAACGGAGAAAGTGGGTCTCCTTGGGCTAAGCCGTTCCCGGCATAACGGCTAAAAAATTTGTTACCAATTTTAATTTTGAGCACTCTTTCATGAAGAAAATTCCATAAATATTTACAAATTAGTGACCCTACGTGAAGATTATCTAAAATCCGTATCAAGGAAATATTATTAACATTATTGTAAGCACTATCAATATCCAAAAAGCAACCAATAGTAGATTTACCCTCGGAAAATCCAATCTGAATCACAGAGACAAGACAGCTTAAGCTTTCAAGACATGATCTACCTTTGCGAAAACCAACCATGTATGAAGAAAAGGTGTTATTATTTTCGAAAAACCATTCTAATCTCCTGCATAAAATATTGTGAAAAATTTTACAAACACAGGATATTAGAGATATGGGTCTGAGGGATGAATAATCATTAGCGGCCCGCCCAGGTTTGGGTATAGGTATAATACAAATGTCGCGCCATTGAGATGGGACAAAACTATGTAAAAGAAAACTATTATATAAAATTAGTAAAACACGTTTACCTACATCGGGCATATTTTTAATCATAGAATAAGATATATCATCACAGCCAGGAGATGTATCCTTTAGTTTAATACATGTTTCAAGCTCCTGAATAGAGATTTCACATTCTAAAGATGGATTACTCTGAACAATTGTGGGAAACATAGGAGATGTATAATCAGGTGTTAAAGAGTTCAATAATGTTTTGGCATTTTGTGGATCAACATACCGTCTTGGAGAGTTATAACCTTTCATCCATTTCATTTTATACCACATGTCACTGGAAGTGGTTGATTCATCTACCGAAGAACAGAAATTATGCCAGCTTGTACCACTAGCTTGACGAATAAGTTTCTGAGAAGTATGAATTCTTTCCTTAAGAATATCCAAGTTTTGAGGGGTGGGATTCTTTCTAAAGATTGCCAAAGCTAACCGACGACGAGCAACCGCAAGTGAAAGACAGTTTGTCCAATAAGACTTGGGAATAAAATTAGAAAAAGGATTTTGACTAAATTTAAATAGTGGTATAAAAATGTCAGCTGCTGCATTTAAAGTGTTTATAAACTCATTATATGCTTCCTGTAGGTCATAAGGCATAATAAAATTCTTGAATTTTTTTTCTAAGTAACTAGTATAAGAAATCCAGTTAGCTCTGCGAAAGTTTCTTTTAATAATTGGTGGTAGTGGGGAGGTACATATTGTTGTAACTTTAATAATTAAATGATCACTTCCTAAATTTTCGTTTAATACTGTCCAATTAAATTGGAGTGCTATATCTAAAGACGCTAGTGATATATCTGGGGAGGATTGTTGTAAGTTATCGTTCACTAAACGAACACGTGTATGCATACCATTGTTTAAAGTAATAAAATTACTGTCCACTAAGGTGTCATAAATTAAATTGCCCCTGGTATCAGTTTTGTGCGACCAATTGACATGATGGGCGTTAAAATCACCTAAAATTAAAGTATTGGATGGAAATAATGAAAAAAGTTCAATCCAGTCTTGCTGTGTTGAATTAATTCTAGACGGACAGTATACAGAAATCACATATTTAACAGGATAGCAATTGAAAAGCTGAACACACACAATCTCGATTCCGCTATTTTTTAAATGCACAATTTTGCGTTGTGTTTGAATTGATTTATGTACAATAATAGCAACACCACCGTATGAATTATCTCGATCGAAACGGTAAACATCATAACAAGCCACTTTTAAGTTACAACCTGGATCAAGCCAAGTTTCGTTAAGGGCAGCAATGTGGACCTTTTCTTGACATAAAATTTCGGAAAAAGCAACTAATTTAGGTCTAATACTTTGGGCATTCCATTGCAAAACATTAAGTTTAATCGATGAGTTAGCCATCACCATGAGCAATAAAGGTAAATACTTTTTTAATCCATGACCACTCTGAGATATAACTAACCGAAACTTGCATCAACCACTCAAGACACAACTGAATCACAGAATTTATTTTCGATGAAACACTGGAACTTCGAAGAAAAATAACCTCTTTCAAACGGGAACACAGTTCACTAAAAGGGGGTGGATCCTTTTGATTCCCTTCATCCTTCATATGATAGTTTTCATTGTTTACATTGTCAGTAAAGCTCCATTTATCTTCAAGTGGTTGATTTTTCTTCTTTGAACTTTTTGACCCCGCTCTAAGAGACTGATGCGTAGATTTGGAGAAACCCACTTTACGGGAAATGGAATCAGCTTGTACCACATCAGCGTAAGTTCCACGAAGACGACTATCTGAAGGTGTTTTTTTTAAAATACCGTCACC
Source organism: Dircenna loreta (assembly GCA_963555665.1). Classification (NCBI taxonomy): domain Eukaryota; kingdom Metazoa; phylum Arthropoda; class Insecta; order Lepidoptera; family Nymphalidae; genus Dircenna; species Dircenna loreta. Next base: position 3,538,914 of record OY743102.1, read on the forward strand.
TTTCAGCAAGGGAAATTGGTCTTGGTTATTATTTAACGACTGTAATTGTGGGAGAACAAAATTATCAGAATCATTAAAATATTCCAAAGCCTTTCTGTAGGTACATTTCAATTCAGCCATTATCTCTCTGAGCTTCCTCTCTTTTTTATACTTTGGACAAGACTTACTTAACGATATATGATCACCACCACAATTGACACAAGAAAATGTCTCGGTCTCACAATTTTCATGATGTCCACCACACTTAGGGCAAATTATATTTTTTCCAGGACACATTTTACGAATATGGCCAAATTTCCAACACTTTGAACATTGCGAAACTTGATGTATATACTCTAGAACTTTAATATTGATATCACAAACACGAACAAATGACGGTAAACTATTACCACTAAAACAAAGCCTAATTGTTTCACTGGGGCACCAACCTCCTTCATCTTTGTTACGACGATTTAAACGCATCAATGATAACAGTTTTGCCGGAGGGGAAAACGATAGATTTTCAAGGATTTCATTATCTGAGAGGTCAAGGTCCACATTTTTAATAATTCCATAACAGACAGAAAGTTCCTTGGCTTCCTGGAATCTCCATCCTTTCTTTATAAGATTCTCACATTGAAAAAGGTTTTTCATATAGGACTCATTCTCAAATTCCAGACGAATTTTAAACGGGCTTAAATATTTAACCTGACAAATATTTGTAATGTTATTTTCTTTTAAAAGACGCGCGAAGGCAAATTGCTTCGGAAGACGATCCTTTGAAGAAATGTAAACTTCAATTTTGTCCGTTTTTGAAGAATGTAAACTAGTACTTTTTTTCTTTTTTTTTCCTTTAACTTCTGACCAAGCGTCTTCGACATCACTACTACAACACTCACGTTGTCTTTTCTCCGCTCTTGTCAGCTCCTCCTCACTTTCATAACAAATATCTACGTCATACATATCTACATCATTCACAGGACCTACTACAATCTTTTGAAGCAGGGGAGATTGACATTCCAATAACTCACTAGCATTATCATCAGCCATAGGAAAAACAGCCGTGCTACCGTGTAATACGGTGCACGACTCACCTGTGTAATATTGCGTAATTAAATGAGATGGGGTATGATAACCGGTTCTGCAATAACACAAACACGACCTCCCGAGCGAGTGCCGCTCCAACGACCTTTATTATTTAATGTTTGTAAATATATAATAAACATGCAGATCGATGATCGATGTAAAACTCCTCGGACTGAAACGGTATTATTTTTCAATGTATATTTATAATATAATATAAAATATACCTTTGGCGCTAACATTACTAATAAACTAAAATATGCGAAAATCGTTGGTATCAAATAAAATATCTGTATAACTTCGACCTGAATATATATATTGTATAAATTACATTTTTAGTTAGTAGAACCTAGCTATACTTGAATACTGCTTGTTTCCCTATACTAGCTGGCACGGTTGAGTGAGATAGAGCCTCTCGGAATGTCTGAGTATCCTTCATCTTGCCTCATTCTATAGAGATAGCAACAATATAGAAAATACTAGTTATTTGCAATTCTCCACTGATGACAGTACAACACTTACCAACAGGAAGATCAACTTCTCGGTTGCTAAAAATAATAATAGATAAAATCATACTGGCAACAAGGTCCTTGATGTCCTTGGTGGTGGCCCTTTCCCCGGGCTGCAGCACGACGCAGGCGACGGGGCGCTCGCCGTCCACGGAGTCAGGGATGCCAATCACACATACTTCCTTCACGCTCGGATGCTTGCGGATTACATCCTCTAGTTCTATTGGTATCACCTGGTTAAGAATGCGTTTTTATAGATTTTGAACTCTTTGCCGTAAAAGCGATTGTAGGAATCATTATTTACATAGAGACGAAGCTTCTTAACATTCCATGGACTCACCGTGCGGGTGCCGGGCCCATCGCGTTGCAGGGAGAGGAGTGCAAACAGCCCCTGGGACCTGCGACCCAAGTGTAGGTTAAAGGGGCCCCTTTAAAATGCGCATTCACGCTCACCATCAACTGGTTGCGCTCCTCTCCCTACCTAACCAAATTTGGAATGAACCTACCAATGCCGCCTTTGAAGTACGTTCTACAAATGTACTGATGATAGTTCTAGAGAGGCCAAGATCTTTAAGTAGGTTATAGAGAGATTTCGCTGTTATACCTCTCGCTCCCACTTCTACCGCGTACAAATTAACTATATACCTATTCCTGGTCAGTTCGTTGGTCAGTTCGTAATACTTGTTTACTTTAATTGTGTGATCTTTGGGGATGTTAGTTTCCCATGGAACAGTAAGTTCCACAAGTATCACGCGCTTTAACTGTCTAGAGTACAGGAATATGTCCGGTCTGGATGACGAGACAACAATATCCTCAGGAATTCTATACTGTTTCTCATACGTATCCATCATTATAGTCCAATCGCGAGCCGCCTCCAAAATAGAGTGAGGCTTTTGTTTTGTTTTTTTAGACGAGCCTTCTTTAATGAACTCTATGAATCTTTTGGTGGTTATACCCTTTTGCGCTCTAGCTACAGAAAGACTAAACGCTTGTTAGTCAGTCAGTGCAGAAAATTGTATTAAAAGTCAAAGTGGCTCTGTGTATGGATATTTTTTTTTGTTATTTGCTCTAATTTAAGAAAAAATATGAGCCGTTCCTACATCAGCAGCTCTTTAGAACTAATTATTTTTGACTTACATATTATTTTACCTTATAAATTCATTTTCATTTATGAACACCCCACAAGTGCTAGAAAACTTTTTATTTTAAGAGAATTATTTAGTGACCGGTGTGACGGTCTCACATTTTTTTTTCTTCTATGCCACTGACAAATATAAATACTTACATGTGAATTCCTGTATTTTATGAGGGCTTTTATCCTTTCAACGTAAAAGTAATTATTTTCCTCGTCTCTGTACAAAAGGTCCCCGGTCTTAAAATATCCGTCTGGTGTAAATGCTGACGCTGTTTCTTTTGGATCTTGGTAGTATTCCTTTGGATTTTTTGAATAATTATAACAAATTATTCGAGGTGTAACGAAATGCATTGGACTTACCGTACCGTTTACTTACCGTAAAACAAGGACCTTTCACCCATATTTCTCCAGTGACATGGGGCTCTTTTATTTCGACCTCAGTTTCCTGATCAATTAACTGAAACCAAAGATAATGTTAAAAATGAAGTCACTAAAACTGACATAAATCCTTAACAGTTTTTTTTACCAGTGTTATTTACCACCTTATATTTACAAGTAACGATTTATCTATAATACTACATAAATCTTTAGTTCCATCTTTTTCTTGATTCATGACTAGTTAGTCAACAAAAACAAAATTTTCGATTCATGACCCAAAGTTTTCTCTGTCTGTGATTCTATACATCAAAAACGGCTTGATAAATTTTGAAAAAAAATAAATTTGGAAGATGAATTAGAACGTGTGATTGCATTAATGATAGACTGTATAATGAAAATGCAGTATTGAGTATTTTAGTGTATTACATCGTGAGCGAAGCCGCTGGCAAGAGCTAGCCACATATACCTTATGCATTTACGTAGTATTTAATAACTGTGAATATATTTAGTCATAAAACAATGAATATACAACCACGTTATTCTCATTATACTGGTAGCCACTTATGGCCGACAATCATCATCATTCCTGTCTGGACTCTCTCTGTAGCTGGTTCAATATAAAGCTCACCTTAACATCATAGATCGATAGTGGTTTCCCGCATGTACCGAGAGGTCCAGATGGATTCGGCATTAAAATGACGCCCAACATCTCAGTCTGACCGTATGCGATCGATGCAACCGCTTCTCTTGATAATCGGGACTTAAAATATTTAAAATATATCTTAAATGTTTACAGTATTACATTAAATAGTTACGAAATAATATTAAAAATACCCGAAATTTCTCAAAGATATCTGGATATATTTTGGATCCAGTGACTATGACCGATCGAAAACATTCAAGGTCCACATCCTTTCTGTTCATCAAAAAGTCCATCAAAGTCGGACTTATTATCGCATTTCTTGGCTGTAAACATCGATATTTAATTAATGTATTCCGTAGTTCTAGGACAATCCTGAGTATAACGTATCGTATATTCTGTTTATAAATAAGGTAAGCGAGCTTGATGGTCACATGATTCGCACCCACATACTTTTGACTTTTCTCTTGACAAATGAGAAATTCAAAGATCATTGCCAAAAATACCAAGTGCATTCTAGGAAAGCTTTTAAGTCTCAATTTCATTCATATAATTTACCTTATATTTATTTATAATATCAACAATGTGATCAAAATCATCTGGTTTAGACGTCTGTATTTTGGTATCGCCTGTCAATGGTGTGGATATAATGGTGAAGCAAGTGGATATCCAATGCACTGGAGAAATTAGAAGAATCTTTTTGTAGCCCCTGGAAATGAGACACATCTTAAATACTCTCGATATAATGATAGCTCTCTTTTGCTTTAGATACATGAATGGCCAGTTTCTGAAAGGACGATGGTTAAAAATACTTGACAGTTCTGTCAAGAGTTGTGTTTGCTGTCTAGCGCCAGCTTTCAATCAGAAAACTTAACATAGGATTTGATAGCCTATTAGTTAATTTATATAAATCTTATTTGTCAGCAATTGTATTTACAATAAAAATTGTGTCAATATAAGGAGCAATTATCCAAATTTTTATTTATATGTCAAGTTTTAAAGAGATAGATCGTTTTTTACGGGTTAGTGCTGCTGAAATTGATTCTATATTTATTTTGCAAAAAAGAGCTGAATAGGCCTTTTATATCTTAAAAGCTAGAGTTTGCCAGAGAAGTGTTTTTAAAGAAATTGGTATTCTGTCTTTTAAAACAATTGTTACGGTATTTTATAAGTCAAAATTTGGATACTTATATTAAAAACAGTGAGAAATGTGATAAACACAAGAAATAAAAATAAACTTGTAAAGTTCGTCTTCACAAAGTTAAAAAATCCTTCACGGATTTAAGTGAAAGGTTCCTCAAGATATCTTCGACCTTTCTTTTCTTAATTTTAAATCTTCAGACAAATGAACAAACTTGATTTTCGTAACTTTGTAGATGATTTATTGTTAGTATAATGATATATCAATACAGTGACTTTCTTTATAGTCAAACGTATTTATAGAAATACTTATTATGAAAAAAAAAACGACCATGTACAGGTTTATTTTTTACACTTTCTGGCATTTGTGTATTCGGAACTTTCTTTTATTGGATTGCCAACAACAAAAAAAAAATATTAGACCCTTATTAATTTTTTTTTCATTAATACGGTCTATCTTCAATATTTACGAATTTATCAGTCAGATAATTGTTTGCACAATTTAATAAGTTGCGTACTTGCCCGGGGCTACAAACTTCCACACTTTTAACCTTTTTAACATGACTGGTTTATGATTTAGAGCTGCCACTTTCACCTTCCCCGTCGTACCACTGGTGCTTACAAGAAATGCGTTCACCTTATTAATGTCGATTTCCAATACTCTGAAATCATTATATGAATTATCATTTTTATCATTAATAAAAATGGTTAACTTAAAAATAATATAAACAAGCCTATATTATTATATACTATGAAATCCTGTCGCTATATTCATTGTTTGAATGTACTCGCTATTGCCAGCGGCTTTGACCGCCCTGTGTAAGTAAAATTATATCACCCTATATAGCTCTGTTCGTAAGGAAATATAATCTGGCAATGGATATGCAAATGCTCAAATAATGAATAAAAAAATACGCGGAAGTAAGGTTTAACCAAACTTACTTTTAAAATTAGGCACAAGTAGTTATAAGCCTTGGTCGATTTAAAGAATATTGTATGGATTCTTAATAACAACTAAGACTTAAATTAGAAAAGATGGCATCTAGTTCTGTATAATATGTATATACATATATATTATATGCAATCAATAATCAAAAACTTACTTAAAATCCTGTAAGGGTTCATCAGTGTCATATTTGTCCATAAATTTGGACATTGTACAATCTCCATCATCGAATGTTACCAATTCGATGTCTAAATCTAGATCTTTCGCTACTTTTTTATAAACGTCGACATATTCATTTTGGCAGAATGCTATTTTAGGCTTTGTGAGGTTAAACAAGATTCGTATTTCATCTGAAAATGTATTTAAAAAAAAAAAGTAGTGATTTGATATTTATTTGGGCTCTGTGATAATTATTCCTAATTTAGTCTAGTCTAACAATACCCTTTGATTACAACTAACATATTATTTTGACCACTAACCTATGAGCCGATATTTTTTTTAAATTTTAAATTTAACAATAAAAAAATAAACCGTTAAATAAATTGGCGGTTTCAAATCCGTATCGGTTTATTTTTCATTCTATATTTATTTACAATTTAAATAAGCCTAACATAGCTATACATAGCATAGATGTTTTCAAACAGCCATTACATATGAAAGAGTAACAAACAAGCTTCACCTACCGTATTTAAAGTAGGGATCTACTCCGACGCTCGGCAAACCATTATAAAGAGCGGAGTAGATGGGAATGTGAAGATCTAAGTGATTTCTTCCACCAATAGCGAGAACATCTCCTGGCTTCAATCCATAGGTTCTTAGGGCTCTCGCTAACCGAACTGACCGAGCCAATACCGAGGCGTAGCTCTCTTCATCGCCTGTAGCTGCATCTATCTGAGGGTCAAATATTTTAATTCTATCAACTGTATGTTACTGATAGGGTTCAATGTAAACAAATATGTTTTATAATTATTTTTAGAACTAACAATATAAATATAATACTTTCCCTTTGTCATTTGTATACTAAATATATAACTTATTGTACAATGTACTACTAAGAAATATTCTAGTTTTGGCAACTTATGAACAATGCTGATATTTTATAGAAACTAATTGCAAATATTTAATTTAATAATGTTTTATATAATTTAATTATATCTATATATGAATAATAATATGATAGGTAATATTTTTTAAATAAAATATGAATGAGTTATGTACGCGTGTCGTTAAAACTATTAAAAACTAATTTTAATATAAGCCTCTATAGTGAGCTTATAGTTCTATAATGTACGTACGGTATTGTTTAAAAAGTTAACATATTTTTATTTCATAAATCAAACGAACTTATTGAATATTCTTTCGGAACTTACCTAAAATTTCGTATATATTATATATCTTATATTAATCATGTTTTAAGACGTTAATGAAACAAAAAAAAAACAATAATAAATCACAAACTATTATATTTTTTAATAAATAATAGTTTTTATAAATAAAGCCATCAATGAACACACAACTTTCAAAACATTTGCTTTGATGAATTAATCTTCAGAACAGTATACGTAACACCGACATCATGAAAGAACTAAATGATATTAAAATTAATTGAAGTTGTAAATTGAATAAAAGTTTAAATGTTTAAACTCTGGAATAATCTAATTATTTGAATCCTCAATTAAAATTGTTAACGATTAAACGTATTTTTCACATAATCATAATATTTATTAATTTTAACTGTACTTTCATTGTTGAGGATAAAAATAAGACTCACCTGGCATATAGTATCTGTATGCAGTTTCAAATGTTCTAACACCACGTGACCAAGATGGTGGTCAGGCCCGCAATATATCTCAGACTTGGAGTTGTTCATTGTATACACTGTACACGAATGTCCTCTCGTTTTCACTCCGTCAGTTAAATACGCAGCAGACATCACTGAGATAAAGCGCAGGTTACACATTACAGGAAAAGTTAAGATTGGCGTTTGTTCGAAATTGCAGCCTTTGGAGAACGTTATAGATATTCGTTTTGATTACCCGTAAAAACGTAACGACAGAGCTTACACGTAAAAAGACGAATCAAAGTTATATACCTTCTAATTAAGAAAATGTAGTAAATAGCAATTAAAATGTTAAGGAAGACTTATGTTATGTTTTAATGGCACGAGCGAATTGAACAACTATTTACATGAATAGGTGTATTGACTTTTATATTGACAGGAATTACTTGGACGAGCCAGTATCTTTGTCAATATAAACAGTTCCATGTACTTTCACACAAAGGTAAACTTAACTGCATTCACAGATTTTGCACAAAATGTACAATCACGTGGTAAATTATACAAACTTCTTTTTGTTTGTGCATCAGTCTATTCTTATAAGCTTCTAAAATCTCGGACCTATTGAGAATAGAGAAAATACTAGTATTGCAGATACGGGAATCGAAAACAATTTCTTACAGAATAAAGGTTTTTCCACCAAAAAACCTAGTAGGTATAAAAAATAATTTTCTCAGTAATGTTGTCTTTTAATGAACTTTTCATGATGATTATATAATTTATGATATTTAAGTATACCTTTTAAAACATTATTTATTTAGTACAGTATATAAAAATTGTACCATTTTTTTTTCACTATCTTTTTGTTTTATGTTTTTGTAATTTTATACTCAGGGTGTACAATAAAGAATATTTATTATTTATTTATTATTATATATATGAACATTTATTCTGCTTAAATACATACATACAAACATACACAGGTCCTCTGACCAAAGGTTGAAAACCTTGAAAACAATTAATGGCAATAACGTTGCATCTAAAGCACATAAAATGAAAATTACTCTGTTCAATGTTTGATAAGACAGAGTATTTATTCATCTACATTTTCAGATTGCGTCTTGCATGCTCATCTCTACTAAGACGAAACGAAAAGTACTCTAACCTAACTGTCATTGGAACTCTTTCATTTCATTACGCACTGCTATTTCATTTCGTATACTGGTTTTGCGGATAGCTGAAAAAAAAACTCCTATGATTTTTTATTCTCGAGATAGATCTTTCTTCTTTTGATCATATTAGAACTGGAAGAAGGTGAAAGTCAGCTTGTCTAATCTTATAACTTAGCTATGGCTTGATGTAATTATTAAAAATAATAATATTGGTTGACTTATTTGATACTTACTCATAGTTTTTATCTGAATGTGTATATATTTTTTATCATTGGATAATTTAATGTCAATAACAAATATAGGCATGCTCTATTGTTTTTATTAAGCCAATAACCTCGTATCCTTGCATTTCTTTATTTAATGTAATGGAGAATAAAATATATACATAAATAAACAAGACAATAAAGATATTGACCTCGGTAAATAGTTACGTCATATTAGTTGTAGTATAGTTATCCGTAAGTACTTATAACAGTGTAAGAAACCGTTATACAGAATTGAGAATACGCTAAATTTCATAGTAGTAAGTAGTATTTATATATTTCTAACCCATACGGTTCACACTCAGGTGATCGAAGCAATGAGGACTCGTTGCCAGCACTGAGTCCAGCAGCTCTCTGAGCGCGCCGCGAAGGTGGTGCAGCGGTGGGGGGGGGGGGGGGGGGGGGTAATGTAGCGTGTAAAAAGTACCTCTAGGGGTCTTCCTACAAGTAACACAAGCCAAAAAAAATCGTTTTGAAATTTTTGTCGGTCTGTCTGTCCACCTTGCAAGCTAAAACTACTGGACAGATTTTGATGAAACTTAATTTGTTATATTAGCTACTAGTCCTCGGCAACATTAGGAGTATAATCTATATCTATATACTGAAAGTTTTTCTCTTTGCAAGTAGTAAATGAACTATTGAATTAATTTTTGTTGTATTTTATATTTTCAGGAATACGGTTATTATGTAAGAAAAAATAAGAAAGTTGCGGAAAAATTTAAAACTAAAATAACTTAATGAACATATCAATTAATTTTACTAATGTAACTTTTTTTTATATTTGACTTAGGTGGTTTGTCGGTATTAGTGACACGGGAAGTTCAATGTGTCCACAACGTATTACAATGACAAGTTACGAAGACTTGCACGACATCACTACATCTTCCCCAACTGCCGCCACCACCCGATAAGCAGCAGCAGTTCACGCTATGGGTCCTCCGTGCTTCGAGCTCATGTGTAAGAAACCCGGAAAACGTTTGAAAATAGTCTGGCAAATTCTGATAAATTAACTGGCATACAGCCAGGCCAGCCAAATAAATATCCATAGTATTCATCATAGTTCACGAAAGATTAAATATAAAAATTACTAACCAATAGAACGATAATTGAAGGTTTGGAGGTGAGGTTCGTGAATATTGCCGGCGACATACTCGTAGTATGACTTTTTCTATTTACTATGAATTTCAATGAATTATATCTTTCATTTTATAATTACCGAACAGAACACATTCCAATCGAAATTGTATCGCTATTTTCATCTCGAGATTTCTCCAGTAAAAGTGGAGAATGTAATTCGTCTAGTCCCAGCTTCTAGACGTAGCTGTGGCTGGTCTTCAGGATCCTGACTGTGAAGACCATTCAGTTGCGTGTATTGTGCTTCAAGATCGTCGGCAAGTTACTGCTAATGATATAAGGAAAACAGTGAGAAGTAATTTGGAATGAAGAAGCAAACTAAAAACTTAGTGTGAGTACATAAAAGCTCAGACTACATAATATAAAACTTTTATTGTTTTCGATACATTATCAGACTCCGAACAACTCAGAGGTAGTGTGATATTTTTAATTCTAATGACCACATCTATAAAGGGTTACAGACGTAAACTCAAGGAAATAGTAGTTATTGACTACGAAACGGGAATAAAGCCACTTTCTTTTAATATGCAATGTTTAGTGCCAGCTTAAGATATATGACATAAAGCGACACAAAAAAGCTAAATAAGTAAGTTAGAAACCTTATTATCTCTCTGTACCCAATACTGAATAATTTTATCAATATAAAACACATGTATATGCCTCCTTTATTATACAAATAACTAAATTAACTTTATTGCGTTAATATACTAATTTTAACGAACATCCGGAGTTGCAGTACCAATAAATGACTCCGGTTTCGACCTCTGGGAATAATAAATTATTTGTATGATGAATATTCTTTAACATATACAGGAAGATAGAGTACAATTATCAAATGGTGATAATCCAATAATCGCAAGTCAAGCAAAAAAAATATAATAAATACCTTGTAAATATGTCAAAAAGATGAGACTTAAATGAACGTATTTTTTATTGCGACAAATTAAAATCTTGATGATCACCTAAATTATTTAAATAGATCTAAGCTGGTAATTTTTTTTTTAATATTTGAATTTTAAAAAATATTGCTTTTTTAAAACGTAATTTATTCACTTCATTATAATGAATCGTTCGTTTATAATCAAAATTGGTTATAAACGAACAACAGAACGTCAACAGAACGTCAAAAGAAGCTATCATAGATCGACGTCAGTCGCTTTGGTCGAGTACCGTCATATGTAGTCAAAATATACTGATTATCGAAATATTATCGTCTGACAAAGTTTATGATAAGTAGTCTTATTTGACTTTTCAACTTTTGCTTTATTATGCTATACTTACCAACGCTGGTTTGGTCTCGAAATATAATGAAACTATAAATGAAAACTTTATTACTTAGGAGGGGGTTAGTATTTAGGAGGGGATCAGTCCAAAGCACCAACATTTACTACTTGTGAATTAAAACGAACAATCGTAATCATTATTTATTAAAAACATTCATACGCCTCTAAATATTTAAATAAAAAACACAAAATGGCGTCCATTTGCCAGTAAGTAACATAATATTAAAGCTTGAATTGGTAAAACTGGCTTTACATTACAAGAAATGTTGACTTTGAAAACATAACCATTTATTATTAAGTTTTTACATACAGATATCTAACTTAATTTTATATATATTTATAATTAGAAGAGAGCTGCCCTTAATCCTTCACAGAAAAGTAGAGTTTATTAAAATAATATATATGAAGAATACTTGACGAGGAAATTGGGCCTTTTGGTAATATTTTATGAATTAAGTACATTTTTATATCTATCAATGGTACATTAAATCAAACTTAAAATGTATATTATTATTACAAAAATATACTTTAATTACAAGATTAAATACATGGTGTTGTTTTTTTATTTTAAAGTTTTCATAATTGATAAAACCTCTTTTAAGTCTGAGTATTTGATTGATAAGAGAATATAGCTTCTAGAGAAAGATATCTGCTTTTTTCAATAATGTTATCATTGCAGCATGACAGTCATACATCTGTTTGGGATCTTGTATCTCCTAAATGGATTAACAGGTGTTAGTTCTTCTCTCTTAATACAATGGCATTGTAATCAAAATAATAATGCATTATTTGTTCAACATAACGACTCGTATTTACAATGTTGGAAAAGTGAGAAAAAAAATACATTATACAAGAAAAAAAGTAATAGTATGATCTAATTTACGATAGGCTTTAACGTATTATTTGTTTAAATAAACTTTAACAGAAAAGATAAAATGAATGTCCTTCTCTTTCTAAAGGCTTGTAAATTGAAGAAAAGGAACACACACAGACAGTATTTTTGTATTATTGCTATTTACTACATAGCAATAATACAAAATAGATATAATAAATAATAGTATATAAAGCATGCATTTTGTAAAACACAAGCTATAATATCGAGAACATTATATTCAAATTAATAATATTTCTTTGGAGATACAACCCATATATTTGTTAGTATTAAAATATGTATATATAAATAATATAAGGCACTTTGTGATAATCGACGTTTTTTATAACCCTGCTATGTTAAAATGTTAATTAATCAAATTATATGAACAATATGTAAAAATAACGATATAAAATACTTTAAATTTATATATACAAGAAATCGACATACATTCAATATTATAAGTAATGGAAGAAGATATAACAAATGCAGTATTATTTAACTAAAAGTATGTATATATGTATATATATACAATAGTTACATGTTAACATCTTGAGAAACAATTAGTACTTCCTTTTGTAAATTGCCAGAACCGATTTTGCAGGTTGATGTCACTTGAAGGCCTTCCATCCTGTGAAACAAATTAGCATATGTTACTGAATAATTAGTGACCCGCTGGTCTAGTGATTAGTGACCTGCTGGCCTAGTGGTTAGTGACTGGCTGGTCTAGTGGTTAGTGACCCGCTGGTCTAGTGGTTAGTGACCCGCTGGTCTAGTGGTTAGTGACTCGTTGGTCTAGTCGTTAGTGACTCGTTGGTCTAGTCGTTAGTGAGCCGCTGGTCTAGTGGTTAGTGACCCGCTGGTCTAGTGGTTAGTGACCCGCTGGTCTAGTGGTTAGTGACTCGTTGGTCTAGTCGTTAGTGACTCGTTGGTCTAGTCGTTAGTGAGCCGCTGGTCTAGTGGTTAGTGACTCGTTGGTCTAGTCGTTAGTGACCCGCTGGTCTAGTGGTTAGTGACCCGCTGGTCTAGTGGTTAGTGACTCGTCTAGTGTTCAAGTCTGGTTATTTATATGTTCGTAACACAGGGATTTTTCTCTAATGCGAAAGTTGTTTGCACAAGAACTATACAGATATTTACATTGAAATTAACATCAATAAGTTGTCGATAGTTCTTATATTAAATATGTTTTACTGACTTTTACAATATTATAATATTCCCAACGACTCCACCGGCGTAGTCTTTGAGTGTGTAATTACTAATAGACCCAAAATGTACCCCATTTAAAAAACAATTTATATTTTGACCTTAGAATCGAACCTGGGAAGCATTCATTTCAATCAATAGTACGTTTTAATGAATAATTCGACTAACTCAGCCTTTGTAACTCCTTCATCCACCTCGCATCGTATACACTGTTCCGTGCAGTCCGCTACGACGGTGCCGTCCAGCTTCACGTGCGCCCCGGAGTACATCTGTATCCCCACACCGCACTTCTTGATGAGACAGTCCCTCAGCTCCACCTATTTATAAAAGAAAACATTTATTAAATACTATAAAACATTATAATTACTTAATGGTTTACTTGATCTTTTTTACTTAGAAAGCCAAAAGCACCGGACATAATTGCCACTTTTAAATTGATATTTTTTAATACAACAAACATTTTAACAATTTTTATAATAAATATTTTAATAATAATAAAAATATATAAACTACAAGTAATTACTTAAATTTACTATATATATATATATATATATATATATATATTTTAATGAAAAAATCATTGTGACATATCAATTCTATATGTAATTTTCATTCATTTAATTGCTTCTACATTACAGACGACTTTGTTACAAAGTCAAAGCCAAGGTTACAACAGATTCGCTTGTTATCAGCATACGTTATAAGGAAATGAATGTCAATACGACATAAGAAAGAAATTCAAATTTATCATAATTTAGGGGCACTTTAAATATATAATCGAGTGCAAGAAGGCTGGTATTCAAAAATTTTTCCTAAAAGGATAAAGGGTAGGGGACAGTTTGTGTGGACAAACATTATAAATTATAAACTATTTCTTTCAAGGAATCAAGGAGAACTAACGCCAAAAATTGTAATATCTATAAAACTTATATTACATTCTTATATTTAAGACATATTAAACTGTCTATTATTTTTACCAATAGGTATTATATTTATATATTTTTATTAACGTTGATATAAATTTAAAATATTTTTAAAGAGGACGGTTACGACACAGTAGTTCAGTCGATAAAGCGACGGAATTTTATAGTTATGTTTTTTTTCAATAATGTTTAAAATTAAGTTAATTTAAAGTATCTTACCTGAGCTCCTTTGTGGACTACAATACCAGAGTAGAAGTTCTCAAATGTACAATCTTCTAATATAACTTTAGCACCTGACATCGCTACAATGCCTTGTGCAAAATCACTCTGTAATATATTAAAGATTTTTAAAATTAAAATTTATAGATCATGTCAATTATGAGTTTCTAATAAGTTATTGATTGTTCCACTCTATCTCTTACCGGATTGTCATATTTCATTAAATATAAATATATATTTTTTTAGATAATATATTTTTCAACACTATGCTTTATCAAATAAAATGCAAAAAGTTTTGTTTAAATACGGCTAGTAGTTTCTAACACTTGTGTTTAAACAGACAAACTCCTCAGTTTTATTATATTACAGATACAGAAAGGCAAGTTGTAATTCTTACTTATATATAAATACAGACAAAAGCTTTCTTCTTTTTACCTGAAAATTCGAAGAATCATCCGAAAGCATACAGTTTTTGATATGTAATGATCCAGCGAGCATTACTATAACTGTATTCACTAAGGCACAATGTAAAGTCATATCTTGTATTCTACACTCATCGCTCAACATGAAGAGACATGCCCTCATGTCGGAAGCTTTTAAGGTTGCACCTGAAAAGGAAGATAACTATTATTGAAAATTTACATTAGTTATGACGATAATGAAAGCTACAACTCAAAAAAATTAGTCAATTTGTAATATTTATCTACATTTAAAAACATTGTATATAGATAAATGACGAACTGTATACCATTACTATTTTTTTTAACTATTATTGTTCAAAAAGGTACAATAATCGAACTCAATTGCTTGAATATTCTCTATGGGTCCATCCAGAGAGAAAACAATAGTGATTGAACAAAAATATTGCTAAATTTATAAAAATGTATCTTTATTAAAAATTAATGCATGTATGTTAAACATACACCATATATATACATATGATTATATGCTTATGTATATATATAATCATGTAATATATATAATAATGAATTGTATATGTTACTGTAATACATATAAAAGAAATATATCTATTTCATAATCAATACTGAGTGCAATTAATCATTAAGCTTCAACTGCCTGATAAATACTGACCACTTAAACTACATAGAGATATATGGGATAATGATATTTCAGGTACTTCATAGTGCTGACTGCATACTACAAGTTCACGTGGTTCCAATGATAAAGCTTCTTCTGCTGAAGCGGTAACGGTAAGTGTATGATCGTCAGTCATTCGTGCCTCAAGAAATTTGGAGATATTGGAAAACTCTGTTATGTTGCCACCTTGCCACAGTGCTACCACCTATAAGAAATAATAAACAAAAACTAGCTTTATCTTAAATAAAAATGGTAATCAGTATTTAAATAATTGATTCATATTTTTAACAACTTACACTTTTTTTGCTCTTATTTTTTTGAAACTTGTTTTTAACCTTAGCCAGATACTGTTCCCTAATTAGAGGATTTTCATACTGTGTCCATTTCGACATAAGTCCATCTAACCTTGCATTCATTTCAGCACATAGAGATATATAGTTTGGTGGTAGAAGTGAATCTAATATGGAACGAAATATATAAATAAATTATTTGCAGTTTAATATCCTCTAAGAGTATTTATTGTCTTTAATAGCACTAATCCTCTATTAGTGTATTGTTTGCAATTGGTAATTCCAAAAGTGCATTCCAAGTGCATTGTACAAATTTAAAAGGAAAATCTTAATTTCATTATCTTAAATTCATTACAGATAATGTAATTATATAACCAACATACCATCCTCATCTACAAAATCTCCACCACAAATTGAAGAGTCCAGCTCCTGTAATTTAGAGTGTGCATTGATGGCACTATTTCGTAACAACATTATAGACCGAACAACATAGTTTGGTATGGAGCCATTGTGTAATTCCATCCATAGATTCATCCTGTCTTCTATAGTATTTGGTAGAAGGACCTTGTCATCTTGATCATCCCAAGGCATCCAAATATTATCATAAAAGAATCTGTAATGTGATTTTTCATGATTTATTTTTATACTTAAACTTTACAGCACATGCATCCATATTTGGTTGTGTGTTATTCCACGTATGTAGCTATAAAGAATGAAAATGAAAGGTGTGACCTATGTGAATCAAAATGGTCCTTTGAAAGCATACTCCTGAACACATCTTATGTCAGAATGCTGTTAAATTCTGTCAAAACAACTAACTGCATAATAAATCTTTATATACAAAATAAACTATGCTATTTTTTTACAAGATTTTTTTATATACCTCAAAATATCTATAAACTCAGCTGTAATTGCTGCATTTACACACTGTTCTCTCTGCTTTATTGTTGGCCACAATTCAATAAGTGGAATGTCCATAATATTTTCAGGCAAAGACAAAGCCTCATGCTGCACACTGAGAATATCCACATTAGCACATAGCTCCTCAAAGTTCACTGACGTCACTGTGATGTAAGCCACGCATGGATATCTTACTTCTAAAATTGATTAAAAATATATATTAAAACTTTCTATTTCTACTCTAACATAGTATGATAGTAAGTAATTTATCTAGTATTATATACATACCAAATTTTTTACAAAACTCCTTTGACAGTTTCCACAGAGCATCCCAGCCAACAGGCTCTACCAGTTCTTCAGCCTGCAGACTCCATTGTTCCCGTGCTGTTCCCCGTCCTGAGCTGAACACTCTAAGCAACTCTTGAAGGATGTCATAATCACTTCTTGCAAATGTAAATACTGCTACCATCTGTTGGGATAAATAAATTAATTATTGTCTAAGTCTTTTCAACTTTTTTAAATAAACAATATTTATTATTCAATTGTATTGTATACCCCTAATTGATCTTTTATGTTCTACTTTCCTACCTACGTTTTGTCTATATAATGCTGTCTATTAAACCTAGTTGTATTGTTAGTTACTAAATATTATTTCTTTTTTTATAAAATTATCAACTTCGTTAATACAGATCACAATTTAAAATTCGGATTTCGGTGGAAACTCGGCACACACTACCATGTTATGTTACTATACAATTACATCTTAATCTCAATTAGAAATAATACATACCTTGTATACAAAATATGAGTTTATAATGAAACAAATTCACTATATAATAAACTAGGTATACTGTACTAAATTTTTATAGTATTATGATTCAAAACCGTTGTATTCAGTTTGAAGTTTGAAATATTAATTCTGACGCAAAACAATGATAATGTATATGTTTAGAAACATATACATTAATGATAATGTATTTGTTTAGAAACCAAAAATAATGATCAAGTGTCAGAATGACCAGATTATACTCAAATTTATTAAATATGTACTTGTGTGTTTCTAAAAATGTTAATCTTTGAGTAACTGTGAAAATCTATACTATATATATTTTTTATAAATAATATATTTGACTGCATGCTTTAAAATATTCGTCTTTTTATATTTATAAAGACATTGTAAATACACGTCAGTAAGAAATATAATTGCCATATATAACATTATAAAGAAGAAGTTGGTAATGTATTCATGATTTATTTAGAATCTTATTTTTTATTGTTACAAGAACGAATTAATAAATGAGAAAATATGAAATATTTATGATTTCTTAACAAGTTTTAGTAGCAAAAATTTAAAGGCTCTTAGAATTGCTTTAAAATTATAAAGATCTTTAAGTAATTTAATTTTCTTACAAAAGCATCATTCGATATTAAAAAAATATCAGACAGAATTAAATGTTAAAAATAAATGGATTTAAAACAAAATTCTTATTATACCTAAGCAAAACTTCTCATTAATTAGGGTAACAATGTTTTGAATAATGACAACAACGCTCAGTTCGCAATAAATTGTAGGGGAAGTGTATGTTTGTGTGAAAAAAATGATTTATTGCTTCTTTAAAACCTGAAAGACAAAAATAATAGATTTGTTTATATTTTAAACTTCTATACGTGGATTTGTTTTTGATGTGAGTATTATTTGTTACCATTTTTTTGTTCTGTTAGGTTAGAAGTTGCATCAATTTATGCTGACTATCCCGAATGATTTCTAATAATTTAAATCTAGCTTATTTTATTAGGGGCTGACAGTGGCTTTTAATTCTGTATATGCCTTGAATAATAAGCATATAAATATAAACCTTAAAATACAATTAACATCAGTGGTCTCCGACAAAATCGATAGTCATGTACACAGGGGCTTTCGTATAAAAATAAATGTTATTTATTGAAATTATATTTCATGTATGTATTTATCTAAAAAAAATAACTAGTTTTTGCAAAGATCCATAAAACTTTTCTTATATTAAAAATATTTAATCAAATTGCATATTATACATTATTTTTATTCTTATGTATTGAAATTTCGTTACTTTTTTATTTTCGTATCAGAGACTTATATATAGAATTATATTAAATTGACATGAAGAAATTTGTAAAATAGTGCTTTGTAGTAAGTGGATTGTTCAGAATAATGACAAAAATAGCTGGCACAAGACGAGCACGCAATCAAGCTACTTCTCTTGCTATACCCCGTCAAAACTCCATAAGCGATAATGGCAAGACTCGTCAAAATTTAAGTCCAGAAGCACTGGCATCTATGAGTAAGGAACAACTAAGAGCTGAATGCAGAAAGAGAGGTCAACGGACTACAGGCAACAAAAATGAGCTGGTACAAGGGTGTTTGCGATTGTCTTTGTGCTTTTGTAATCAGCTAGTGTCATGCTAAATTATACAAGTAGAAACATTTTGCTAAATTTTGTTTATATAGTCGCTTAATCTTTTTCTGAATGACTACTTACGACATATTAAATAATGTAATACACAATCATATATATGTAATATTATCTTTGTAGTTATGCAGTTTGTGGAAAATATATACATATATGATTTTAATATTGATACAAGTATTTTGTTTATATAATGAGTGATCCAGGAAAAGATATGTGATTATTTGTGTCACCACAAATAAATGTGTAGATTTTAGAATGTGTGATGTGTATTTATTTCCATGTTATGAAAGACATGACAAAGGGTGTTGTGCAAATTGTTGTTCATTTTCCAAAAACAACAGCATTTACTACACAGTAATGTGTAAATTGTTGTTTGTGAGATTTAAACAACAGCATTTACACTCTAAATTGATGCACTATAAATAAAATAAATACTATGTGTTAATGCATTTGTAGACCGATTTGATTTTGACTCAAATTTCTTTTAGTTTATTTTACAGTTAATTAGTTTTACTGTATATTTTTTTAATCATCTCATAAACAATGTTTTATTTATTTTGGTATATTATATACATTTTATAAAACTGTTGTAAAATATCATTGATTATTGTTTTAACTTGATGCACTTTAATTTGACTTATACATTTCTAAAAATATTGAATCTCCTCTGTTCTTGGTTTGGCAACAACTTAATGAGTCATCCATTAAAATAATCTTCTTATATATATCATGTTTCTTTGTCTTTATCCCTTTCAATATATTTTTTTGTAATTTTTTTTAAGCTAATAATCCATACTACATAATTGTCCTTTAAATTTCATATTTTAGTTGAAGGTATTTATTGCGTTTCTGACTGGGATTACATGTTTGATACATTCGTTCAGTACCCTTAGTACGAGTTTTGACGTTACAAAACGTTGATAGTTTTCGA
Organism: Dircenna loreta; assembly: GCA_963555665.1. Taxonomy (NCBI): domain Eukaryota; kingdom Metazoa; phylum Arthropoda; class Insecta; order Lepidoptera; family Nymphalidae; genus Dircenna; species Dircenna loreta. The sequence goes on from OY743102.1 coordinate 3,559,235, forward strand.
GCTGTCACGAAACGAGTTCCTGGTAGTGATTGTGTTACTACCAACTACTACTGGTTTCGTGACTGCTCGTGAACTATCAGCTTTTCATAATGTCAAGTCTCGTACTAGGGGTACAGAAATATTGATCGAAAGGAACTAACGAAAAAATACATTATCTGCGTGGTTTTCATTAAAAAATCATTTTCTGATACTGCTATGCTATACTATACTACAGTAGGCATAGCCTATGATAACTTTATACAGTAAATGGGCTATCAAATGCTTAAAAAGATAATGCATTAAAACAGGAAATATTCAAATTGTATAATACGAAGGTAGATTTGAAATACTCATAATTAAATAAAATTATCTCTCCGAGTTACCCAAAGTGAAAGGGAAAGTGCTAATATAAATAAAGAGAAACGTCTAGTTGAAAGTAAACACGGCGTCGTTATATAAAACATGAAGAAATTTATGGGGTGTTGTAGAGTTGTTTAAAATACTGAAAGGGCATCATTTAAATTACTTTATAAGCGTCTTCATGTATCCGTATAACGGCGTCTATGTCAAAGAATTGTTTGAGAGGAAGCGTTCTAAATTTATTATTTATTTATTTATTTCGTTATAAATTTTGATAATTAAACAGGAAAACTATTACCAATTATACTAATTCTGATTATTGGTTTGCTATATTTACTGTTTAACATAAAAAACAAATTTATGTGACATCAGAAGAAATAAGGCTTGATTTCGGCTTAATTAAATATGATTATAATTGATATTTATTGAGACAGAATACTACAAAAAATAAAAACTTTTTGACAAAAACTTTTCTTTTAAAAAAATGTTGGTTTTCATTTTATAATATTGCCAAATAACGTGTACTTCATATTTAATGGTTGAAAGAAACTTAAAAATCAAATGCTATGGATTATAAATTATAATATAGTTTTAAGAGAAATGTGACCTTACTACTATTATTAAGAATTTTAAATTTATTAAAGTTAACTGAACCTACAAGGTTAAACCTAAATCCATTTTGACCATCCAGCCATGTTTGTATCAGAGCGAACCTAATCTAGTTAGCTAGGTTCGTTGTGTTACAAAATGTATAGAACAAATTCCCAATCATAGGAATAGGAATTCGATTGCAGGTCACTAGACCGCGTACGAGCCACGCGACGATCACGCCACCTTATTTCCGTAAATTAAAAACATCGTTTAACTAATATCGACTTTATCCCAATACAATACGTTTGATTTTTATTTAACAGCAAATATAACGCGCCTTATTGAAAGAATATAAACTTTAATGTCATAAAAATAAGGGTACATATATAATGTATGTTTTTATTATATCGTCGTTTAATAAATAATTGAACGGTAGTTTTATTGATGTTTAATTTTGTTTTGGAGGCTCGCCACTAAATCTTAACTCATTTTAATTAATTTATGATCTATAATATGCATGAAGTGATAACCCATCTTAGAAATAACGCCGTGATTACTAATACATCGTAAAAACACGTATGATTTTATATTATTTATACATAATGTTTCAAATAACTTTATTCAGTCAGCCGTCCTCATTTTTCAACCTTGTTACGATTTATGTAGTACAAAGACAATAGGCAAATAATATATTAAGATGAATTAATTAAATTTTATTATTAAACCGTTTAAAAACGACTTGGCAGGCTTTATTATTTCTATCATTAGAGACATTATTTACGATCTAATTTTGATATTTTATTGGCCTTTCAATCTTATACTGTGTAACTACGAAGCAAAGTACATTATTAAAATTATTTTAATCAATTTAAAAATAATTTCGCGAGGCGTCTCTACGGACCAAATATATATACTCGATAAGCCGGTGGCCTCAAACGACAGTGAAATGTAGAGAGTACCAGTTTTGAAAGTGAATCGTGATGTCACAGTGCAATCATTTCACAGACAGAACAAACGTCTATAAAGTAGCCGTGTAGCACGTAACATTGTTTATAATTTAATTTGAAAATAAATTAACCTGTGTCTAATTGTGTGTGTGTGTGCGTATCATTTGATTTCCTTGGTAGTTATTTATGAGGTAGGATTTTTGTATTTGCTTACTTCATATAAGTAGATTTTTGTATATGTGGTAGTGAATATCGCATCCGTGTAAGCCGGATGACAGATTTGTGACCTGTTCTTTATAATATATATGCGACTTTTTTTTTCATTTGTCGCATCCAACTATCTATTTTGAGAATGTCTCTGTATCATGTCAGTATGTTGCGAGGTTGTCTGGTTAATAACAACCTGGGGACAGGCTGAAAGAAAATTATTTTTAACATCAACATACATGCCATTAAAATTAATGATCATTACCCAAGGTCCGAGTTGTGATAAGAGAAAATTATCTCGGTTGGAGTCTACGTGTTTGAAAACCGAGGTTCACATATATTTCTAAGCTATTACTGAACTAACTACTAACCATACAGACAAAATTACTGCAATATTTATCATAGAATTAGAAGACCATTTTTGATAATCGCTTCGTTAAACTGCACGGTTATAAAGTCTGATTTAAATAGCACTTAGAGCACAATGATTCCACTGCATGATTTAAATAAAATATATTGTATAAAACACATCGTTCCTAGTTTGATGGTTTTAAAAATAATTTCAATCAAGAAGTTCAAGGATTATATCGTCCAGATTCCCCTAATTACACGAAAAGTTAATAATAACATGGCTATATGTTGATCAGCTCGCCCGTCTCGGGTACTACAAGCTGGCGGCCGCAGTGCAAGTAGAGACCGAACAGCGCGCGCGCAACGGCCTGCACGCACCACCCAAGGAAGTCAAGTTAGTGTCTTAATTATTTATATATATATATTTATTTGTATTTATTTATGAATGATAAATATTTCGCATGCCTTATCGTGTCAAAATTATCATTCTCTTATCGGTATGTCTAAAAATTATGTTATACCTAACGGATAGACTTCTTAATGCATTTATAAGCATACCGCGTTATAACAACTAGTTTTCTGTTAAAATATTCGAACTTGGATTCTTGTAATTTACTTTGTTTTTTTTAAATATACAAAAATATTCTAGAATATTTGTATATATAGAATTATTATTATTTGTGAGGTAAAAAAAAATGTTCGAAGTATTTTTTCAAAATAACATATAATATTTTTTTTACCGTAATAATAAATATTAATAACATAATTTACTTTTATTTTTCTTTTTATCCAGCCAGCGTTTAAGATATTTTTTTATTTAAACTTGTATTGGTAAGAATATTAGATAGGTCGGTTACACAGGAAATTAACACGTGAGTTCAACGACCCTTTTTATAGGGGGCCTCTAATAGTTTGGCGCTGAGATAAATTGCTCTATCATATATGTATGTTAAATATAATTATAATCTTCAATTAAAGTTATGTTTTTACACAAAATAAATATCATTCGTTGACTTTTAAAGACAATCATTATTAAATTTAATCTATTTATGAATTACTAATTAGTTGTATATTGAGATCGTTCAGCAAAATTAAATATTATATTATTGAGGCAATTAGTAACCGATTACAGTGACATTATATAGATTTAGAATAAAAAAAAAACTACATACAGTTTTTTTTTTTTTTCTAAATCAAACGTATGTTTTGAAACATACATTCAATATCATTCTCAAAATACATTATTACCTCGTCCCAGAATGTATTACAAAAATAATTACCGTGATATTAATTTCAGAACTAAAACCGTATTAATGGATACAGACAGTCTAGTGATATGGCGGAAACCAATAACAACACTTGATTATTTTTTTCGTGAGCTCCTAATATTATGCTCTACGGGGCTAAGAAGGTAGGAATTATTATTTTATTATATACATTTACCCGGTTCACGTATATTATATAGACATTTTGCCTGACTAGTTTCGTGAAGAGTACCCCTAGTATGAACGTTAACGTTTAACGATAGTTTTCGAGTCGAGAAATCGAGTTCTTGTTTGTGATTGGTTTACTACCAATCACAACTACTAGCAAAAGCTCCTTGTTTCGTGCTCGAAAACTATCAACGTTTCGTAACGTCAAAACTCGTACTAGGGGTAAAGGTCACGTCCAGAGTCCGCCATGTTTCGAACACATGAAGAACCCCGAATGAGTTGACTAAATATATGTATATAATATCATGGATCACGAAAGTTTAAATAAAAAAATAATAGTTTATTGTTATTATTCTTCAATATTTAGAATACACTGATTTTTTTTTTCAGATTATTAACGTACAAATTACTAGCGCTACTAGCATTAGTACTGGGCGTCGGTACGGTCGTGTCGTATCACGTGAGCGGGCCACACCAACCTTACGTGCAAGTAGGTTTTACAGCATCTAATAAATAATAAAATAAGATATTTATTATCTATGATTATTCTAATAAATAGCTCTAAAAATTCATAAAAAGAATAATATTTAATTGTATTAAATAAATAATATTAGATTTTTTTTTCTAACGTTCTATATATATATTCTAAAAATTTAATTATAAACAATTTAAAAAATATCATATTATTTTGTCAAAGACAATGTAAAAAATCTGTTTCCAGGATGCAGTCCTAACACTGGCGTGGTGGGGGTGGTGGGTGATTCTGGGAGTGTGTAGTTCCGTGGGTCTGGGCACGGGGCTGCACACCTTCCTCCTGTACCTGGGACCGCACATAGCGAGAGTGACCCTCGCCGCCTACGAGTGTGGAGGACTCAACTTCCCTTCACCGCCTTATCCTAACGAGTAACTTTCATTATTTTTACTACGATTATTATTAATATAAAAAAAAATAAAAATTTTAATTATTTAAAAAAACTTTGTCTTTGAGTAAAAAAACCAACGATATTATATGTAAACTATTTTCAATATTTTTAAGCAAGTAAATCTGAATCGTTTAAAGTTATTATTTAAAAAAACCTTGACTTTGAGAAAAGTCGCCAAAAATCAATAGGTACTTATTTTTTATATTGACCGTCTTCTATTCTTCCTCATCAGCATCATATGTCCGACGGAGATCGACCCGTCCTATGAAGTGTCCATATGGAACATCATGGCCAAGGTGCGCTTAGAGTCCATGATGTGGGGGATAGGCACCGCCCTCGGGGAGCTGCCGCCCTACTTCATGGCGAGGGCCGCCAGGCTGTCCGGAGGCAGCGTGGAGGCTCTCAACGAGAAGGATGAGTCCAGGACTGGAAGGTATATTTGTGTGATAAATATTATATTTTATTATTAAAGTATAAAAATGAAGTAGCCTTAAGATAGGCATTACCCGTAAAATTATAAGATGTTTTGTTTTATTAATTTTCCACTGATTTTTTTGTTACTTAAATGACAGATGTTATACGTTATGTAATTTTATGTATATATGTAAATTTAATGGATCGGTAATCTTTCAAAACTCATTCATTAAAATGCAGTTTATAAAGTATTGTTCAGTGTCACTCAGATCCATCCTATGATATATGTCCTGAGTAAGTCAGTTTATCCTTGTAACATATCGGATAATGGCTGAGACTCATAGGATAGGATAGATTAAATTACCACATCTTGACCATTCAAACTATTGCAGAGCCAAGGTGATGGTTCAAAAGCTGGTCCAGAAGGTTGGTTTCGGGGGCATCCTGGCCTGCGCGTCCATCCCCAACCCGCTGTTCGACCTGGCGGGACTCACCTGTGGACACTTCTTGGTACCATTCTGGACCTTCTTCGGAGCCACAGTCCTGGGAAAGGCGGTCGTCAAGATGCATATACAGAAGATGTTCGTGATCGTCGCGTTCAATGAAACGCTCGTCGGGTAAGATGGAGATGTTATCTATGGGGATGAATTAACAGACGGTGGGTGAGGTCTGCAGCTCATCTGCTAATGTTGCAAAGAAGCTGGAATTTTATGGGGAAGCGGAGAGAGAGATAGGGGGGGGGGGGGTTTGCATCCGGCTCTCCGACTCACTGTTTGATACGTAGCTATAATGCCCCTGATTCTGATGTGTGTAAACTTAACTATTAGATTTTGTATTTCTTTGTATCTCTTTATACATTAGCTTAGCTGTAATATATTAGAATTTTTTATTTAATTTAATTATTCTTTAACATATTTCATTGTTATTTCCAGTCAAGCACTATCTTGGGTTGAAAGAATACCTTACATAGGGCCGAAGCTAGAGGCGCCGTTATTAGAATTTCTACGGAACCAAAAGGCTCGCTTACACAAAAACGATTCCGCCGCCGCTCCGCCAGAGAACCAAGGCTCCATACTGTCGAGTCTTCTAGAAAAATTCGTACTAGCTATGGTTTTATACTTCGTGGTGTCGATAGTGAATGCGCTTGCGCAGAACTACAGCAAACGACTCGCCAAGAAGAAGGGCAAGAAGAAGGAATAAGAGTTAAATGAGCCGCGCCGCCAGCACGGCCGCGGTGAGTGCTGGACTATTTAACATATATCATTTAAATATAACATACAATTCATTCACTAAAATAATAAAAATAAGTTTGTTTCAAGTTTAAGATAATTATCATTTTTGGTAACAAAATAATTATTGAAAACCGATATTATTTATTGTTTAATCACGAAAAACTTACATATGTTAATAAAATAGGAACAAGACTAAATCGTCAATTACATTTAATTAATATATCTTTTAATTATTTCTAAGGAAAGGCAAGTGCTACAAGACTCCAAACAATAGTTTGTAAATTTTTGTTTATATATTTTTTTGTGTATCTATATGTGTATGATACTTTCTTCTAAACTCTAATATCTTCTGTAATTACCTTCTTTATTGTACCGCCTCTTAACTCTCTGCAACTCTCTAAGGTTGACTGTCAGAGAATGCTATTTAGCATTAAGTCCGCCCATTGTAACATTTTTTATATTGGAACAATAATGTTTTAAATAAATAAATAAATGCAAAAGACGAATTTTGTTGAAATTTGATGTGGCTACATCTTAGTCTCTGTTTCGAAAATAATAGCTTTAATTTTTTTTTATAGAAAGCTAATATTACTACAATAAAACTATAAAGTATCGATTTTGTATTCATTTTCTGAGATGAATAGATAAATATGATATTAACTTGTATTTATTATATGATTATTTTCTTTGTTTCAGCGCGGCATCAAGACAAATCAGGACGGTAGTGGCGGCTCTTGTTTTGACTGAAATGCCTTATCACCTTGTCCAAGGAATTAAAACATTAAGAGAGAGATAATTAGCTCTAAAAATGGAGTATTTGTGTTTTATTATATCTTTGAATACTAATTTTAAAATTATTTTTAAAATTTAATATATAATTGTAATTTATCAAAAAAAATACACCATTTTAAGAACTAATTGTCGACACGAGCTGAAACTTAAGAGTAAGTGATATAAATTGTTACAGTTCATAGTTACCAACCGATAAATAAGGTCAGATTTATTAATAAATATTTAGGTAAATTATAAAGATGGTAAATACAGTAATCATGTTAAGAGATAAATAAATTTAATAAAGAACTGCTACCAATTTAATTCAGATTTCAATGAACACACAATTTGGATTGTATTTCAATAGAAATAATTTAATAAATCTGTAAAAGAAACTATTATATGTAAAAGACATTTAGCTATTTATAAAATATGTTTATATAATTCAGCAAACGATTTTTCAACCAACATATTGCTATCAAAAGTTAATTTACTAACAATGATATGTAATTACAGGAGAGTACTTATAATAGTAAAGGTTGTATCAGACGTGTGGCTTGAAATAAATGCATCTTCAAGTCTTATATAACTATTATGTATGTATGTTTGTTAGCGCTATGTGTGTTGAGTTAGGTTAATATTAGCAGCTATAGCACGACGGTGTGTATCTTGCCCCTTATATAAGAAGCTGTATACACCCTTATATATTTTTAATTAAATAAAATGGTTATCAATTAACACGTTTGTGTTTAAAACCGATAAGTAAATCGTCATGAAATAAAATCTTAAGTTTCTCTTATATACAATAAAATTATTATTATAGTTGATGTACTGGAATTATAAGATGGATAATTCGTCCTTTATTAAACCGCTTTTGACGGAATAATATATTAAAAATTTATATATTAATATATTATTTTAATAATAACGTTTTATTTGTAATAATTATATGATATTAACATGTAATGATAAAATGTCGCTCAAAAGTTTTAAGGCTTACCTGTGCTTATTGACTAATGGCAGGTGCTTTGAAATGGTTAAATAATGAAATAATCTATCAAGATCATTATAATTCTTCAACTATTTCCATTCAAAATAATCATTTGTAATTTTTTTCAAAAATAAATTTTAAAGTCATGGGGTGCCTTTTTACATACATAGCTGCAATCTTAAATAATGTCATATTAAATATTACATTTTTTATTTTAATAAAAGGCAGAGTAAAAGGTTGTGCCAAAATAACAAAATTTGTAATAGAACACCAGTTCACGAAAATAAATATATCACTTTTGGTTCTGATATATGTCATATCTTTTTACTAAATAAAATTTCTTGTCATCATACTTTTCTATCAATGTCACTATATTTATTCATTTTTGCTGTTCATATGTGGTTCATTTCTGTGTAGTAAATATATAAAAATAGAGTTCTTAAAGACTTATATAATAGAATATAATTTTAAAGATTCATGGTAAGAACACAAGGTATAAAGACATGATTATTAAGAGTGCTTAGATTAATAAGGGTGTAGTTAAAGTCCAGTATTTTTATTTAAGGAACCATTTTATTTTTACATTTTGCATTCCTTTTTAATATATAAATAAATATATTTATTAAATGTAGATATTGTTTGTACATTGATTGCACGAATATTGGATTGCCGGCACATTTGAAACATTCTTCTATACAATTATATTCTAGTGAGAGATATATTTTCTTACTCAATAGTATAAAAATAGTAAAGTTTTTTTAATAATGTTAAAAGTAATACATATTAATGCACTGTATAGATTTATGGATTTTTTTTCACGAATTACTACTGTGTACATAATTGTTTATTCAATCATTTGTCTTCTGTATGTTTATTTAAATTATCTAGAAATGTACCAAAAATTGGATTTTATTTAGTCATTATTCATTATAAGACTAAGGTTCTGTTGTACATTTTTTTTTAAACTACACTATATTTGTCACTCACTCATCCAAAGAGTTCACATTAACTGTCAAATAAAATATTTATTTTAAAAATATATAAAAAGTTTGAATACAAAGTTACTAACATCTGTTAACATCGTATATAGAATATTTATTATGTATTTTACATATTTTACATTTAAAATATTATACATTCCATACATAGTCAACCAAAAATTTTTGAATGGAATGTTTTGTCATTTAAATATATTTTTAAGGTTACCCGTCAATACTTTCAAGTATTTAATTAGAGACGGATAAATATAATAAATATATATAAAATTTGTAAATTTATTTTACAATTTTTAATTTAATATCAGGAATGTTAAATTAAGATTTATTTAAAGCATTGGGTTGTTAATTTTTTATTATTTAATTGTATTGTTATTTAAATTGTTCATGATTAGTTAATATATTTATATCAATTCAGTCATGTCAGTCTAGTACATTTAGTACAAATGGTGTAAATTTCATAATTTAAAGCAATAATAAAAGAGTGGTTATGAAAATGTATTATTGTTTTATTCGTTATAATAAGTCATCTGGAACATTAAATAACATATTTTCTAGCAAAAAGTAACCTTTGATTATAAACATGTTTAGACTGCGTCGAATCGTAAATACACTTAAAATAATAACCCAGAACTTATCTCCTAGTTCAATATAGTATGTAATAAAGGTAAATTTTTGTGACGACTTTTACTCACAAGTATTATTAAAGTTCCTTAGTTTAAGATATTACAAATATACTAAGATATTAGAAATAAACTAGAAAATAGTTCTTTATAAAAATAATTAATTATTTTCGATTTTACCGTACGGAAATATATATTGCTCTATAAACACATCCAAAGATCACACAGGTAAAAAAGTATTACGAAGTGAACAGGAATAGGTATGTAGTTAATTTACACGCTGTAGAAGTGGGAGCAAGAGATATATCTCTCTATAACCTCCTTAAAGATCTTGACCTCTCTAGAACTATAATCAATTTAAATCTAGAACGTACTTCAAAGGCGGCATTAGTAGGTTCATTTCAAATTTGGTTTGGTAGGGAGAGGAGCGGAATCAGTGCAGGTGAGCGTTCATGTGCATTTTAAAATGGCACCTTAAACCTACACCTGAGTCACAAGTCCTAGGAACTGTTTGCACTCCTCTCCCTGAAACTCGACACCCACACATGAATCCATGAGATGCTAAGAAGCTTCGTCTCAATAAATGAAATGCATAGATGGAATAGGATGAGTGCAAAACTACAATATTTTAAAATATTTTTTCTTGGCACAGACAATAGACCATTAATGTCATTTTTATATTGACATCTGAGAACTGTCTTTAATGACAGATATTTACTGAACAGTGAACTCCGAAGTAAATTTTTATTCTTTATAGTGATTACTTCATTCATGCTTAGGGTATATTGAATGCAATAACTGTTTAAACAGTGCATTCTAATCTTCATAAAATATGTTGCGACGTTTTCTACCGTCTATAATTCAAAGTCGTGGTGTAAAACAGCTCGTTGATACGAAATGGGTTAGACCCGAATATGTACCTGCGTATAAGCCAGAAAGATCTGGTGACTTAGAGGGTCTGCCACAGATATCTTCCAATGCGTTACCAGAAGCGTATGCACTAAGTGAGGAAATAAAAAGGTAAAATATCCTGATAAAGGATTTACCTATACTTATAGTAAGAAATATTTGTAATTTTTTAAGGTTATGTTGTTTATATGCTTTATTGAAAAAATATTTCAGTGCTTCAGACGCAGTTAAGCAGATATTCTCCATTGAAAATCTACGTAAAAAAGAGTATAACACTCTTGTACAAAAAGAATTGATAAATAGAGTAAGAAGACATCAATATGATGAAAACACTGCTGAAACAAGAAGTAAGTAATAATAAATATGGATATGTAAGCACATTAAAAAAAATGTATCCATCTGAACAGTGTCTTTATCTTTTCTTTTACAGTTGCCAGAATAACAGGTCACATTCGCTGCTTACAAGATACTTTGGAAAAATTCCCAAAAAATGTTAAAGCTAAGGTAAATAATGTTCAACTTAATGGTATTTTATCAGAGAAATTGTAAAGTTTTGTACACCATTTTGAAATACAGTACAGTACAGAGAATGAAAATTTTAACTTTTTATTGTGCATTGATAAATTACTTCAAAGTATGAAGGTTGCAAAACATTGGAATAAATATATGATTTACAATCTGTGTGTATATTATTTTCAGCAAACAGCCCAGGAACTAATAGATAAAAGGAAAAAATTGTTAAAGTTCCTCCGTCAATATGATTATAAAAAGTTTGAATGGCTCTTAGAAAAACTTAACCTTGTTTACAAAACCCAACCGGCGTAAGTATTAAAGATATCTCTTGAAGTATTCAATGTTACATTTAAGAAGTATATGCCTTAAGTAAATGTAATGCAACATTCTATTATATAATTAAATATATAAATACCCCAAAACTAGTATGCAGGTATAGTGGGTTTTCAATAGTTACTCTAATTTTTAATATTATATTAACCTATTATATTAAATAAACTATATACTCCTTGACACTATGATACAAATATGTTTATACAGAACAATAAACTCTAATCAATGTTATATAATTTTGATGAAATTATTAATTTAGAACTATTATTATATACCCAAAATGTTTTTTTAAAATTGTATTGTGCATAAACAATAGATATATTATATATTATAATTTTAACCTTTGGCTTTAAACCTTAACTATAATTGAGTTTAATTATTTTTTTCTAATTAATAATATAATTCTAGGTCATTGCATAAACTATCTCGAAAAGAGTCTTTACGCAAGCTAACAGAAATGCACTGTGAGGACATACGTCAAGGAAAACTTACAGATTATAGAAACTTGTTAGAGAGTCAGCAAGGCCTGTTCCTTAAAGATAAACTTGAGGCATTGCAGCTGATAAGAAGTGAGCAAATTGAATTACAGCTACCAATAACTGTCACAGAACAGGATATCAAAAAGGTTGAAGAGCAATTGAAAGAATGGCAAGTCAAAGATGATCTTAAACAACAGGCAAGGAAGAAAAAGAAAAATCTCTTGGAATAAATAGATTTTTCTGAATTTGGCGTTTAGAATAAAAAAGAGAATTATTTAAAAATCTTTATTTACTACTTAATTTTACTTTATCCAAAAAATGTCATAAAGCGTCATGTATCAGTCAATTTGGACGGATAATTTACATAATCCTATGCTAGTACCAAACAAAGCCTTAAAGGAACAGCTAGAAAATATGGAAGACAGCATAAAATTTACATGGCAAAAATATTTGTCGCAAACATAGCTTATATATAATAATAAACAATGTCCTATGAACCTTAAATTACAAAATTGCATTAAATCAGATTTAAAAAATACATATAAAAACTTTTCCGTTCCATTTCTGTGTCCACCAACCTAATTTATTATCTGTGACAATCAAAGTGCAGTTGTATGGGGGGGACGGGCGTAAGCAGTTGGTATGAATCCGGAGCGCCTCGACTTGGGAGCGTGTGCCCACAGCCAGCCCTCCACCGTCTGCTGCGTCAAGTCTGCGTACACCCACTCTCCACGCTTCACTGACAGGTCGTCCGGAGCTTGTGCCTAACATATAAGACAATTATAGCTTTCGAACTTCTGCTCAAATGCCACTCAAGTTACAGTAATTGTTTTGTACATAGTTTGGCACTTTAGGGATATTTTTATGACAAAAGTAATTTAAACATACCTTATAATCGTAAAGCATGACTAGTTCAGTGCCGTGATACCTGCCCTCATCATTAGCGTTAGTGATGGTGTTGTTGGATATCATAGTGTTGTTTGAGTTTGTTGTTGGTGGTGATGGGAGTGGCTGACTTGTGTCTGGTTGTGTTGCTTAAAAAATAAATATCTTGTGTTATTATAAGATAATATCTATATATATAACCTTCAGTAAAATAATTACAATACCCAACATAAAATAAATTAAAAAAATGGCTTACCTTGAACTACAGCCGGATATACAAAACCAGATGGAATAAAGCCTTCCTGTCCGTCACTTCTGACTATCCAATACCAGTCTGGATCTTCCCTATTTAAAACTGTTAAAAGACACTAGTTAGAGGATTATCCATTACAAAATATAAATATAATTTTGCCTTATTTGAAGACTATTTTTAAAAATCAATTGTGTATAATTTTAATATTCAATATTGAATTTAAAGTATACAATTTTATATAATGCCATTCTAGATTGAACAAAAACAATTGTATATTAAATACTTCACACAGTTTATATTACTCTCGCATATGTTGAGTAATACAAATATAAAAATTATTGAAAATATAAAAAGAAAATAGCATGAAAGGCTAATAATAAGTTATTTTATAATAACAAACCTGTAACAAACTCTCCCCTCTCAACATCCACATCATTCTCATCTCTAGCAGTGAATGTGTACAACACTACATATCGTCCTGAGGGGTCCTTACTGAAGGGACACGCCTCCCCTTCACTACCTAACTCTGAATGACCATCGTTGGTAGCATTATCGGATAAGGATAACCTGTGACATAGATTTTAAAGTAATATAAAATAGTAGTACACTGTTTAATAAAAATATCGTAATATAATAATTGTAAATGCCTCAAGTATTTATTATGTAAATAAATAAAACTGTTTTTTTTAGATACATATGATAACTGATTTAGTCTAGAATGTCAATATGTAAAACTAAGATTTATTGGCCAAATATTGTCTGACAATAACTAGTTTAGTGTGTGTTAAACCACATCTGAGATAAAATTACAGTTAAAAGATAGTAAATGATTAAACAATCTTACTGTGACACATCTCTATGAGCCAAGTCTGTAGGTGACCTACTCCTTGGCAGTTTCTTCTTCAAATCATGATGATCACACGGAGCACAGTATGAATGAGGAATGAAGCCTTCTCTTCTTGAATCCGTTACAATCACATACACCCAGTCATTCTCTCGATATAATACATTAACAATTTGTCCTCGCTTTACCTGAAAACATCATAAAAAATTAATTATTTCTTTATTGGCATTTTAAAAAAAATTATAAGACTTTTTTAAAATTTAGAACATGATATATCAATATACCTCAAGTTCATCATCAACACAAGGTGCAAAGTCATGCAGCACCACCATTTTAGAATCAGGACTTAATCCATGCTCCTTTTCAATTCCAACTCTTACTAATGTTTCTATACTGGCAGAGCCAGTGATGCGACCCATTCCAGGACTTAGGCCAGAGCCTGGTCTGGACAGTTCTTTGTCTGAATCACCACTACTGGCTGTAACATAAAATTGTCAGTATTACCATCAATTGCTAAAAGTTCCTGCGTTTGTAATAATAATTTTGGTTTAGTATTGTATTAAAATGATCTCAGTGAAAGCTTCAAAAGAGCTTGTGTTTAATTTTGGCTAGACCTGGAGAAAATAATTTTATGATGAATAACTATTGCTAGAGGGATCTGGTCTGACAGGTTAATATTCAGTCTCCATATTAGGAAGGAGGTCTTAATTCAGCCCATGCAAAATCATTGAATTATAATTTTTATTTACCAGGAATAACTTATTACACATTTCATCTTATAAGAATAAATATATTTATTGTAAATGTTAATAATAATTAATAAATTAGAGATACAATACTTATACGTTTATTATAAATCTTAAAGGTTACTTATAAATTTTCAATGTCTTAAATCCCAGAATAATGATTATTACCAATAAACAAATTTATACGTAAACATTAACTTTAAACTTTTAAAATATTTAGAAATCTGTATAAAATTACTTTTACGACCTCTTTTATGAATCGAAAATATTTTTCACGATCGAACGAGATGGACAGCAGGTTTTCATTAATAAGTTTTATTTATAATTATGTAGAAAGTTAGAGGTCATTGACTTGCAAAGTTTTCACAAAAAGCTCAAGAACTTACATTTCTTTTTCTTTCCCCGTCTGATCCTCACTGGACAAAGGAAGGCCATTATATATATAAAAACTATACCATATTACACAAAGAAAACCTTTTTATTTATATTTGTTAAAAAATAAGATTACAAACTTAAAAACTATTTCACACGATGTTTCCTACATGTCACAACTCAAGTAAAGTTCACATGTCACAGACTGTAACAAAAGTTTTAGATAGCGTTTGGTGTTGTAATGTCACAGAATAAATACCAAGAGGATAAGACATTATATCTTAAAGTTTGAATTGGAAATGATATATTATATTATATTGTAAACATAAAAATATCTGGTTATTAGAATTCTCGATAATATACTCGTAAGTAATTAGTAGCAGTTTATTTTTATTTTGAAGATATAGGTACGTTTAAATATATATAATTATAACTTGTCAAAAATTATGGAATTTTTACGAATTTTGCGGTGGAGTGTCTGAAATACAATTAGGAGGACGTGGTGGATTAAAAAATTTTTTTAATGAAAGAACTGTAGATTTATCTTAGATGTATTTTATTTATATATAATAGTAGATCTTTATCCTAATTTAGGAGAAATTGCTAATATTCAAAGCATTTTACTATAGATCTGAGAGTATATTCAGAGAACTGACGAAATTATTACTAGACTTTATTGTCAACAACGTTAACTGTATTTCTAATTAACAAGAAAACATATTAAACGTTGCGGTTATGAGATGTTAGAACTCAGTAATGTTGTTTTTGAAATGATATATGTACATACATATTTTAAGAATTTGAAGTATGCATAAGAATAACAAAAAATATATGACTAATGAGGAAAAAGGTGAAGATGTCATACAGTTATAATTTAGTGTTTATGTTATATAATATGTATAGATAGCAGCCTTTACTGCCTACTTACCAAAGTAATGTACTTTCTATAGTAATTGAAGGTTTGTCTAGTGGTTAGTGACTATGAATGCAAATTGCTAGCCCTGTGGCCCTTAATGTAAATTTCAAGCCCAAAGGCTTGTAGGTTTGATGCCTGCATAGAACAATTCGTTATGAAATTCACAGATTGTTGTTAAGAGTTTTTGTTTTGTATTCAAGAAATAAACATTAGTATAAAATTTAACTATGACTTGAAACTCAATCCCGTAAAATAAAAAATGCCTACATGCTTAATATCTACCTACTAATATAGTAGACATTTTTAAATATATATGAATTATACAAGACCCCAAGATTATGTAAGTAAGTTACGTACGTAAGATAACGTAAGATTTTTTTTATGAAAGGTGTAGCAATTGAATAGCACTGGTGACAAGAGATGGATAGTAAAGTATTAATTACCACTTAATGCGAGAGGATAAAAACAATGTAAAGAGAAAAGTCTTGTTATAAATGTTATAAGAGAAGAGGGAATAAGTTGATGAAAAATGATGTGACAAAGACGCAAGTCTGCACTGAGATGTTTTATGATAGAAGGGTGTGTAAGGAATTGACATTTTGAGCCGTCTCCAAATAATTTGGAAAAGGGCAAGTGGATGGTGAGACGACATCAGGGACGACAATTTCCCAGAGGTCGCATGTCCGGATACTGCTGGTGTTGATGTATTTTTTAATTTTATATTTATTAAGTTCCTTAAATCGTATAATGATTATTTGAAGTTTAGTATGTCATTATTTTAAAAGCTTTTATATCTGGTTATTATAGTTATGGTTTCTGATGAGCCATTTTGGTTCTGCAGCATGGTAATGTTCAGCAGGAAAAGGAAGCAGATATACCTAGGCAAGCAGAAATATAAATTTCTAGTTGTAAAACAATCTAGACATTTAATTATGAGGGGTCAACAAAATGGCCTTTATTACGGTGGCGAGCGAGTCTGAATACGACGCTCGCCGTCCAGACAATTGACAACTCACACTGACATTAATCTGTCTCATCAGCGTGACAAAGGTGCTGTCTTTGCTCAATTAATTATTAGTTCATTGACAAACTGAACAATTTGGATTTGTGATGTGTATCTGTTTGTATTTCGGGTAATTTGAAAGCTCAATTTCATTGCATCATAGGCTGGGAGACAATATAGTTACCTAATATACATACAGAATTACGTGGTTTGTGTCAAGAAGTTGTATTGTGTTTTTTGTTTTACTTACATTATTAAGTTAAATTATTAATCAAAGTCAAATTATTTTATTTAAAATAGGCATACATCTATATTTAATATATAAAGCAGAAGAGTTTGTTTGTTTGTTTGAACGCGCTAATCTCAGGAACTACTGGACCGATTTGAAAAATTCTTTCAGTGTAAGGTAGACTATTTATCGAGGAGTGCTATAGGCTACATAACATCTCGTTAAAATAAGTAGGACAGGAGCAGCAATTAAAAATGTTTCGAAAACGGCAAAATTTAGAGCTTTCCTTAAGTGCGCTGAGTAAACGGAGAAAGTTACGCATAAATCAACTGCCACAAAATTGTTCCTCTTTAAAAGTTCTAAAAGAAAGTCCTTAAGATTAACCCACTATAACCATTTTTATGGTTAGTAAGCTTATGTACACATCTTATTTACTAAGCTTATGGAATAAGCTTATGTATTTTGATTACACACATAGCTTATGTACTTAGCTAATGAACTAAGCCTATGTACTAAGCTCATGTTCTCAGCTTATGTGATAAGCTTACGTTTTATGCGTATGTACTAAGCTTATTTTCTAAGGTACTTATAACTAAGCTTATATATTTAGCTTATGTACTAAGTTTATGTACTTTGCTTATTTACTAAGCTTTCGGAATATCGGAATATCAGATGGATATTTTTGTCTAAATGTATGTGGCTTCCACGAAAAAAATACTGGACAGGCGCAAGCATTGTGTTTATCAATGTCTCCTTGCCATAAAGTAAATATTAACTAATATATCGGGTATAGAGTTTAAAGCCATATTATTTTAGTCATGAGATTTGTGGGAGCTGACGAAGTCACTGGCATCAGCTAGTTACTTAAAAAACGTCAGACTCTAGATGCACTCTGGTCTATGACAAGAACCGGCAAGGAACTCTAAAGATATTCAAACTAAGTATTTATACTTTAACTGGATTTTTATTTTATCACTAATTATAAATATTTTAAAATAAAATTATTCATTGAAACTTGTAAACATTTTCATGAAGTTTAATTCATTAAATTAAATATATCTACATTTTCCGTTAAATGTTACGAATATTTAGCTGTAAAAAAAATCAAAATTGTACAAATTCCGATATTTATTATCTACATACATGACTTATCATAATATTATCTTTGTGTAAATTTCGAAATGAAACCAGAAGTGTTGAAAATATATTTTATATTTAATTTCACATTATAACATTAAATGCTGATATTTGTTATAACAATATGAATCTAAAGAGATTAACAGTTTTGGCACATTTTTATTTTTATAAATAACCTAATAAAATCTTCTAACAGACACGATTACTAAATATGAAATTGTTCCATTTTCTTATAATTTAAAAATATTTATTTAATAAAATATAGAACAGAATTCCTTGCAAGGAATAACTACACGATTCGACTTTTCAGGGACTTCCGGAATATATATCCCTGGATCTAAATAGATTACTAACAAATATATAATTTTATTTAGTAAAGAACTATTTTAAACAATTAAAAAATGTTTATGTTTTTTTTTTTATAAGAATTAATTCACAGACCCTTAAATATCATCTTATAAGTCTGTGAATAAACATATTCTGTATATTTAATTTTATTTACATTGTCTTATCGCTAATTTCATAAATATATATATCCATATTTTATGCAAAATCTTGTTTGTATATTTTCCTACCAAGAGTAGATAAATTATATATTTTAACCGCCATTGACCGCCATTGACGAAAGACATTTCGCGCCAACATTAACATTATAAAAAGTCGATAACAAATGTCTGTGACTTTCATATATATATATATATATATATATATATATATATATTTTAAATGTGTTGAATATCTGTTAAAGAGTGCCATTGTTCATGTCGATGATCGGGAAATTTGATACAATCCATCCAATGTTTAAGTCTTCGACCTTTACTGCTGGCACCCAAAACTAAACTGCCTAAAAAATCATTGGGCTTGCCATAGTCTTTGTCCCAAACAGTTAATGTCAAATTTTGGCGGGAAAGTTCCGTCGGTCGGGTTTCGAAAAGGAACTCCTCATTCCAAACTGGATTCAGATTCCGCCATTTTATGGACGTCTTATGTTTTTTGTGATACGGATCTGGATCCAAGTGCCTGTGAAAATAATTTGTTTTAAAATTATATGTTTTTTTTTTTAATAATTATCTTCGATAAAACTTACAATTTGACAAATGGATCTGAATATCCATTACTATCCTGGGGGGGTAAGTCAGCCCCTCTACAGACAGTGACCACTAGGGCTCGTTTCTTAGTGCTGTAGCAAAGAGCAAGCAGCAGTCTTGGTCCGATCGGCTCTGACCCAGATGCCCCGGAGAGGGCTAGTCGCAGCTGAGCCGGTGCTTTCAAACATTCCCTGAGGGCTACAGTCGCTGAGCCCATGTCATCGCAGCCGTATCTAAATTAGGATTTATTTTTGAGGTAAAGTTATATTATACAAATTTCTTTTATGGAACATATTCAAATTTTTTAAAGCATACATTATGCTGTTATAAAACGTCCATGAACACGATTTTTGCAAAACAATAAAATTTAAAAAAACAAATATGTTATTCTAAGCCTGAAGCGAGCCAATATCAATCAATATCAGATAAATATTAAAATAAAAAGAATCTATTATATAAATATTGAAATCAATATATATGTACTTAAGTATATTTTTAATTTATTGATTCTATGTCACATTTGTCACTCACCTGTCATCGTCAAATAAAACTAGCTCGAGTGATTTATTTGATAAATCAGATTCAGTAATGCCGAAGAAATGAAGTGTCTCGTTGAATTCGGGATTTTTAGTTTTATGTACAGTTTTTGTTCTTAGTCGGTTGGAGTAAGTACCTTCTGAAAACATAAACACATAAAAACTGATTTAATTTTTGAATACTATAGCTTTGTCTATGTAATATTTTAAAACGAATAATTGGTTAAAAGAAACGCATTTTATATCACAAATGTTTTGACTCAATGTGAATACATATTGTAAATTTACAGAAATGTAATTCATTTGTTTGAATAAATATTTCTTATTATAGAATAAATTTTTACCAACAATTTTATTGGTAGAATATATTAACATTAAATATCTTCCTACATATTAATTTAATCTGTGTCCTTCAAACTATCCGAACTATAACACTTTCTCACCACGTGGCAACACCTCCAGCCTACAAAAGGGATCAGAGAGACCGGTCATATCCATTCCAATTAATCCTCTAGCTCTTAAAACAGTAACAGCCAATGAGGACGTCCCATTATCGTAGGCTAGTTTAATTTCTAAAGTCCCAAACCCTGCATCTGGAATTTTTGGTGGTCTTTCAGCCTGTGTGGTTGGCTTTGGCATTTCCTTTCTAACGCTTCTGAGACTGTAAGCGCTGCCCTTGCTGCTGGTTCGCTTTAAGCCAAGTGGACGTTGGTTGAGGCTGTCAGTTCTGTGGAGGCTTAAGCCGCTCACTCCGTGAGATAAAATGTCGGTTTCACTCCATTCGTGTTCCTGAAATAATATTCGTGTATCAAATATTAGTGTCCCTGTGTATGTGTGTCTTATATATAGATATATATATATATATATATATATATATATATATATCTCGTCATCTCTTTTTTGACGTTTTACAATTATCGTGAAGTTAAATTATAATTTATGAATAGAGATTTAAAAAACATGCATAACAGAAGAGATTATTAGTAGGAATCTTAAAAAAAAACTAATTTAGTACTAAGCGAGTCCTTTGCACAGGTCTTATATATAGATATTAATATTTCACGGCTAAAATATTGACGAATATTTATGACAAAAGGCACCGCGTTCCATAACTTAATTTATGAAATGTACACGGATTTTAGGAATAATATTATAAATAACGTCCATTAAATACTTTTAACCTCACTAATTGCTGTAACTTAAACAGTTATCTGAAGTAAAAAAGAAAGTCAGCAACTATAATGACTCTCTCCGAGTAATCAAAACTCCCTAAAAACTAATAAAAAGTTTCCCCATAAATATAACATGACAGTAAAGTAAAATGGGTAATATTAAAAAGGTATTATAATATAATTTTCAAAATATAACCAGAATGTGTAAAAAATATTAAAAGTAACATTGAATTAATGTTTCGAAACCTACCAAAAGGAGATGATTTATAACAATAAGCTTTTAAAATTTTACATAAATTGCTTATTCATTGTGTTTGAGAACTTGAGTTTATCCCGTTACAAGATTGTACAGAGACACAACAGTTAAAAATATTTCTTTATTGCTATAATGGTATCCCGTGGAGAAGATGAAGAATATTCTCCTGTCTTATTGAACAGCCATAAAATTAATTTAATTTGATTGAAATAACATTCTAATGTTTTTTAGATTTTCCCAATTAGTACACGTTTAATTAAAACTACTTTACGGATTTAATTCGCGTACGCTTCAAATGATTTCTAGCAATCCTGTTGGACCGGAAACTAAGAAACCGTTTTATGATTAATGAACAAACGGACGGACAAACACAACTAAATATCTACTTTTATCTTCCCATGAGTACGATTTCTTCAAACATAGGATACGTTTCTTTTTAAATAAATTGTAACAAATTTATGTGATTTAAAACAATAAAACATTTTTTTCTTAATACGTCCTAATCGTGACAATCTTATAAATCATTTATTATAACGTTCTTACTAATAAATTTATTTCTTATATGAAATAAATGACGCGAGAATTTTCCTCGTCTTCTCCACGGGACGCCATTATACCAATTACGGAAAACGAACAATAAAAGTCAGGGTTGCTTAGTGTTTATTAATTGCTAGGTATTGTCAGTGACATCAATCTCCCTATCCTTTGTAAAATAAAATCATAATCATCAAATATTCATACAAAAACCAAAGCTTCATATATATATATCTATGGAAATATAGTACTAACCAGTATTTGTGTTTTCTCGTGAAAATGAGAGTATGAAAGAAAGAGAGAGAGAGAGAGAGTATAAGAGTCGGAGGTATCCTATATTTCTCCTATATTACATAATATACTATGATACATATACTATGATACATAAACTATAATACATAAACAGAGAAAAATTTAAAAGCGATTTATCGATCGTGTCATATAGATTAACATGTAGGAATTACTTTAAAAATATATATATATATATATATTTTATATAGCGCTTGTTAGGTACTATTTTATCATATATCGTTATCCATACATATATATATATATATATCCATTTTGAAGGCTTGTTTATAGAAATATATTTATTTAAAGGATAATGTAAATTAGGTAAGGTTCCTGGTTCCTAAATAAACAGACTTGTGAATTTGGAGTTCGCAAGTTGTACCAAAATTTCTACTTTGTAAGGACGCTTCTTCTAGTTATAATAAAAATATATTTTGCTACTTTTTCCATACAGGAGATGTAATAAAAAAATATGTTGGTTTATTTTACTTGTTCGGAAGATCTTTCAGTTTATTTTTGAAAATTTAAAATGACCCTATAATGTGTAGATATGCTTTTTAATTTTATTTTTATAATTGGTCTAAATAAAACATATAAAATACTCAAACCCTTATACTATGTTTCTCGATTAAATATATTATGAATATGAATAAATTATATGAGTACTTATTTGGTCTAGAAAAAATATATATTAAAAAAAAAATACTTATATATGTTTGATGGACATGTTTCAAATTGTCTATAACATGTTTAGACATATTTAAATGTAAAATGAAAGATTATTCATCAAGGGAATACCCGAACTTGAGAACTCTTTTTCATTCTACATTTATTTTTAATTTTGATGTTGGTACCTACATGTAAACCGTTTAAAAATATTAATAGTACAATTTTTTGCCATTGTATCCTATGGGATAGTGTACTAATTCAATATGAGTAAGTTTAACTCAAATATTTTAATATATATATATTTTTATTATAAAAATATTTTTCCTAATATCAAGCATCTAAATATTAATTACAGTAACGGATTATTTAATAAATTTATTAATTGTACTCAACGTCCGGGCGTAGAGAGTTTTCACGATTATTTCAATATTTTTTATACAAGAGTTATTTTTTTTTATTTAAGTAAAACATAAATACAAACATCTTAAACGAAAAAACGTTTGAAATAGCTAAAATACTATTGAATTCATTATATTATTTAAAGGGTGGTTAAATAATTAGTCAAATCTTAGTTCTCGGTTTAATTGCCAACGGTATGGAATCTTTTGGAAAATATATAATTATCTTAATAAATCCTTTCATATTAAAGCAAAGTATGCAAGGCCGGATTATCCTTTAGGCAATGTTGGTAAATACCTAGGGGGCCCGGCGTCGGCTAGAGGCCCCCTCGGGAAATAGCTCCCTCAAGAGTTTGACTTTCAACAAGTACGAAGCTCGGAGCCGGCGTTTTAATCGGCTTTGAGCGGATCTAGAAAAAGCTGGTAAAAATGTATAAAGAGTAGACAGAGCAATATTTTAAAAGCACTTTTTGAAATTAAAAAGTAAATAAAAACTGTCATTCATGAACCTTTTATGAACAATGTCTTGGAACCGTTTCATTTCAAGAAAATACGCATATTTCCATTCGCTTATTTATTATTTATTCATTTCCAATACATACCTTCAAAATATAAAAAATCAACTGAGATATATTCTAAAGGATACAGGAATACAAAAATACTTGTTCATGTACTGTCTGAATCTAGATATTAAAACGGTTATACTGAAATTACTAGACGAATTTAAAATATTGCAAATGGAATGGCTTATAAACGGGTTGGAAATTTGGCGTGGCAGTAATATATGTCCCAGCTTATTATTTAGAACAATTATTCCCGTTATACAAATAATTTTAATTAAATATATTTTTGTTTTCAGTAATAAATGTTGAACAACCATTATTTTGAGATAAAATTTGTCGACTCGTAAAATTATCTTCACAATTATAAAACCAGGAACCATTTTAATGTATCAGTAAGTTGCAGTCCATTTTGTGCTCTTGCAGACTACGGTACTTACACTTAATTTTATTGTATTTTAATAGTAAATTATTATTACGATAATATTTTACTTTTTTTTTTATCTTTATTCTTATAATTTTTATTAAAAAAAAATACAAAGTTGTTTTCTTAATATAATTGAAATCAAGAGATTTTCTGATACTTTTGTTTGTAAAGATAATTTATTATAAAATATTCAAGAATCGTTCTTTGATAAATACAACGATCAAAATATATATATATTCTGTGGTGCTTTGATCTTTCTCACCTAGGGTCATAAGTTACAAATTAAAATGCATTTATGTTCTATGAAATGTAATTCTAATAAAACTTATACAATTAATAAAATAGTAACGAGTTTTAATAAAGTAATTTATACCCACTATTTACATGAAATTTAGCCACTGCTGGCTTCAGAGATTTTTTAAGACACTCCATGTTGACGTGGAGACAACACTTACTCTAATACTGAATATAATTATATTTAGATCGGGTTTATTAAGGCTTTTCTAAAGTATTGTCAATCTTAAATAAACTTCGGTTCCTGCGGTAAAGTCTAGGGTACATATTATTTTAATATAAGGAGCAACATACGAGTATATATAAGTTAAAAATGGCTACGGAATAGGCCCAAATCAGTTGAAAACGTTTCTCCACCAAAAAGTAAACTTATGTACAAAAACCAAGCGATACAATTTAGTAAAAAAAAAATATTTGAGTAATGTTTTCAGATATGTCTTTTCTCTGTCGATTATCATTTTTTTTTTGTATAAATAATAATTTCTGACCAGCATTAAATTAATTATGTTAATTAATTTGATTAATTAATTAATAAACCATTAATCAATAATTTAAGTTAACTACAACGTAAAATTAAAGTAAAAGTCACTATTTCTATCCTTGTTATTTCAATACTTAATGTCGCGTTTACGAAACAGATGGGTAACAAATCACATAACTACATTGACAAAGCTTGACTACGCACACATACGCATGTATAGTCGCGAAATAATGGCTACATGAAACAATTTTGATAGTTTCAATTTATTGGTTTTTCATATATCTATTATAATTATTTTATTTTTTTATGTTAAATATTATGTTTTATTATATGATATTAGTATTGTTTGTGACCTGAAGGTCCAAACGCAGAAAGCTGCTACTAGATCTCTTAGACAAAAAGGCTAGCCAAGTTTAGGCTTGTTTTAACAGTTTTGATAAGATCTTTCCATCAGACTTGACGGAGTAACCTGAAAGTATACTGATGGATGAATAATACTGGATCTTCTACACGTATAGAATTAGGTGCGCCGAGTTTAGTTTTTTTTTTTTTTGGTTTTGATAAGATCTTTCCATCAGACTTGACGGAGTGACCTGAATGTAAACTTATGGATGGATGCTATTGGATCTCCTGGACGGATTTGACTAGGTGCGCTGAGTTTAGGTTTGTTTTGATTAGTTGGACGACGGACTTGAGGGAGTGACCTGAGACTATGAGGCCATGAGGGTTCGTACCCGTTTTAAGGCTGACAGGGGGGTACGCGCGGTGGGCTGCCTTTCGGGGTGGCCTTCCTGCGGCGACGGGCTTGGGCTGGTCGTTGCCGAGTGCGACGCTACGGTTGCGCTTGACGATGATGGGACTTATGCCTCTTTCTAGCTGGTCTTGGCTGACCACCGTGGCTGGCGGCAGAGGCCTGTCGGGTTCGTGGTTCTGGCCTCGTCTTTTGGCGGAACGCCTGGTGCGGCAGACGTGGGTGGAGATCATCCGCTGAGTCGGACTGGCTCGGGGAGACTACCGCTGAGGGAGCTGGATTCTATCTAGGATACAGCGCTCGGTTTGCGGCAAGTGAGCACCTGCTTCCGAGTGTCGGAGTCTAAAGACTGGGGTCGGCTCAGAGGGGATTTCGGCCTGTTCCGCTTGGTAGCAGTCTTGGGTGGGGGGAGGGTGAGCCCTCCATATTCTATGAAGCCTGCAAAAAAGGGAGAGTGCCACGCGTTGCAGGGTGCCCTCTCCGTGATGTCTCCGTCGGGGCGCTGCGGTTTTGAATGCGAAAGCGATCCAGTGGTGTCCCACTATGACGGCAGGCGGCAACCGTCTGATTTAGTGTTTGGTGAAAGTCCCACATAACCACTCCTCATCTTCCCTTTGCGGGGGGTAGCAATTAGCTTCCAGACGTTAAAAAAAAAGGTTTTAGTATGTAAGTTTGATTTTGTAGCAATATTTACCGAAAAGTTGATGATTTTCGGCAAAACTGTAAACGTGTCCTTAAAAGAACATGTCGCCAAATCCTATAAATAAGACCTCAATATCAGCAGTGGACCAAACTCTGGAACCTGGTTATTCGGCCAATTGATTGAACGAAGCGTCATTTTGCCGTAATGTTTTCTTTTAAGACCCAATGAAGCCAGTATCACGAGAATAACAACCTCACCGTTTTTAAAAGAAGTGCGGAGCTTACTCCTTTGTCGTACTCTAAGCGAGATGATGGCGACATTATAATTAAAAAAAAAAAAAGATTTTTTATCGGGCTATTCCAATGTATATGAACGTACTTAACATAAACTTAATTTGTTTAATTTTTCTGATAAAGTTCGAAACTACAAGGAGAGATTGAACATATCTCATTACAATTCTCTTCAAATATTTGCAAATAACAATTGTATAGATATCAAACAATACCTCCACAAGTACTGTACGAAATCGTTATTGGATATTGGAAAAGCTGATATTTGAGAGAAATGGATTGTCTTGTAGTCGTACATCATTCTCCATCATTGATATCCGCTCAGTCATATAAATTAAAACGTCAAAAAGACGCATCACTAGCATATTTATACATATACTAGCTTTCCCTTCGTGGCTTTATCCGCGTGGAATTAGAAATGTGCAGACGTGCTCTAAGCGTCAGCGTTAACGAAATCAAAATGGCACCCATTATAAGCGAGTCCGACGGTAATTATTTAATATTTTCATTAATTTACATGTCCTTATCAAATTTCAAATTCCTTATCAAAGTGAAAACTGAAAGTATTCAGGTCTATAATTTAAAATATCTCTATTTAATTTTAACATCTTACATTTTTTATTTTAAAGGTTTAGTTTCAGATTATCTTGACATTTTGTAGTAAACGAATAAAATCCAAATTTTTAAGTCACTAACTTTAACGGTATAGAACTTTCATATAAAAATTGTTTACCCCTTTTTCCCCCTTCGGGAAGGAATTTCACAAAATCCTCTCTTAGCACCCCCCTTCCCTCTCCAAGGAACATACATGCCCAATTTCATCTTCTTGTGTTCGGTAGTTTTGACTGTGCGTTGTCTGTCTGTCACTCAGTAACGGAAGAGTTATATATATATATATATATATATATATATATATATATATATATATATATATATATATATATTATTTGTATTAGTTCCTTGTTTAATTTAAATTTTTGACGCCTTTTCCTAATAAAATAGTATCAGAAATAATATGAGAATTATGATTAATGTTGACAAATTATTATATTGTTTCTATAGAAATCTTAATTACAATTGAGACCGGCTATTTCACCTTTTTCTTAAAATAATAAAGTTATCAAAATGGATTATCGTTGTTATTGTAATATAACATCCACGGTTTTAATTTTCTATATTTTCATTATTTATTTAACATAAATATAATATAACCTGTATATACCTAGTACCTCATAAATTGTGTCACAAATAAAAAACTCATTAATGTATTTATAAAGTAATTGTAACTTGAAATTGGCAGAATATTTACATCATTGTGAATATTCCCCTTAACTTAATAAAATTTTAAAAAAAAATATAATGGCGCTAAAACTTATGTGTACATATTGAAACGGAAAATATAAAACAATAATGATATTCGAAATAGTCAATTTGCTTTAACATAAGCCTTCAGTTTGGCCACAATTCTAAAGAAAATTTAGTTGTACAATGTTGGTATTCAGTCATTGCTGGAAAATCAATGGTATATTTTTGAAAAGTTTATCGCTGAGAGATTTTCCATGGCGGTATCTTGATATACTTATGTATTCACTGGTTTGAACAAAAATAAAGATGATTACCACGTTGCGTATTTCGACCAATTGCGCTTCTTTAGAGCTGTAAGCAATTTATTTTGCTGCTTTAATAGTGTATTTTTCTATAAAATATGATTTTCCGTTTCTTCATCTGCGTATCGTTACTGACGGCGTTTTGATCGATCCCCTCACTTTAACTTAGTTGATTGAGAACATGTCTCTTATATAATAAAATAATATAAGCTTCGAGCTTCATATCCTATTATATTATCCGTGACATATTTATAACAGATTTTTCATGATTTTTTTCGAATTTTGCATTGATAGCACGTGGCTGTCCCGATTTATTATGATTTTTGAAAGACGTTTGAAATATCAGTATATACGAAAACACGTCTGACACCAAGCCGTTTAAGGTTCTTGAAATTGATCGACGGCTCTTTTTACGTTACTTGCAAGGTGTTCAATATAATAAATAATTGTAAATTTAAAATATATAATATTATAATATTGCATTTAAATTCCTAAGTAATCGTTGCAGTAAAACTATATGTATGGCCAGAGAAGTTATAATATACATATACTTAACTACAAATAATTTATATTTTAATAGAATACGTATATCAATCAAAATTATGCTTTTCATGTAACAAATATTCACAGTATGTTATTTATCGAAGGATATTAACCTTTATAGAAATAACTCAATTATCTGGAAGCTCCAGTCATCTCAACCCTTCCATGGTCACTGGACTGGCCTCAATTACCCTTCATTAAATCAATAAACAATAGGAGACGATGGTTTTATTATCACATATCCCATTAATATTGGTTATTAGCCGTTAGTAATAATAATTTTTGAATATAACAAGTTTTATTCCCTTTGTTATCAACCAAATTCAGAATAAACCTCTGGCGTTCGAAAAAACTCCGTTAGATCCTTTTAAGACAATCACTGGAATAGAATTGGAAGTGGACCCTTAAATGGATTTACTTAATGATAGAAGATAATTTAAACGGGAATTTATGTATTTAAATAAAAAACATGCCATTTTATAATTAAACTTTTGGTTAGTATTTATACAAGAACGGAAATTAGACACGTTTCTAAACTCTAAGTATGTTCTGTATTGCAGGGAAAACTTCAAGGATATTTTTAACAGTTTTATTTGTTTATTCGAATATTTAGACCTTATTTAAGATGGTTGCTTTGTTATATTTGTTTGTTTCGCAAATATTTAAAAACCGCCTACCGTTGTACACCGAGCTGTGGACCTTCGTTAAGATGGACGTTACAGGCTTTGCTTAAAAAACATTTCAACAATTTACGTAATAATATGAATATAATATTATTAATATCTTACAAAGAGAATCCAATATTGTAATTGTAAATAGGAACTGTTAAATTATCAAACGAAAAGGTGAAAAGAATATCTTACGTGTCTTGTACATATACAAAAATAAATAAATTCTATTTGTGTAAAATGAGGATATTAAAAAAAAATACTCGTCTAAACTTAATCTAGAACTGTTTTTACAGTTTTTTTGTTTGTTTTGTTTTTGTTTGTTTGTCTCTGCAGCCATCTTGAGAAAAATACTGGACACTAATCAAATTTGTTGTGGCTATCGCCCAAGTGAAAATATATAATCTTTTACTCTGGATAATTATTTAACAAAAAGAAAAACCGACTTAGATACTACAATTACTATACAAATAACTAGACGCGTTTTGAAGAATTGATAGCTTATTATATTATGATTTAGAATGAATTTCACTCAGAAATAAATGGGCTATAATAGTGCCAGCAAAATTAATAATATATGGAATTACAAGATAAATAAATAATGATAGATGGCATATTATTTGGTTCTTGGGAAGCGTCCAGGCAAAGTCGCCTGCAGCAATAGTATGAATTATTGTTGAAAACTTTTTAACAATGACCAAATAGCATGAGCTCAAAGCTTTATTACTGAGATTTAAATCTCGTAGATATTAAAAGGTTTTTGTTGCCTGAAGGCAAATAATTTCTTGTTATTTAGAACATGGTTTGATGGAATCACAAACTTTTTAACTTACATTGTTTTCTTCTTTGTACAATGGTATTGTTCTTATACATTTATTAGATATTTGTGATTATCTTAGCACATATTATAATTACATGTATATAATATGAAATTAATTTATAATTTTGTCTTTTTATAACTCTGGTTCAAATTAGTTAAACTCGTGTATCGTTCTCGTGTAGTCTCTGCGTAGGACAGCTAGTTTATTAAAAACTGTAAAACTGTAAACTAAAACTAGCTGAAACTGGTTAAATTTAGTTTCACTGTTTGAAAGCTGAAATTCTAGCTCAAAATATACTATTGCTGAAATCTGTTAGTGTTTTAATTGCGTATTTTTTGTCTCTGTTCTGGATTTCCGTCGTGTACCTAATTATATTTAAATAATATTTTATATATACACTCTATCAATCAATCTGTAAATCAATTTATTAAATCAGGTGTCAAAATCGAGTAAGAATTTTACACAATGAAGTACGAGGAATGAAATTATACTAAATCAATTGGAAATTTGTGAACGGTATAGAAAAGAGGCTTTCGTATATTGACGTTATATTCGTACTATGTAAAGGTCTAAGCACATATAAGTTAACACATATTAATTAATCGTCGTAATATATATATATATATTAAATCGTCTTAGGTCTATATATATATATATATATATATATATATATATATATATAAATAATCGCGATACATAATATTAATTTTAAATAAACTAACTACTTTTTTTTCAAAAAAATAACGCCGCATTTTCGAAACAGTATAAACTTTATCTATTTAAACTAAGAACTCGTTGATAAAAATATTTGTTTTTTTTTTATCCTTTAAAGTCTTGTTAAAAATAAATCGAGACGAGTTTTCTTTGTTTCTGTTAAACATTTCAAATATGCGGCTGGAGAAGTTTTGTGACTGGATTACTTGGAAAAGTAAAAAATAAAAATTAAAAAAAAGCTTTAGTTGGAATTTTATAAAGGGATAAATTTGCAAAAACTTAGTACTAAATAGATAACATCTATTAATAAGTGTGATTTAAATTTAAAGAAATTAAAAATCATACGACGTCTAAATCACAAAGAAAAAGCACGGAAAATAAATAAGTATTTTAGTTTTATATACGAGGTGTGTTTGACGTCAACGAATATTAAAACCTTACATATGTGTTTATAAATTGTTTTATAATTAATTTCATTTAGATAAGTGTATATATATATTTTAAACTTGCACCGAGTTCCGGAACGTAAACGACTGCGACTCGGTTTTTAACTTTTGTAGTATTTTACGATATCTATATCTCATTTATTAAATCAATAAATAAATAGTCAATTCGGAATATAGATACATTGGTCCCTTTAGATTTACTTGAATAACCAATAAATTGACCGACGAAATATACTTGAAACATCATTATGTAAATAGCTTTATATCTCTCTCCATTGCGTGACCAAATCTACTTTTAATGTAATCTTACACTGAAAGTCGATATATATTGTTATGTTTTCCAAATATTTATATATATATGTATATAAATATATATAAGAAAATATAATATATTTATTTATATATGAAGTAATATAAGCCTAATAAAAATTATATGAAGCTAAGGGTATAAAAGAATAATGGTATATAAAATAGACACCTTTGGCCTTCATAGTTTATTATATCTGACCTCTAAGGCAGGTAGAGCTTCGATATCGCGGAATGGTAGGTGGTGGGTGTACGTGCTCTTCCATAGTCGAGTATGAGGAAAAGAGTCTCAAGAAGGTAAGATTTCTATTTTGGCTTGTGAGTCATTCGCTATGTACAACAATACAAGATAGAATTATATCGGAATGTGCTCGACTTGTTTCGAACCTATTCGAGGTTCTTAGTCGTCACCTCTTAGCGTGGCGGAATCACGGCGTGAACTCATGATTAAGAATCATTGCAATATAATTCAACGTGAATACAGCCGTGTAACTATAAATACAATCATGGTTCACGAAAGTTTGAATATAAAAAAAGATACAAGATAAGATTTTCAGAATATCTTACATTTTATCTATATGTAATGATTTTTATTTCTGTTTATATGTTTATTTCTGCAGGTATTACGAAAAAACTATTATAGGGATTTTTGAGAATTTTGAAACCTAAATCTGATTTTGAATATAATTACAATATAAACAATCGACTAGACCAAATTTGATGAAATTTCGTGTTAGCATATAGGTCAGTCTAGTCGGTCGTTCTAACATATAAGATACATTTTT
The DNA here is from genome assembly GCA_963555665.1 of Dircenna loreta. NCBI lineage: Eukaryota > Metazoa > Arthropoda > Insecta > Lepidoptera > Nymphalidae > Dircenna > Dircenna loreta. The sequence goes on from OY743102.1 coordinate 3,591,951, forward strand.
CTTCAGAAAACTTTAAAATAGTCTTTGGGTTTAATAGTAACAAAGAAATTAAAAACATATTTTTTTTTTAGAAAATTAATAATAATAATAGTTGAGCATTATTTGGATCTTTATTACTGTGATTTAAATCTCGTAGATAATAAAAGGTTTTTTTACCTCAAAGCAAAGAATTTCTATTTATTTAGAACATGGTTTGATGGAATTACGAACTTTTTTACTTACATTGCTTTCTTCTTTGTACAATGGCATTGTTAAATTTATCCTTTGTTTATTAGATGTTAGTAAAGAAATATATGAGTATATTTTTAATTATATCCATAAATTATTGTTAAGATTATCACCTAGTGTTGCTTATATGTAAAATATAGTTCGAAAAGAGTGACGCCCGTCAGTAGTCTATGCAAACTCAAGAGCTGACCTTCCGCCACCACCCGACGGTTTATGATTACCGTTGCCCATGGATCTATTTGGCTTTCAGCACTCCAGTCACTACCAAACGAAGATATTGATACTTTAATCCGGTCTTTTGTGAAATTGTGGTACTTTGGTCGAGCCAATAAATTGTCCATATACAACCTCTATCATACTGATATACCTACTTATCATATACTTGTAAAAAGCCAAGGTTATATAAGTTTCGTAAAATGTGTTACAAAAAAAAGTTTTACACTTGTACTTATTTTGTATATTTTAAAATTTTTTATTTACAAACAATACCATCAACCTGAGAAAAAATTGATTGAATCATGTATCAAGATTGAGTAAAGATTTTGCGCAATGAAAGATGAATGAAAATGTACCAATTCGATTGGCACTCCCTTCTGCTTTATAGAGATCTAAGAATATATAAATAAATCGACATCGTTTCTTTTTAATTTATTGTTTTATATTTATCCAAATAAACCGACTTCTACCATACAAATTATACGCAACGATACATTTTACGCAATAGTTAAAGATCTTTTGTCCTTAGCACAATTTAAATTCACGAAATAAAATAATATTTGGGAAGTAAAATACGAATATACGAAAGAATACGAATATACGAAATAAAATAATATCATCTTCAGTAACAATTGCATAATAATTACTCATAATAAATTAAAAATTGTATAATATTTAAAATGTTAAATTCAATAATAAAAAAATTATATTAATTTCACATTGTACATAGACTTTATATTCTTTTACGGTGTACATAAAAATCATAATAAGGCTTCATTATCCAATAAATAAATACGTTTGCTCCATTATAAATTATAACGTTAAAATTTAAATATTTGTTATATTTTGAACGTTCTTTGAAATATCGTTCTTGAAACGAAAAAATATCATTGTATCGGGTTTTGATAAAAAATATATATAGAGAATTTTCGCTAGTAGCATTTCAAAACAGCATTACGTGATCTATTATGACCAAAATAGCGAACGCGAATGGACTGTCAAAGCTATACTATTACACTTCATTAAGAAATATAGCAGAAAAAAAGTAGGTACAAAATAATTAACATTAAATTTTTAATTTAATATGAATATAAAGAATTAAAAAAAACATATTGTGACTGAATCATCTTTTTTTTTTTATCTTACAGAGTATATATGACTTTTACATTCACTTACATAACCAATAAATTTACCGACACGAGTTACTTTAAATATCATTATGTAAATAGCTTTCTGTCTCTAGTGTAACCAAAAAATTTTAATGTTTGTTTTGTTTTGAAGTTTTTTTTTTATTAAATCTAGAGTTGATGATAAGATAGTCTATATTCTGTGACAATAATCGAACCCTAGCATACCTTTAAAGCTTTATCAGACAAGTTGTTCAAAAGTATGCTAACTATATAATATACTGAAGTACATTAAAAATGATATTGTCAATAAAAAAAAGACTCCAAAACAAAACATAAACTTATTAAGATTACGTGATCATAAAAAAACTGACTCCGTGATAAATGAAGAAGATGATGCATGGCAAGGTTGTGCTGTACACGATGAAGGGAGTTCGAAATATTCAAACTAATTGCCAGGCCCTCTCAATTACTTTGGATGGCCACGTCCCCTATCGGTGTGAGGTACTATGGTGAAAGTAATTTTGCTGATCTTTGAATAGCTGGAGGACCACCAATTATAGAAAACCAGAAACAATTTATCGTCCTCTATTATTTTGGAGGGCAGAAAGATAATGGCAATCGGCCTGTAGTTAGATGGGCTAGATTTGTCGTATTTTTTAGGAATAAGATGGACAGGGGTGGTCTTTCATGACTCTACGTCTGTTTGATTAGTAGTGTGGAAATAGACGCGTCAGCACAAGAGAATATTCAGGAGCACGTGTGGAGTACGACGGTAGGAATGACATCCGGCTCGCGAGACTTAAAAACATCATATGTATTTTTGACGGAAAAGAGGGTCCGTTCGTCGTTGAGAGCTCTACAAAGAGAGAGCTCTAGCTCAAAAATCAAAGTCAAATTGCAGGTAGTCTCACACATCAAACCAGGACATCGATATGCCTTATTATGGCATCACAGAATTTGATGTGAATATATCGATACCTTGCAGCATCACATTGGATAAGTCACTAGGAACAAACACTCCCCCATAGTCCACCCCCCATCTGAATCTGCGGATTTGTAAATTTAGACTTGTTTTAAATATCATAGAACAGTCTAATACTTCTAGAAACGGATAGAAACTAGTCTGTTGGTTCCTTTTACGAAATAGGTACTAGAAAAAGAATTGGGAGTCCACCAGTTAATGGATTATCTAAATAGGAGCAGAAACTATAAACAAAAATGTCGTCATTTAACTAGGAAATTTTTAGTTTACTAGTAATATTTTTAGTAATTTTAGTAATTCGACTTTCGGTTATAAATGTCAGGCATTTGGCATCTCAAAGAAAACTTTTTATGTTGGAGGAAGAACTTACAGGATATTTAAATCAGTTATTTAATTACTAAGTTATTGTAATTTGGATTGTTACTATGGAGTAATTGGTAATTATGAAAATATTTAAAAAATCGAACAGTTTCAACAATTTGCCAAAATATATCTTATATTATTAATCTCTAAGAAAGAGGAATGTAGATGTGTATAGGCACTGTTAAATGTCCAAACGAAAAGATGAGACGAATATTTTGAATTATATCCTGAATATAGAATACAATGTCAAGATTGTGTTCAACTACATTGAGGATATCAAAAAACAAATCAAGCGCTTTTATCAGAATAATGAAATCTTAATTATTTACCTGATAACCCACTAGTACAAGTTACTAAATAATTCAAGTATGTGTACGTCAAAGATGCCAAGAGATCGCTGCTCTAGCGGTAAGGCCGCCTTTGTACATTATGTATAGTTTTTGATTTTTTCTTTTCGTTTTTTTTTTTGGTGTACAATAAAGATTTTTTTTTTTATTTAAACAACTTTATTGTACACATTATTAAACAAAAAGTACAGAAAATCAGTAAAACAATAGGCGTCCGTATCACTAAAGTGATCTCTTCCAGGTAACTCCCACTTATGAATATAAAGAATTTCATAGACGGGGAAACAGCAATACAGACAAATTATATAGTAAATTATAATTAGATATATATAATAAATTTCAAATAAAACATGGATAATTATACATATAAGACATATACATAAAGTCCAATAAATTCAAATACACATACTATTATTATTTTAACAGTTTTTTTTCTCGTCATCTACTTATCTATCTGCATCACAAGAAATATACTGGAAATTTTTAATAAAATGTTATATCGTTGAATTATTATCCTGTCAAAATATAGAATACTTTTTAACCCAGAAAAATCTCTAATTTTCACGTGAAAATCTATAATTTCGATTATAATTAAAATACAAACTGCTGGACTGATTTTGATGATATTTGCTGTGGTGCTAGTATCTGAGTCAACATATAGGGTGCTCTTCCTTCCAGAATACTGAATTAATGATTCTAGATTTCTTAATAACAAAATAATTAAAAATATACGATACGATACGATATGCTTTATTGTACCACAAACAAATGAAATATATAAAAAACAATAACACATAAAAGAAAGGCTAGTACAAAAGGCGGCTTTATTGCTGAAGAGCAATCTCTTCCAGGCAACCTTTGGGTAGAGGACACGAAATATGCAAGTGGGTATTTAGGTACAGTACAGTACAGGATAATATAATATATCAAACAATTATAGATGGCTTATCATCAGCGTCTTGAGAGTTACGAGCTTCCAACAGCTGGTATGAATTATTGAAAACTCCCCAACAAACAAACAACATGAGGGGCTCAAAGCTTTATTACTGAGATTTAAATCTCGCAGATATTAAAAGGTTCTCGTTGCCTGAAGGCATAAAGATTTTCTTGTGAATGTTGAACATGGCTAATTGAAGTCTCAAACATGTTTTACTCATATTGCTTTCTTCTTAAATATATTCTACATACATTAGATGTTTGTGAAAATATATTTGATTAAATTAATTATATTTATAGACAATTGTGAGGTTAACGAACTTTATCAAATTTGGTACAAAGTTTCGAACGGGTGAGGCTCTTCTGTAGTTTAAGGTCCACCACCACCGATGGTTTTTTGTAAATGGGTGGTACTAATTTGATCGAGCCAGCCTGAACGAGTTACAATCAATTGGCCACATATAGACTCTGTTATAGAAACATACCAACAAGCCAAGCAATTAAAAATAAAATGTTTTATAAATATTTCTATATTTTCAAATGGAAAATATTCATTCCTATCCACGTGCCATATCATTGCTAGACACCTACAATATTAGTTTATATATTCAAAGAGTCGAACTGAGAAGCAATTTATTGAATCAAGTATCAAGATTGAGTAAAGATTTTGTGAAATGAAAGATGATATGAAAATGTACTAAATCAATTGGAGAATTATGAACGGTTGGAAAAGCTTTCGGGCGTTCCGGCGTAATACTATGTAGGATATAAATGCGACTAATGTAGTTTTAATTAACACATATATATATATATATATATATATATATATATATATATATATATATATACACAGATATATTAAAAACATATAAACATAAAAAAATTGATATTTATTAAATAATTTCCAAACAAAATAGTAAATTCTCATTTTAAAAAACTTTGTACTGTTTTTGAAAACAATTTATGAGCAAGAGTAGGACTAACTTACTTTTTAAAAATGAAGCTTCGTTATCTAAGAGGTAATTATTTTGTTGATAAAATTATAACTTTTTTAACTGAAAGGAGATTTTTTTGACTATGAAATAGGTACAGCGAATTAATCACAAAACCTCTACTTTATATAGCTGTTAAGTTAAATACAAAAAAATAATCGATCTAAATATACAAGTAAAGATATATTATATACCCCCGATGACGCTGGAACAACTAGTAGGACTTATAGCATAGACATTACAAAAAAAAAACAAATCAAATCTTTTTTCTTTTATTTTTTTTAAGATAAAATATTTAGAAATTCGGAATTAACTTTCAATATATATATTTGAATTTTTTGTAGAACCGGTATATATATATAAATATATATATACGGGTTCTTATATATAAATGAGATAGCGTCCAGATATTGCTTTGTTTACTATGTAAGCAAAATTTGCTGAAAAATATTCATCCTGGCAAATAATATATGATATTGTATGTTATGGACGATATCTTTTATTATAAAGATAAAGACAGAAGAAGATTATTTATAACTGACAACATTTTAAATCAAATATTGTAGAAATAAGATTATAAGAAGATTGGTTGCTTAGCCATTATTAGCATAGCAAACATTTCAGCGTTTACTCCTAAATATTTTCCTTCTTGCATAAAGCTAAATAATATACCAGATTAAATTAACATGTATTATTCGTTCTTTCTGTAATCTAAAACGGTCCAGTTGACATTTGATTGCTCTACCAATGTAGACTGTCGCGCCGCTACGTCACTATTGCGTCAATGAGCAAGTGCTAGTGTAGGCGGCTAGAATTACATATTCTACGATAATATTTAACAACTCGATAGATTAAAATCGATCGATATCGATACATTTCAAATATAAAATTACACGTTATTTTTGTACTAATTTGTGTACTAATATCAAATAATCACGTATAAGGTTACGTTTACATATTAATGACGTTTGTGTAGAAGTCAAATGTACTATATTTACTTTAGACTCAAATTGAAGTATATCGTAGAAGTTTAATTAAACAATCCCTAATAGTTCCAAAACACAAAGCAAATAAATGGCGGCTTTCAGTTCCAGTCTAGTCCACTAGAAATCCTATACGTTAGATTATTAATTTCAATTGTTTTGATAAAGATTTTTATTTTTTTTATTTTTAAATACCCTCGCAGTTCAAAGTATACCAATTTATGTACAATGTACATCTATCAACTCATAGATGATATATATAAATATGCATACAAACAAACGAAAGGCCAGTTATTTTTTTTTTATTCAAGTACAAAAAAAACAAAATGGTCGCTTGCTGGAGCAAAACAAAATGGTTCCTGCATAATTTATTAGATCATTCAGTCTTAAATGTAATTTTCCATTACTCTTATTTTACATGATATGTTTTTAATTAGATTATTATTTATGGACGCTTCATCTTGAATATGTAATGAGGCTTTATATATAATTGCTATTACCTTAAAAGTATGTGTAACGGCCTTTGTCATTAGGACCCTTTGCGAACTTAAGTCCTCTAATACCTTTTTAGATTGACCTTTTTTGTTTACGAAGAATTTCCCGTCTCATTTTATTTGATAGGCTTTAGACTTTATATTTTGTACATAACGTGAAAACTTAATTGTTCTTATTACATAACATGTATTTTGTGATGAGATTGCAGTTTTTCGTAATATTAATAATAATGCGATGTATGTGTGTTTTCAATGTATTTTTTTAAAAAGATAAACTCACCTGTGATGAATTGACAGATTTCCTACTTTCCGTGTTGCTGGGTTGTCTTGAAAAGGATGGGGGATGTATACCATGCGGGGAGCCAGGCTCGGAGTCAGTTTTACCATCATTACTGCTGGTGCCTGCCTCCTAGAGAAAAAACATATTAAAGCACCACATCAAAGGGAGTGCACAATAGCTCAGTTGACAAAGCGACGACACTGTATCCCAGAAGTCTTAGGTTCGATTCCTTATGGTTTTTTTTTAATTAAATTAGCTGGCATAAGTTTTTATGATAAATATTTTTTTCCAACTATGTTATCACATTTTTTTTTTGCCGTCAGTTGTTTTTTTTTCATAATATGAATCCGTCTAATTTCCAGGAATTATTAAAACAATGGTTATTAAATTGACTGCATTCATTTATCAATAACTAGTGCTTGTACTTTTAATTGTTTTTTTTTTATATAAAAACCAACTGTGGCAAATGGGTTTGTTGACTTTTTTCTTTTAGCTTGTATTCGTAATTGTCAGGTAAGTGTTCGTTTAAAAACCAATGTTTCTGCAAAATCGACCAGAAAATTCGTTAGATTTTATACGTATTTTTTGTATGATAATATAATTGGAGTGTTCTGATATTACACATTCAATGGAATGACAGACAAAACACGTCAACTAAATTACAAGATATAGAGACAAATGTACATAAAAACTATAAAACTTTTAATTTTTTTAAATAACACTTGTTAGTTATTACTTTGACCGGAACGCTATATATATATATATATATATAGCAATATAGCTTTGACCGGAACTGCTCTATATATGTATATAGCAGTGGCTCGTAGCAGTATATATATATATATAGCAGTGGCTCGTAGCAGTAGCAGTATATATATATATATATATTTTATAATCTAGTACCTGATAGAAAGCTATTATAAAAATATGTCCATTAATATAGGTCATGACCTATTTTTGTAGGATTTGAAATTCAGCGCATTCAAGCGTGAGGGTAGGAAAATATTTGTATTAAATTTAACATAACTTCGTGCATATTTGAGTCAAATAATTGATTTTATGTACATAATTTATTAAGTATTGTGGCATTTTGAATATTTTTATTAAAAAAATATATTTTTTTATTCAATTTGTATATATTACATCCCTTCATAATTACCACAATATCTGTTAGGTTATGTTTATCAATAATCAATTTCAATCAGTTATTATATAAATAGTATTATAAGAATAATAGTTTAAGAGAATAAACGTTACTATAAAAATAATGTAAGTTATAAAAATAGTGGGCGTAATGTTTAAATTATTCTTAAAAATATTCTCCGAAGTTAATATATTCTTTAGTCATATTAAAAATTTTAAAAAAACTCAGTAATGTATTGTCAATTTTTTTTTTATTAACTGTCAAAAAATACTAACTGAAATCAGCTTTCCATACTGTAGTTTAATGTTGCAGCGTTTGCACTAAATATGAATCTATGTCTAATACATAGTTTATTATCTCAGCTATTTAAAATAGGAAGAATACGGAGATTTTGGATGCAATTCCAACTTTTATATTAAAAGAGTTTCTAAAAAGTTGCATTTTTAACTGTTACGTTGCGATTTAGGAATTCCAATTTGAAGAGTTTTAAAAGTGTTGCCAAATAGAAAACTGACTTTTTAAACGTCTCATTTTAAAAATGTTTATTCTGTTATTCAAGGAGGTTACACTTTTCATTCGAATTTTAAATGTCGATGTTAAAGAATGTGTCATGCTTGTATGGCGATATTATATCTTTGTTATCCTAAACTCCGATATAATAATGATTTTGTAACTGTATAATTGGTACGAGGACGGACAGGAGGCAAATTTCACAGCAATATTGGTCTCAATAATGGCTTTTTGAAAGTTAAAACCACACATATTTGGTAAAGGGCTTGAAATTTAACAGACTCTAGAACTATTAATTGTCCGCTGACGCTATAACTGCCAATAGGGATACAGCTGAGACGTGACAAAAAAAAAGTCATCATAACAAACATAAATTATTGAAATATCCTAAAAAATTACCATATTTCCATTTACCTTTATATCCTTAATATTATTATGGATATTTTTTATAAATTGGTACGAATTCGTTTGTCTGAATTTTAATTTCTAAAACGTCAGTGCCAGAGAGATTGTTGAATTTATTTTTCTGCTTTTCCGAAAATACGTTACGTTAATGTAATTGCTTTCACGAGTAAGATCCAATGCCCTACATTTCGAAAGCGTGGGATTCAGGCAGAGAAGGGGAAAAAAAAATAGTAAACTAAAAAAAATGTTCTATGTAATAATTTAAATTTACCCAAATGAATAATATGTCATCCAGTGTTGCCATTTCAACCAGTCTTAAATACAACTATTATAAAGTGATATTTTACAATGTAACCTTACCTTACTCCAAACTTAGTTAACTAAGAATTGAGTCTCGAGTGTAGTGTTAGGTTAGGATTTCAATAATACAAAATATGTCACCCAGTGTTGCCATTTCAACCAGTTTTAAATACAACTATTATAAAGTGATATTTTACAATGTAACCTTACCTTACTCCAAACTTAGTTAACTAAGAATTGAGTCTCGAGTGTGGTGTTAGGTTAGGGTTTCAATAATACAAAATATGTCACCCAGTGTTGCCATTTCAACCAGTCTTAAATACAACTATTATAAAATGGTATTTTACAATGTAACCTTACCCTACTCCAAACGTTAACTAAGAATTGGGTCTCGAGTGTGGTGTTAGGTTAGGGTTTCAATAATACCTGGAGTGATTTAGCCAGTTCTGAGTCATTATACCGTCCGGTTGGTTTCTTGTAAGGCAGAACATACTTCGGTAAGGATTTGAAGAACCAAGCACCAGATTTTTTCCACATTTCCCTTGTTTCAGCACAAAGGTTGCACATGTACTGCTCTCTTGAATATATTGATGATCTAAAGATATATTTTTAACATTTTTTTTTTATCAGAAATACAAACAAGTTTCTTTTGCTCGTTTATAAATATTTTTAAAACAATTTTGGACTAAAGTATCCTGTAATGTTACATTGTAAATATTTTTTCAATACTTTTTAATTTTTCATAACTTTTAATGATGGTTTTAAAAAACTTTCAAGGTTGGTTTTTTCTATATAATTTCACAAAAAGACTAAAAATTAGAGATTTTTATTATTTTTTTATTTTATAAGATTTGTACTTTTAAACACTAACCTATGCTGTGATGGTGTTTCTATGACACATTTGGAGCAGGCCCAGTGTTGACACATGGAGCAGTTCCGCAATGGAGAGAGCAGTTTTGAGGTCTCCCCGCAGAGAAGACAGCTCCTTGGTGCTGGCCCTTGAGCTGACCGACGCATGCCTAAGTAAATTGAAATATTAAAAAAAATATATAACAAGACAAGAGACAAAAAATAATAAGAAGGCCAAAACTAAAATTAGAGGATAAATAAATATATAAATATATAAAAAAAATATATCAATTTTCTCGGAATAGATGAAAGCGTGGTACTATTTCTGTATGTTTATCTTACTCAAGGAAATACGGTATTATTTGTAATCCCCTGCAAAACCCGCGACAAATTCGCCCATTTTTACCCCTATCCTTTCACACCCCAACACACAAAAAATCTCTTTGTTACAAAATCGTCATTGTTGCTTATATTTTCCATAATCGACTACTTTCTTTATACCTTTTGAATGTTATTCATCTCATATAAGCATCACAATAATGACTTTTTACAATTTTTTTTTTACAAAAAAAAAAAAGCGATTTTATCAAAAAGTATTATTTACATATTTTGTTATCGATCAGTTCATTCTGTCCTTTTAAATAGGGTCGCATTTCATTAAATGATTTAGCGACACTGTTTGACCTTGAAAAATGGCGAATACTTTGAAGAATTAGAAGCATGCGTCTCTCCGATTGGCGGAGACTTTTTTTCATTTTCAATATTTGCTACCTAGCAATATTATTATTTTCTAGCTACGCTATTATAGGTAGATAGATTTTAAAGTAAATTATTGCGATTGATAATTACTTTATAAATCGATTTTTTAATCCTTTGAGAATAAAATATCAACAAAAAAATAATTAAATAATCCAAGAGCTTGTTCAGAACCAGTAATACAAATATTTTTAAATTAAGGCATTTTTACATACGTTTTAAGGATTCTTGAAAAGTATAGGCACATTATTCCAATAGCGATATTAACAAACAAATATTAGGGAGTGAGTAGTTTTACGATCTACTAAAATCCCGCGTAGAAACGGTCGCTACATAAATATATCGTAAAGTTAATATTGGTTTCATTGAACCCTTCATTGACTTTAAAACCGTAAAACAACCATTCAATAAGATCAGTAAACACGCCATATTATTAGCCTCCAATATCTAAGCAATTATTGACAAATAAAATAATAATTACATTACATTCATCTTTAAATCGAGCGACTCATCGCCCGACGGGTTTATGGTTGGTTTCCATTTTCTAGACAAAGCCTGGTATTTAAAGACAATAGGATATTATAATTAAAGTTTCATTTCACCTTCAAGTCGGGAGACCAGTCGGCCGATGCGTCTGGCCTCAACTTCGTCCACCTTTTCAGCTCGCCTTACAACTTCAGCGATGGCCTCCCGCTCGCTAGCCGACAGCGGGGGCTCGCTGCGGGCAGCACTCCAGCCGGTCCGCAGTCTGAAACACATTCAAGCTTTTAATATCCCCTGTACTAGTACAATTACAAGCCTATAAGTACAACCTTGAACTCTGGTACACTTAAGAATTATCACAAGTTTATGAAATGAAAATATTGTAGGCATATGTTTGTTATAGAATAGTTTTTCATCTATAGATCAGTACAGACTATAGACTATATCTATTTGTTAGTATGTTTATCGTACCATGTTTGATCATAAAGCAAAATAGGCTATATTACACATAATATATAATGATTTCGAATAATAATGTATTAAAATGACATCTTTGACAGCGGTATTATTACAACGGTATTGTGACATGCATTGTTTTGTAAATAATCGTGTGTCATGCACAATTATTAAAGTTTATCTTTTTCAAAAGGAAAAGATAAACAGGTTTAAGATAATCAAAGATTACAACGATTACGCTTATATTATTGGAATTTCATTTATCTACCCTACATTACAGAGCGGCATTATCTCACTTCAATCAATACAACCATTATGAGCTAATAAGCTTTTGTAGCGGCTTTTCTCGTTTGAAAAGTATTGAGCAATTACTTAGACAACTTTTACTTAAATAACAGACAATAGCGCCCTCTGCTGATGGATATTGTCTATTTTTTCCCCCAAGATATTTTTTCAGAAGATAGCAACGCATGTTTTCGTAGCTTGTAGTATTTTCTGATAGCAACGTATGTTTTCGTAGCTTTTTGTAGTATTTTCTGATAGCAACGTATGTTATCGTAGCTTTTTGTAGTATTCTCTGATAGCAACGTATGTTTTCGTAGCTTTTTGTAGTATTTTCTGATAGCAACGTATGTTATCGTAGTTTTTTGTGGTATTTTCTGATAGCAACGTATGTTTTCGTAGCTTTTTGTAGTATTTTCTGATAGCAACGTATGTTTTCGTAGCTTTTTGTAGTATTCTCTGATAGCAACGTATGTTTTCGTAGCTTTTTGTAGCTATGTAGTATTTTCTGATAGCAACGTATGTTTTCGTAGGTTTTTGTAGTATTTTCTGATAGCAACGTATGTTTTCGTAGCTTTTTGTAGCTACGTAGTATTTTCTGGATCATCATAAAAGTTTTAAATTCTATACAGTCCGGCATTTTTAGCTTTTGCGATCTAACATTCAATATTAATAGGTTAGTACTAAAGATAAGGTTAAAAACGACCGTACAAATATTTTTTCTTTTCGTGATAATTTATAATAAAAAAAGAACAAACTCGATGTTCTTATAAAGTTCATGGAAAAAAATAATCTGACAACCGCTTTAGGACACTTACAAATTAGAAAGGTTTCATTTGTCATATATTTCATTACAAGTAACAGAAAAACAACTGTTTATAACCAAACCAAATTTCTATTTCAACTATTTTTATCTTTCGACGGTAATTATAACTCTGTTAGAGGTACTTATACCAAAAACAAAATATATTTTATATAAAGCCTATTCATTAAGGTTGTAACAATTCTGAATATTCACAAAGAGCTTGGAATTGAGGAAAAACCTTTACTAATTATATAGAACAATCGTTCTTTTACCAAGATCTTTACTTTAATGTATTTATAATTAATATTAATATAGATTATGTGCAAAAACAAAGCGGTTTTGAACATCTCATTATGGAGAGGCAACATGTTAAAAGACGTATTTACATTATGACCATGAAGACTTTAAAATCTTTGATTACAACATAAGGCTTGTTCCACACAGTGACGATCGCTGTATATTGAATTTTCAATTGTTCTATGGAAGTGAAGATTGCCTTAACGCGATTCAACTGACACTGGACCCTTCAGAACAGCCCTTTTGAGTATCAAATGTCAATTGACTTAATGTTCACTGGGTGTTTCTTGTTTTTGAACGTTTTATCAAAGCAGGTTGAATAGAGAAGATATTTGGAACTAGAGTGTGTAAATTGTAATTTTGTTCATGTTTTAGATTAAATTGTCGATGATTGTCAAACAATATCTACCAAGACCTTGAAAAAAACATAGTTTTCTGTCATTCTCTCTCGTTTCTTACTTTATATACTTATTGCTAAATATTATTTCATATGCAATATGTACGCAAAGTTCATCTACCCACCCTTGGCGTAAGTGTCTTATAAGCCACATACTATAAGAAGGCTTTATTACTATTATTTTTATATGGGGAAAATATAAAATCTAGACTAAATCCTTGCATTTCTAGATTGAGATTGCAATTAGCAATTAAAGCCTAAACCAATTTTTGGGTTATCACGACATGATTAGAGTAATAAAAAGTTTAAAAAGCAAAATCAGTCAATATACACATATTGCAGTTATGAAATCTCAGACTCTATTTTCTATATCTTGACTCATAACATTTTCCGCCATCAAACCAGAATTCACCAAAATTTGTTTAGTAGTTTTTGCGCGAACCATTACATAAGCAAACAGATAAACAAGACAAAAACCAAGACACAGTCTGTCATGTACTTTAAAACTAACCTGACCTAATCTTACAACTAAATTAGTATAAGTGTAGATGACGAACAAAAAGTACATCTCTTTCCATTTATAGCAGAATGGTAGAAAAAAATAGAAGCTTATAATAGACTTAGAACGCGAAACGATGCATGAACACGCCTGTGAGAAAACTGTTAAAAGTAGCTTTATATATTTAAAAGGTTTTGATTGCATTTGTTTTGTTCCCGAACGTTCTTTAAAGAAGATTAACGAATTTTATAACACGTTTATTCATTTTTTCGTTCGTTCGTTCGTTATTTGTAAGAATGTTTTGAGTTTAAATTTTATTACCGTTATACAAAAATACGGTTTAATTTTTGCGTGACTTAAAAATTTATGAATTTTGTTGTACTACATTTATTATTGCTACAAGTAAGTAAATATAGTTAAACTTATATTTATAATCAAACGTAAGATACGATATTTATTATTATTACGTAATAACAAATATTTGAATAAAAGATAATCAAGTTATTCAACTCGCGGAATGATTCAGAATTTATTCTGTAATAATAAACAATCTTATAAAGGAAATTAACGTTTAACTGAAATATATAACTCACAAACGTTTAACTGTTATCAAGAAGAGTGAAACTGTTTCAAATAATATTTAAATAATTGGAATTAAATAGGTTTTTAGTAACCATTCTAGACGCTGCGTGCGACAGTTCAGGTCTGGCTCATAGTAATATTTAGTAGATAGTAAGGCTGCAGATAATAGAAAAGTTAGAACATTTAAACTTCTTTTAAGAAATATATTCTATAGAAGCAGTTGCTTAAGCATTAAGGACTCTTTAAATGCGTTAAAACGTCCTCTGAATTTTCATAAGCAGACTTGAAAAGGGTCACGGCACGTCACTTCGCATGAATTTGACTGAGAAAGGTGCATTCAATTGTTCAACTTCTGGTAAAATGATTTTGTAATAAATCAGATTTAAAAATTGAGTACGTGATCCAATTTAATATTTCGTGACAAATTAAAGAAACAAGAGACAATACTGCGTCTCCGCTCCTATTTATAATTTATAGTTGCGACCTTTTTTATAAAATCGAGTAAAAGATAATTTGATGTAAAGCCTGAAAGATGTCTCCTTCGTCCCGATAAGGTTCGCGTGTACGAATCCTGCCCGTATCGATGAATATTTCATTCTATATTTTTCTAAAGTTTAATAACATAAACATATACATATTTATAGACAATATAAAACGTTAATTTGAAGTCACTCTGACTACTGAGTAAAAAATATTGTATATACAAAAATGTACATTAAGTGCAGTGTTATAAGTTTCGATAATAAGTCTGAAGGACGTATTAAGTTCAATACGATTTAACTTATATCTTATATTTGGCATATAAATAACCATATTTTAAATCCTCTATTATATTATAATACATATATATAAATACCATGATATATTCCAATGGAAACAACGCAAATAGGAAGCGGATGTTAAATGCAGATAGTGTTCGTAGCCACACAAGGCCGGTTGATACGCAACCTTGCTTTTATTTTTAGAAAATCAAACTCTTTGATCCTTTTTACACATTTTCCTTGAGCCATGACCACATGGTTTGAATTTTTTCGAGCATTTATGAAAGATAAATAAATATATCTTAAGTGTATTATATATCAATGTATATTATTTGAATAAGGTTATTTTTTATGTATTGATTGATCTACCCCTTAAGA
Source organism: Dircenna loreta (assembly GCA_963555665.1). Classification (NCBI taxonomy): domain Eukaryota; kingdom Metazoa; phylum Arthropoda; class Insecta; order Lepidoptera; family Nymphalidae; genus Dircenna; species Dircenna loreta. The sequence continues at coordinate 3,607,806 of OY743102.1, forward strand.
TGGATTATGAAAATCATAAATTTTGACATTTAATACATTAAAATTTATAGGTTAATAATAAAATACTTAAGTCTAGTATGTTAAGGAAACCTACATTTACGGGATTTTTAATGGAAGCACTTTTTGCTTATAACTACGTAAAGGTTAAAAATTTTAAAAGGATTTTTTTTATGAAACAATATATGAAACATATGCCATAACTTAATTTGAATTTATTATAGCAGGCTTTCAGTGGGCTTTAGTTTATATTATAGGTATTATTTTTTAGCGTTATCGTTTTATATATATGCGAAGATGTTATACATAATTACAACTTTAAAAATAGAAAAGTATCCACAAACAAATTAATTCTATGTTTATGTAACTGAAAACTGAAACAAACTTCGTTCATTATGCCATAACTTTCCTACATTCACTATGAATGCAGTGTTTTATACACGTGTTTACCTTTTATACTGATATTCACTGTATTGATTTAAAAACATTGATATGATAGACGCAAAATAAATCACATGTATGACAGCAAAACAAAAACAAAACATTTACTAAACTTGACTAATACTCACTTGGCTCGTAAAGAAAGTTGACGATCGTTCGGACACACATATTTATTAGCTTTACTCTGAAAGTTCATTGTAGACAATTATAAATTATATTAAAATATCGTATTTATTCAGCGCAAGGACGCGTACGAGCGCTCTCTCCCGTTGATAACATCCAACTGTTGCTTCGCGACTGGTGAGGATTGATAATCGATAAAACAACAACCATCGTGAACGGCTTTACATTTAACGAGACGTGTCATCCCTTATCAGCTGGGAATGCTCATATTAAATTATATGTACACATATTTCGATGTAATTATAGCCTTAAAACGATATAGAATATGCTAACTTCTAACAGCGTCACAGACTATTAAAAAAATGTAAATGTGTCCAATAGATTATATATTGTAATCATTGTCTTTTACAGCGACTTTGGAGTTATTTTTAATTGTAATTCATTTGAAGTCAGATTATTATTTACATAACATGCCTCTGAATAGTTTTCTCTCAAAATGTAAGACTAATGCTCGTGAAAAGCTTATGAAAGGTTTTATGCTAAGAATTAGTTCCAGATTCATAAATATAAGTGCTATTATTTCAAATAATTAGTACAATTACGTGTCAAATGGAAGGTTCAGTTATCTGTTCAAAATTTGAAATTAAGTACAAGGAATTTCAATTTAAAAATATCTTTAATCAAGTAGGCATTTACACGCACTCTTGAATCGTCAATGATTACATTATAAAAATATCAGTACAGTCAGTACTTTTGCTGCTTATTCTATATCTATGCAGGGCCGGGCTGTATCTAGTCATTTAACTGATTATATATATATATATATATATATATAACCCTATCTGCTAAAGAAGCTATTATAGCTACTTGTCGTGCTGTGAGTCAGAGAACCGGAACACTAACATCCTCCTTTCCCCCTCCCTTCCCTTTCCTCCCCTGCCTATCCTAGTTTCCTTCATCCCTTTACATTTCTCAAGGGTGGCAACGCTTCATTTAAGTTCATAGGCAAAGACATTTTTTATCATAAGGTGGACCGTCTGCTCGATTGCCATGGGGTCTCACAAAAATATACTTGGTTGTATAAAGTTCATCCCTTTTATAAATTATCCTTCAAAACTGAATTACCAAAAATGTTAAAATACTTGCCAAGGGTTAGAAGACAAATATACAATAACAAGACAATATTATATCTATGATGCACTATAATTATAATATATAAACTTTTGTTTAACATATATATAATATTAGAAAGATACACCTTACAATATCCAGCTACTATATTAGTGTTTGAAAAAATATATTAAAATGTATAGCCATGTTAAGGTGGTTAAGGTTATTTTTTCATTCTATGTTAATTTTTAAATAAAAATAGAATGAAAAAGTAAATCGTTACCGACAGGGATTCGAACCCACGACCTCTTAAACCAGCGCTTTAGACCGCTTGGCTAAGCTACCAATTGGGGAATCATGCCGCTGCTCTACCATATTGAGCAAAGTTAGAAGCGTAATAGATGTCACCACCTTCCCGGTAAAGACAAATATCTATAGAATGCTAATAAACACCGAGATGGATAGTGTCCCAGAGGTTGCGGCTTTGAATCCCTGTCCATATCGGTTTATTTTTATTCTACTTTTATTTAAAAATACTTTATAAGTATTTAATTTAATTACTTAAATGACAAAATTAGTGTCTAGTAATAATAAAAATTAAGCAACTTACGTACGTTTACTTTTATTGAGAGTTGATAGGGATCAGCGAAGTAATTATTACAAAATAAATAAAAATAAGTAAAGTAATAGAAAGTGGCAACATCTGCTGGTGACAAATGGTTCTCAATGTAGCTTTATATTTTTCTGGAATCAAAAGTAAGATTTTGTTTTCTTGACTGGTGTCCACGAAAAGGGAATAATATATCTTATTTATTATTTATATATCTTATTTATTAATAATATATCTTATTTATTATTATTATTTATCGTAGATCCACCGAGAAAGTTGTTTCTTTATATTGTATAAGGAATTGTTACATTTGGATAAATTACTTTGAAGATTACCTTAAACAAATCAACTTAAAAGTATAAACTCACAAACATACAAATTTAACCTCATATTAGTGTTAGTATAGACTAAGATCAAAATAATAAGTTTATATTGAAATGGAGTGCTGAAAGCGACAATTCTATAATACATTCGCAATGTAAAAGTTCAATGTTACTTTCACACTGTCAATGTCAAATATATATTAGTCTGATTTCTAAGTCGGTAAGTATTCGTTAAAATAGTCACTTGTCGCAAAAGAATAAGAAATATGATATATTTGTAATGAATTTTACAGTTTTGATTTAATAATAATATAAATTTAATTTATATATTAGACTCAGCAACACGAGGTCACTTATCCTATTCAATTTAAATCTATTAGATAGGTATATAATAAAATTCAATCCAATCAACAAATACCCTTATACCGCCATCTGTTAGAATCGTATGGAACTAACAAATAATTGTGACTCAGATAAAAAGAGTTCGCAATAAAACAAATTGAGATATAAACTATCCAATAATTCAAGTTGGATCAAACTGTGCAGTACGGTGTTAAACTTTTTTTGAATCGGTTCAGTCGCTTAAGAATCCTAGTACGATATTTCTACAAGAATAAAGAAATTCAATATATAAAATATATATTTTGCAGATATATTATATGACTTATCCAAAATGTAATACTGTTGCATTATTAAAAAAAAATATTGAAAATTACAACCAACTGACCCGACGTATTGTCTTAGTAACATTGGGACCTGTTTTAAAAAAAACAACGATCAAAACATTAACAAATTAGAAAAGTTATTTTGTATTACCATTTTCTACATAACTTTTGCTTTCGAGTGTTCATATATATATATATATATATATATATACATCAGAACAAAATAAATTAAAGAATATATAATTTAAAAAATATGTCCAAAATATTCTTTGTGTCGTCTAGAATATTCAGAAGAAAATCTCGGACAAATCGGTTCACTTGTTTCGGAGATTAGTCTAGAAAAACTGACACCTAGAATTTAAAACAAAGCAAATATTTCTTAAAGTTACTTCAATATTTTTGTTATCATAAAGCATCCTAACTAAACAATAGGGCACACTACTATGGGAAACCAACCCATACAAATAGATATCACAATAGTATGTTCACTCATCAGCCAAGCAAGTTAGCTTCCGTTGGTAATTGGTTTGTTTGTTTTAAAAAGCATACATTTGCGACGCTCAGCACCTAGAGAACTCCTGAACGCAGCTCGCAATAGGCGCTAGAGCCACATTAATAACCCACAGTTGAGCGGATACTGACAAAATAATTTATAGCCCTTACAGGTAAGTGTGCCAATTCTTGAGAGCAATTTATGTTAAACAAATAGGCCTTTGCAATGTATACCTGTACATTGCAAAGGCCTATTTCTTTAAATTTACACAAATTTCACTGTAATCGTGGATTTTCATGCATAAGTGGCGCTGCAACAGCCATTTAGGCGAAGCAGACAGCAGAGATAAAACAAAAAACAAAAACGGTAGTAGAGTTAGGAAGCACATCTTAGATATCTAGAATAGGCGTACGTCGAAGTCAGTAGAATGTTTAAGGGACACTGCTACATACGGAGAACGATTCGCTTTTAATTTAATAATTTCAAATTAAAAAATATTCTAATTTTAATAAAAAATATGGTTGGACTCTTTCTAACCTTGGACCAAATCATGAAAATGTAAAATGCCACAAGACCACATGAAACTGTCAGCGCGTTTTGTGTGCATCCTGAACTCTATGTCTGGAATCTTTTAAATAGTTGGAGGTAGATGACTAATTAATTTTGACTGATAGATACCTACATTTTTTTTTCATGAACAAATCACGGCACAGCATTCGAAACGTCGAGTTAAAATTGAATACAAATTTAAAACTTAAGTCCAATTGAATAAAATTCAATATTTTTATTGCAAACTTACCTACAATTGTACTACTTATGCGAGTTAATTCCGTTAAAAATGATTCACTTTAATAGCATTGCTAAGTATTCTTTTGTTATTAATACCTATTAAAGTTAGGTAAAATTTATATAAGGTAGAATAGTCTATCACAAATACCGCAATAAGATTATATTTATAATTTTTACTTCCCTATAATTATGATTCGATTTATATATACTAAAAAACTGATTTTTTTTTACAAATTAATTTATAAGCATCACTGATTTTCAAATTAAATTAAGAAATTAAGATTTATAAGAAATTAGAAATTATAAGTAAAATTGGCATCAATAACACATAACGTATAAGGGTACAAGAACTGCAAATTATAACTAATATAAAAATATTATGGAGAAACAAAATTTTGCTTACATTAGCTTTGTTATTAAAATAATCGTAACAAAAGAGTTTTCTTTATAGGTAACATTATGAATATAGAATATTCATCTGGCAGCACTAGTCAAGTTAATGACAACTTAGGGATGGGATTCATTTAAAAAACATCGAACACTAAATCGACACAAATTTACCTACAAAGATCATTAAAAAATATTTATGTATTTCATGAATAATAATAATACAATGTAAGCAATAGAACGTTTTTGTTAAATATTGAATTGTTGTCTGTGAAGATGATTTACGTACAATAATTTTACGTGATAACGTAATAAGGAAAAATTGCATACTTTTATAAATTTAATCGAATTTTATCACTGCTGAGTTAGAATTACTTTGTAAAATTCGTTTTTTTTTACTTAAATTATACAGATTAATTAATTATACAGATTACTTGATTGTCACTAATATAATAATAACTAACAATGTGCTAATAATAATTTATTAACAACTATTATAAATATTTTAAATCAACAAAACAAGATTGATCAAATAATGTGTTTATCGGACGCTGCAGCAGATGGAATGGAAGAGAGATATGTGTATCACAAGCCCAACTCTTAAATCGTTAATTCAAAAGAATAAAATAGAATTTTGTCCATTAAAGTTGAAATAATATGCAATAACGATTTTGTAGTTATATTTTAATATAATTGTTACTTCTCTTAGAAATCAGTTTATCATAATTTGTTTTAATGTCATATATGTAGTAGCTACGTTCAAAGTACCTACTACCTACCTTAAAATATATCAACTATAACAGATCAAAAAAATGAATAATTTAAAGAATCATATGACAATGATTACTTTCAGATTATACAAATGAAAGTGAAAGAAATTTACTACCGGTTATAGAGTCGATTCCTTGACTAGCACTTAATCGATTCCGATCTATTAATCGATTCCACATCCCCATCCCTATGACATTTCTAAATTCTACCATTCCAAGTTCTAAGATCCATTTAGTAATAATGGCGCACTTGCGAAGAGTGGATAGGTTCGTATAAAATTTGTATATTGTGAGGTGTAGTGAAAACAAGGTGATTAAATGCCGTACCGAAGGCGCTACTCCGCCAAAATGGGGGATTACGACGATGAAGTGACCGTTGTAGATGTGTATGATTTGGCTTCGGACATTGGAAAGGAATGCGAAATAATTATCGAAAAATACGGCCCTGAAGCTGTAACAGCTCTCTTACCGAAGGTGATAAATGCGCTAGAATTATTAGAAAATTTGGCTGTGCGCAATGAGAAAGAGAATCAAGCGTTGCATGAGTTAACGGCAAAAATATCGCAACTTGAAAATGATAAAATAGAAAAGGCGGAGTACAGACAACGATTCGAAAAGGTATGGAGAGGTCATTATTATTTGGTTTTAAGATAGTTCGTAACAAAACACGAAACATTTGCTGTAATTTCAACATTAATGAACGCGTTGCCGTTACAAAAGTAGTAAAATTGTTCTGGTGGATATTGCGCGGCATTGACATCCCAATATTTGTTCACGCTAACATATTATATTCGAAGTGTCATAGTTGTTTTTTTTTTGCTTCGTAGTAGGGAATTGTGCTTTGTTTTTCTATATAAACATTCCTACTCATTTATACATATTACCACAAAAAAGACATTGATTGTTTTTATTGATTTTTAAGTAGTTTAATGTCACTGACATTGCCATAGGAAACATTCAATTAATTTATTTAAATACGCATAATTAGAAATGACACTTACTTGTGCTAAAATAATAAATGTATATATACAACCACTTATGAGTGACCTTTGTTCCGATTATTGTTATACACTGGAATACAAATATTATTTTAAGGAAAATACAAATATGTTTGTTTTGGTCTAACAATTGCACTAAGTGACTATTTCATGCAAGGCATGTATGTACTCTCAATTGAATAATTGGATTTTATGTTCTCGGCCTGCGTATTGCTTCATTTATGGAGCATATAGGAATAAGTCTAGACAATTGATGAAAAATGTTTTAACAAGCCATATCAATAATGTTATTTTAAAAAGCTTTCAATTAAAAATAAGTAAAAATATATGTTCTTAAAACAATCTTTCATCCACTGATATTATCATTATCTTAAAACTTTTTTATATTTTAGCTATATAAGTACACGGCTGTATCTAAATTTTCCTAATTAATTTCAAACCCATTTGTTGTTCTTACTAGTAAGCATGACACATAGATGGTAGAATCACGGCATTAACATGTCAATATTCTTTTTAAAAATATTTATAGGCAGTCTATAGACAAATATTAATTAAATAACAATATTTAAAATATGCCTATTGATCTATTGTTGTATTACAAAATATGGTTTTTATCTGGTTTAAAATAAAACATTTTATCTGATTTAAACAAAACCTTCTTAGATAGCCCAGATAGAAAGTGTCCAAATTGTTTTTAAGGAGATAACATATCATTGACATGTAAAATATTGTTAATTTCCATAAAAGTATGAAAACAAACAAAACATGGTCCAATGTATTCATCATCTAAATATCTGTAAAACTTTAAATAGATTTACACATAGTGATGTTTCGTGATGTCACATACCTACTTAAACTATTATATGCAAAGTACATCTTATTCATTGGTATTTTATTCTATAGTTATTAAGAAAAAATAAATTAAAAAAAAAATATTACAAAAAACTTTTTAAGTTGCAATTATTTGATAAAGTACAATAATTAATATTACGATTACAAATCTGCAATTTATTGAATTCTACAAACATTTTTTAAAATATATCTCAAATCTAGATTAGATTTATTTTTGGATTTTTTTAGTAATATCGTAAGTATATCATTTTAGCCTAATAATTTTGATTAAAAATTGCTAGATTGTATGTATTGTATAGCAATTTTATACTTTTCATAACTAAACTTTCAAATAAATACACATTTTGGTTAAAAAATTGTGTATATAGTTTGCACAAGTCTGTTTTCTCTAATCATTGATTTACACTTAAGAAAATCCTTGAAAATGAAAATTTTAAAAAGAACATTTTAACTCCCTTACTTATAAAATATATTATTATGGATTCTTTAACTAACCATCTATACGTTAGTTGTTTGGTCAAAATCCTTTCAACACTGCATAATTGATATAAGACATTCAAACTGTATAATTTATAATATTAATACAGTACATTGGTTGAGTAAATATTCTTGTAATCTGATTGCCGGCATGATAATGAGAGCACATCATTGCATTCGATCTCACGTGTTAGTAATCAGAGAACAACAGTGTATTATATTTATTATTCATTTAACTTAAAATTATAATTATTAACTAGTTATTTCTAAATAATTTTAATTATGCTGTTAAACTTACACTATTTTTGCATTATTTAAATAACTTTTCAGTTGCATAATATATGTTTGTCATATATGGATTATTATATCAAAATGATTTATTTTAATGGCTAATAAATATTTTTTTTTATACCAGGAAAGATTCTATTTAAATTGCTTCAAAATTGATCACTGATGAATAATATAACTTATTTTATATTGTTTATTATACACAAGTACCCAGTGGTCATAAAAAAGTCACAACTTGGACAAATTAATATATAAATAATTTAAATGTATATACATTAATACTTATTATACGAAATTGTATTTCATGTAATATACCTATGGTGTTGAAAATTATTTTGTTATAATTTAAACAGCTCAACATTGATCGATTGCAACAGAAGTACTTAGTATTGATACCTCTTGCGATTAAAGTGACTCTTCTTTGTCACTACTCTATAATCTAAAACGAATAAAACTTTAATAATTATACTTAAATAACTGCTTTTCAATTTCATCAGACATAATCTTGATATAAATCTTTTCTGGTTAAAAACGATTACCAAATATGAACAACCTTCAATGTTATATTCTATCTATTTTATAGTAATTGTCTATGTCTCTAGGTATACCTTACTATCATCTAATTCAATTCATTACTAAAACCCACTTCAATATCTACTAGCACTTGTTTTTTTAATATCCTATAAAGTTTCAATAAACCATTAACATTTCAATCTAAACATTTTGTATAAATATTTATTTATTTGCACAAAACCTGCAAAGGCTAGCACAATACCACAAGCATTCTCTTCCAGCTAGCCCAGTAGTAAACGGACAACAAAATAAGGGTGTGTAAAAAAACAAAACAAAAAAAAATAAATAAAAATAACAGAAATACAAATATAAATACAGCCTAACTACTTAACTTTCTAGTTTTCTAGAAGTAAAAAATAAATAAATATAATTTTAGATGTTATAAGACATTTTTATGTTGCAGTAAACTAGTTTTTAGATACTAATACATATTTTCAAATTCCTATATGATTATCAACACCGGTTTAATACATACATTTATTGAAACTGAAATATTGAAAAATACCTTGACCAGAATACGGAGGATAATATAAAGGATGTAATTATATTTAAAATTCATGCTTATTTACTTACTGATATCATGTATTGAATAATTTTGGACATTATTTAGGAATGTTTATTGGATATGTGGAAGCATGATCTGACTTTTAATTATATATAGTTGCTATATATTTAAGCTCCGACTTCTATTAAATTACTTTTGTATCCGCACAAGTGGATAATGATATTATAGGCTATATAAAAGTTAAGATATATTTATTTATAAATAAGAGAACATCCTTTATATTGAGTGTCATCACATTTTATGAGTCTTTATATTCATGAACATCTGTTCTATATTATTCTTTTATGATGACAGGTTCTGTTAGGATACTTTATAACACAAGGTTTACGATCTGATCAGCTAAGACAATTGATCAATAGTGGCAATAAAAAACAAGTTAGAGAACGCTTTGATCTTCTGCTGAGCTTACAGTGCCAAATAGCTAATTTGAACTCTATTATGTAGGAGATAGAAGCCATCGAAGAGCAATGGAGGACGGAGTCAGCTGAGCTGGTCACCGCTGTCGCCAGACTCCAGGACGAGAACAAGCGCCTGAGGCGGACTGTCAACTCGCCTGCGGATGGTGAGTTTTGGAAATGTATGAATTTTTTGTTTTTTTTTTTTAATATTATTTTTACACATCACAATTATTTATTATATATATATATATATATATATTAAGATTGTTAATTGGCCAACAAGTCGTCAACCTCCTATCCTTATCTTATAATTTCTTCCATACGTCTCTGTCAGCACATATATCCAATCTAATCATTATATCTCTCACACAGTGCATCCATCTTATCTTAAGTCTTTCTCTTTTCTTATTAGCACCCACATTCAAAGTCGTGACTTTCTACATCACTGGTGTCTCAATCTTCCCTATCACATGTCCAAATTTTCTAAAATCAAACACATTTTATAAATGAAAAAGATAAACATAATAATAAACTGTAATTATAATAATATATTTTGATATTCATTTATCATTTAAATCTAATGATTACTTTAAACATTTTTGTCATGTTAATTTCTAAATCTCAGACTTGTTACCACGTTCGTCGGTGAAGCCTAGTATATATAGCCTAGTATATAGTTCTTCGTAGCTATTATGAGTCAGTTTTGATTTTGGTTCGCTACTATTCACATGTAAATATACTAATCTGTTTAGTAAGAGGCATAGTTTAATATCAGCTGTAGTTGTTTGTTTGTTTGGTGACACTGAGCACCAGAATTAGCATTTCGTTGTAAACATTTTATAACGTCACATTGCTTAATAATACCCACTGCCATTCCAAATATCCATAGCCTTTAAAAAATATATATGATATGTGGCCTTTTACAATAAGTGGTTCTGAATTTAGAAAACCTCTTTGTATTCTAAACTCCATGCGGACGAAGTCACTGACAAAAAAAAAATACTTTTAAAAAGCAAGGAGGTTTTATACCTCCATATTCGTTAAGTTCTATTACACTTGGCCTATATTTAAATGTTAAGGTACGAGTGCCCCTCCGTCCCCCGCCAGAGAGCACGACCAGGAGGTGCTCTCGCGGCTCAGCAGCACGGCGGAGAAGCAGCGTGCCACGCTGCGGCATCAAGAGCTGCAGCTGCAGGAGAAGCAGCAGCTCATTGAGAGTGTATGTAGCTTTTCTAATGCTGTTTGTATCCTGCTGTTAAACTTTGTGATTCAATTGCCGCTCGTATATATGGATGTAGTTAACTGGGAGTTAGCATTCGATTGCCGCATATATTTTTATATTGACATTTATTCGTATCTTATATTTTGTATAGTGCTGTGATTTGGGAAATATGATACCCTATATGATACATATTTAATAATATGTAATATATGATACATATTTAATAATATGTAATGTACTAATGTATCATATATATATAAAATATATAATTTTTGATAATGATGAAAAATTTCAATAAATCGTCTTTAATTATAGGACAAAAAACAAACAAAAAATATATATCTAAAATCAGGTACCTAGGTATGTCTAGTATTATATAATACTCATATATCATTAATACTATAACGTTTTATAATGTTCATCAAAATGGATTAAAAACACTAACCATTAATGAGACTAAAAAAAAAGCGAGATTTTATAATTAATGAGCCTTTATTAAAAGTAATAAAGTCTTACATAAACACTTATAATAACAACCATAAATGTATTATAATAAAATACTTAATTAATTCAGTGAAAAAAAGTTGTTACAACATCATATTTTTTATTCACTCGAGAATATATCAGTTATTAACTTTTAAAAAGTATAAAAGTATAGCTCGACTGTACAATTTTGATAGTTTTAAAATATTTGCAAACTTTTGAAACTTTTGAATGTCACACATATTAAAATTTGTAAGTTTTAAAACGTTATTAAACAAAGGTTTAAATTAATATATTAAAGAAATTACGTTCTTCCGCGAACAAGACAATAATTTCTTAAAGATTGTTAGAGATCTCGTATTCACTTAAAACTGTTCAATCAGTAAATAACAAGGAAGGAAAATAATGTTTTAAGTCGACATTTATGTAATAAATGGTAATTTGTAAGTTATATCACACTTCTGCTAAATTAAACATAAATATTTATCTACTTTTACTAATTTGCATACACACACGCACGCACGCACGCACACACACACACACACACACACATACATACACACACGAAAGTAAAAGAAATACACTGTCTAAATAAATAATGTTCTTAGAACGTTCTTGTGTCGTGGAATAAATTAATTATATGAATGATGTAAATTATCTATAAACATGTACAGCTATTTTAAGCTTATTTAAATTAAAAAATAAACCGATACGACCAGGGATCCACGACTCACGTATCCACGACCTTCGTGAAACCGTTCCGTTGCTCTACCAATTGAGCTACCATATCGCGTCCAGAATCGGCAAATTTAGCAATCTATGCATTATTAGTCTTAAATATGTTATTCGAAATCACGAACTATGACAAACAAAAAAAAATCTCTACAATTAAAAAACAAGTTCATTAAACTCCTAAATATGTATTTAAGTTTTTCTTATTACTTTAATATTTCAACTTAAAGCGATATGGAAATAAAATAAAAGTGTACGTGAATACTGCCATTGGTCGGGAAGTGTATTTGCCTTTTAGTTACTCTAGGTTTTCTATTCGAATAATAATAAATGCAGACGCGTCGTACATTCATGCGTAATTTTAAATAATAAATGCAGACGCGTCGTACATTCATACGTAATTTTAAATAATAAATGCAGACGCGTCGTACATTCATACGTACTTTTAAATAATGAATGCAGACGCGTCGTGCATTCATACGTAATTTTAAATAATAAATGCAGACGCGTCGTACATTCATACGTAATTTTAAATAATAAATGCAAACGTGTCGTAATTATTGTAATAGGTTTTGACAGACTTTGTATAGAAGTACTATATAGGTTGAATTTTTTGTAGTTTCTTTTTACGTACTACGTTTTGTCTTTAATAAAATTTTACACTCCTTTGTATTTTGAAAATTGAAAGGGCGCTATTAGTAGCCGTGAAAATATATAAAAGGAATATTTAATTATAAAACGGTTGATTTTATAACATATTTCTTTATATAATTAAGTACCGTCAATCGGGTTGTATAATAAAAAATGTTTTAAAGTTAAAAAAATATATTATTTTAATTTATTCTATAAAAATATTATACTTTTATAATAACAAAAAATGCTGCTGTATTTTTAACTAACACGTACTTATCTACGTAAGCATTTTTTTATTTATTCAGCATAATTTAAAATAAAATGAAAATGAAGTCAATTAAAGTCTCGGTCAAGGGTAAAGTTTTTTTTTTACATATTATTCACTTCATCCACAATATGAAGCCAGAGAGTTGGATGCTTCATTATTCCACTCTTAAAGTCTTGTTCAGACATCTTGGCTAACTTGAGTCTGAGAATAACATTCGTTTTTTTTAATACATTTCACAGCTATTACATTTGTACGTAAAACATTTAAAAATGACATTTAATATTTTGACGGCTTCATCACAGAACAATTCACCACAGAAAAATTTCTAATGTAAGATATTATTCCACGTTACAATTCAATAAATTGTAAAAGGAAGGACCAGTTTCTAGAATGGTACATTCACCAAAATTGCAATCTCCACCAAATTTCGGTGACTCGGTCATCCGTCTGGGGTCAACGGTCGGTAATTATTACCACAAGTGAGGCCGCACTTGCAGTTTTAGAGCTATACGTAATATTCGAACAAAGATATAATAAAGACAAGACAAACAGACAAAGTTTTTTTTTTGTTTATCAATGAGATATATCTAATTAATTTTATAGTAATGGATGTCTACTACTTATCACGTTTAATATAAAATATAATTTAGAACATAATAATTAGGTTTTTAGATTTAGAAGAAATGGAGCACATTATTTTTCTCGATAAAAAATACACCATGTTTATGACTTGAATGTTTTGTCTTACATCTTCCATGGAAAGTTAATTTTTATCATAGTATAAAATAAATATTAAAATCACGTCATCAGTCTCAAAGTTTGTAATTCCAAAACAAAGACAAACGGTGACGTTGATGATCTTGATATGACCTTGATACCTTTTACCGACTGGCCGTACCCTAGTTTATTAAATAAAATATATAAAATGAAATTAGGCCAACATAATTGAATTTTAATCCGAGATGATTTAAAAGTTAAGATTCGCGGAAAATCCTGAAACTCATTAACTCCAGCAGACGCTCTAATACCTTTTTATTAAGGATGATGAACTTCTATTTCGGTTGCCACAAATTACTTTTTTCCCGCCTGACATTTCTTGACAGAGCGATGATGTCATTTGACATTACATCACCTGACCTATGACTCAGGCGAATTAGCGACGTCAAAAAAGAGTCAATACACCAAAGTATTCATATAAAGTGAAAATTGCTTTCGTCCTTAGCAGGGCAAAGGTCGAAAGTCGACGTTTTAGATTCTTTTTGTATCGAGATAAAGTTCAACATAGATTTTGTGTAGCGGTGACAAGTCGAAGTGGAAGAAAAGATATATATGACGTTTTTATACCGAAATATAATTATTAATTAATGAAATGTTATTAAACAGTATTGTTAAAGATGATTCTCGGTTAATGAATGTATGATTTATATTCGATTTTAATATAGTAGGAAAATAAGTTATGGAAATCAAAGCGTGTTCATTAACATTACATGTTAATTTAATTTTTGTTTTTTATTTTATAAATGTATGTATAAGGCTCATTGTGAAATGTATTCAATACTAGCCAGTGGCATTATCTCTTCGCTTCCGGGGCCATATAGTCATTTTGGATTCTAATTTTACAAAATACATATATTTTTGGATTTGTTCTTACAGTCCAAAACAATTGTTGAGTTTTTGTCATGAAAGTTTCAGCATTTTTCAGGGCGAAAAACATTATATTTATTGACTCGGATAATAAAATAACACACTAACCTTGATCAACCCGTCTGGTGAGCCCTGATGAGATGAGATGCCAGACGAGAAAACAATCAGAAATCCAAAACTAAAGTAAATCTAGAGACGTTGAAAAAAATAATACAATCTTCAATAAATATTAAAATCAGCTTTACATTTTAGTAATATTTTTATTATCTATACACGTACAGATTAAATCTATACTAATATATTAAATTCCAAACTAAAGTAATAAAGATAAAGATTTTTTGTTTTAGAATGATGTCTTACTCTACTTAATTACGTAAGTGATAATTTAATTCCACGGTAAGGTTTTGAACTAACATTAGCTCTATAATTCTTACAACCAACGATAAAAACTACTTTCATAGATTTATATGATAAACGAATAAACAATCTATCATCGTAAATATTTTTTAATTGAATTAGTATTCTTGTTGCCACCCAGTGGTTCAAAAGATTTACCTGCTATTGGTAACTTTGAACATTGAATTCCTGAAAATACACGTTCCTGTAGGGAGTTTGGACTTAAAAGTGTATGAAAATACTTTCAAGCAATGAATTATTCAATTCATGACACAAGTATTGCGAACACAAACATACGGAAGCCCTTTTTATCACCTAGATACATTTGTCTTTTATTTGCGCGATCACACCTTCTAGCTATTTATCTATCTAGTTACATATTATCAAGATTGGTTAATTGTTTATGTTATAGTAGGACACAGACAGACAGAATAAAGACAAAATTTGCGTCAGTGAGTTATAAAACGAAGCCTTACCATGAAATATATTAATGTAGGTACAGACAGACTGAAAATCTACAGTTTTATATAGTATATATAAACCCTGACTCATTGAGTCATCGACGCCTAGCCCAAGCGATCTATGTATAATGTATAAAGCTGAAATTTTGCATACGGTTTCCTTTACGATTCAAACTAGTATTGAGGCCTGGAATAATGGAGTTTCCAGATTTAATGAGGTTCTGTATGAATATACGAGGTGTGTTCAAAAAGTAAGGTGACTTTGTATTTTTAAGAAAAAATATTTATTTATTTATCAATATTTATGTTGTCCCCTTCAAAGTAATCCCCCTCAGATACAATACACTTATGCCAACGGTTTTTCCAATCGTCAAAGCACTTCTCATAAGCACTTTTCGGTATAGCCTTGAGCTCTTCCAGCGATGCAGTCTTTATCTCTTCAATCGTTGCAAATCTCCGTCCTTTCATAGGTCTCTTTAGTTTTGGGAACAAGAAAAAGTCACATGGGGCCAAATCCGGTGAATATGGTGGCTGAGGCATGATTGTGGTGTTGTTTTTGGCCAAAAAATCTCTCACAAGCAAAGATGAGTGAGCAGGGGCATTATCGTGATGCAAAAGCCATGAATTGTTTTTCCACAATTCTGGACGTTTTCTTCGTATTGCTTCTCGCAAACGGTGCATAACTTCAAGATAATACTGTTTATTGACCGTACGTCCATATGGTAAGAACTCCTGATGCACCACGCCGTGGTAATCGAAGAAAACAGTGAGCAAAACTTTGACATTTTATCGAACTTGGCGTGCTTTTTTCGGTCTTGGCTCATCTGGGCTCTTCCATTGGGACGATTGGACTTTGGTTTCGATATCATAACCATATACCCATGATTCGTCACCAGTTATGACCCTTTTGAGTAAATCTGGGTCGTCGTTGACGTCATTCAACAGTTCTTGAGCGATGCTCATGCGACGGTTCTTTTGGTCAAAATTTAGCAATTTCGGAACAAACTTCGCTGACACACGTCTCATGCCCAAAACGTTAGAAAAAATTCCATGGCACGAGCCAAGCGATATACCAACATCCTCAGCAACTTCTCTGATAGTGATTCGACGATTTTCTAGAACAATTTTCTTCACTGCTTGAACGTTTTCATCAGTTGTTGACGTGCTTAGGCGTCCAGAGCGAGGCTCGTCATTGGCATCTTCCCGGCCATCTTGGAAGAGTTTGTACCACTTGTAAACATTTTTTTTACTCAGAACAGTTTCACCGTATGCCACTGTCAACATTTTAAGTGTTTCGGAGCACTTTATTTTATTTTTTACACAAAATTTGATGCAAATCCTTATTTCCATTCCATATTTTTCGATAGCAAGAAATCGCCGAGCACGCAAAACACTTATAACCTTTACGCCTCTCCCAACCAAACAAAAAATGCTATACACTTGAAACTTGGTACAGATGTTCGGGAAGAGTGTACCAACATAACAAAATAAAAAAATCGATAATCGAAAGTACGTTGCCCACCAAATTTGAAAAGTCACCTTACTTTTTGAACACACCTCGTATACATATTTGTATGAAACTAGGTATTTTTATTAAATTTGGTTGATTGTTCTTTATTGTATATCAATAGTAATAAACGTACATTTCTTGAAATACTACATATATGCAAACAAAGCACAAAGGCGAACTTATCCCATGATGTCTCTTCGAGTCAACCTCTAAAGCCGAAAGGAAAAATATAACATGATAGATGAATAAAAAATCTAATAATACAATAAAATTGTGTACATACAATAGCAGAACCTTTTATGAAAAAATATATTTGGCTTCTGGAAAGAAAAAACTGTTGCCAACCATTCAAAACAAAAAGAAATGTTGTAAGTTTGACGTGAGTATCTTTGTATCATCGTAGCTCCTAAACGGATGATTTTGTTATTTACATGCAGGCAGAGTCGCGGGCGTAACGATAGTGTTATATAATTGTTATAAATATAAATTTTGGTACGTTTGTACAAAGCGATATTAAATATTTGAATTCTCTCTTTAGTTATGAAATAAACTGTGAAAGTAAGGAATGTCAGCTTAGAATAATAATTTATCAATACTATAAGTTTACCTTCACTTTTTTTTGTCTGTCTGTATTCAACATTACTATATTATTATAGTTTTTCGCTTTACTATTAAGTATGAATACAATAATAAACTTTCGTGAACCATGATGAGTATATAATGAATTTACCTGTCTAGTTCACGCCGCGAATCCGCCATGCTTCGAGCTCATAAGTGCAAACTCTATCTATATATATATATATATATATATATATATATATATATATATATATAAAAGTATTAATATGTTAAGTAAATAATTATGTAATCTTAGTAATCAATTCAAATATGTTTGTCTGCTTATCCGTAATCAAATAATTGATAAAGGTTCATACGCATGTAATATCTACTGTTTTTTTATTTTAATTTTAATTTAGAATAGAAAGAAGTTAATTTTGTTAAATTAGAGGTAGCGTTTAATAAAACTGTACTTCTCGACTATACAGTCATATTTTCGTCACCAAAGTCATACAGCCGTCATGAGAATTTATTCATTTTATTTTTTAATCAATAAGCTTTAAGTGATATATCCACAATATGAAGTATAGGCTCCAGAGCCAGGCTATGCTTTCTATTTTATCAATAAGCAGAAATTTTTAAACCAACACCTGTATATACCTGCGTTAATATTTTTATTATGATTGGACGGACAGGTGATTGTTGTTTTATTACGTAACTAGATGTTGCCAACGATTTCATCTTAGACTCGAGTCGAGTCACCTATTATCAATTATAATCAGAGCAGCAGATTTGCGTTATGTGACAAACAGACGGACTTTCAAAAACTATTCATTTGGGTATTGTGTCATTCTAATATTTTATATGTAGATTTTCCCATCGTTAGATTTCGGACACGACACGTCAGTTTCTCCCACGTTACTATTTCATATAAAAAAAAAAGTAAAAAATCTTAATTACTATGTTTAATTCAAATAATTATTTTTTTTATTCATCTCGGTATGTATATTCAAACGTAAACTGAATATGCAGATTTATAAAATCCGCCGGACATGTATTCAGTATGGAAGTAGTGTCTAAGGGCGTTCCTCTCCGGTCGCTTTCATACGTAATAACTGTGACGTCATATAAACTCGTGGTAATGAATAGTTATTTTTAATATTATTGTAATATTTTTAATATCACTGCATTTCAATCTCAGAAGCGCGTTTCAACATACATTTATAAATTTGTAATATTATATATAATAATTTGACGAGTTCATTCATTCGGTCCTAGTATAGAATAATGAATGAATATTATTATATTGATCTAAATAAGGAATCGTGAAACGTATGTCGTATTTAATTTAAGTTATTCATCATTGATTTTAATATAAAATTATTATATTATTACCGGAAGCACAAACCTTGTAAACCCTTTTGCGAAATATACGCGAATGGAATATGAATTTCGGCACAGTTAAAGTTTATACGGAGAAGAGGATCAGAAAGCTAATTTAATATAAATTTTATATATTATTGCATTTGAAATACTTTTATATAATGAAAAAAGATCACACACACTACAACGCGAAACATTACACACACTACTTCGTTGCTTACGTTTACACTGTCTAAGTCGATTATATATTAGACTGATGTGACATAGACGCAAAGGGTGGATTCTCGCCTGACGTAATCGAATAATAAATATATGCATAGAGGGGTTGGTACAAACACTCAAACAAAATTTGTTCCAACCCTTATAAACATTGCTTTGCGACATGTAAATATAATTAATTAAATAAAAAACTTCGTGTAACAACAGCAATATTGAAATATTTATTCTTAAATGTCACGTATGTAATCTATGTTATTGAAGTCAAATAAATATAGAAGTTAATAAATATTTAAAAAAAATGCAAGTACAGTGAAAGAATTCAAATAATCTTCCATTACCTGGAAACGATACATTTTATTTATAAGTATTGCGATTGTAAATATTCATAAGGTACTCGATATTATATTATAAAAGTCACCTAATAATATTACGAATATTCACTTAAACCAACATAAAAGGCTTTTCTATCTTTTCAAGTGTGTCGCGTATTAAATATTTCATTTCATTATCTTTCGCTATCAGACAGACAGACAGGACTATATTGTTTTTTTTTTTTATAAATAATTATATCAAAAATATCTGAATGCTACAGTAAATTATTAAAAACATAATTTTTCTAAAATGAATTCTAAACTGTAAAACTAATCACTTGTGTTTATTTTAAAACCGTATACATTAAAAAATGTTAACTAAATATGATCTCGAGGCCGACGTAAAAGCCCTCTAAGGGACGAAATACAAAATACAAGTAATTAATCAGTACCACTGCTCCGAAAGTTGGTGGAAAACCCACCATCACGCATTTCCAGTCGGTGTCCAGTCCCAAAACTTAAATCAAATCATTTACAATATTTCATACAATATTGAAATAACAACTAATGGATGCATTGAAAAATATCTACTTTGTTTAATATTTTATCTGTTTTTTTCCATTTTCACAACTCACGATAAACACATAATGCCCAATGACCTAGAAATTTCAAACGAGGCGTTTTCCACATTCAAACAAAGCTATCATTATATTATTTCGATCTTATCAAAGGAACGAGAATACTATTTTTATCGCATCCAAAATACAATATATCTCTCGGGTTATTGATTGCGATTACGAACCAGCGGGACGTCGTTCATTTTGTACATTATATATATATATATATATATTGTAATGTAAAATGGCTATTTTGGAAACGTTACAGTTGACAAATCAGGTGGAGAAGTTGGGACAGATTAGTCGTGACCTCAGACGCAAACACAAGCAACTACAAAATCAGGTAAATACAAATATATATATATACATATATTTATATATATATATATGTTTTTTTTATTCATGCACTAGATCTTTATAGCATTCAGGTAATCCATACTTTTTTTTTCAAATTACAAATTTTAATTGGGTTAGCCTTTTTAAATTTCAGAAACTTCAGAAAATATATGTTATTTATGAGATGTATTTTACTAGTTTTTATTAATATAAGAAAATAATTGTATGAATTTAACAAAAACTATACTTAAGAATTATTTTAGTACATTAATTAATTATTTGATGTTACTTATTTTTTTTTTATTTTATTTAATTTGTTTTTTTTCAGATGCGGTTAGTATGCGAGGAGAGAACGGAATTAACGGCCATTGTCCAATCACAGCAGAGAGATATCGCCGCCCTACAGCAGTCAGATGCAAAAAATAAGGTAATTTGTATTATCTAATATAATGGCGAATAGTTTTTTTTTTGTTCGGTGGAGCTTATCTCTGGATAATGTATTTGTCTCTGTAGTATAGCTTATTTATTAAGGAAATTTTTAGGCCATATAATATATAGAATTTTAAAAATATATAAGTCTAAATTAGTATACTAAATATAGTTATATGTTTTTTTTTCAAGCATTTCTGATCTAACGTTCGAGACGTGTCACGCTACAAACAGAGTCGCGGGTGACAGTTATATTTTAAATGCACACAAACTAAATAGTATTTGAAGATACGACTTGAATCTTCAAACATTACATAAGAAAATTCTAAACATCCATTGACACCCCACGGACGGTATTCATTAAGAGATCCCCTCAAGTGCGCATGAAGTTTCTATTTTAAGACTCTGAATGAGGTATAAGCCTTTTCTTCAACTGACATTCATTTATAATATACTTGAATTTTCCAGCGGTTTTGTCCGGTTAAAAAAAACAGCCCTGTTACGTCGGACGGTCGTCTAAAAGTCTTTATTATATCAATCGGGAACAGTACTTTTTTTGGGGATAAAATGTACCTTATAGCCCTTAATTAACACCAGGCAATGTCTGTAAAAAGTTTCATGATTATCGGTTTAGTAGTTATATGTTAAAGCGTAACAAACAAACGAACATTCCTCATTGAAAGAGAAACTAGTATGATCCGAGATGGTGTATTGATTATTTTATCTCAAAATAACTTTCTAATTACTGACAAGTAAAGGTACATAGTAATAGAGTTGTTAGACGAGTTATTTTGATATTAAATGAATTTCAATCTTATGAATATTGGATTAAGTTTTAAAATACAATATAAAGCAATACAGGTATACCAATGTAAATATATATATATATAGAAAGGACAATCATGCTGATAAAAATATATCATTTATATAATTGTTAGAAACGGAAGTTAGTTATCCAGTACCTTTCTTAATATTTATACGACAGAAGATTATATCATTGTTCAGGGACACGTTCTTTAGATTTTTTGAACACATTGTCGTCTCAAATAGTAAATTTCGTAAATTTTCGACGTGTACAGATTAATTCTAAGATTTTTATATTTTCTTATCATCATTTGATTTTTATCTTAAATCCTAATAACAACCGCATCTATTGGTATGAAAAGTATACGTTTTAAAATTCAAGGAATGTTGGATGTGTTCAAATAAAGTTGCTTACACCAGATGCAAATATAATATACACGTCCTTCTAATTTATCCACCCATATTATAAAATGATAATAAATTATAATTGCGGAATAAACAATAATTATTAATATATATATATATACATACCTAATATAATTTATAAAAATCAATTCGTCGTATTTAAAATGTATAGTGTTTTTGTTTGAATCTCATTGAAACTGATTGTTAACCTACATTCAGCTTTTATGCTATAAGGGTTGTTGATAAATTCTCAAAGTTGAAAATTCGTATTCATGGTTTCAAAGTAATTAATGCACAGCAAGCATAAACTTTGAACAGTTTTTTCGTTCCAAATATATAACATATTTCAACGTAAACATTACATATATATGTATATTTGTTCCTATTTCGTTATTAATTTTAAATAATTAGACGATTGTAAATAATAGATCATTAATTAATTTATTAAATGATCATTTCGTGTTACTGCATCTCATTTATAGTTCAAATTGAATGCGATCTTGTATCGAAAGCTTGTTATAATTCCAATAACTGTGTAGAGGACTGGGAGGTACGGACATTACCAACCTGTTGACAATTCAGCTCATGTTGCTTCACTGTAACCACTTTTTCATCAAAAAAATAATCTAAATTGGTTAAAAGAGTCTTCATGTAGTTCCTTGACAGTCTTTCTCTATTCAGCTACCCTTTGGAATTTGAATTTGAAACTCAATTATATGTCATTGGTAGTGTAATCGCAGTAAAACGGTAATTAAAAGATTTCATCAAACGGATCTCTGGTGATCTCTGGGTTCTGCTGATTCTGGGCTGTGAGGGTTTAATGATCACGTAAAGAACCCCAATCAGTATCCCCAACCACGAGACAGTCAATCGAACTCAAAAACCATTATATTCCAGTGCACGTCATGCAGCGTGGCGATAACGGAGGATGACGAAGACCAGTCCTCGAAGCCGACGTTCAGTGTTCGCGAATTGCGTGCCATACTTCACGAGCGGAACGAGCTGAAGCTGAAGCTGAACCGCGCCGAAGAACAGCTCCAGGCGCTGCAGGTTGAACCGCAACCGGACAGGTGGGTCAGCCTGTCACGCCGCTACCGGTTTCTCTTAATGTGCAGTTTTATTATTCGCCCGTATATGGAATATGACCGGAGATGGTAGATTATTGTGGCCTTTGGCGGGGTATAACCCGATATATTTATTATTTCCCACCGCTTACAGGATTCTGGATTCAAGAGGAAGTTTAGTCAGGTCTCTCTTATATTTGGATAATTAGCTCCCATACTTTTAGTAGTACATCTTCAGTCCACTCATTAAATATCACACAAAAGAACCTTTTAATCCACGATGTCACCCCATATTCGGTCCACAGTCATATAAGGC
Organism: Dircenna loreta; assembly: GCA_963555665.1. Classification (NCBI taxonomy): domain Eukaryota; kingdom Metazoa; phylum Arthropoda; class Insecta; order Lepidoptera; family Nymphalidae; genus Dircenna; species Dircenna loreta. The sequence continues at coordinate 3,631,456 of OY743102.1, forward strand.
CTATCGATTCGATCAGACGGTTGGCCTTATGCAGTAATATGTAAAAATATATTATAATATAATTACTACCATTTAATTATTTTATTCAGTATGTATTTATATTGTATGTATAACTTACCCTTTATTATTATTAACTTTGTAAACACACACACACTACGACTTCAGTATGTATTTTCTTTCCTCCATGCAATGGTTGCCTGAAAGAGATCGCTTTTTAGCGACAAGGCCGCCAAAATTGTACCATTTTTTTTTTTATTTTTATGTAATTTTATACTCGGGGTGTACAATAAAGAATGTTTATTATTATTATAAACCTCGTCCCAGCAGCAGCTCGGACACCTCCCCCTGCGTGAGCGCCGCGGCCGCGGACGACGACGCGCCCGTGCAGGGCCCGCTGCCCGCCGAGCCCGACGACGCACCCTGGAAGAGGAACAGCGGCATCAGGAAGTTGTGAGTATTTTGGGGAGGGGGGGGGGGGTCCTAGTGGAACTACACGTATATAATACATGGTGATGATGGTTTGGATTGGACTGCATTACTGAATGTATATTATTTAATAATATTAAATTGTCTGTATGTGTATTCAATTGAGTTTCTTAATTTATTACTTTCAATATTGCAGTTTTATTTATCGACATTTAATTGGTAGTGGGCTTTGGCATGATATTGTTTATAATACCGCTTTGATTATATTGTCTTAATATAATTCAATGTGTTTGGTTTTATTAATTTGTTTGAGAATAAATGTTATACATTAACATCTTTAGCGGGTTATGTTTGTTTATATTTGCTTTGAATTAATCTTTCAATACTTATCTTTCTTTCCTTTTTTTATGCCCTATTGTTGCAGCCATATATTTATCTTTTATTCTATTTATATATACAATTCACGTTCTATTATGTACACTTCAATAGAGAACTCTCATTTTTTTACTATGTTTATATTTGAAATGATTTCTGATAACAATAAGAATGCAAATTGAAATTCAACGACTTCATTGTATCATTTATTGTTATTTTAAATGACAAAGGGGCGCTATATTAAAAATCACTCGAGTGTCAAAAATCACAACTGAATGTAACGTTGCTATGATGACGTCATATCTTGAATACTTTTGTATGTAGCTTATGTACTGGTTCTGGTAATTTTTTCCTATTATTTCGGGTCTGAGTGACGCATGATGTTTGGTTATAATACATTTTTTTTAATTTCAAAATTTGTGTAAATTCTTTTTAGGTGCATAATAGTTTAAAAATATATGGAAAATGCAACCAGGGCCGAAAGAGATCTTTGGATACACTAAGCACGGCACGGAATCGCATGGAAGTAATTACACTGACTCAAAATGCTTTTTCTACGCTTGCCCAATCCCATCCTGTTTAGTTTTCAATGAATCCGCTAATTTCTCTCATGTACTAAACTATTTCGACGTCATTTGTGGATTGTCTGTGATATAATACGCTAATGTAGCAAGGCTAGTCAATTAAAGTGTATTGACTGAAGTGAGCCAATAATCAGGTCCACTCACTGTTAATAAAACCTTCATAGTAAATACCATTTTTTATAGAGATTTTTTTTTTTTAATTTTCCTCATATTTGTACAGTTTTTGAATAGATATTTTAATATGTGACATCAGCATATTTTTTCTTTTTTAATTTCGATTTGTTTATGGTTATCTTTTTTTATTCCAAGCTCCCGAGATATTTCAGTTGTAATGTTTGGTTTCGTCATACCCCCCCGTGTTAGGTTCCTGCTGGCGCTGACGGCCCGACAGGACGGCCGCCGCTCGCCTCCGAGGATCTCTTTCGGCCCTTGGTACTGACCCACAAGGTACTATCACTCCCGCTCGTACGGTCGGGTCCACACTAGATCCCAATTATACGCTATTATATTATTTGCTATACCTAGATATATTTATTGAACTAACATTTTGCATGAAATAAAAAGAATGTCGACTTTATGTGTAACAATAACATTTTGGTGTGTCGGTCCGCAGTTTTCGCAAGCTCTTTGCTGAGTCTGATATCGCCGTGGGCGGGTTCTCCCGTCGGCCGGCGGGCCGCCCCGCCGCCCCCGCGCCCGCCCCCGCCCCCGCGTAGGCACTCACACCCGCGCACGCACGCACACGCACCACACACACACAGGCGCCTCTCACACGCGGCCCCCGACACGCTGCGCCAGGAGCTGCGGCGCCACCTCGACACCCGGGAACTAACCTCCTGGCTCGGGGACAGGTACGAGGACGGGGACGTCGAGACGGACTTTAGATTTGATCACGACATACCCCTGCAGAGGACGATCTCGCTGGACCGCGGTATCGACATATTCAACTATCTACGGACGCTGTCGGGTTCGGAGAGCGACGTCTCGGAATCGTTCTGCTCGTTGGGGTCGGAGGTCGCGGGTTCGAGTTTGCGCCTCGAACGTTATAGGAGTTTTGAGGATATACCGGCTTCTCCGGTCCGGGTGAGAAGCCGGCATATATCCTTGGATGTTACGAATTCTGTGTATGGAAATAATCTAACACCTATGGTGCTTAAGGATACATATAAGGGGATAGAGGAAGAGAGTGGAATGTTGACTCCACAAATAAGGAAGCTGCAAAAGACATACTCTTTCAAAAACTTCGAGGAGTACAGGGATTCCAGTGAGAATTTGGATAAAGTTGAGACGAGACCCCAGAGTGGCATTGAGTTCAGGGTGCCGGTGTATGGCAACACTGACTGGGACGGCAAGGATAATAAATACAAAGACGGCAGTGATATTAAGAATTCGCGTCAAAGAAGAGCAGGCGTCACTCACAACCCATTACAAGAAAATCCGATTCAAAATTTACGCAAGGAAGTCCTCAAGTATAATCTAGCCACTTTTAGTAGTTCCGACAGTATATATACAAGCCCGGGTCGACTTCCCCGACCCGATTCCGCCGAGGCTATACATACAAAACCTTTTGCTACATTTAATGATAGATCTAATATAAGGAAACTGAAAAGAAACGTCTCGATTAAAGTAGATTTGAATCGAGAATTCAATTTACCGAAAATATTCGTCACTGACAGTTACGATAGTGTTGCTAGTATTGGAATCGTAAAAGAAACTTCCAATATGGTAGATGGTAGAACTTGTGATTGTAGTATTTGTAGCGAGGGTGAGGTGAATAAGAAACCTTTTTTGAGCAGACACTTGTATAAGATTTTTATAAAATTAATCTCGATTAGAAACTATGGTAAAAGGTTGACATGCTGGGATGAAAATAACGAAAGCGAAATGTACAGTTGCATTTTACATGTTTTGAAGTTTTTGCTCGGTATTTGGTTGAGGCACTTGGATCACAAACAACATAACTTGTGTGGGTAGGTGTGGGTGTGCTGGAATTAGTTGTTAGGAATTAGCAATTAATTTAGTGATATTAGAAAACAATAACAAATTTATCAATAGTCTTATTAGTGGGAAAAAAATACAATAAAAAATGTCAACCACGTAATAGACCTTACTACAATTATGAAAAAAAAAATATATACACTAGCAACATTTTCATTTTACCGGCACAATTTAAACTTTTTACTTAAATCGCAAATTAAAATATCCAAATCCATTCCAATTATAAATTTATTTGTATTTTTTTTTTTAAAGCAACTAGTATTCCATTTTTAAAAAATTGACTCTTGTGATAGGAACATGACTTGTTATTGTTATTTATGTTATTATTTATTTTATTGGAATCGAAAAGTTGTAATTTGAATAATATTAATAAAATGGTACTATATAACCCATTGTGTAGAAGTGACCAATATATATATATAGGGCTGTGTATGTGTGAAAGTTATGTATGTGTGAAAGTTATGTATGTGTTACCTATTATTGTGGTGTTTAAGATTTATTACAGAATATAAGAATATTTATATTAAAAATAGTTTTGTTTTGAATATTTTACTTCATTTGTTTTATACGAATATGGAATAATAATTTAAATGAGTGTCATTTCATTTCAAATAAGTAGAATATTCAAAAAAAGAATTATTATTTTAAAGGATATATTTAATTGTACCGAAATATATATCCAGTGGTTGGTTAATAATATTAATAGTTTTCTGGTGCAAATTTGTATATTAATTATAAACAGATTTTACTCGTTTTTAGTATTATTTTTAACAATTTTACAGGTGGCTCGTTCTGCTGATCAAATTTAAAAGAATTACAAGAAATTAGTTCATATACGAGCTTAGTATAAAAAAATGGTTTTATTCTTATCAATGAAATTGTTCTATTCCCTCGCTATTTTATTTTTAATCTATTATATTTCAGTGTCAAGTTTATTCCTACTGTTTAAAATTTCCTATCACATATCTTTCACTAGGCCTAACTTTGAATAAATATATGTATTTATATGTAATTTTTTCAGTGTTTTATGAACTGAAAATTTCATAGGATATGAAATAAGAGTACAGTAGTAACAAAATACTAACTCCCGACTAGAGGACACTTAACAAACTAATATTGATAGACTTTTGTTTGAAAGTGTACACTTTCTAGACTAGACCTTATACAAAACTGTCTCATACTGGTAACAATTGTATTTTTTATTAAGTTATTAAGGCACATAGCCTTCGCCTGTTAGAGTAAGTTATGTAATCATTCCTAAGGCTATTTCATAGATATTTTTTATCGACTTTTGGTTTTTGTCATCTTGATTGTAAGCGCTTAACAATTTATTGTAGTTTAAGTGTGAGCGAGATAGCAGGCTTAGTTGCGTATGTGCGAGCGAGATAGCGTATCCATCGCCCATACATTGATAAGTGCAAAAAGTTTCGCGTGCTATATCAAGAATAATTCCAAACGGACGGTAATGGCCGCATTTCATTATACGATTTATTAGCCACACCATTTGACCTTGAAAAGGCGTATCCACCAATCGTAGGGGAGCGTGCTTGCGTGTGTCTGGATCGTATTATCAATTGCGGCCGCGTCGCTATGAAAACAGCCGAATTCGCTCTGAGTATTATTCAGTGTCATTTCATTAAAAAATACTAGTCATAGTACTATTGAGTACTAGATTTAAGTTGTATAAGGGGGGGAATATACTGTATCCGTTAACATATTGACGATTATATATCCCCCCATTATATGTAACATCCCATTATCAACTTGTCCAAATTTCTTCTTGATCGCGAATTGAAATGTTCTAGAATGTTAAATTGAAGATTCATCAAGGTACATATTAAATTTATTAATTGACGGTGTCAAATTAAATATATGTTAATGTTAAGTTGTGTGTGTGTTTTATTTATCTCATGATTTTTTTATTTTTTTTTTATTTATGAAATTTTAATAGTAATACAAATATAAATAAATAATATGAGTATATGTGTTTTTTCCGTGATCATGATTGCTGCAAAGAATTTTAACGATTTAATCGTCGAATTAAAATATAATTACAAAATATAGGTACGTTAACATCGTTTTCGAACGTTTAAGTTATAAATAATAAAATAGCAGAAAGGAATATACATATTTATGAATTGTTTTCAAATGTTTGTTTAAACCAGTATTGGACTCAGCAGCAGGCTTATAAAGAAGATTACAGCCTACAGTGTGTTATGGAGATTTCAAAATATGCGTTCTTTGTTGCGAAGCTACCATAAATATAAAGGAAAAGACTACCTTCTTGCCCGTGTAGTCAAAATAAACTCATATGAAACAATTACGAAAAGAGGTTAAAAGTTAATGATATTGTGAAATTAATGATTTTAAATGAATGTCACCACCAGCCAGGAAAAGTATTTGCTAACTATTCAGGAAATGGACGGGTTTTTAAAACTCGTCGACATTTCTGTGGTTTTTAAATTTCACATGATTACGTAAATGGTCAATAAATTAAGTAATAAGTGATTATTAAGTGTTAAGCATTTGAATCTGCCTTTGTAAATGAAATATAATGTTATATTCTATAATTTAATTGAGTTACCGCTTAGTTTTAGCTAATAAATGTCCCATTACTGGCAAAGGTTTCTATTTTATTATGGATACATCATATTATTAAACAAATCACCCAACCCCAGCAGCACTACTTCAAGGTCTTGGCCTTCAGTACTGTTTTTTTTAAGATGCACAGGTTTCCTCACTAAGCTCTATCTTTACCGATTAAATCTAGAGAATCTTTTTTTTGGTACATTGCAAAATATACCTACACTAAAAAAAGTCGCCAACTCCTAGCCACTCTTAAGGAATGTAGGATATTAGAACTGGTAGAGTTAGGAAGGGTTTGGGAACCTGACTCTATCACTTATCGCACGACACAGATATTATTGCCTCTTGACGCCGATCTTCGGTGCGAGGGTGAGCAGTCCAGCACAGCAGTTGACATCGTCCCCAGATCCATTAACTGAAAGCCAGCATGGGTATTTACTGCTGTCTGACAGACGTCATGTGTCGAGTCGATTTAGGATATTTCCTAAATCGACTCGACACATATTCGACACTATAGGGACACAAGTCAGTTTAATAAAAAGCAAGTTATATCCGAATTAAAGAATAGATTACTGATATTTATAGATTATTTTATTTACTCGCACAGTAACTGAAATTTGTTACTCAAGCTTTAAAGAGTTTACAATTCAGAAAAATATAAACTTAAAATGGATTTTTTATAACTGTCATGTCATTAGTATTTTACAAAATATGACACCGGCTGTCAAATTCTTCATTTCTTTCGTTAGTAACGGTATGATAATTAGGTTCGTACGGTTAACAGTTATGAATATATATTCTTTATAGTTCATAGGTTCTTAAAAATTATAATTAATTTATTGGGCTACAAAAACCATTACGTCGCTCATCATTTTCGAATTGTTGGCTTATCAGAGTCGCCTTTTACTATACCGGTTTTGGTAGGTTTATAACAGGTTGCGACCCACATCAACTAACTTTCTTTGGATCGAAAAGTGTTTACAACTTGTCAGTTTGAATAATTTTGACGGTACGGGTTAAATCCGTTATTCGTAAAAATCTTGAGACGTTCGTCAGAAAAAAAAGCGAATCTCAAGATTAGTTTGTAGTTCAATATGTCAAAGACTATAGAAATTGTTCTCACTTTTTATTATATACAGTATAAGGCATATTTAAGCGTTAAGTTACACAATTAGAGATGTTCCGAATGCGAAGCGTCGACGTCTAGAAAGGCATGTATTAGATACAATTATCTTTATTATTTTTCTTTCCTTTCTTTATTGATTTTGTAAAGTTTTTTTTTTGGACAAATATGGTCAATGTCTAGATACGTGTACTCACATGAAAAACACATGCTCATACAGTTATATAAAACTTATATAATTAAAAGTCATTCTTCATAACTGTAGTTGACCAAAACTTTTTAAACAAGATTTTTCAGATGCCAATGTATTAATGTTACGTAGCAACCTAAATGTGGGACGTTTTTTATTTAAGAGATCATGTTTTTTCCTATTACAAATTTGCCGCTCTCAAGCCATAGCGAAAGAAACAATATTTTAACGTTTTTTTTAAATACTTCAGATTTATTCGTTGTGACCAAAGAAAATTAGTATTTCTATTTGTATAAAAATACTTATTTTCTTTGATCGACCGGAAGTAAATTTCTTAATTTCTAATAAAAAATGAATTTAAAAAGGTTTAGCTGGGCTATTTGACTGAGTTTGAAGGAAGCCATCTATAGTTGATTTCAATCTTGAATTGTCTTTGATCAAATGTTTATTTCGTTTATAAGAGTTTCAGGCAGTAATGTCTACATATTTCGACATGTTTATTTCCAAGAAAGTATAAGTTTGGAAAAGAAAATACGATTCAAGTTGGCATATTATATGTGACAGCAAGTATTTCTGATTACATAAAATGAATTTTGTCTTCATTTCACTTCACGCTGCGAAATCTTTACAACATAGAAATTTAGCAGCTTTTTAAAATCAAGGTTCAATGAATCAAATTAATTTACAGCTGAACTTTCACAAGAACTAAGTGAACATAATATTTAACATTGCTCGGAGGCTTAAAGACAATAAAAATATAAGAAACACCTGCGTGTTTCATATAACGTGCATATTAAGTGTTAGTCGTGCAGTTACTCAATTTTCTATTCGACTATCGGCGCACGCGCAGTCGTTTCGAAACAACCAGAGGAAAAGTAAAATAAAGATATTTTGTCTATTTCATATTACGACATTTGAAGTGACAATAAACGGAAGTAAAATATTGATACTTTATTATTTTAAATTGCTTTTGTGCCGTTTCCGAATTTGTTTAAGTTGCAACTTCATTGATTAAATACTTAGTAATCTCATGCAGGTATACCAGAATTTAATGATTCAGCATTTGCTTAAACACCTTAAATATCAGTTTTCCATCCACTTTGAGGTCATCGCTGCCTCGAGTTGTTGATAATCTTGCATAAATTTATGTTCTGGAAATTATTGGACGATGGCTGTAGAATTTTAAACCGCCAATTCACTTGTTAGGAAAAGAGTATAACGTGTAGGTAATCTGTTAACCTTTTATATTTTTAACCTCTTTAAATACTTCTGAAAAAAAAATTCTGTTCGTTCATTAATTTTTTGGCATAAAAAAAAATAATAATTTTATGTCTCAATTCCTAAATTCTGCATTTTTTTTTATTTCTGTTTGTTCTTTTATAATTCAATAAACGATTGGAACCTTCTTGAAACAAATTCGAATATTTACTAAGAACAAAATTGTAAAAAAAAATATAATGTTTCTTCTGGTATATAGATAATAAAGATGTTGTGTGAACATAGTTGTATATAATGGAATCCGAGAATTAATTATCTGTGTTAAGTGCAAAACTATTGTTAGTGTCATTGTCTTTTAAATGAGTAAATGATTGGATTCGTTAGCGTTTTTAAATGGACTAAAACATTACGGCATTGCACTGCAACTGCATACTTTTGAAATAAAGTCGGTTAATATACTTCTGGTGCTAACAATTGAAATGTCTTGGGAACTTTTTCATTTTCAATTTTATTCAAGAATAATGAGGTATGTGACATCACTAGATCTTGTTTCTAGTGTCGGCAAATTTGGCTTACACGTAACGGACTTGTTTATAAAAGTATAAGATGCTGACCCATTTTCAAATAAAAGAATCTAAACGTTTAAAGTTTGTACCTAATAATAATATATAGTTAAAGTAATTAAACAGTTATCTACAAAAAGCAAGTGCAGCTTGAGGGATAACTGACTTATAACATCTGTCCCACAAACAACAACTGTTTTACGAATTCACAAAAAAAGTACAAAGTACACCCAGACTTGGAGCTATAATCGAACCGCAACCCTTGGCTCAGCAGTCAGGGCCAGTGTTAAGTAAAATCTCAAAGAAATATGAAATACTATGACATAGATAATATATATTCGTAGAAGTGAAATCAAATTCCATAAGCATGGGTAATTTATCGATAAGTAATTTTACCATACGATGTTACAGCAATTAAGTGGTTGTAAAAGTCTAGGTTTCTTCTGGAGATTATAAACAGGAGTTCCGCTATATAAATTGCGTTTGTTGAATATATAAAGATTAAAGATAGATGCAGCGGCAACTTTAAATAGGAAAATTTATTCATCTTTATAATCTTGTAAGTTCTAACAGGTTATTTCTTTGATTGAGGCAAATGGTTGATGCGAAAGCCTAAGGTAATTACTAAGTAATTTTATTCTCACAACTCATAAGTCTAGATGCCATCGTTATATTTATTTATGTATTCACACAATTGAAACAAAATAAAAACTATATTTATGGAATGAAAAATATATATATATATATATATAAATATAATTATTATAAACTACCGTCAGTTTAGTTACTTGTATTAATCTCAAAGAATGTGCCAAATATTTTTTTGCGACCATCGATCATTTGACAAACAATTCTGACGGTACGCATGAATGTGCTATAAGTAGTTAGTCGAGTCTGTGCTTGTGTGTGTTTACCGAATATCGAGGCCGTACCACGGGATGTCGACGGCGATACGCCACTTGCAACTATTTGATACTTTAATATTACAAAATAATAATATTTTGTCTCCTTGCATAGGTTTTAGTCGAGATTTAAACAAATCTAGAACCTGTATCGTGTATGAAAAATAATAAGCGTCGTGAAAATAAAAACACATGGCGAATAAGAAAAACATATAAGAAACGTATAATTTTATGGTAGCCAATGAAACCAGTCTCCATATGAAAACATACCTTATATATATATTTTATTTTTTATTTAAAACGTCAATGGGTATGAATGGTAACTACCTGATTTACTCGTACATTAACATATAATATGATCAAGAATATTGAGTCGCAGTATACTAAGTAAAGGTGAGCTCGGCGCGGGCGCAGTGACGTGTCTCACTTCTCTTCCTTCAGTGAACCGCCGACTGTCGCGAGAGATTGACGTATTGTACTGTATTTTACATAACAACGAACTAATTAAAACTAATTGGTGTTACATTGCAAGTGTTGAATATAATTCAACTATTAACTTCTTAAAACTTACTTTTCGATTTCGAAAAGTCTGCTTTTGACTGAAAGTTCAGTTTTATAAGTTTCGATTGCAAATATTTGTGTTATTTGGTAAAATTAGTGATTTACAGGATTGTTGCGTGCTTTTAACGGATCATACGGTGAGTGAACGTTGTTTTTATGTGTTATAATAAATCAAATGCATTAATTATATATTGTGCTTCGCAAATTATAATACATTGATGTTTTAAATTGGTGGGCATACATCGAAACTATACTTTGAATTTGTCCGTTAGCCGGTACATCTCTTTAAAGAAACGACTACCTTTTTTGTGTGGCATAAAAACTTAATGTCTGTGAACTTTTTGCTGGTACGTGAACAATACTGAATGCTATTACTTTAAGCCTTATACGTTTGTAATGTGAGCCTACCTCCTTTTTATCTACTTATTGTATGCAAAAGCAGTTACTATTATTTGAATAATATTTCTGATAATTCAATAAATATTGCGGAAATGCCGGAAGTTTTTCAATGAAAAGTAGGAAGCTCGCATTTTTTATTATAAATAATAATTGTAAAGGTTAAGCATTTATAGTAATAACTTAAAAGACATATTTAAACGATTTTTTTACAAAATTATATAAGGACGCAATTTATATAATTTATAATAATAATAACAGGTAAAAACAAAAGATATAACATAAAATAAATGGGAAGGCGACGTCTTTGACCTGCGAGATAACGGAACCTAGCGCTATATACTAGCTTAGTACGGATAGAAAAACATACATACAAACTTATATATATATAGTTTAAACTTCTAACTACATTTGAAGAATATATCTATATAAAATTAACGTATAAATAGTCAAGAATGTTTTCTTCAAGGTTAGTTTAGGTATTTAGTGCTATATCCGATATAAAATTGCATTCATAGTTTTACGACTGATTCAGATTTCAGATAAGATCTTATCGAACTGATTAAACTCTTTAGTAAATTTAAATGAAAATAAATGTTCGTTATTTGTTATGATTTTTTAAATACCTACATATAATACTTATTTATTTTTGTAACTACAATGGGTGTTTCAAAAAGGGGCATATTTTTTTATATTAACTAACCGTTTCAATTATTATTAGTAACGTAGTAATATTAAATATGATTGAATATGATCTAAGAACGGAAATTCGAGGTTATCCAGCTAATTACACTCCAACATTGTTTCTCTCGGAATGTAAATAACAAAAGAATGCAAATTACTGTTGTTTATTGTTTCAAGAGACGTTATTTATTTATAAACAAACTAACGTCTGAATTCTTTTACAATGCTAAGTAATTTGTTTGTAAATATAAACTTTTATACCGACTTTTAACACGGGTTGAATAACTTACATACAAAAGACTTCAACGATCACGATGTTTAGGTCAAATATATATTAAAATATTTCTTTGAGCCGAGAATGTCTATGATAAATATTTATGTTATATATATAAATAAATAAATACTGTCTACAATTCTTCTATACATATAAAACAAGATTCCTGATTAATGCGATATATTAAAGATATTCTCTGGCGCTGTTATGTAAAAAAAAAAAACATCTAAATTGTTATTAATACGGCGAGAGAAAGTATAAGCTATAAAAGTATGTTCATTCGTCGGACAAAAAGTTAATCAGCGTTAAGCGTGAAATAAATTTCCTCATTTCATTTTCAATGAAGATTAATGGGGGTGCAATTTGTGAGGTTGATAAATTGACGCATGTATGGTTTCTTTGCATGTTAGTAATAGCTTATTATTACTAAGTTTCCCATGATATTTGACATGTATGTTACATTAGAGGATCTATTGGTCTAGAGGTCAGTGACCCCGAGTGCTGGGAAGATGTGGGTTCGATTCCCGGACAATTCTGTGTGTGATTCACATATTATTGTTCAAAGTCTTGGTGTACTTTGTTTATGACACGCTCGTGACACGCTCCTGACACAGGTGTTCTAGAGTGGAAGTTGTTTTGTTTTTCATATCTGCTTATAAAAACAAAGGTAAGATAATATTAAACAATAGTTGACAATCAGTCGTTCGATTACGTTCAATTAACTAACAATTGTTTATTACAACGTAATTTGTAGACGACAGTCTAGCTACTTCTTGATATTTCTTTTATTTCTGTTTTGTCTCATTAAACTCTAGTTTAAAAGTTGTACTAAATAACTGTAATCAAAATCTAATATATTACCTGATAAAAAAATAGAATTGCCAATAGAATGGGTTTTAATATGATATGGCAATCGATGGTTACATTTTTATTGGTTTTACATTTCAATTCTTGAATAGTTATTGTGTTCAATGCGTGTATATTATGTGTAAATAGATTTCGATTATTGAGATGAATCAGGTGCGGATTCTGGATTTAGTCCTAGAAAGGCCAGGAATCCTCTTCCTTGTTTTGATTTGTTTTATATTGAATTTAAATATTTTCCAGAGAATTCGTTCCATAGACTAAAAAAAAAATACGGGTATATACTGAAATAATTTCATTTATGTTAAATACTCATATTTTTTATCTATGATGCGATTACAGTAATCTGTTTTTCTATTAAAAAATAAATATATTGCTCAAAATGAAGTGCTCCTTGACTCAGTGGAAGCAATAGCAGCCATTGCTTCCCTACTAGTTCCGCGTTTGACAGGAGTGGTATGACACTTGAAAATTTCTTATAATGCTTTATATTTCTTAACAAATATTTTATAATATCTGTTCATGCATCATGAAGTTCTGAGGTAATATCTCCAGCTCGGTTTTGTCCCACGTCAATATCTGTTGCTCTTTATATAGGGTAGTGATAAAATCATTGTTCAAACAGAATTGCAACATATATGTCGTACTATATTTAATTAAAGCCTTATAAAATGTACAAGACAAGTAATAAAGGAAGTGAAAAAATATGTCTACTACGTTTTAACACTAAGGAATAGTACACATAAAATAAAGGAACTAACCGTCCATATCACTTTCCAACATAAATAAAACAATTGCTTGAACCAATTTGAAAATCCATCCACGTCTGTTGGAAAGTTGAAACTATGTAATTATTGACGTATCATTCATCGATCGGCGGCTATTCGTTATATAATAGCGATGGTTGGAAATTACTCTGTAATGTTTATAAAAGTACACTGGAAGCAATGGAGTCTATATCGTTACAGCATTTACTAAATTGAGAGTTTAATTTTTCTAAACGATGACTTGTATTTAATATATTTATTTTGTATATCATTACGAAAATATTTACTTTATTTAAAGGCAAGTTTATAGTTGCGTATGCGATGGGTAGAGGCAAGTAGCTCCGCGAGGTGATTGTGCGGTCGAGCTAAATATAGAAACGCCATGGTCTACCATGCCTAGAAAGGTACCGCTTAAAATTAACTATGATTTTAAACAAATTTAATAACGCCTCTGTTTACTTTACCTGGTGTATACTTTTCAATTTTTATTTATTTTAATATAATACCCGTAAATACATTAAACAATGTGTAAATGTATTATTTATTATCTGCAAAGGGTTATGTGGAGTAACCTATTTGTGACTGATGAAGTTTGTTATTTTACATTTTTATAATATTTTTTTTACCTATGTACATGAATGTATATAATGAATACTGAGAGATAATCAACGTCAATATATCACTAACGCCATCTATTATTACAAAAACTTGATTTGAATTCAAGTTTCAACTTTCAACAATAACTTTTTATAATTGAAAGTTTTGATGTTTGAAAAACTGACATTTGTTTAATCTAATTGCCACTTTAGTATATAATAGTTTCCGTTTTAAATGAACAGACAACGAAAATATGTATAATGTTCCAAACAGGGCTGTATTTAAATATATTTTTTGATACTAGCGTCGATTTACATGAAAAGCATATATTTAAGAACGTCGTCGGAATTTAAATGCGTTTTGACATTTTAAGTAGGATTATTTATGAACAAAAAATGTAAGCCTTGACTTTTTCTACCACAGATTAGATAATAGATGTTTATGGTACCGTCTGATACATTTATATTTTTAAAAGATTTAAAATGATGATTTTATTTTAACAGACAGCCCTTAGCCCAATTAAAACGTCATTATAGCCCTGTGTGTTAACCGGGTCAATAATCGATAACCAACCCAAATGTTATCAAAATCCATTAGGTAGGTAGTCTACTTTTAAAATTATTTTACTCAAAAAAAAATGACTTGATACTATTTTATTATATGTATAGATAGATATAGGAACTACAAAAGTATATCGATTTATTACTATATATTTAACTATACTATTTATTATGAAGTATATATATTTGTTTTTTTTTTTTGGAAATGAAAAATGGAAATCTTTAGAGGAGGCCTATGTTGAAAGACAAGCTGTTTTTGTATCGAACGTCGATATATAAAGTTAAATTTAAGAAAAAAAATAAAAATGTTTTGTAAGTTTAAACAGCAATAAAGGCTAATTTATTATTATTTATTAATTATATATATTTGTTATATTATATTTTACATAAGCAGGTCACAAAAACATTTCACATCATCCATCCTGTCATTGCAAAAAAAAGTGCTGATTTAAAAAAAATTACAACATCATGTATTCGGAGCTCTTTATATATTTATTATAATCTGTTGAAAGATTTTGTTGAAATTATGTTAATGGTATTTTAATTTTAAAATATTGAAATGGCTAATTTTGCTTTATTCAGATGATGACAGTGTTTTTGACTTAAATATTTACGACACATCACTTTATTAACCTACTGGCCTTAGTTGGACAGCTGTTTTACTTTAAATATATTACTATAAAAAATAATTTATATTGACCTCACATTATAACATAGACAAATAAAAATGAAAATAAATGTAATCAGAGTAGCAAAAAGTTATAAAAAAAATATATCTTTGTCTATCCATCCAACAGATGTGTAAAAAATGTATCAGGTTCGCGCGTTTGTTGAATTTTGCTCTACCCTAGCCTCGGACAGGCTTCTGACACCTTCTCTGACTACTTCCGCCAGCTCCTTCTGGCTCAAATTATAAACCTATCATCATTACAATCTATATAAGTCCAATCATTTTATTATTACCTTTTTAGTATTCCGTACCTAAAAGATAAAAACGAGACTTTATAATTAAGCCTCCGCTGTTTGTCACCAGACTGTATGCGTTTCCGTTGCGGCTATAACAAATACTATAAATAAAAAAAAAATATCCCCATACAATAACCGTGATTTTCTTTTATAGGTTATAGGTTACAGGTAGGAAGGTACAGAAATATTCATGCGAGAGTCCGACGCTCACTTTGTCGGTTTTTTATTTCATGACCAATTTTAGATTTTTTTTATATAACCACGCGTAATTATAACCTAAACTATTATTTTTGCTATAATGTTAAATTTTATCAAAATCCGTAAAAAAAAAACGGACAAAATCTTAATAAATATTGTTTTGAGATCTGTATCACGTAAAGAACGTATTCTGCCAATGGTTTTTATACAGAGTATATATTTAATATACTGTCTCGTAACTTAATAGGTGATGTTTTGCATAAAACGAATTGCCTTGCTACCTGTTGTCATATGTATTTATAAAGATGATTGAGGAAAAACAAATTAATATATCTATTCTAAAATACCATTTTAGTTCTTACATTAAACTTCCTAAGAATAATTTTGCCATTAAAATGTTATACACTTAGACTATTCGCTTGAAAACACAATAAATGTAAGGAAAATATGCCTTGAATGTAAAATCTTCTGCTGCGCTCTAGATACTAGAAAAATAATAAAATTGACAACAATTTTCTGCAAATTTCTCTGATTTTCTCCGCAAAATCACTGGAAGTATAATTGTGGTTGGTTTTTTTAAACTAAAAACTTAAATTAATCACTTTTAATAATTGGAATTGACTTTCGAAAGAAACCTTTTGTTATGTTTTTTATCATATATTATTTAGTGTTGTGTTTAATCGAGCGTAAAATTGCAGAACTATTAAAAATTACTTAATCGATGCGTTTAAAAGTGAAAGTATTATTAAACGATTTTATAACAAAATACTACATACATATATATATATATATATATATATATATATATATATATATATATATATATATATTACCCACACATGTACGTACACGTGTAGTAGGTATTTTAAAAATAAACACTATTCACTAACTGTTTGATATTTTATTAAATGTCTAGTTTTATTAATTATCTAGCTTAGAATGTTGAGATTTATTTACGGGATCACGAGAATGGATAAAATAAGGATATAGTGGAAGTCGAATGATTCCGCTGGTGACAGAAATGCACCAGCGGAATTCCTTCAAAATTGAGAATTCGGAAGGAATTCCGCTGGGAAGGAATTTAGCTTTCTCAGTAGCTGAAGGAAGGAAGGCTTGGCATAAGCATGTAATATGGAGTCATGAATGTTATACAAAGTACTGCTCCAAGTAAATTTGGATGTAAAAAAGTTGAGGAGGACTGTATGGATTAATTGTGTGAGAGATATTAAGAAAAGGAATGACATCTGTCATGACGAATGATAGAGGTGAGTGGATGAGATTGCTCTTACATCTGCCACAAAAATACGTTTGGGCTATATTCCACCTATTGGGTTGATATATTTATTTATTTATGTACACAATATGTTTACAATAAGTGTTTAAAATATAAATTTATTTCAATGGATAATTTATCTCTTGAAAGAGATCTCTTTCAGTTACCCGAAGATTAAGAAAAACAATTCATGGAGACAGATCTTTAAGCCTACCTAGATTATCAAAGTAAACCTTTTTTTTGCGAATTTATTAGTATTTTAGTCGTTGATTAATTAAATTATTCTAAGTTATTTACACAATAATTTCGCAAGAAATAAAATATATTTTAGCAGAATTAATGAACTTGTAAGACCGGTTCAAAAGTCTATATTAGGTCATTAGAATTCCTGACATTTTGCATATCTAAAATATTTTAATATTTCCTCGTTATGTGTAATTAGCAATTAGTGCTGTACGTTTAACAAATTATCGATATTTGATAATGTCGATGATATTTATAATAATTAATTCTCATTTATAACAGACAACCTACAAAATAAAACAGTGAAGTGTATATATTTAATTATAATGGTAAAGAATTTTATATTTTACAGCAGTAAAATGCAATAATGACGTTATAATAAATAATGAATACTGGTAATAACATAAACAAAAGAAAAAAAAGGAGTTTCAATCTAAGTAGGGTAATATGTACGGAATGAAATATTATTCTATATACTATAAGATATAATTTTCTTTAACATCTTCCATTTCGAGAATAGACAGATTCCAATTTCTTCAGCTGATGTAGGAACATTCTAGACAGATTGAACATTTGAAAATTAGCTATTGACGGTACACATTGTGTCATAACATGCGTGAAATACAAAGTTTATTTGAAAACGTGTGAAATATAAACAGAGAAAGTTTCGTTGAGATGGCAGTGCAGTCCGTAGCCCGCGAGCCACGCGCCTCTACTTTCAATTTCTGAACTGCAAATGATTTTCATTCGAGACCGAGTGAAACTATATACGCATAATCCCCTACGGCTATGAATTCACTTTGCAATAGTATTTGTTGGCAGGCTTTCTTTTCTTTCTATGTAATAATTATATATGTATTCTAGTATATAAAAGATGTATAGGTCCAAATAAGCATAAAGTGTTTAATGGCCACCTGCGGATGCGAGACCAGGAATTCGGATACACGTACGTGCTCGAAGTGAAATTCTATTTCTTATAATTCTCTATTAAACAGCTTCTTGATGTTTCTTTGTTGAGAAAATGAATTGGCTGAAAAATAAGTAATTTTTTTAATGATATGGTAATGACTCCATTATTGCTGGCAACCCCAATATAAGGTAGGTTACATATTTTTGGTTATTTTTAAAGCGAAATAATTTCTTTATTTTCTTTTGAATGTATCTTGTAAAATACTTATGTTTAGTCTAAAATACTTGCTTTAAATGTTGCCATTTCCTTAAAGTATAACCAAGTCTGCTTTTCTGTTTTCCCATTAACTAAATAAATTAAATGTTTCGTAAGTTCTGTTAAATTGCAATCAAAATAATACACGCTTTAAACTTGAACGTTTTTGAGTAAAGGCCCTATTTTGTAAGATTTCGGTTGTGTCTAATTATGTAATTAGTTCAGTTTAATTACATATCCAGAAAATATATGACAATGAAATCAACACAATAACACTTCTAACAGACACTGTCAATAAATTATAAACCAACTTTATTTTATAATTGATATTAATATTTGATGACTTTAATATAATTCTCGATGCCAATAAAATATAAATAATATAATGTTCATTCCCTAATGGCATAATTTGATCTGTCCTCAGCCATCTGAGTCTGCAAAGTTTGAATTAACAATCCGAGTATTAATTATCAGTACAAATAGCCGACCGCTAAAGGTCACAATATTGAACTTCGTTTAAGCCAGATAGAAAATAGAATGACACAATATGAGGCCAAAAAGTGTAACATTCTGACCATCTGGCTTTATTGATACCATTCCTTTTACGGTGCCAATTATAAAAGATCACGGAATATCGATGTTAAGCTATTACAGACACATGTAACATATGTAGAAATGTCTCATGTCCAAAGCCCCCCCCTTCCCCTACATCTGTCCCAGTCCCTTGCTTTCCTGCCCATTACTCAAGGATGTATCTGTAACTCTGGTATTTGTGTATTATATATTAAATACATGTCATACCACTTACCATTAGAGTGAACGTCTGCTATGTCTTTAAATATTTATATATGTCCATTTAACGGCACCACTTACCATGGGTGAACTGTTTGTTTTTCACCGAGAACCACCGTAGACGATTAGTGAAGTGCCATCGAAGAAAATCGTGCTGATATTGAAATAATTAGGCTGACTTCTTGAAACAAGGATTCTGCAAAGCAGTGACGGACTTATCGGGTATTTATAGATTAAACTAATATTAAATAATTTCAACGATCAAATAAAAAAAAAAAACGATTTTAAATCGAGCCTATCTAAAATTTAAATTAATTTAATCGAAATTTCGACAAGCAAGGCGCAGTTATCTTTTTATTTCTTTCAACTTTCTCAATATACCTTTAATTTCCAATTTATATTCATGTTAAATCCTTACTAATTAAAAAAAACATTTTTTTTATTAGGTACTTTATCAACAAGGCCGTGTTAACTCATCGTAAATATATTACTAATGAGAGCAATTAACCGACATACCGTTAACGGATTAACGCTGTTTATCTGAGATATGATGTAAGCCGTAATTCAGCTGCAACGGAAACGCTTAACACATTTCTGTGCATTGATCGGGAATTTAAAAAACTAAAAAAAAATAAAAACATGCCCTGAATTTGTTTCTTTATCCGTCGGTAATAAGTTAACGCCAGGTAATAAACAAGAGACCATTGGTCTTTATATTTACCCGACTGTATTCACGTAGAAATTAAATCGGAATGTGCCCGACTAATTTCGAACTCATTCGGGGTTCTTAATCATGAGCTCTGAGCGTGGCGGACTCGCGCCACTAGTCGGGCACATTCCGATATAATTCTACGTGAATACAGCCGGGTAAATATAAATATAATAGTCATGGTTCACCAAATTTAAATATAAAAAAGACCATTGGTCGGTAATAAGTTAGGTAAACAAGACACCAGTTTTATTTCAGTAATTGATTTGTAAAGTGAAATAATTAAATAAACAATAATTTATAAACTAAACTCGAACATGAAGAATCTTAGGAGCAAGATATAAAATGTTATTTTTGATTTATTTATATTTATGTCATAAAAGTAAAATGTATATTTCCAAGTAAATTACGCGATATTTATCTTTTTCTTTGATTTATTATGATAATTGTAGTCGAACAAAAGCTAGTTACTTTTCAAGAAAGTATTATTTTAAGTCAGTCTTGTATTTCTCGACTCTCAGGGGTTCCTTTTGCATTTTCTATATGTGACACGCATTTAAATGCTTTCATAATATATTTATAATTTAAATTATTTGATCCACTATCCATCGTTGCATATGGGATATTATAGCATTTATGAGACGTTGGGTAATTATCTATTATTATATATATTTATAGTACCTACATAAATACAACGTGGGCAATAATAATAATCGAAGTCATTTTATACCCATTTATAAAATAAATAAATATATATTTTTTTATAAATAAAAAAAACTTTATATTATAAATATATTTTTATAAATAGCATGAATGTTGTATTGATTTTAATTTTATATGGTTATTATGATCAGATATTATTATAAGAATACGTAATATATAATAGAAGTGTTTGCGTTTTCATAAAAACTACATTATAAAATTAAGCCTAAAATTTTCAGCCTCTATATTTGTCCAACCTACAAAACAATAGCATTGATTTTTAAGAGACCTTCATTGACACGTCTTTTAAAGAGTAATTTGAAATAAAGTTTATTTTGATATTCGGGTGCGAAGGGACCAAATCATTTAATATGAATAATTAATTACAAATGTCAAAGCAATGTCTGTTTCTCGAACTGTATCCAAACAATGGCTGGGAAGGAACCGCTATTGAAAGGGAAATTCATATAATCGTAAAAGTGATTGTTTTATTATATGTGTGTTATGAGGCGTAAATAAAATTGATATGATATAGAAGGCTGAAGTCTATACGTTGGACCATTTAAGTAATAGAGCGTGGATTATTGGGCTTTAAGATAATTAGCCTTATATAATTGAAATTATAACGTTTGGAAATAGGCTTTTTGTTTTTTTTTTATAGCCGTCAGTTTATTTTTTTTAATTGCTCTGGACGGTTTTGAGAGATTGCGGTTTTGAATCTTTCGTATCGATTATTTTTTTATTATATATTTTTTTAAATAAAAAAATAATAACGTTTGTTAAATGTGTTTTAAATTTCAAAAATTTTCAATATGTTCAGAAAAACTGATGACACCGGTTTTAATATGAATATATGTCTAAAATCAAAGTTCAACTGAATATAACATAGTTTGGAGATTTTCTATCTGTTTTCATGTATTTTTAGATATGAAATAATGTGTCTATTAAATCGAGCAAGCAAACTAAATTAAATTGCTTATTAAACTAAAAGCATTTTTTAATAAATAAACTGTACTGTTTGCATGTGAACATATTTTAATTTGTTTGCTAATAATATGAAAAGAAGTAAATAAAATTAATATTCTTGTTTTTATATAACAACACTAAATGTAGGTAATTTTCTGCAGAAATAATGACTCCACTATAACTTAAGATTTACAATAATTAATATTTTTTAGGTTAATTAAAAAATGGGTATTAAACTGTTTTTCCGTGAATATACAATTTTCCAGAGTAAAAAGTATATTATAGTATAGAACGTTGCCTGTGTGCCTGCCTAGTATACATTACTACATTAACATTTGTCAAAATTCGTCCAGTTATTGATCACTCGAACCAACAAACAAATACACAGACATAAAACGCTTTTCTTGTAACATTCCCTTAACACGTAGCATTTTTTTTAACATTAGGCTGAACAGATTTGGCTCGTTGCTATTTACTTGCATGAATTGTCCCAGAACTTTTTCATGTATACTTAGGTATGTATAAAAATATACCTACAAGTTTTGGCTTCAGTTTGTCATTGTATATTATTAACATTGATAATAAAGTGAAAATCTGTTTGTAAGTCTGTACCACACTTGAACTTTCACTAATTCCTTTCAAGATAATTTCACTGACCTTGTGTAGGTTTGTTTCACACGAGCCGCGGTTTTAGTTTGAGAATTTATATTTTTACGTTCCACTTAAATATAACTTAAGAAATATTGAACAATCTCTGATAATTAAAGAGGTTTTGCAATTCCTGGCTTAGTATTTTCATATCGCTGTCGACATTATGAAGTCTAGATTAGATACAAGATAAAAACGTATAAAAAAATCATAATGAGATCATCTCCAATCTACTCGAGGGTGACGAAACTAGATTTAGTAAATCTAGGTAAAACAAGGCTTTAGTTTCAATTTTAAAATCAAATCACTAACGTATTTGTTTGTTGTTTCAATTGCCAAGTTATATTTTATCATTTACTTATTAACATAAGTCAAAATAAGCTCCAACTAAGCACACAATAAGCTATTTTGAACTCATTTAAAGAGTATGCAAGCAGCTTTAATAACTTATCTAATAGATTACGTATCTAGTAGATAAAGAACTATCCTTATCTCGTAGATTGTGTTATTCTTGTATATGTAAACAGGAAAAGTTTTTACATTAGAGTTTTTTTTAATATTTCGAGATATCTCTTAAGAATACCATTAAGACGAGTTGGTCTTAATATTTGGTACATTCAACTGGAAAAGGAAGTTCAGTTTTTTTTATAGTTTTTTTTTGTGTTGTTTTATATTATTAGAAAAAACGTTTTAAGTTAAAACATTTTTTTAAATTATAATGCAATATTATAATTCTATTTGCATATTACAGAATATCTGATTACAAAAGTAATGCTTATGTAATCAATTTCAAACCTTTTAAAAATATACCGCGTTAAGAATTGCGTTCGTATCTGTACCTACGTTGTTTTTTTAGTGATGGGTGTGTCAGGAACGTTAATAGCACAGGTTCGATTCTCGATCGCGTGCCTCGTGTTTGAGTTTTTTTTTTTTATAAGTGTAGGCTGTTTTATGTTTTTGGTTAGGATCGGATGGTTGAGGAATTTTAATTTGAAGGATTTGGATAAAAGCGGAATGTCAGGTTTCTCATGGTTATTAAGATTTTAAATATTATAATATTTAAAGTATTATAATATTTAAAGTATTATAATATTTAAAGTATTATAATATTTAAAGTATTATAATATTTAAGTATTGTCTCATCAAAAATTCGAAAAGCTGATCTTCCAATACTTGTAAAAGATTGATAAATTGGTTGTATATTAATATGTTGCTTCAATTTAAATAAACCTAAATAGAGGACAAAAAATATCTGCTTTAAAATTAATAAGTAAAACCAAGACAAAGTAATTTTTTAATTTGTGTGACAAATAGGTATTAAGTCGCCAGTTAAGATGAATAGACTCGACTCGGATAAACTCGACTCGAGTCGAATAATCGATTAAAAGCTAAATAACTGTGCAATTGAATTAACAAGTGTTTTAATTGATTAGCTTAGTTACAGTTATTATATACATTGATTTGAAAGAAAACAAATAGCTTTGTAAAGATTAGTAATAAAAAATTAAGAATACTCTTAATTTTTTTAGACAAAAAAATATTTTTTTTTTGACTTTTGATGCCCTAAATGTCGGGACCGGTTATGGGCTATATAATTAGACAAGTTCAGTTACAACCTTGTCTTATAACAAAAAAGCCAAATATTAGAAGTGCCTTAACATGTGAGGTAAAGGGGATATACTGTTTTTCCAGTTTAGATTATTTCTGAACTATTGACCAGAAACTGTGACGCCATTTTCCGTAGTCCATGCAAACAGAGCTTCGTTGAACAGCTAGTATATAATATAAACTCTGTCACAAATTCACAGTAAGAATACCTCTAAACCACACTTGGTTCGCAAGTCCCAGGAGCTGTTTGCACTCCTCTCTCTGCAACGTGATGGGCCCGGCACCGCACGGTGAATCCATGGAATTCTAAGAAGCTTCTCTATTAAATAGACTTAAGTTTCGACTAATTCTGAATGCACTCTTAGAATAATTTCTACTTTAAATCTTTGACTTACCTGAGGTAATAAATGAGCAAAATCCCAGGCAAAGATATAATAGTTACATTGAATATGGTTTGAGTCTTAACTAAGAACTGATGTTTGTAAAATAGAATGTGGCATCTAGGCCTTTGTCACGACCAGAGCGGCCTTGTTCTGTCACAATCGCTCGCTTCGAACCGAATTAATAAGCGTTCTAATAGAAGGAAGGCTTATAATGCGGCAGTGTACACTTTTCCTTGCTTACTGCTATAATTTAAATGTTTACTTATTATCTAAGTAATATTACTGCAAGGTCATACGTGGGAAGGTTTCGTATTCTTATAACATATTTCATTATTGTTTTTCTCATCTTAATATTAATGTTTATATAATTACACTTGCTGAGTATTATTCATATGTATATATAACAGTATAACTTTTATGATTATTACGAATTATATCTAATAAGTAACGGGTTGTTAAGCATTTATCATAGAGAATGTGTCTAGTTGTTCGTTTACTTAGGACTAAGTGGTTTTCAAGATTAAGGGAGAAATTTGACTTTAATCGTTATTCTCTATGCGAGTTATTAGCTTTAGCGAAAGTTCAACGAGATGTCTAGCGTCGATTAATATCTAGGCAACGGTACTTCATACACTTGTAGTGGAGAGATAGGCATTTACCTAGGTCCTAGGCTACACAGTAATTACTGACTTTTACTCGCCACTTGACTTACATTTTGGCAAATGTAATATCAGTATATAAATAGTACATGACGTTACGTGGCTCTTTGTATTTAAAAAAAATTGACGTGAGGCAACGAGAAACAAACTTATTTACATATTTATACTATTCTATATAATGCGGTTGAGTTTTTTATTACTTAGATAATATTTTGACACTTTGTGAACTTTTAGAATTGCCAAAAAATGTTGTTACATTATAACACGTATTTGTTGAATTCAACACTTTCTTTTCACATGCAATGTCAGAAGTACTTCAATATTATAATATTGTTACACTGTCTTATCATGTGATAACTTTCACTACACTTTTCCAACAAACTTGCGAATAAACTATCCAATTGGATGGATGGTTATATTGTATAACGATCCATCCAATTTAGATGAAAGCTGCACAAAATACGTAATCGTCGTTTATGGGATGATATAAATTTATTTGAAATATAACCGCTTATTTCATAGGTAATATTTTAATATTCATATAATGTATAATAATAAATTTAATAAATATTTTATGATTGATGTCGTTTGAGATTTGATTGTTTAATTTAATTCATAGTATTTTAATTGGTTTCTTAATATGAATAAGTTGAAAGTATTGCTATGGACATAGTGTTGTAAATGGCCGCCCTCCAGCCAAGGTGAGTGGGTTGACTGACCGGTGGCATTACGTTTGTCAACAAGTATTTTAGAATTTATTAAATCCTGACGTTTCTTTATTAATATAACCTTACCTTGTACAATAAAAATGTTTTAAGGATGTCAATGTTAAAAATTAAATTATTTGCCATTTTGTACGGTTATGACGGCCGTATGGTGTAGATCTTAATGGCCCTAACTGAGACAAAGGTCATGGGTTCGAATCCCGTATGAGATTGTTTGAGTGTGTTTTAGTCTGAATGTACTTTTTGTCCGTTTGTGATACAGGATTTTTTTATTGTAGCACTATAGAGGAATAGCAAAGCTCTATACAAATTAATGACATATTTGTAAATATGTCGAATAAAGGTCGATATTAATGGCTACACAAACAGTAAATGCCGTGTCCATACAATGTATTATATATCAAAGTAACAGTTGCGGAAGAAAACTTGTACAATAAAAATGCTATTGAGTCTTGGAAAAAATCCTTATAACAAACTAGTTGTTCATAGTTTTCATAGTGGTTCATAATTGTTCACAGTTGTTCATAATTGTTCATAATTGTTCATAGTTGCTCATAAAGTGTTAGTGATTAATAATATGTAGAGATTCTAAGTGTTTCTTGTATCCCTTAAATAGTAATATAGAAAGTCCATATTAAGTTATTATAGAGGAGATTGAAAGCGGAACAACGCCCTTTGTAAGACTATATTTGTACCCTATACATATATATACAATGTAAGCCTATACATATATATACAATGTAAGCCTATACATATATACATACATTAATATTAAATGTCTTTAGCAATTATTGAGCACAATAATATTGAAATCGTGTACTATAATGAAAAAAAAAACAAATTAAAATACAATTTATAACCATTGAATATATATTGAAATTGTATAATTTAACATATTTACATGAATGTATGTTCATGTAAATATATTAAAGGAAAATCTATCTTATTTACAAATATTATTAAATATGTGGTTTACGAAAATGTATGAGGAGTTACATAACAAAGGCACGTCCAGGCTGGTGTTAGTGAATGTATGTTAAGTAAAAATGATTTACATATAACGACTAATGTCTCTTAACAGAAGACAAGTGACGTAACAGCTCTACATGCCGGACGTTACACTCTCTTGTTTGATTTTATTTAAATATGAAGTATATTTGTCAACTAAACATATTCTAGACAAATGTTTTATTATTATTTTAGGAATATATCATATTTATGTGTTTTTAGTACTTACTTTAGCAATTATTGGTTTTTATTATAGGATATATAAATACGATTTTTTAAATTCACTTATTTATTTTACACTGAAACTAACTTTCTCGAAGGCTGATAAATAAAAAAAAAATACTGTCAAATCCCATGTTAAGCTTTTTTTTTTTCTTGTCTCTGGCTCATGTTAAGCTTTCTGATAGGTTGATGGTGTGACAAACATTCAATGACAGCTTTTGACAGTCCTGTCAAATAATTTCTTCCATAGTCATCTTTCCATGTACTGGTCAGATGGAATATTTGAACGTCACTGAAGTGTCATTGTTCCTTCGTTCATTTTTCTTTTAAAAAAAATAATATGTAGGAATATAAATATAGGTTGGTCCTGTATATTGCCATATACATAAATCACTTTTAGTTAATAATATACGGTATTCATTATTCATATATAATATTTTTTTTATTAATAATATTAAACAGTTAACCAAAAACACATACATTTCTTTAAATTATTATTTTTAATTTTCAGGTAGCGGCGGAGACTACAATTAAACAGCACCTGGTAAATATATAATATAATATAATATATAATAGTATTTTTATTTATAAAACAAATTTTAAATATCCGTTACCATTATTATATTTTATCTTTCTAGTTATATAATATATTAAAGTTACTTTTTTTTATATTACAAAAAAATACCAACCATTAAAAATTCCAACATTATTATTTTTTAATAAAGTCATAAATCCAAAATAATACTTATTTAAGCGCTTTATATTAATACTGTTCAAATATGATACTTTCAATATTTTCTCGTGATTTGGGTCACGATCAGTTCTCAAAGCGTATGAATGACAATATGCGACAAGTATTCATACAGACAAGGACGACGTTTTTGTCTTCAATAGAATATACTTTAATGGCAGTTTTAACAAAAGACCCTTCTAAAATAACAACGAAATAATTAAACAAATATTTACCATATGACTTAATATTATAATTAAAAAAAAATTAAAATATCTTAGATCCAGTTGTTAGCAAAAATTGTTATTCCTATGAATTACGTAATCACTTATATAATTATTATCTTATGAAAATTATATAAAAATACATAAATCAAATGAACGTAATTAAAGAAAAGAAAACCTAATTAACACCAATATATGTTTTTTTTTAATAAATTTATTAATTTATATATGTTATGTAAAAGTTAATATTTGAGAACCTGTTTTTATATTTCCCATAAATTGCAATATCCGAGAAATCGTAGAAAATTATAATTTAAATGATCTAATAAATTGTTTAATTCATTAGTACATCCTTCCTATAGTAATTTAGTAATTAAAATTTATTTAATATCTTAAACCATACTACGAATTATAATAAATGTATTTTGGAACGTATTTTTAACTGGTTTTCACTAAGAAATATATAATTTCACTCATTATATAAAAGCAGTAATTGTAACCTCGTAGATTAACTCACTTTTCGTAATTTAATATTTCTTATCAGTAATATAGTAATTTTTTATAAAAAACGTGACCATTGTGTCCGTAATCATTTCAGCATAGTAATATTAGTATTTTTAATTTAATTGCATACATAAAATATTTATAAAGTCGTAAATTACTGAAATTTAATACTGAATGCGTCAAAGTAACATTAAATCTCTGAGCAGTATGTATTTTTAAATTACTCGTAAAATTTAAAAGATATTTTGACAATCAAGGTTTGATAAGATGACACATTTTCAATCCCAATACAAATAAATTCCTTAGATAACACTGTTGACATCTCATTTTGTGAAATGAAACGAGGTCAGGCAGATAACTTCAATGGATTATTGAGATTAAATTCTTAGAATTCTGTCCGCATCTGTAGAGAAAAGACTCTTGAAATATAAAATGAGCATTGCTTTTTGAGAAAGTATAGATTTTAAAACCAATAAAAGCAACATGACTGTTTTCGGCTAGTTTATTAATTATCAAAAAGAAAATTTCTAATCATTTATAATACACATATAAACGAAATTTCTACTATCGATAACTATTTCGTGATCGTTTAAAAATTGTATTTTGCGGTCAATCTATTGATTGCTTGATTGATTGATAATACTATAGTATTATAGACTCTCCCCAAGAGCTTGCCCTAATTTACTGTCTTATCACTGTACTCCAACTACGACGGCAGCCACACAAGTAACGGATCCGGTCGTTGACAGCAACTGTACTCCTACTACGAGTTTTGATGTTACGAAACGTTGATAGTTTTCGAACAGTCACGAAACGAGTTCCTGATTGTGCTTGGTTTACTACCATTACTACTATCACTAACAGATAACAACCAATGGCAACCAAGAACTCGTTTCGAGACTTCTAGAAAACTATCAACGTTCCGTAACGTAAAAACTCGTAGTAGGGCTACTGTTCGCGCCTACAATATGACAGCTTGATATATTTTAGTAAAATGTCATTTATTAAGATAGTGCTGCCAATATAATTAAATTACCTTATTAGAAGTTTGTAGTAAGTTACAAATTCAGTGAAAATTGCTATATTTATATTTAAAAGCGAAATTTCAATAAAAAAATCTGAATCTATAATAGAAGCTTGATTATTAATTTTATGTTTTTATTATACAAAGATTGAAACTCATTCGTAACGTTTTAATAAACACGGTCTAGGAAAAAAATATAAAAAAAAATAATAAGATACAAAAACCTTCTGATTATAAAATTGAAATCGGATACAAATTTCGATTTCACTTTTGACTATTAACAAAAAATATTCTTATGATCATTGGTCTGTTCATCATTTGTCACTTGATATTAGCACTCCCTTATATAAACACTTTCTCTTTCATAATCAAAATTTCAACGTTTCCAATAATATCATCGTAATCAAAAGATGGCAATAAAAGAACCTTCAACTATTTGTGTCTGATGAAAAGACTTTCACAGAGCTGTCAAGACAGGCCAAAACGGTTTATTCTGATGATTATTTTCAAAGCTAAAATAAAAACAAATTTAAGGCTAAGGAAAAAAAAAATACACGTTTTAAACTATAATACCTCCTATAATATCTCTTCTTAGATGAATTCGAAATAAACTATGCATATTTTGGGTACTTAATAATCTTTTAAAAAAGGAAAACTCTATAAAGTGAATGTTGCTTCAGAATATTCTTGGTTTTTTGTTTGTTCATCTTTCAATTAAAGAATATCATCAAGTTTATAAATCTTTTAAAGTGTACATTCCTT
Source organism: Dircenna loreta (assembly GCA_963555665.1). Taxonomy (NCBI): domain Eukaryota; kingdom Metazoa; phylum Arthropoda; class Insecta; order Lepidoptera; family Nymphalidae; genus Dircenna; species Dircenna loreta. The sequence continues at coordinate 3,661,635 of OY743102.1, forward strand.
TACATGGTATTTCTAAAATAGGTATGGGACACGTAAGGCGGTGGGATGAATAGCGTGGAATGGGAAGAGTTTAAAGTATGAATGTAGACGGTTATAAAGGTGACGAAGGTATGTATGGAGTGAATGAAAACGATAACGAACGTGAATGAAAACGGTAACGATAGCGGTATTTGTGATATCCGCTAAATCAGAACATTTCCTTCATGATAATGAATAATCATACAAGACTTGAGGCACCAAATCAATCGATCAATCAATCAATAAAATCAACCACAACGTAATGCAACGTATGTAAAAACTGCATTCCTCTTCCTCACAAACAAGTTGCAGCCTATTTCTCGATAACGCTTAAGTAATCTGGTAATAATGGTTGATTGCTATAATAATATCGTGTTTGGTAATCTTTAGTAAACATAATTGGGCTTGTGATTCTGAAAGGCGCGGTTTAAGTCTCGTATCAAGTTGAAGTTATATATTATATGCATTTAATTATAATAAATGATTGTATGAAACTAATATTGATTCACTAATACTTTTGACATTCAGTAGTTTTTATAAAAGAAATCAATGATTGAGAAAATAATACGATACGAGAAAGGATTGGAACCAGCGACCTTTGGGAAATCGTTCCGTCGCTCTACTAATTGAGCTACCGTATCGCTGCCAGATTCGGTGAATTAAGTATTCTATACATATTCGTCTTTATTTGGACGGTGGTGACATCTATCAGACTTCTTTCTTAATTAAGGATTTGGTTGGGATTTCTGAAAACCTAATAATTTTTTTTTTGCCCAACATAATACTTTACTCTACATTTTAAATTTGGTGGTTCAAGTTGATAAATAAGTGGCAAAGCAATAATTACAAGTGTTATTTTATTATCTATGAAAAGGTCGGTAATTACAGTTACCGAAGAGTTATTCAAATTATTTACGCGTGAGCCGAGAACCGAACCTTGGTCCAATTATTCGAATGATACACATTGTTATAATGTGTTCTTACAATGCAAATGTACCGTCAGCACAATATATATTTCGTGAAATGCTTGTTTAAAATATATTTTTTTACCTTTTTTTTATATTTTTATTTTTTTTTTCTGCTTATAAAATAACATATAAATATATAGCGTCCATTATATATATTTTTTTATTTAAAATATAAAACACTACTTAAGTTTTGAAGTCTTTGATGCAGAAACAAAATGAAATCATAATTAAAAGCTATATAAATGCCATTTTTTGTGTATTTTTTTGCTATCGTTACTAATTACAGCTCTACAGTTTCACAAGAGTGCTCTATACCGTGGGTCGCAGTAATAAAATTAACCACTTCATTGCGTCAAAGTATATTGTGTATTTAATGAGATTTGGAAATCAGTTGATTAAATAAGACAATTTATTCAGTTACAGTATTTTTTTTTTATAATGCTTCACGCTCTAGCCGTGAATTATCTTTTATTAAACCAATTTGTACCTATGTGATAATGATTGCTTCATATATTTTGTAAAAGTTTCCCAGACTAAAAATGTATTATTAAGATAATATTTTTTGGATCTTATAATAAAAGAAAGATATTTCTTTCTTCACGCATCAAATAATGAAAGAAATTTATTTAATGTGTTAAACTGGATAATATTTAAATAAATATATATTTTTTGTGTCGAAAATGGTGTGTCTTTAATAAAAGGATTATCTCCGGCCAGTCAGTCACCTTTGTGATAACTTATCTTATATCATATAAAAAAAGCCGGCCAAGTGCGAGTCCGACTCACGCACGAAGGATTCCGTACCGTCATCTATGGGTATTTGTTATATACGAAAATACATTATTTGTGAAAATTTCAGCTTTCTAGCTATCACGGTATATGAGATACAGCCTGGTGACTGTCAGAAAGACGAACAGACAGACAGCGTAGGTTTCGTAGGGTCCTGTGTTTTACCTTTTAGGTAAAAAACCCTAAAAAACCCTAAAAAAGATTATACCAGCATTTAATTAAGTTATAGATGGTAGTTACAGGATTATAAGATAAAAAACAAACATTGGTAGTTATAACCCAGGTTGATTGAGGGGTTTGGAGGGGAAGGGGGAGAATTCAGGTACTTAATTTAGAAGAGAATTAGCTCTCCCACTCATCGTACTATATCGCTATGATAGTTATTTTACACTGAATTTCACTGAAGCAACTGACTATTTTGAAAAGTACTATTTATTATTTTAACCGATTTTATAAAAATACAAACATGTACAAGTAAAATTAAGTTTATATTTCTTTTAAACTCTACGAAAATATATACAAATACCAGTTAATTGTCAATAAAGTAATTGCGTTTATATAATCTATTGCGAATATATCAAATAAAACTTTATCTAGGACAAGTTTAATTTTATAAAATTACTTTTACTATAAACAAGTTTTGTTGAACTTTCATTTGGCGTACGTAACTTTAAATTGATTACTGACAGACTAAGATTATTTATTTTCGATTACTCATTATATTATTTCTATTATTTAAGAAATATAATCACAAAACGATTTAGTGTCCAATATACATTGATATAGCTCAAACTTTCAAGTTTATTTAAATCGTAATTGACATGTTTACAGTTATAATTATAATGAACATACACATACATTATATTATAATACAAAATAATATCAAAACGTGAATTTAATATTAGTGTACTTTAAAAATATATTGACCTCTAACATGGGGCGAAGCCACAACCATACCAAACGTATGACATTCTCGGGGCCCCCGGGCTTTTTTTACCTTTTCATTGCGCAGCACCCCCTGCCCCTCAACTAATACATACAGAGTCCGTCTTAGGCCCTCCATTGCTTTTTGCCTATTATATATTGAATTTATTTCATATAATAAGAACAGTACTCTTGTTAAAGAATGTATTGACCTATTGTCATATAGCTATTATTTTACTGATATTGCCTTACGTTAGTCCATTGGTACGTTGGTACGATGAAAGCAGACTCAGTGATTGGATTCCGTCTTCCGGTGCAGGAACTTACGTAAAAATATCGTATGTAATGTAATAGTTACCTAATATGGCGTAAATATTGTAATAAATTATATAAATGTATGTTACTGTGACTTTAATGTTTCTACTATACGTATAATATATATATGATATTGCAACGTTATTTTCCTATATTTTATTTACAAAACGATGTTGTTTTTTTTGTATTAGCTATTCAAAACTGTCTTTAACATCTGTAAGATGTAAATTTAGTTTAAGAGTAGTATTTGCTAGCGGCATCGCTCGTAATGTACTGTGTAAGGTTTACCGATATCATATACGACCTACCATTATTAGTGACGTGCTCGTACTCTATAGTTATTTTCATCTAGGTTGCAAATTTTGTCAGCGAATCGTAAAAAAAATCGATAGAAAAACATGATAACGTAAAGACAGAACCTGTAAATTACAGTAGTATAGATAAAATTAATATTTAAATTTTCTTAAACTCATAAGTTCTTATATGAAAGTATTCACTTATTAACTTCGAAAAACCATTTTCCAAGAAAAGATATTTCTAGGGTAATAAGGTATGTAACCTTATTGCTACGAGTGACGCGGGAAAAAAAGTAAATGTATAAAAGATACTAACCCCAAAACATAAAAATAAATAATTATATTAATGCTAATAACTGAGATTTTATAATACTATCGTAAAAAATCTTGCAGTATTCTTTATTTTTTAGTGTTAAGTAAATAAAATAGCCTTTATTTTTCTAACATTTTAGCCTATTTATCTAAATTTAATGCCAATCTTAATTGCTAAAGACATCGGCCTCCTTGTCAAGTTATCCTAAGATAAGTCCTCCTCCAGACTCTTCCATTGGGATCTATCCCTGACAGACTGTCTCCATTTCTTAAGCAAGTCATCCTATATCCATTTCTAGTGTTAGTTTTTAATAAACTCTATATATAGCGCTGAATGTAGCACAAGATAGTTGCGCGACATTTGTCGTGATACAATTTTAATGATAGTCCACATTGTGCAGTTACATCCGACTTTCTTAATCTTTTTACAAAACAATGTTTAATCAACTGAAACGGAGCGCGTTTTTATTACGTTTTCAGTCTGAATACCAATTAAGTACTTCCGAGACGATAATATAGATAAATTTAAGTAGTTTTTTTTTTTAAATTATGCACCATTGATGAGTTTGTATATGTGTCCGGTGATGAATTAATAAACTAGAAATGTTTTAAGTGGAATGTGTGGCTGTTAATAAAATAGTTTTTTTTTTTTTAAAGAAATGTAATTTCTTTCTTGTTTTAATTTCCTTTTAAAACTTTCGTGAACCGCAAGTTTATTTATTTCAAAATTGCACTTTTTATCTTTTTACAAAGTTTAAGAATCCTGGGTGTACAAAAATATATTGATACTATTTATAATTGTGTAACCAAAATAATTAAATAATGTTGGATTAAAGTAAATTGTAAAATGATACGATTCTTGATTGCATCTACCATGAATTGTGATTCACTGCTATTAATATAGAAAAAGAGAAAAAAAATACTAAACCAAAAAAATATATAATATTTTAACCAATCTTTAACTTTTTAATTATTAAATTATATTATTCTTACACTACCTTATAACAATACTAAACTTGTAAGCAATAGTTATATAATATTTGGAAGCTAGTTATATAATATAGAAACACGTATTGGAAAGTTAAATATTTGGATGTATAGAAACACGTACTGGAAAAACATACTCGCAAGTACCTTCAAGTATTCCTTGGAACAATGAAACTCGTTGCACTTGTGACACCGTGGCTTCCAATGGACGTTGAATCAAAAATAGATCTTATTACCTGTACATAAAATTGAAATTAGCTTTCCCAGGCTAGGTCGTGACTTGCCAGAACAATAAGCCATTATTCTAGTACATTGGATTGCGGACGGAAGGAGATCCTAGTTTAAAAATCACTGACAATAGCTTAGCTTGCGTGTGTACATTTTTTGCCCTAATTATAACAATACAAATGACTTAGTCTCCGCATTTATCTTTAATTTTATGATTGGAAGAAATATTATCTTTTCTTTCTTTCCCAGTCAAGATAAAGCATAATTATTTTCAAAGTCAAAGTTTTTTTTTTCAAATCGGTATACATTGTAATTATAAAAGTTCAAACTCTACTTATAACAAGTAGAACCAAAATATAGGTCCATTGAGAACTGTCAAGACACTCAATATTAATAACTGATTTATTAATTTACATTTTTTCATAGACAATATGTCAAAAAATAATTTAAATTTAAGTGAAGCGGTGAAGTAAGGGTAGCCTAGTATAGGTAACCGCCTTTACATTAAAGAATTATTAGATGAAACAATCTTAATAATATAAATTATTATATAATACTCTTTGTTATTTTTGACGGTCTGTATTGTATCTCAGAAATGCATGCGAGTTCCCGGAAAAAATAAAAAAAATTATTTTAGTGTCATATGAAAACTAAACATTTTACCGTGGATGAAATCAAATAATTTAACAAACAATGAGCCCAGGCAACGAAATAAACAATCAATAAAATATTAGTATATAGCTGTTACTTAAACTTGAACTCTACAATTCTTACAACAGCAACTGTAATTTACAATTACCAGGAGAACATAAATGTTATACAACATAAAAATAATTTACTTTATTACATAAAAAAAATAAAAAAAACACATCGCCAATTTTAAAAATATATGACCAATTTATTTCGCATTAATCTCTATCACCGCCGCAAGTGAGATAAACGACTCAAATTACCTCCAATTAGGAAAAAGAAAATGACAAAATTGTAAAGTATGCTCTAATAAACAATTATCTGTATGTGGGTTGCAATTAACCAAGGTTAGGTTGCGTGGTTACGTAACGGTTAGCGACTTTAACGGTAGAATTATAACGGCTATGAGCGACGCTATGTATTTGTACATGTAGAGCTTTTGAAAATTGCAAAATTATACAGTTCGCTGACTTTAGTATGGAAAATTGTATTAGTTACCTTTTCACTGAGCTTTACTTGTATATGACCTAGATTTGACGTTCATATGACCTAAACTTGACATTCAAATTTAGCAATAATATCGTCCTATGTTCATTTATTTTATTTTTACGTTACAAATGTACCCAAGTTAGTTTAGTAGTTAGGTTCGATGAATTCAGAAATACTAATTAATTATCATTATGGACCTCTTTTCTAAAATCTAATGTGTATTAAGGAACCATATTAAAATAAAAAATATATATACTTATTTGAGATATTTATAAGGAAACCCGATGGAGCGGAGTAAAATGACTGTAACATAATTGAATAATCTGTCAACAATACGCATTATTATAAGAAATAAATATATTTTTTCAAATATACTAATGTATAATAAAGAATATTTCGTAAAATTCAAACACTACTTTCGTAAGGCACCTTGAATCCAGTGAAACCTTAACCACAGAGGCTCTTTTGAATTTGGTTTTAAAGGACGTTGACCGTTTTCCAAATTGTGCGAACCGAGGTTAAATTCCAATCGCACTATAACTGTTATAAGTTTTGGTTACTTTTTCGTTATTGCGTCACCCACCATCTCAATGTTAACTGGCGTGACGGGTTACGCCGACGCAGATAAATCAACAAATTGAACACCTGTGGTTGCCTGTTCATTAATTATGTTAACATTTCGTTCAATTTATACTTGAGATTGTAATTGATTTTTGAATTTATTCTTTAATAATAATTATACATGTTTTTTTTTTATTTCTACAAGTGTAAAAAAAAATTCTTTAATAAAAGAACTAAATATAACCTTAATCAAACATTTTTAGTTAAAAGTATCTTGAAACAAGTAAATATTTTTTTTTCCAATTTGATTATTTTCTGAAAATAAGTTTCGATTTGTGAACTATTGTCTAATTATAATACATTATAAAAAAAAACAATACATATTATTAATTAAAGTTAAAAAAAAGCAACAACTGAAAACAACATATTAAAAGCTTTTCACTATTACTGTTTTTTTCCATATTAATTTGTCATTAAAAAAAAATTAAGAAAAATTATTAAACATTTCACGTTTCAGAAACCCGTGTGAATTCAATAAACATTTAATATTTATCGATGACAAAGCAAAAAGTAATTATCCATTGTCTGTGAGATAATTGGAAGACAAAAAGACAAAAAGACAAAACAATTATATATTGTTACAGGTGAGTTAGCTATTTTTATATAATTAAAATGTTATATGATCAAGAAGTCATGCCCAGTTTAAAAAACATCGTCAGGTACATTCTAGAATAATTCAAAATAAACAATTCACAAATGTAAACATATAAAATATATATTTAAAACAAAATAAAAAGGGTAATAATAATATTTTTTTTTATTGTACACCTTGAGTATAAAAGTACAAAAAATAAAACAAAATAACAGTAGAAAAAGGTATAATTTTGGCAGCAATGAAGTTCCCGGCTGGAAAAAAAAAAAAATTAGACATTCTAGATCATTTAATATGTCAAATGTTTATTAATTGCCGTTTCTATAAAACTCCGATAAAGACCAATATATGTACAATGCTAAATTCATTGAAGCAGGTTGCTTATTTGGTAGAGGGACGGAACGCTTTCCTAGAGGTCACGGGTTCCATTCCCTGCCCGTGTCGTTTCATTTCTCATTCTATATTTATTAAAAAAAAAACAGTAATTTGAAACAAAATAATATTAATTAATTAAACCACTTATTGAATGGAATATTTTTTTTTCTTTTTTTTTTTTTGCATATTTGAAAATGTAATAATATTTTTTTTCAAACAAATTATAACATATATTATTAAAATGATAGCAAGAGACGTACCTTTATAAAAAATACAAATATAATAAAGTTATGTAATTTTATTTAATATATTTGTCTGTGTGTATGTATAAATGGGTCACGGACATGTATGAAACGTCTTATGGTACGCTCAGAATCAATTTTTTATTCAAACTTAACGGAATAAAATTCTTGTATGATCACCGAATGTTCTAACGGGCTATTTGGCCCGCGGTGGTAATATACATTAGCCAGAGTTTTTGTTATATTGTAACTAAGTACTTGTAGTACTGTCAAACAGCACATGATTAATTATAAAATTTATCGTGATGTTGGTACACCTGTTAATAAACTTTTATTTTGATTTCTCTCGAAAAAAAAAATCCATTTGATCGTCCTTTTGCAATCTAGAATTTCACCTTTACATAACTATATATAATTTTATTTTGACAGTTTTCTAGATTTTTTTTTATTGTAGTTTTTATTGTATTTTTTTTTATCGTATTTATTGTGTTTATAATTTTTTTTTAATAAATAATAGCTTAAAGACATAATTACTTAAATAATATTAACTTTAAAATATGAATAGTGTTTGTGATCAAATGTTAGTAACCTTTAGAAAAATAAATAAAAACATTGTTTATTGTTAAAAACAAAATTAAGCACCATATGTCTAAGAAATATACAGATTTTTACTGAATACTGAATATTAAAATACCTTCTATCTGTCAAAACATTTTTTTTTTAAATAACAGTACATTATCTTCGCAATCAGTATTAGTGTAGCATAATTTCATAGAATTACAAGCTCGTTAATATCATTCTGTTGCACGTTTTCAAATATAACCGACATGTTTTATTTGTTACTTTTTTTTAACTGAACACTCGCAGGCACTCACGAGTATTTTTTATTCCAAAACTTTAGTTGAAACTAAACTCAAGTCAGTATTATTATTATACGAGATGAGATTGACTAATTAAATTAATATTCAATTAAAATTATTATAAATGAATCGTTAGCAAAACCCATCCAAATGAATATCTTAACTCAGTTATCTTTAGTTAGTTAGTTAGGTTTCGAATAAAATTTAACATTGAGTAACACAAGCTCTTGCTTTTAGTTTTCGTGTGTTAAGAAAACGACTCAAGGCTTCTGAAGCAATGAATGCGTGAGAACATTTATAAAACAAATGTACATTAACTGTAATAAAAGCAAAGAAACTGTATTTGTTTATTTTAATTATACGTTAATTGGATCATATCGTTGACTATAAAAAATAGGTGTTTATTGATTACTAATTGATTTTAAAAACATAACAATAGAAAAGTTCAGTGGCCAGTTTGATAAAAAAAACTTTCTTTTGTAACATTCAGCAAGGCTACCGTACACTACTACTACCACACTAAGATAAACCATTTCCAAATTAAAAATAAAATTGTATATATATTAAGTTTCAAGGTACTAATAATCTTTTCAGCTTCATTTTTCGTTTTAATATCTGCGAAAGTTGACTTGTGTCTCAATAAAATACGGTGTGCTAAACACTGTTATTTTTATATTTACTAAATTTATGTTCATTTCAATATTTTTATCTGTAATTTGTTTTTAAGAGGAGATGAGAGAAGATGCTTAAACTTAACAGTTAGTACTTAGTAGTCTTGACTTATCTCTTGTCTTATCTTGAATTAGCACAATCTAAATAAAACTTTTAAATTATATATAATATATATTAGAAACTTAATAAAAAGTTCGCAAAGTTAGCAGTTCGAGGACAAAAGCCTTTATTTAGCAACAGTTGAGTTATAAGCAATCTTATTATAAACAATTTGTCTGTTGTCACTCGTCCAACAAACACTCGTGATTTGTGAGAAGTGATTTTGAATACCCATCTAGAAATAGTTGTGCAAATGACGACCTCCACAGAATTTAAATTAACCATATTGGAGATTTTGTCACAAACCTCCAGCTTTGTGACAGAAAAGTTTGTGATTACTGATCTATAATATATATATATATATATATATATATATATATATATATATATATATATATATGTATACATTTAATTAATAATGTATTCACAATACAACACGCCAATTATAAAGAATATGAATTGTTTAATTAAGCACCTACTTTATATTCTAACAACATTCCATCATTGTTTCAGACAATCAACAATGACATAATAGTGACAACAAAATGGCGTTGCGACTAAAGAAGGACATAAAGAAGGCGTCGTATTACGTGTGGTTCCTGGGTGCGCAGGAGTCGCGTGGTCTGAGGGGGGAGGAGTTCGCGTTACCAGCAATACGGTTGCTGGAGGAGAGAGCGAGGGACTTGGAACCTTTCAAAGTCACACTACAGGTAAATGCTATGAGGGGAAGAAAAATTACTTTTTGGATTTAAATTTTAATCGAAAAATTCTTCTGTTTTGATTTTTAAATATAGTAAATAAAAAGTAAAAATCTTCCAGGTTTCCCACAAAGGGCTAAAAATTATCCAGAATGTGACAGCCAAAGGCAAGCAACAGACCATCAAGCACTTTATTCCTCACGGCAGCATCACCAGTGCTGTTGTGCAAGGAGATGTGGTCGCCTGTGTGCTGCTCTTGTATAACCCAATCACTGGCTGCCCTGTCCACGTGCATGCTTACAGGTAAGATATTATATAACATAAGCTTACATTTATAAGAGATACAACAGCTATAGGTGTTCTCAACACATTTATAAGAGATACAACAACAATAGGTGTTCTCAACACATTTATAAGAGATACAACAACTATAGGTGTTCTCAACACATTTATAAGAGATACAACAACTATAGGTGTTCTCAATACATTTATAAGAGATACGATAACTATAGGTGTTCTCAATACATTTATAAGAGATACGACAACTATAGGTGTTCTCAATACATTTATAAGAGATACAACAGCTATAGGTGTTCTCAATACATTTATAAGAGATACAACAGCTATAGGTGTTCTCAACACATTTATAAGAGATACAACAACAATAGGTGTTCTCAACACATTTATAAGAGATACAACAACTATAGGTGTTCTCAACACATTTATAAGAGATACAACAACTATAGGTGTTCTCAATACATTTATAAGAGATACGATAACTATAGGTGTTCTCAATACATTTATAAGAGATACGACAACTATAGGTGTTCTCAATACATTTATAAGAGATACAACAGCTATAGGTGTTCTCAATACATTTATAAGAGATACAACAACTATAGGTGTTCTCAACACATTTATAAGAGATACAACAACTATAGGTGTTCTCAATACATTTATAAGAGATACGATATCTATAGGTGTTCTCAATACATTTATAAGAGATACGACAACTATAGGTGTTCTCAATACATTTATAAGAGATACAACAACTATAGGTGTTCTCAACACATTTATAAGAGATACAACAACTATAGGTGTTCTCAATACATTTATAAGAGATACGATAACTATAGGTGTTCTCAATACATTTATAAGAGATACGACAACTATAGGTGTTCTCAATACATTTATAAGAGATACAACAACTATAGGTGTTCTCAACACATTTATAAGAGATACGATAACTATGGGTGTTCTCAATACATTTATAAGAAATACAACAACTATAGGTGTTCTCAACACATTTATAAGAGATACGATAACTATAGGTGTTCTCAATACATTTATAAGAGATATGACAACTATAGGTGTTCTCAATACATTTATAAGAGATACGACAACTATAGGTGTTCTCAATACATTTATAAGAGATACAACAACTATAGGTGTTCTCAACACATTTATAAGAGATACGATAACTATAGGTGTTCTCAATACATTTATAAGAGATACAACAACTATAGGTGTTCTCAACACATTTATAAGAGATACAACAACAATAGGTGTTCTCAACACATTTATAAGAGATACAACAACTATAGGTGTTCTCAACACATTTATAAGAGATACAACAACTATAGGTGTTCTCAACACATTTATAAGAGATACAACAACTATAGGTGTTCTCAATACATTTATAAGAGATACGATAACTATAGGTGTTCTCAATACATTTATAAGAGATACGACAACTATAGGTGTTCTCAACACATTTATAAGAGATACAACAACTATAGGTGTTCTCAACACATTTATAAGAGATACAACAACTATAGGTGTTCTCAACACATTTATAAGAGATACAACAACTATAGGTGTTCTCAACACATTTATAAGATACAACAACTATAGGTGTTCTCAACACATTTATAAGAGATACAACAACTATAGGTGTTCTCAACACATTTATAAGAGATACGATAACTATAGGTGTTCTCAATACATTTATAAGAGATACGACAACTATAGGTGTTCTCAATACATTTATAAGAGATACAACAACTATAGGTGTTCTCAACACATTTATAAGAGATACAACAACTATAGGTGTTCTCAACACATTTATAAGAGATACGATAACTATGGGTGTTCTCAATACATTTATAAGAAATACAACAACTATAGGTGTTCTCAACACATTTATAAGAGATACGATAACTATAGGTGTTCTCAATACATTTATAAGAGATACGACAACTATAGGTGTTCTCAACACATTTATAAGATACAACAACAGTAGGTGTTCTCAATACATTTGTAAGAGACATAACAACTATAGGTGTTCTCAACAAATTTACAAGAGATACAACTTTTTTTTTCTTATTTATTTATTTTATTTTATTTTATAAGTACTGAAAATGAGTATTCGATGATAACTGTATATCCTTTTTATTTAAATGATCTTATCGACCGAATGAGAACATAGCATATATATAATATATATATATATAACATCGGGTGTCTAACGAGCAGACGAGCAACACAATGTGAAATATGAAAGTAAGAGAACAGTTGACACTCTAGAGGAAATGGAAGGGATACAATAGACCAGTACACACGGAGAGGGAGCTTGTTTGGTTATGGTAGAACATACAAAAAAAGTAAACTGGAAACATTAAAATGTTTATTTGTAAATATAACAAAAGTAATCATTACAACATTAGAAACGCGGTCGTGCCGAGCCGTCGTGATTTGCACATTTCTGTAAAACAACATCAAAGGAATTGTGTTCCGTAATAACGAAATGGTAGCGTTTAAATTTATATATTATATGTACGGGAAACTAAGATGGACATTAAAAAGTGATTGGTTTCATTTCCCAGATGATAGAGATATTATAGGCTATTAAGTTCGAATCTACATTTGATTTTTTCTCCATTACTTATCGTACGTTACTTTTTTTTGCGAAAGAAGTTTAAAATAACAGTCAGATTTATCATCCTACAATTTTACAGACGATGATGATGATAAAAAGCATTGATTGATAATGATTTTTTGTTTTTTTTTCATGTTAAATATCAGGATTATCTCATAAATATCGAACTGCTAGTAGCAGATCTCCTTGCCATGAAGTAAAAAGTGTGTGCGAGCTTCACTCAGTGTGCTTATCTACAACGGGTTACATGCATGTTGTTCTTTATCGAAAAATATAAAAATATGTTTTATGACACGAATATCTTTGTTAGTGTAAACTATACGCATTTTGTGTATCACGTATTTATCTAAATATTTGACATTTATGTGACATATCGTTATGTAAAATGAAACGTCAGTGCGAATGACGCCATAACTAAATAAGGAACCGCCATTTTTATTCACGCACACAATTAAATCGTATTCTTTGCAAAGGTCATATTGACTCATAAATGTCAATAGGTTGGTTTTTATGACACTTGTTCTGAAACGTATGGAAGCCTTTATGGTTAGGAAAAAAAATATATATTTTATTGATTGATAAGTCAATGCTAAAAGGTGCATTCATACAATTATTTTCTTATAAATTATAAATTGTGGTATTACACATTGGTCATCTTTAATCATTGCTACGAATAGTAAAATTAATATTTATTTATATTAAAGACTAACTTTTGCCAACAATTTCGTCTGCCCAAAAAAAACAGACAATAATTCCAGAAACTGTTTGGTGACATGAACTGAAGGCGTAGCCATTTGTTTTTTAATATTAATGTAGATACATAAAAAATTTGCTTAGTTACTATTTCATGTATGTAAAGATTAATTGTTATCATATAATTAAATATATATTTTTTTGTATGTTTTGGAATAAGACAGTGCGAAGTTTTACTGACGACATTAATTCAAATTGACAAAAGCTATCTTTAAAATGTTTGTAACTACCAAAGTTCGTTAAACATTTTACGTAATTAAATATATATATTTTATAATAGAACAATAACTAATATAATGATCACAATACTCTCAGACTAAAAACCTAATTAAAGATTTCAAACAGTTAAAGTTCTACTTGTATTGAGTCTGTGAGAGTAACATTCCATCAAAACAATATTTTAAATAAATAATCAGTCCAGTTTTCATGATTCCAGTCCGCCAGTCCAGTTTCAATGGTTCAAATGACACATGAAAAGGAATGAAATGAATGAAACACAAACTTTTGATAAACGTCAAAAACTAAATAGATAACTAAATTTTATTTCAACGTATGACTTTATTTGTAACTAGCTATTGCCCGCGACTTCGTCCGCATGAATTACTTCGAAGTACCCGTTCCGTCTGAACTGCAAAATAAAAAGTATATAAAAAAAGATATAAGACGTTGCATACTTTTCTAGTTTAAATAAATAAAATATTACGGTTATTAATTGAAATAAAATATTTTTTCAATTGGTCAAAGTTACATATCTCAGCAAAATTTCATTGAATTCGGTCCAGCAATTTAAGAGAGTACGAGAGTTGTAAAATAAGCATTACGTTAACAGGAATTTTGATAAGTAATAAGTGATTGGACTTCTTCATACAGTTTAATAAATTTCGGTGGATAATTTAAAACATATTAATAACATATATATTTAATAGCTTTTTAATTGCATCGGTTAAAATAAGACATCATAAAACCACTGACAAACACTATATATAAATATATATGTCCTACATAATAGTTATATGTCTTAAAATAAGCATTTAACAATTCATGAAGCAACCAAGTACTTACATGATACGAGTACATTATACAATTATATAATATATTATATATCTGATATAGATAAAAAAAATTACCGTGAATAAAATAAGATTTAGCCAAAAATTTAATCATAGCCGCATTCCGCGATCTAAATAAAATAAAATCTAAATATATATTTTTAACCAATTTGTATAATTAATGTATATAGTATACAAAATATCACCAAAAAATATAAAAATAATGCTAAAATTAATTCAATCAGTGATGACAAACGAATTTATTAAAAATATTTTTATTCGTATCAATCATTTAAAAGGCAACCTAAATATGATTTTGATATAAAGAATATTCGAATTTACACAGATACAATAACATTTTACCTTGTCGTTATAAATGTATAATCTATGTTAACTGTAATGTTTGAAACCACCATTATTTCGTTGTAAATTATTGTTTAAAGTTTCGTGAAAAGGAAGATTCACATAATTTACTTATAAAGGTTATGGTGAGGCAATGAATGTACAAATAATAAAATGCCAAGAGGATACCTTATACACAAAGCTATTCGTAAACACTTGAGAATATCTATAGATTTTCATTATTCATGAAAATACGAAAATTAAAGAAACTGCCTTAATGTATGTATGTGTGTGTGAATAATCTTTTAAAAATGTTAAATTAATAACAATATATAAAAAAAAAGAGTCGAAGGTTGAAATCTTACTTCCGCTGAAAAATTTATTCTATTTACATTTTAAAATAATTTTCAGTTTTAAGAAATATTTAAAATAAAATATGTTGATATAAGAAATGTACATTCTTACCAGATAATATAATTCAACAAAATCTTAATTAACCTTTTCTCGTGACGTGGAGAAGAGAAAGCATCTCATTAATATGAAGACCTTTGCCTTCTAACCTCAAAGCCAATTTATATTTAATGTATGAACAGAAAGTCCAATGTCAGAAAAATATATCTAGACTGATTGATTCTATAAAACCTTTTTTTGTTATTATTATGATGTATAATATAAATAATAGTGAAAAGTTATTATTTTATATATATTATACTATCTGTTGCCCGCGACTCTGTGTGCGAGGACTTTGGACCACAGACATCTTAAAAAACTGCTTCGCTCGAGCTTTTTTGGTCAACGTTATTTACAAAATTCCTCTCCACGAAGGAAGGAAACATAATATTATACAGCCTAGCCCAAGTGAAAGTTATTTTCAAATAGTAGCTAAGGAATTTAGTGGCTAAGTAACTTTGAAGATTACCCTCAATAAATATTATATATTAATTATATTTTATATTGGTAATAAATAAGTTGATTGTTTACTTTCACGCTGTCAATGTCAAGTATATATAAATTCTACTTATACTTTAGCCTCAGCAACACGTGGTCAGTTATCCTAATAAATTGTAGCTTATATGAAACTTTTAACTTCGCGCCATCTTTTAATTACTGTCCAGTCAAAAAATACCCTTATTAATTATAACATAAGGACTATCTTTCTATGTTACGGTCACATTAAAAAGCAACCTAGACGTGTGTGTGTTGTAAATATAAGATTGTTGTAAATGTAAATGCGGTCAATGTTACATTATCAACACATATAAGGATCACTGAACATATACGAAGTTCTAAAGATCTGGACAGCAATGGCACAGCGGTAATTAAAGACTTTTTGGATTCGGGAACCTGTCTGTATTAGCTAGGGAGAAATTTTTAGTAAACGTTTGTGTTGACTATAATACCGAAATCGGTAAATTTCACCATTATGTAGATTTTCCGTCTTCTGATCTTCAAATTCGAATATGCATATCTATGAAGGCCTTTCATGAACTCTATGCATATCTATGAAGGCCTTTCATGAACTCTTATAGTAATATTACAATAATCTTTTGAATTCCTCCTAAAAGCAATATTACTATTATAATGTTTCCATAAGATATATTGATGACGGCATCCTAAATCATTCATTCCTTCCCTGTAAGGAAACATCATTATCTCGTACCATTCAGTGTGTTTTGAGATTTGAAATGTTAATATAATATTGTCAAATGTTAGCATTTAAAGGAAGCATTCATTCTTTTACGTCATTATGCAGGAATAAAACAATATTGTTTTATTAATATTTGCGTATATGGACTTGGATATGTCCGGAAACCAATGAGAATTTATTTAAAGAGAAAGTACGATACTCATTGAAGCATTCAGATAACAATTCTATTGTTATTCTAACGCAAATTAGTCATGTCTGTTATTTCGTCGTCAACAATCCTTCCCATACATACGTTCTTACACTGTAATTAACAAACAAATTGTAAAGATAATTCGTAAGTCATTTTGTAAGATAATTATGACTATATTTATTTAAACAATAATTAATAACATATCATAGGCTAAATATAAATCTTATGACCATTGAAATATAAAAGCTTCTGGCATTTTAAAGTGTTTACACCAAACTGACGTATACTTACTAACTTTTATAATTATTGACAAAATAGGGATGCCAGCAGTAACGCGCAGTTAACAAGTAATTAAATGTGGCAACCCTACTGACATATCACGGCGAGTATCCGCCGAGTCGTTTCGACTTGCCAAGTATTTGTGACAAGGCCTACGTTTGCGTCTAACCTTTTGCCTATAATCTGCTTGTTAACCGCGATAAATATTTTTTGCATGACTTTTATTGAAATATATTTCTTTTAAGTATGGATATGGTCAAGTGTTTAAAGTTAACAAAGTTATATAATTTTAAAATAAGTAATATAAACGTGTTAAAGTTTTTTGAAAAACTATACATACAGAGACGAAGCTTCTTAGCATTCCATGGATTCACCGTGCGGGTGCCGGGCCCATCGCGTTGCAGGGAGAGGAGTGCAAACAGCCCCTGGGACTTGCGACCCAAGTGTAGGTTTAAGGGGCCCCTTTAAAATGCGCATTCACGCTCACCTCAACTGGGTGCGCTCCTCTCCCTACCTAACCAAATTTGGAATGAACCTACCAATGCCGCCTTTGAAGTACGTTCTAGAAATGTACTGATGATAGTTCTAGAGAGGCCAAGATCTTTAAGTAGGTTATAGAGAGATTTCGCTGTTTTACCTCACGCTCCCACTTCTACCGCGTACAAATTAACTATATACCTATTCCTGGTCAGTTCGTTGGTCAGTTCGTAAATTATAATTTCGTAATTATATCAAATTTTAGTATCCGTATTCAAAAAATGTATAAATTGAGTTGTTTGTTTCTATATTCCTATATATTCTGTTTCCTATCAATGTTAATCCATACTTCTATACAGGAACTCATTGAAAAAATAAAATAGACCTAGGATTAAGTCAAGAAGTCAGGGACTTTATTTTTCAATTTTTCCTTTTTCCTTTTTTGTATTTTGTTTGTTTTTTTTTATTTTTGTCTGGAAATTACTAACCTATATCTATGCTATGCTCTAAATTTAAAATTTAAAAAAAACTATAAATTTCAATTGATTTGTATCAATTACAATTGGTGTTAGATGGCTTATGATATTTCTCGGAGAAGGGAGCAGAGGAAGTCGCCGGCAATAGCCATTAAC